>OZ010608.1:29801042-29998542 GCA_963932145.1 Acanthosepion lycidas | reverse complement strand
TATGGCGACGCGCTCGGCTTGAAATGGCAAGTAACGATTTTGTTTCTCCTCTCTGGGATATATCCATGCACACACAAGCAAATACACACATAAAAAGGATTCTACTCACTCTTATCTTATTTTTATTCATGTTAATTATCCAATCAATGAAATAAATAATAAATTAAAAAAAATAAGACTCTCCCCATGTCTCCATTGAGCATGTATACAAAACAAAATGTAACCATAATAAGGGAGCAGACAGATGCCAGATCTTAGCCACAGATAACCCATAGGTAACAATGATTCGAGGTACCCTAATTCTGTACCCTAGTCAAGACACCATTGTCGGGTGTAGTTGTAGGTCATACCCAAGATCTTTAAGAAAAAAGAATTCAACTTTAATGAGATGAATTTAAAGGTTATTGAATACCTCGACCTCAGGAGTAAAAATGTCTCTCTTTATAGAATGTCTAACAGAAATTTATTATATGCTAATGAAAAACGTAACCATCCAAGAGAAGTTACCAAACAAATACCAAGAAGAATTGAATATATACTATCTAAGAATTTAGGAAACCTCGGCATGGTGTAATGGTTAGCAAGCTTGTCTCGCTAGATCAGTTACGACTGAAAAGTGAGTTAGATCCTCACTAGGTGTCCCACACTTTCGGCTTTGTCTCACATCTAAGCTACGCTTAGAAAATTAGGATACTAAGATATTCCTCGAATAATAAAAATGTTTAACGAAATTAAAGGAGAAATGGAGAAAACATTTAATAAAGAAAAGATATAAAGACAAATTGAATTTTAGAAATGTTGAACCGTTATAGCTTGGAATCAAAAGAAAGTGGTATAAGAAAAAGAAATTTAAAATGGTTCGATCCTCCATTTTAACCTGGAAGGTAAAAGTAAGTTAGTGTTTTTTTGTTTTTTTTTAGTCTGTTACAAAACATTCCCCGAAAGCCCAGTCTTGCACAAAATATGTAACAAAAAAACGAAAAAGAAAAGCTATTATAGAGAGATTCATTAAGGGAGACAGAGCAAAATGATGAACGGAAAAGAGGGGGCAAAATGATAAACAGAAAAGAGGGGGCAAAATGATAAAGAGAAAAGAGGGAGCAAAATGATAAAGAGAAAAGAGGTGGTAAAATGATAAACAGAAAAGGGGGAGCAAAATGATAAACAGAAAAGTGAGAGCAAAATGATAAACAGAAAAGAGGGGGTAAAATAATAAACAGAACAGAGGGGGCAAAATGATAAACAGAAAAGAGGGGGTAAAATGATAAACAGAAAAGAGGGAGCAAAATGATAAACAGAAAGAGGGGGTAAAATGATAAACAGAAAAGGGAGCAAAATCATAAACAGAAAAGTGGGAGCAAAATGATAAACAGAAAAGAGGGGGTAAAATGATAAACAGAAAAGAGGGGGCAAAATGATAAACAGAAAAGAGGGAGCAAAATGATAAACAGAAAAGTGTGGGGAAAAGCATAGATAATGCGAATTTTCTTTTTAACTGAAAACATCATTTATAGGCCCACGATACAGTTCGGTAGACAACACTTTATAGGGCCACGATACAGTTTGATAGACAACAACAGACAAAATATATTGGTTCTACGAAAGGAACATTCAAAAAAATATTTCAGAATATAAAATAGCACCTGCCTTGCGAACTATGTGTGAAAAACCGGAGATAAAAACGGGAAATTCCTACTATAATGAAAATGGTGTACAGTTAGAAAGCAAGGTTTGCTGACCATGCCAGGAGGAAAAGATAGTTATAGCAATTTATCTAAGACAAGGAATGTTGCTAAATGGAAAATCCGAAGTGATAACAGTGTGGTAAACAAGGAAAAAAATTCCTCCAGGGAAAATTTTGAACCCGGTTTGATCTTGTTTCATTCTAATATACAATACTTTTTTCCCGTCTGCGATGGCAGATATATTAGCCTGTTATATATATATATAAGAGGCACAATATATATATATATATATATATATATATATATATATATATATATATATATATATATATATATATATATATATATTGTGCCTCTTGAGACCTTGGGGAATATAGGGCTCCACACCTCCTCTCCAACGGACGCGGTTCCGACCGTTCCTCTTCAGTTCAGCCCATGTCATACCGGCTGCCTTCACCTCTGCGTCAACTCTTCTGCGCCAAGTCTATTTTGGTCGACCCACTTTTCGATTCCACTCAAGATCCTGCATGGTGAAACTAGAAGCAGGTTTGCGGAGTGTATGGCCGATTCATACCAATTTCAATTTTTTGATTAGGGCTTGTGTGGTTTTGTCCAATAATTGATCACTGGAGACGAATTCCGGTCACCTGATATTGAGGATGTTCCTGAGACATCGGTTGGTAAATGCGTGAAGTTTGTGGGTGTTTGTCTTGATTAACTGCCAGTTTTCTGAGCCGTAAAGTAGGACCGACTTGACATTGGTGTTGAAGATCCGGATCTTGTTGTAAAGCGAGAGGACTATTGATCTCCAGATTGGCCACAGAGTGTTGAAAGCGTGTCGTGTTTTGTTGATTCGGCACTTGATGTCTTCATCTGTCCCCACCTCCACATCTTTACTGACGACACTTCCCAGGCAGATAAACTTATCGACTTTACATTACATTATTTTACATTAGCTAAACTCATAATTGCAAGAGTACTACTATTACTATTACTATTACTACTACTACTCCTAATAATAATAATAATATTATTATTAATAATAATAATAATAATATGCCTCTTTATACCCAACTCCAGCGGACTCAGTTCCGGGAGATCCTTCTCATCTCGGCTCATTTCGATTGGTGCTTGTTTTGTCCTGTCCCAAAGTTGGTCTTTGGAGACGACTTCCGGCCACCTGATATTGAGGATGTTCCTGAGACATCGGTTGGTAAATCTCTGAAGTTTGTGGGTGTTTGTCTTGGTTACCCGCCAAGTTTCTGAGCCGTAAAATAGGAGCGACTTGATGTTGGTGTTGAAGATCCGAATCTTGTAAAGTGAGAGGGCTATAGAATGAAAATCCTCGTCAACATTGAAAAGTACAATAAAAGCTACTGGGCTTGAGAAATCTATTTTTCAGGATTTTTATTATTTTTTATTATTATGCCTCATGATTCCTTCGGGAACATAGGGCAGAAACAACCCCCCTCCAGCGGACGCAATTCCAGGAGATCCTCCTCATCTCTGCTCATTTCGTACCGGCTGCCTTCATCTCTGCTTCAATATTTTTTTGGTCAACCCACTTTTCGCTTCCCTTATGGATTCCAGTCAAAGGCCTGCCCGATGACACTAGAAGCAGGCTTGAGAAGTGTATGCCTGATCCATCCCTATTACCGTTTCTTGATGTCAATCTCGATTAGGTCTTATCTGGTCCTGTCCCACAGTTGGTCATTGGAAACGACTTTCCTTGTGGATTCCAGTCAAGGGCCTGCCTGGTGACACTAGAATCAGGCTTGCGGAGTGTGTGGCTGATCCATCCTATTCCCGTTCCTTGATTTCAATCTCGATTTGGGATTGTTTGGTCCTGTCCCACAGTTCCTGAGCCATCGGTTGGTAAATGTCTGAAGTTTGTGGGTTTTGGTTTTGGTCTTGGTTACCCGCCAGGGTTCTGAGCCGAAAAGTAGGAGCGACTTGACGTTGGTGCTGAAGATAATTATAATTTCTTATAACACCAGTTTGTTATAAGAAACAGAAAAAGAATAAATCGTACCTTTTACTGTTTGATGATCCACAGGGAGACCGCGGTAGATAAAGCTTTTGATTTTTTTTTATAAACCATATTTTAGACATATGTATGACGAGCTTGAAAGCTACCTTATTGGGCGGAATTTGAGCTAGCTCCGGCGGGGGGCACTTGACTGAGCCATCACCACAATAGGTAGGGAGGAGTAGACGCGATAGGAAACAATAAACGAGAGAACTCAACATTGATCTCAGCATTTAAATATTACATTAATATTTAAGCTTAACTTTTAAAATTTCAACGATAATTCTTCTGCCGCCACTTGATTTAAAGACAATCTGATGTACGTAGGTCCTTATTTTCCGTATAAATAATTATTTTTATTTCATAGGTGACTTTCGCTGGGTTTCGTAATCAATTTCAATTATTACCAAATTCATTTTCAAGTTATAAAAATTGTTATCATACAAAAAAATTCGTCGCAAAAAATCACATAAAAATTTGCCGAAAGTAATGAAAACTTAGAAATCCAAAAATTTCAGGATTGCGGGTCAAGGAGTCGGCCTGATTCCAAAATGATATATGCTGGGCTATTGCCTGTAGAAGTAAAGTTGAAAACACGGATAATTTTATTTTGAAACAGTGTATTTTTTTTTCATTTGCGCATGAGCTATTGAAATTTAGAGAGTTGCGTCCCTTAAATTGTTTTTATCAGTCAAAATGGTGGAATCTGAAAACAATCGCAGTAATGAAAATTTGTGAATTCAAAAATTTCAGGATTGCGGGTCTGGATACGACCAGGAATGTTATTAATTAGCTCACGGAATCAGCTTTATTCCAAAATGATATGTTGGGTTACGGTCTATAGGAGTTGAAAAGCGTGACACAGTGACATACTAACATTCGCATTTATTATATAGAAGTGTGATAGTTTAAAACAATTTAATTCTTGAGATGACAGCAGTAAGCCGCTAGAACGATGAGTCAGGCAAACAGTTGTACTCCAATCTCGGATTTAGGGACATGCAGACCAAATGAGTTATTCGTTGTCGAGCAATAGGGTAAATTTCACATGTTCATGTTTTACTGCTGATGAAAAATGAGGAAGACAAAAAGATGTGCACGATGACGCAAAAAATGGACAGCGAAAAACACAAAGGACAGGTGCAAATGTTGATTGGGATATACTGAAACGGCTAGAGAATCTGTTCGGAGGAAAACGACCAAACCTCTGGGCAGAAAAGTGGATTTCCTTTCATGACAGTGCATCTGCTGATGATGCATTAATTGTTCGCGAGTACCTATCTAAGACAACCACTACAAAAATAGATTATTCTTCATATTCAAGCGATTCTGAGATTGATTCCAGGATTTATTATTGGCAGACACAATCTGAACAACGTGAGAGAGGCAGATGGCACTGTGTCGACTTCAGACACAGAAAGGAAACTTCAAGAATTCCTATAGAAAATAGTGAAGGAAAGCGAGAAGAAAGGTTTAAATATAAATTATAAGAAGATAAAATGCATGCTTGTTAGCAAAAGGAACAGTCCTACATGCTGATATGTCCCGGAAAAGGATATATTTGAACGAAGTAGCTAAGTGGTTTTTGGCTACTATAACCAAGTAGAATACGTTTGCAGTAATTGACTGGTACACGTCGTAGTCGCAGGTAAGAAGTGTAGATCAATGGCGTAGCCCAATGGGCGTCGTTATGAACTTAGCTCTCAGACTAAGGCTCTTGACTTTCCTACACGTCCGTCGCGAAAGGGGGAACACAGGTGTATGCATATTCCATTATATCACATGCAAATTGAAATTAAAGATACCAAAATCAAACAAGTACAACAATTTAAATATCTGGGAAGTGTTTTACCAGAGCGCGAAAAATGCGACACTGCAATCGGAATTGGGATAGGGAAAGAGGCCTTCCAAAGCTAAGCAAAGTGTTATGAAAGAGAAACAATTCGTTAACACATAAAGAAAAGAGTACTGAACTGTTATGTAATATATGTCAGTGAATGGGCAATCTCCTCAAAGATGATGAAGAGACATGAAGCAACTGAAATGTGGTTCTTCGGAAGGATGCTGAAGATAACATCGATCGAATATTTGAGCAACGACGAAGGTTTAGAGAAAATAGAAACGAAAAGAACACTTACACTTAACGTCAGGAAGAGACAGTTGAAATTTCTACAAAAGGATGCTGAGGATAACATGGATCGAATATTTGAGCAACGACGAAGGTTTAGAGAAAATAGAAACGAAAAGAACACTTACACTTAACGTCAGGAAGAGACAGTTGAAATTTCTCGGACACATAATGAAGTAAGTAGGTTTGGAAAATTTGATGCTCATAGGAGAGATTGAAGGAAAGAGCGACAGCGGAAAACAACGCATAACCTACCAAGAGAGCTTAAGTAAATGGATGGTCGGACCAGGGTTTAGGAGATTGAAGGCAAGAGAGACAGAAGAAAACAACGCATAACCTACCTAGCATGAGCGTGTATAACCACCGTTACTTTGACGGTGGAGCAAGGTTTAGAAGAGATAATAAAATGATAACATTTATTGAGCTACAAAGGACAGGAAGTTGTGGATAGCCATTATCACCAACGTCCTGAAAGGACACACAGAAAAGGAAGATATTTTGGCTATTTCCACAATTGAAATCTTAGGTATTTCAATTCGTTCCAGTTTTTTGCGAAAGAATATGTCATTTTATCTTTTTATTGTATAAGATCTTAACAGACCCGCACAGCTACATACAGGCAGACGTTAAAATCGAGTGGGTAGTGCATAAATCTGCAGTCGCATAGGAATAGCGAAAGACGTCTTACAGAAGCTAAGCAAAATATTAAGACGTAGAAGAAATTTCGTTAGAAACAAAAAAAAACTTGAAACTGTATGTAATATACAGGGTGTTTCAAAAAGAATACGCCAAAATCATCATGTGATGTGTCAATAACGAAAAAATCACAAACCTCTAGTATGATCACATGTGTTGTATATACATTCAAGTTTCATTTCATGTTTTATAAGTGCTCAATGTAGCCACCACCGGCAGCACGGACAACATCAAGCCGATATGAGAATTCCTCCCAAACGCGCCTCAGCATGCCACGGTCCACCGTGTTGATTGCAGCTGTTATTCGATCTTTCAAGTCATTGATACTTGCTGGAAGTGCTGGAACATAAACTTGGTCTTTAACATAGCCCCACAAGAAAAAGTCACACACAGTAGGGTCCGGGGATCTGACAGGCCAAGCACAGAGAGCAAGGTCTTTAGCACCTCTCCTCCCAATCCATCGCTGAGGCACGTTTTCATTCAGATGAGCTCTAACCCGAGATGCCAAAGGGGTGGTGCTCCATCTTGCTGAAAAATGAAGTCATTCGAATCTACCTGCACCTTGAAAATGGCGTTTGTTTTCGCAAAACGCCTCTGGGAGTCGCCATTTTGATTGATCTTCCCACAATTCAGCTGCACCGGAAGTTATACTAGCAACAGCGGTGAAACTGACATCCAATCAAACTTTGATAAGTACTCTATCAAATAACCACTGATTGAGTCCACTACAATGCTATAGACCTGAAAAAACAGCGTAATGATTTTGGCGTAATCTTTTTGAAACACCCTGTATAATCCTGTGAACAGCAGTAAATGAAGGACAATCACTTCACACAAGAGAGAAAGAGATGTCTTTCTATAGAGCAGTGGTTTTCAACCTACTTTTACTCAATGCATCCTAAGTCAGAGTGTCAATCCGCGTCTTCCAAGATTGTCCGACTCAAAATTCCAAATAATATTCATATATTATTGAAAATCTTCATTCTTTTCCGTATTAGTGCATATACATTTATTTTATCGTGGCCCTATAAAGTGACCCGATACATGGTTGAGACCCCCTGCTATAGAGGGACACTGGCATTACGAAGGACTGAAAAGGTAAACAACGATTGGCTTTTAAGAAAAATATGAATTAAAAGGATATTTAAAGTTAAAATCAAAAAGCATCGTAAGGAAAGAGAACCTAGCGAATTTAACACTCAAATGACATACTTGAAAACAAGAGAAGCAGGGTAAACTGCGAGTAAACAACTTAACGAATTTTCGTGGATGAATAGTAGAATAGTTACTAAAAATAATGATAAAGAATCCCAAATTAAACTTAAATAGGAATTTTACAGGATTGTTTCACTAGAACAATTACGACTGAACAATAAATTAGATCCTCACTGCGTGCCCCATACCTTTCGGCCTTATGTCACATGTAAGCTATGCTTGGAAAGACACTATTTAAAGCGGAAGTTGTGGGGAGTCACGAACATCCACATCCTGGCGGAACATGACGTAAAAAAGAAAACAGCTATGGTGGTGAAGGCTCAAAAATAGATTCTTTTTTTTTTTTTAATTTTGCAATTTAGTGTAAATAGGTGTGTTTAATCAAATTGGCCAATTCCTAACTTTCAGGAATTAACATATTTGGCACAATTCGGGATAAATGTAACGTTATTACTCGTAATGTACCAGTTTTGTACGAATTAATCGAACCGTTACTAATAGTAGCTGTGCCGGCCCTGACTCAACTTTATATTAGAAAAGTGAATGTATGAAGGATCTGTTGCGTCAGTGGAGCTTATTTAAATGGCTGACTTGAAAATCAGTATTCGAAATCCGTTTTTTTTTTTTTTTTTTGGTGTTTTTTTTTCTTTTGGTGGGGCACCTTTTTAGCATGGTGTGGATATACAAATATTTCAGAAATGACGCAGGATTACTTTTCGGGAGACCAGTAATGAGCTTAGTCAAGGCTACAAGGATGGAGCATTCAGCAGCGGCCAAACTGATGTCGGTAGGACTAGTTTAATTAAACATGGTTCTTGGATTAAATATCAATAATAATAATAAAAACAATCAAAGCTAATCGTCCAGATATTGTTATTAGAGACTGCAAACAAAAGAAATTGCCTCTTTATTGATATGGGGGTCCCTGCAGACTGCAATGTATGTTTGAAGATCTTTAAAAATCTATCAAAATACAAGGACATTAAAATCTAAATCTCAAAAATATGGCACATGGGAAAATCTACAATCCCTGTTGTAGTCGGAGCCCTCGGATTGGTTAGAAAAGATTCCAGTAGACTAGAAGGGATTCCTGGAAGTCCATGCCTTAAAGAAATACAAAAAAAAATTCTCACAAGTACAGCCCACATCTTATGTAAAATGTGTTTTTTTTTTTTTAATTGTTCAGTGGAAAATGTCATGATGCCATTTCTGACCTTAGGTCTGTGGACGAGACCCGGAAAGAAATGAGTACACACCAGAAATCCAAGGAAATAAAATAATAATTTTAATAATAATAATGATAACAATAAACGACTTTATGGGACTTTGTAATATACACAGACAGAACAATTAAAGACATTGTGATCAAAATCAAAGACCAGAAAAACAGAATATACTTTCTCATTGGCATCACAGCAGACTGCTATGTAGCTTTGAATATCGTCAAATATCAATTACAATGATCTTGAAGTGGAAATTGTGGCACCTGAAGACAGCAAAAATTCCAGTTATGAGTGGGACCCTGGGTTTGATGATAAAAAGGGATAATCGACTCATTGAGAGAATCCCTGTCAAGATAAAAGAAACAACATATCATAAAATGGACAGACTATATTGAATCCAATGCTAGGTCAGCTGCTAAGAAAGTCTGTTCACTGTGTCGTACGAGACAATTTTTCTCTCCAGAATCTATCTAACATATCTATAAGCCTGCCATTCGTCCATGGTTAAAATATTGATGACACATATGGTTCCGTGCCCCTGCTATTTACCTTGAGTTCGTTGATAAGATAAGAATTAGCAATATTATTGGTCCTATTTACATTTTTCGGACTGTTATCCCCATCTTTATCGTCATGTTCGCGACGTTTCAGCCCTTGTATGCTCCGGCCTTCTTCCGGCGATTGGAATTTCGAACTGTCGTAGCCAGGTATTGAACTCACAACTCTTTGAGTCAAGTTAATACCTGGCTACGTCAGTGGTGAACAAAAACTTGGAGAGTTGAGTTAAAGGGAGATAATTGAGACATCCGGAAGAAGCATAGCACGTGGAACTAGAACAATCTACCCCAGTGGGCGAAAAAAAGGGTTCTGTTCGAAATTCCAGTCACCGGAAGAAGACCGGAGAGCACAACAGCCGAAACGTCGTGAATATGACAGTAAGGATGTAGACAATAGTCCGAACAATGTAAATAATTACAATACCTCATCTAAAAGAAAAAAGACAGATTCTGAAGAATACCGTAGCGTATAACGGCCGAAGTTCGTGAACATGACAATAAAAATGAGGACAACAGTTTGAAAAATGTAAATAATGTAAATAGTTAAATACCTCATCTCAGAACAAATATTGGTGCTGCTCTGTCGGCTTGGCTCCAATCAGTTTCCCACCACCATGAGGTTGCTTCTTTGTGTCTTTTCCATAAATACTTTCATGGTAATTGCTCGGATGACCTATTCGCAATGGTTACTAAACTTTTTTAATTAAAGCCCAGTACTAGACTGGCGTCAAGATCTCATCAATTTACGGTTGATTTAGCTAGACGGACCTGTCAGTTCTATGCTAACAGTTTATTTTCTCGCACTTCTCGTTTGTGGAACTCCATGCTGGCTCCACGCTATCCAACCAACTTTAATCTGCAAAAAATTTAAATGCATTATCAGTCGCAATCTATTGTGTTGGAATTTTTGGGTACACTGATGTACTAGTGAGCCAGCCAAAATTAGCTGACTCATAGTTCACCAATAGAAGGGTTAACCAATCAGAAGGCTCAAAATATTCAATGCGACGTGTATAAAGGCGGCCATGTTTTTTCCGAATATTCACTGACAGCCAGACTTTGATATCGAAGACTGAAGAATTACGAAACAGCTGCTGGTGGTATTGGCGATATAGTCAGGTTTAGTAGAGTGTCTGACTCGTGGGTGTTAATCTTTAACGTTGTTTCGTTGAACAGATTACGTACTGCGCTGTGTTCTATATTCATAGCCTATGGTGAACATGGTTAACATATTGTGCTCCTGATTACTCTTTCCTGATTATTAATGTTGCTGTCTTCAATACTTCGACACCCTGTAAACATTTGTATATTAATGGCTTTTTACTGCCATGCATGGGGGTGATACCGATAAAAAAAAACGAAGAAGAAAACAACGCATAACTCACTTTGCCTGCTTGTGTGAATGGGATGGCGGGTCAGGTTTTGGAAGAGATGGCATAAGACAAAATTTATTAAGAGCTTCAAAGGAAAGGAAATTATGGAGAGTCATGATCACCAACGTCTAGAAGGGACACGGCACATAGAAGAATAAGTACTGAGGAGAATTTTTGTCACTTTATCTCCGCGTAAGAAAATGCTTGATGTCTGAGGCCGTCAGATTTTAGGGAAATAATTTTATTTCCGATGTTTCAAACGATTGCCGTGTAAATGTCAGTAATAGTTCTGTAGTATTAAGGAGACATTTTGTCACCTTTATCTTTTTGACAAGTCAACGATGTCGAGATTCGAACCCAAGTCGGAAAAGAGAAGGTTCTAAACACTCGGCCACTCGCCCAATTCACAAAAGCTGGTTGTTTTTAGATCAAGAGGTAAAATGAAAGGATAGTGTCACAATCGATTTTAGTGACAATTAGAAACGTCGTTTATAGACTTTTTTTCCAGCTAGCCTGTAGACATTTTGTTTTTATTTCATTTATTTATTTTTAGATTTTTGTGTTGGGATTTTTGGCACTTATCAGTTTTGTTTTTTTTTTTTTCAAGACCGAAAGTCTGCTAACACAAAATAGGTTTCAAACAAGAAGCAACTGATTTTACTCAAAAAGAAAATCTAACCCACGCAAACTTAAATAGAGTTAAATTTAACCTACCGTATAATAATAAGAGACATTTTGAACAAAAATTAATGGCAAAAATGGGGGGCGTGTTATACACAAGTACACGTTTTCAGAAATTTTTTACTCGGCATAAAAATCCTCTTATTTGAAACAGTAAAATTGCAAATACGTGAGATGACGATTGATGTTGCATTTAAATTTTTGAAGATCTACTTGACAGAAAAGAAGACGGAAGAGATTTTCACTGGCGGGAATGCGAGGGAAGAAACTATTGGATTAGAACTTACGGTAACAGCTATCAATTACAACAGTAAAATGAAGGGACGTGCCTTTTTTTCTTGTGCGTAATACGAGAAATGTTGAACAAAAATTAAAGGCAAAGATGGGGGGGGTATACACAAGCACATATTTTCAGCTGTTGTTTCTAGCCTTTAAAAATAACTCTTGATTTGTAACAGAAAGATCGCAAATAGACTTAGGGCAATAGACAATAAAAACCATATTAGGTTAAGTGTTCATAAACAATTGTTTGCAAAAGATATTTGATATTTCATTAATAATTATTCCTTGGAACTCATCGTAATTATACGACAGGAAATTTACCGAAATTGATTTAAAATATTTACAAAGAAGAATACACAAGATCGGTCAATCGAAAATAGGTTTTGAAATAGAAATTAGGAGAAAAAACACACAATGGTAAAACACCAGGTTCATTTCTATTTCTAATATCGTGAAAAGTTAAATATTTTAACGAAATATCTGTACGACATTGAGATTTTAATGGATAATATGGTAGATAAGGATGGCTTTACTACGGAGTCGTATTACACCAAGTGATCTTATTTATTTCCTGTGTGGAGATACAAAAGGCAATTATTCTACTTTGATTGAGTTATGGTTACGAGCGTCACCTGACGGCCGATAAGTCATGGCATAGAGTCACGAAGATTAGTTTCGGTTTAAATCTCGAAGAAGGGCGTCACAAGTCCACAGCTGTAGAGCTTACAGAGAAAGCCACATGGCCTCACTAGATTAATAGAGAAACCACTATATTCTCAGTTTTCCCTTCGGAAAATATTACAAGTAAGACTTTCTCTCTTCGGCAACTTTTCACGCTCTTTATTGTTGTATACAAGTGTTATAGTTTCTCTGTGTTGGACATGAGTAAATATGTGTACATAATTTTGTATATGACTTAGCGGTATAAAACTCTCTCTGAAAAAAAAAGCAAGTTTAGCATTCCTTTTCTTTCAGTTATTCTGTTATGCCCGTGGATTGAGGTGTTATAATGGGGGAAATTCAAATTGGAATACTCGTGTTTCGCATACCACACCCATTACCTGCTCACTTACCAGACGGTTCAACCTGAATTGGTATGAACACGCAAACATTAAGGACATATTCCTTTCTTCCAGTATCTGTTTTTAGCTTCAGAAAACATGCACGTTTTCGTTTGTCAATGAAGAAAGCAAGCTTGGCGAATTTAATACTCACAGGACATACTGAAGGCGAGAGGGATGAAGAGAAATAGAGAGTAAACTATTAGGTTGGTGCAAAAATAATGTCGTTTTCTCACATAGTAACGTATGTAAAAAAAAACGACATTATTTTTGCACCAACCTAATACCTAATGAGCTTGTGAAAATTGATGACAGGAGAGGGGGATAAGCAGATAATGCTTAAAGCAAAAACGCAGAGGAAGTTGTGGAGGATTAGTATCTATCGAGCTTGTGTAAATAGAAGGCAGAATAGAGACTTGGAAGGAGATAAACATTGCTTAGAATTATAAAGGATAGAAAGTTGTGGAGAGCCATGATCATGACACGTCCTGAAAAGACAGGAGGAAAAAGAGTCAACGTACCTAGCTAGCTTGTCTAAATAGAAGGTAGAACAAAGAGATGTATGGATGGTCAAGAGATAAATACTGCTAAGAATTACAAAGGATAGGAAGTTGTGGACAGTCATAATCCCCCACGTCAAAAAAGATAGAGGAAACAGCAAACAACCTACCTTGTGCAAATAGGAGACAGATCAGAGACTTCGGGAAATAGACAAGAGATAAATATTGCTTAGAATTAAAAATGATTAGAAGTTGTGGAGAGCCATGACCGCCTACAGGAACACAGAGAAACAGCAGACAACCTACCCAACGAGCTTGTATAAATAGAAAGACAGAACAGAGAGTTGCAGCGATAGTCAGTAGATAAAAATTGCTGAGAATTACGAAGAGTAGAAAGTTGTGGAGAGCCATTCTCGCTCACACCCTGAAGAGTTGTGGCACGTAAAATAATAAGAGCGAAAACCAGACAGTGATTTGGGTTATGAGTCGTAGTTGTTCTATTTCTATAAATAAATGTTCCAGGTAAAAAAAATATGTGTGAAATAATTCAATATTATGTTGCTGCAAAAATAACGACGTAATAATGTCGTTTTTTGACGTATTTTTAACGTCAAAAAACGTCATTATTTTTGCACCAACCTAATAGTTTAGCTTTTCCTTCTGCTTGTGCTGTTAGGCGTCGCGGGGAGACACAGTCGTCTGTCAGCGGCAAGACGAGTGGCCTGGAGGAGGGATATCCCGTAGTCTCTGAGAGTGTCCGCCACTGAGTCGCTCCAGCGTCTTCTTGGTCTGCCTCTCGCTCTCCAGCCAGAATACCTCAGGGTGTATGCTCGTAGGGCTGGTTGGTTGATAGCCATACGAATGAGGTTCCCGAGCCACTTGATCTTCTGTTGTTCGATGTCTTGTATGATTTGTATTGCTCCTACCATATCTCTTATTACCTCATTCCTGATCTTGTCTCACCTGGTCTTGTTCACTGATTTCCTTGGGCATTTCGTCTCACAAGCGATCAATTTCCTCTCAAGGGTTTTTGTTAGAGACCATGTCTGGCACTGGTGTGTCATTGTTCGTAGGAAAATGGCGTTGATGAGATTTGCCTCCCAAAGACCAACGTCGTGGGAGGTAGAAACAGGTAATACGGCCAACGGGACACTAGTGAGGCTGTAACTGGCTTAGCAGACTGACAATGGATAAAAACTCCCCCAGGAAGCAAAAAGAAATAATTAAATGAATTTCATAATTTCAATTTTTAAATCAGTTTTATCTAAAGCTTGATTGGAGGATGTTTTTAGGCCCAAATTATATCTCAGGATTTTTCCAAAGAAACGTAAGATGCAGGCACATCATTCGTATGGGGAATACACTGGTTGGAAATCGACAGAAAAGAAGAAAGAATTCGCAAGAGATGTAAAAAAAAGTAAATGTAAAAATCAAAGAGAGTACTAAAATTCTACTTCTCTCTCTATTTCTCTCCCTCACTCTCCGACTATATATATATATATATATATATATATATAGATATATATAGATATATGAAGAAATATAGTCTTAAGGTGTGCTATATTTATGGAATAAAGTGCTCGATATCAGAGATAGAGCGTGTGTAAATATAAAAGTGAACATAGAAGTAAACACTTAGAGGCGACAGTCTGTTTCATGCTATATGCAATCGTCAGGCCACGTGTGCTGTTATTTTTCTCGGCTATTTATATATATACGGGTCAGTGGTGCATCGTGGGAAGTCTATTATGGCGGTTATTTTACCGGAAGTCGTTTGTTTATTTATTTGGGTTAAATTATATTGCTTGGTTTTATTTTTATTTTATAAAAATTTATTTATAAATAAAATAAGAAACAAAAAATAAAAACCCGGTGTGGTGGCACCAGTTGAGGTCCCAGCTATAGGCAGACGGTTGGCCCCAAAAGCGGTCAAGGCACTGTAAAAGTATTAAAATAGATTTTAATACCAGCAATATATTTCGGTAAAAAATACCAGCAATACATTTTTAAGGGAAAAAATTATTACCAGGAGTACACTTTTGAAGAAAGATTTATTACCAGCAATATATTTTTGAAGAAAAAAGGTATTACTAGCAATACATTTTTGAAAAAAAATTACAAGGAATAAAAGGTTTTGTTGGCATTACATCGGGGTTTATATGCCGTAAACCAAACCAAAGCAAACCATATATATATATATATATATATATATATATATATATATATATATATATATATATATATATATATATATATATATACATACATACAGTTTTAAAAACAAGGAATTTATTGATTTTAATTTTACTAGTCTCTAAGGCCCTTTCAACCAACATCTCATCAGGAGACAATCGTTGGATCATTAATTAACGAAAAGAACAGTAACGAAAATAAAGAACAAAAAGGGGGGGAACACGCTAAAATAACAAACAAGTGTATATACTTGTAACTGTCCCTCGCTAATTTATTTACACGTTATTTCCCTTCCCCTCCGTAGAAGTATATGCACTTGTTCGTTATTTTAATGTGTCCACCCCCCTTTTTTGTTCTTTATTTTCGTTACTGTTCTTTTCGTTAATTAATGCTCCAACGATTGTCTCCTGATGAGATGTTGGTTGAAAGGGCCTTAGAGATAATAAAATTAAAATCAATAAATTCCTTGTTTTTAAAACTGTATATAAATTTTGTACCTCTAAACATTTGTTTATATATATATATATATATATATATATATATATATATATATATATATATATATATAACTGTTTTCTATGCATATTTAGTTATTATGCATATGTGTACGGTTAATTATATAAAAGCATGTTTATTTATCAGTTGGAAATAAAATAAATAAAAAATTTGTATGTGTACGAATACTTGATCCCTAATTATATATATATATATATATATATATATATATATATATATATATATATATATATATATATACTATGTCTGGCTGCTTGTACTGAGTATGCCTGTACGTTAAGGTGTCTTGCTAACCCCAGTTGCGGACCCAGGTACATTTGTGTTAGCTCAACCACCTCAACGCCACATTGTAGTTTATACTGCACCTATCTTGAGTGAACCAACGTTGAAGTTTCTGGAAAGATGGCATACCTAGTTTGAGCAAGAAACCACTGTCACGATAACTTGTAACTTCGTTCTAGGACAACTGTCGACTGCTTTCATACAGTTTCAGTGCCAAATTTCATATAAAATGATTGGATCAACTCGTGGTATGGTTTTTAGTTGTTTCGCCATTTGAATGGAAACACGACTCCAAGACAAGTTAAGTGAAAGGAAACAGTGATACAACAAGTTATCTGTTATTTAAAAGGAAACACGGCGCATACAAGAGAGCTGTTAGCTGAAAGGAAACGCGGCTCCAAAAAGAGAGCTAATAACTAAAATAAATACGTCTCCCACAAAAGAGCTTTTAACTGAAAGGAAACGGTGATCTAACAAGTTAGCTATTACTGACTGGAAACACGGCTCCACAAGAGAGTTGTTAACTAAAAACAAACGCGGATCCAACAATTGTTAACTGAAAGGAAACTAGGCTTCAGCAATTGAGTTGTTAAGTAAAAGGAAACACGGCTGCAACAAGATAGCTCTTAACTGAAAAGAAACGGTGATCCAACAAGAGAGCTATTAACTTAAACGAAACGCGATTCCAACAATAGAGCTGTTAACTAAACGGAAACGGTAAGCCAACGTATTAGCAATTAACTGAAGTGAAACACGGCTCCAACAAGTGAACCATTAATTGAAAGGAAAAGGGACCACAAAAAGAAAGCTGTTAACTGAAAAAAGGGACATCCAAAAGTTAGTTAATAACTGAAATGAAACGCAGCTCCTACAAGAGATCTTAACTAAAAGGAAATATGGCTCGAACAAGAGAGCTTTTAACCGAAATGAAACGGTGATCAAACAAGAACACGAGAGCTTTTAATTGAAATGAAACAGTGATCAAACAAGAACAAGAGAGCTTTTAACTAAAATGAAACAGTGATCAAACAGGAACACGAGAGCTTTTAACTGAAATGAAACAGTGATCAAACAAGAACAAGAGAGCTTTTAACTGAAATGAAACAGTGATCAAACAAGAGAGTTTTTACCTGAAATGAAACAGTGATCAAAAAAGAACACGAAAGCTTTTAACTGAAATGAAATAGTGATCAAACAAAAACAAAAGAGCTTTTAATTGAAATGAAACAGTGATCAAACAATAACACGATTGCTTTTAACTGAAATGAAACAGTGATCAAAAATAACACGAGAGCTTTTAACTGAAATGAAACAGTGATCAAACAAGAAAAAGTGAGTTTTAAATGAAATGAAACAGTGATCTAAAAAGAACACGAGAGCTTCTAACTGAAATGAAACAGTGATCAAAGAACAAAAGAGCTTTTAACTGAAATTAAATACTGATCAAACAAGAACACGAGAGCTTTTAACTGAAATGAAACAGTGATAAAAAAATAAGAAAAGTTTTAACTGAAATGAAACAGGGATCAAACAAGAAAAAGTGAGCTTTTAACTGAAATGAAACAGTGATCAAACAAGAACAAGTGAGACTTTAAATGAAATGAAATGATGGTCAGAAAAAGATCAATAGAGTTTTTAACTGAAATGAAACGGTGATCAAAAAAGAACAAGAAAGCTTTTAACTGAAATGAATCGGTGATCAAACAAGTCAGCTATGAACTAAAAGGTAACATGCCTCGTACAATATAGCTGTTAGCCTCCAACTAGAGAGCTCTCGAATGAAACAATGTGAAGGATTATATTCATTGTAAAAGAATTTCAACAGTGTGTCAGATCCTGGCAATAATAATTTCTAAAATTTGGTTCAAGTGTAAACAAAATGAAAAGATTATAAATGGAAGACATAAACATGAGTTAAGCACAGATGTGAAAATATCAACTCAAAGAAATAATATACTTTGAAAATAGAGAATGCGTAACAAAATAAGTGAAAAACAAGTGGATGGACAGAAGTGTCATTTCCTTCTTGAAGTGTAAAATAAATCGTGCAGTAAAACAAGCGAAAATCTTAACTAACACCTAATCAGGAGAAAACAGGTGTCTTGGAAGTAATCAAAGAGCGTGGAGGAATGGATTTAAGTGATATTTAAAGACGAATCACGAATCTAATTTGATCAACGCAATGATGCTGGAAGTCTTTCAGGATCCGTTTCTCCCAGGGCCCAGACAATAAGGCGCTACTTCCGCCAACATCAGATTTTGAACTCGCGTATTTTATTTTTTTAATTGTTTTTTTTTTTTTTTTTTTTTTATGTTGATACATCCCCAAGATTGGCCAGGCTACTGGGGTATAGGTGTTTTCATCGAGATAACATTTTTTATCGAGATTGCCAACCAAGGCTAAAACACTTCTCACCGCCCACTGGGTAAGGACTTGTGACTACGTACTAACACAACTATCGATGGCTTCCAAACAGCCTCAGGCTTGGGTCAACTTCCCAAAGGCACTGCACTCTGCGAACGCCACTTCCTTTATTCATTAACTATGTAGAGATTCAAATTAACCACCTGGCCATGAACCACCAGTTTTATGAATCTATTGTTTGGTTTGGTTTGATTTTTATTGCCGGTATATATTTTTTTTTTCGAAAATGTATTGCTGGTAATTTTTTTTTTAAATGCATTGCTGATAATAATTTTTTACAAAAATGTATTGCTGGTATTAAAACCTATTTTTACACTTTCATAGCGTTTTGACTCCAGTTTGGGGGTTTAATATTTCTTTCATTATTTGATTTGTGAAAAATGCTATACTATTTGAAAGTTATTACGGCAATAGGAAACTTACTGAATATTTAAAACATTTAAACAATTTAACCTCGAGCAATGACCACACAATAAAGTTTTATCGATTTAATTCCTTTATTAAGAACAATCAAACACTTGCGAAGGACATACTATAAAAAGAAGGGGGAGTAGCTTAGTATACCAAGCTGATGCATGCAAGCAGGGACGAAAGTAGATATTTCTACGGTAACGCCGGGTATCTCAGCTAGTATATATATATATATATATATATATATATATATATATATATATATATATATATATATGGAGAGAGACAGACAGACAGACAGAGACACAGAGAGACAGAGAGAAAGAAAGACAGAGACAGAGAGAGTATCAAAAATACTTTTACAAACTTTGCGGGTAGGTTCCTCACACCAAAACAAGGACAAAATTCCATATAAACATGTCCGCAAATCCTTCGTTTTCGAGTTATTAAGTTTAAAGAAAGTTTACGGTAGACGGCGCT
The DNA here is from genome assembly GCA_963932145.1 of Acanthosepion lycidas. NCBI lineage: Eukaryota > Metazoa > Mollusca > Cephalopoda > Sepiida > Sepiidae > Acanthosepion > Acanthosepion lycidas. Next base: position 29,978,805 of record OZ010608.1, on the reverse strand, counting down.
GTGTTACCATGTAGACTAGGTTCCATTTGTCATTCATGTACATTTGTGGCTAGTCTGTCTTAAACGCTTAACATGTATAGTGGTGAGTTAACTGAGAAGTGTTCCGTTTAACAATGGCAGGGTATTCATATAGTGAGCAGATAGTTATCATTTTTACATACAACCTCGTGAAAAGTAATGGACGCGAGGTTGCACGGCTGCATCGGATTGTGTTTCCATTCTGAAATCATCTAAACTTTGCTGCTTTTTATCATCGAGTTGCTAAGACAGGATTTGTGGTACCACAGGCTATGGATCGAGGAAGACCGAGATCCGCTCGTACGCATGACATCGAAGAACACAGACTGTCTGAGAAAATCCAGGTATCAGCACACGTCAAGTGGGCCTAGCATGTCGTACATCTCATAGTACCGCATGGAGGGTACTTCAAGAACAGCTCCTGTATCCGTATCATTTGCAACATGTGTAGGGTCTTTCAGCCCCTGATGACTCACTTTTAACGATGGTTTATTGCGCGAATTGCCGATCCATTGTCTTGTTTACGGATGAGGCAACATTTGGAAGAGATGCAATAACACATTTACACAACCAACATTTGTGGGAGGATTGGAATCCCCATTCTACAATACAGGCTAGACACCAGCATCAGTTTACAATTAATGTGTGGACTAGAACTTTAGGTGACTGTCTGATAAGGCCACATGTTCTCCCAGCACGTCTTACAGGAGATGACTATTGGTGCTTTATTTAGAACACATTTCCAGACATGCTAGTGGATGTACCTCTGCTAATACGAAGACGCATGTGGTTTATGCATGATGGGGCTCTAGCATATTTTAGTCACATTGTTCGAGATGCACTTGCTGGCATCTATTATGAAAGATGGATGCACAGAGAGGACCAGTTTCATGGCCTGCACGTTCCTCCTATCTCAGTTCATTGGATTTTTATCTGTGGGGCCACCTAAAACAATTGGTTTATGAAGCAGACATTAATAATGCAGAGACGCTTCTTCAACGTGTCATGGGGGCCTGCGAAACCATTCGACACTGTGTTGGAGTATTTGAAACAGTCCGCTAGTTAATAAAACGAGGACTGCATGTTTGTGTAAAAGAGGGTGGAGGACAATTTGAACATTGGCCTTTTGTACATGTCTATATGGATATTTTACCTTGTTTTGGTGTCAGGAATCCGCTTCCAAAAATTTTTAAAGTATTTTGGATTGTATCTTGGATTGTACATTTCACACTGTCTATGATAAATCTTAACTCAAAACGAAGGATTTTGGAACATATGATTATATGGATTTTTCCTTGTTTTGGTGTGAGGAACTCGCCCCCAAAGTTTGAAAAAGTATTTTTGATACACCCTGTATATATTAGGAAAATTAATAACAAATTAGAAAAAACTTTTCTTTTGTCGCGTTTCGGCCTTTAGGACTTCATCAGACTAAAGTTATGTTTACGTTAACATAACTACACGGGCGAATGGAGGAGAGGGAAAGCTGACATTTTAAACTATTAAATTTAAATTTGTGCCATAATGTGTTTGGGTATATAGTCTTGTCACTTTCATTTAGTTTCTTTTTTATATGAAATTTTATCACTTTTCTTATTAAGTACCTCATCTTGTGATAACAGAAGATCATATAAGAAAGTTGAAATGTTGTTCTAGTACATATAAAAATTTATATATCATTTTCTCATATATATATATATATATATATATATATATATATGTATAATAAAATGTCTTAAACACAAATATTCCATGATTATAATTTATTACATTGGAATCGTAATTGCGATCCAATTCATGAGAACGTAATTACGATTCCAATGTAATAAATTATAACCATGGAATATTAGTGTTTAAGACTTTTTATTATATCCTTACTCTGTCCTGGACATTGAGTTCTACCTGGATTCTATCCTCTTGGGAATTTATCGGGTTTCGATCCGAGCTAGAGGCAACCGGATGTCTAACACACTGATGAGCTGTGAAACAGCGAATCAGTCTGTCTGTGGATGACGTTATATTGGCTCCTGAAATAAATATTAATTTCAGTTGAGCTCTCTAGGGAGTAGGTTTGGGTTCGTAAACAGTGACTATTATAGCTTATATATAGCGAGACTCTTCGCATAGCGAATCGAGTCACTGTCAGTCACTGGGCGTGTTTCTAAAAATAAATACGCTAAAAATCCACCTGCTTCCCTACGGCTTAGTGGTAGAATCTCCGGCTGATACCAATTCAGTCGGGTTTCGATCCGAGCTAGAGGCAACCGGATGTCTGCGAAACAGTCTGTCTGTGGATGACGTTATATATATATATATATATATCTGTGTGTATTAAACACTAATATATCTGTATATATATATATATAGATAGATAGATATCGATATATATATCTGTGTGTGTGTGTATTAAACACTAATATTATCTGTCTATATATATATATATATATATAGATAGATAGATATCTATATAGATATATATATAATTCCAGTGTGTGTGTATTAACCACTAATATTATCTATATATATATATATATAATTCCAGACACAGTCTCTAGTTTCATTTTCTCTTACCTATTTTATTTCTCCTTCCACAGTGGATTCGTTTCTCTCTCAATCTCTCTTTCCCTCTCTCTCCTTTTCTCTCTCTCTCTACCTACCTACCTACGTCCCTCTCTCTTACTTGTTTCTTTTCACTTTCATTCCCCTTCCTCCCACTCATTTCTCTTTTTTCTTATCACTTTCCACAATTCGTTCCTCTATACTTCTCTCTCTCTCTCTCTCTCTCTCTCTCTCTCTCTCATTCGTTTCTTTACACTTTCAGTCTCGTTTCTCTTACTCATGATCACGTTTTCTCCCTTGCAATGGATTCGTTTCTCTCTCTCTTTCCCCTTTCTCTCTCTCTCCCCATCTCTCCCCCACTCTCCCTCTCTCTCTCTCTCTCTCTTTCACCTACTTACCTATTCCTTCCACTCTCAGTCTTCTTTTTACCACTCATGTTCAATTTTCCTTTCATCCTTTCCACAACTGATTCATCTCTCTCTCACTCACACTCTCTCTATTTCTTTCTCTATTTCTCTCTCTCTCTCTCTCTCTCTCTCTCACTTATCCGTCTTCTATATTTCTATCCTTACCCCTCTCTCTTATTTGTTTGTTTGCACCCTCGGCCTTTATTTCTTTCTTTTCTTTTCTGTCCTATTTGTTCTGCCAATTCTTCTCCCACGTTTAATTCTTAACTTCTTTTCTACTTTATCCCCACCCTCTCCAGTATGGCTTTACTACCCAAGACCCCATAATCCAGGAGAGGGTCTTTTGCTTATACTTCAGCCATGCCCAAACGTCGGATACATCCACTGAACACACTCAATAAGAATAAACTGACAAAGAGACGCACATTTGCAATGGCCTCTTACACAAAGTTATTTGATTGGCTAATGTTTCACACATACACATTGCCTTTCTTTTTTTTCTTTTTTTTTTCTTTTTTATTCGATCATCGCCTCCGTTTCTTTACATCGTCAAACATCGTTTACTTTTGTGCAATTCGTTTCTGTTTTTCTTCCAGTTACGTAAATATTAACTTGATCGCATTTCCTACAAAGCAAATTATCAAATAAAAGTATCCTGGTGCTAATTTGCTGAAAGCAAAGAATCCATTTCCATTCGTATTCTGTCAATTTTTTCCGCCATTTTTTCACACTGAACAACTCGTCTGTTAGAACAACAAAAAGTTTCCTTTTCTCTTTAGAACACTTTCACCAAAATAGAATTGATACATCTCGAAAACTTCCACATGGATACGTCTTTATGATTTGGTCTCTCATTTCTAAACAGTCGGTCGCAGAAGCGAAATTCTTTCAGCATTAAATAGTTGCTGACCCAGATCCGTTTACTGCATTTTTCTTTTTGTCCAGTTATCGAATAATTAACGACCAATCAGAACCGGATTATGACCTTTTGGGACCTCTAGGCTAATGAAATTATTAGGTGTCCCCGACTCAGACGTAGCCACTCCCTAACTTGCCGCACCCTTCTTGAATATTTTTTTTACTCGTGGTTTATTTTAGCGACGTTTACATCGGTTGAAATAAACTGATTGCAAATTCTTCAAATGAACTAGAATAGCTATCTTTTGTTTTTCAATAAAAATATTCTTTAAGAAATATCACTATTTTACTATTTATTTCAATCTAAATTAGCATATATGTCAACGCAGCCATATAATTTTTTTTTATATAGTTTAAAGTAAACTGCAAATTCTATAAATTAATGAGAATAACGCTTTTGTTTATCAATAAAATTATTCTTTAAGAATTACCACTATTTTACTGTTTATTCCAAACCAAATTAGCCCAGAGTTCAGTACAAACAAAGAATAAAAAATAGGAACAGGTTTTTTTTTTTTTAGATAACCAGCTTTACAACCAAACGTAAGGTGATATAGACTGCAGTTTATACTAGCCTATGGGATAATCCGGTCCTGGACATGCTGGATTAATTATTTACATTTTAGATTGAGAATCCTTTATACGAAATTCTTGGAACTTTAATATCGCAAACCTATCGCTACTTTCTCGCTAATTTCACGGCAAATATTCTGATGAGCTCCATTTTTTAGCCATTTTAACTCTACGCTATAATTTTGACCTCTTCAAGTCAAGAGTCAATCCTTTATCCTCATAATATACACTGCTTACCACCTCCTCTTTCATATCACACACCATTTATCATTGTTATCTTAACAGTAAGTCTCTACATTGAGTGTCTCTGGATTGGACAAATTCTTGTATAAAATAGCTGAGAACTAGCTCCGTTCAACGGTATCATTTTGATCACATTCTCTGAGAGTTTCTGTTGAAATAAAGAGAAGCCATTACTTTCGACACAACGTTCAATAAGGAGAAGTGTGCTGAAAAACTGAAAATCATTACATTCACTTGATCTCAAGTGAAACGCACCAATTTCGGTTGGCGCACACAGTCTTAATATTGATATTAAAGAGTACTCAGGAGAGTGCTGGTTATCCTCCTTACCCTTCGCTTCTACTTAGCTCATATTCTTTCATTCATATCACTTGCATTCATGTTATTTTCATTCATATCATTTTCATTCATATCACTTTCATTCATATCACTTTCATTCATGTGACTTTCATTCATTCATATCATTTTCATTCATATCACTTTCATTCATGTGACTTTCATTCATATAATTTTCATTCATATCACTTTCATTCATATCATTTTCATTCATATCACTTTCTTCATATCACTTTCATTCATGTCAATTTCATTCAAATCATTTTCATTCATGCCAGTTTCATTCATAACACTTTCATTCATATCACTTTCATTCATATCTCTTTCATTCGTGTCACTTTCATTCATGTTATTTTCATTGATGTCACTTTCATTCATATCATTTTCATTTATATCACTTTCATTCATGTCACTTTCATTCATATCTCTTTCATTCGTGTCACTTTCATTCATGTTATTTTCATTCATGTCACTTTCATTCATGTCAGTTTCATTCAAATCATTTTCATTCATGCCAGTTTCATTCATAACACTTTCATTCATATCACATTCGTGTCACTTTCATTCATATCTCTTTCATTCGTGTCACTTTCATTCATGTTATTTTCATTCATAACACTTTCATTCATGTCACTTTCATTCATGTCACACATCGCATTCATTTTAAACATTTTAAATATAAGCTCAGGTGGCTATCCTGTCTTATTTTGGGTGAATTTTAGGATATAAGAAAAAAACAGATCTTTTTGTTTTGTTGGGCCTATGCATCTTCACAAAAGGAAAAATTTAATAGAAAGGAAACATTAAAAAACAAAATCTCTGATAAAGTTGGCATCTTAGCTTCAAAAAATCTAGTAATTTTAATGTTTACATGTGAAGAGGGTTAATTCTTTACTTAGTCACCCTTTCAATTAACATTACACGAAGACCTTTAAATGTACTCAGCATCTCGATTTTTTACGAATTATCAACCTTTTGACATTTATTTCAAGCCAGAGAATATTTTTAAATTCCAAGAATTTATTGAGATAATTATTGTTTACCGATACATATCTTAATAATTAACCCTTAGCTTGTAGAGAAGATGTGAATCCATACCTTCCAAAACCTTATTTGTATGCAAGGGAATATAACGAAACCGACTGGAACTGAAACTCGACACTCTAAACTCCTATTCTGAACCGTTATCCATTACACCATCCGCACATCCAATCTGTACTGCCTGATCGGTCAATGAGTGCCAAATGTTTCCTTATAGAGAAACGGCTAATATTAACATTACCAATATTATATTCGAGGGGCAACATTAAAAAAAATTAAAAAAAAAAAAAAAACACATTCAAGCTCTCTGATAAAGTCGGCATCTTAGAACTGACAATCTGGCAATTTTAATTTTTACATGTCAACAGAGTTAATTCTTAGTCGCCATTTCAATTAACATTATATGAAGACCATTAAATGTACTCAACATCTCTACTGATTGATTTTTTACGGATTATCAACCTTTATCAAATTTATTTAAAACCAGAAAATATTGTTAGATTCCAAGAAATTATCGCAGTCTGTCGAACCGATTTCGAAGATCAATGGGGGGAAAAGACTTTGAGTGAGTAAAGCCTGAGGAAATTCGCAAAGATCATCCTGCTTGGAGCCTTGTAGACTGGCGCTACATAATCGCAAACAAAGAACAGTACCAAATAACAGAAACCACATCACTTGAGGACTATCAACAGTAGCAATAACTCAAATGGATTGCACATGTAGCTCGAGCAGCAAATAATGACACAATCAAGATGTTAAAATTCATGCGACTTCAAATAAAATGCTAGGAAGGTAACCCTCATCAATACTGGAAAGAGCGATAACAGCTACTGGATTTGAGAAAACCGTTTTCCTAGAAAACTGTCTTAAAAGAAGTTTATATTTTTCAAATGAAAGCAGTATTGACTTCTCGGTCAATGAATGCCAAATGTTTCCTTATAGGGAAACGGCTAACATTACCATTAACCCTGCCATAATTTAAGTGTGTTGTAGAAGTTTAACTCTAAGTTCAAGTGTGTCGTGAGATAAAAAAAAGAGATTGGAAAAGATTGTGCTGGAGGATAAATATAAATATCTAAATTGTCACCTGTATTCAACTGCTTCAATAGATCAATAGGGAAAAAGGGCTTTGAGCGAATAAATCCTGATGGTCATGGCAAAGGTCATCCTTCTTTGAATATTGTGAACTGGCGCTATAGATCCACAAAGAACAATACCAAATAACAGAAACCACATCATTTGAGGACTACCAACAGCAGCAACAAATAAAATGGATAGCACATGTGAATCTAGAAGAAAATAATGACATAATCATTCCATACCACTTCAAATAAAAGGTGAGGAAGAAAAACCTCATCAATACTTGAAAGAGCGATAACAATTACTGGACTTGAGAAACATGTTTTCCTAAGAAATTATCTTAAGAGGAATACGTTGATATTTTTCAAATCAATCACGTGACACGTCTGAAAAGATCTGCCGTAGTCTGAAAAAGGTAGTCTGTCATGCCGGGTTTTATATTCAGTGGGTGCCAATATCGTGAAACCCAAGACAAGATGATCAATTGTTTCTGGATATTTATCACACAATCTGCATTTTGGGCTGACACAATATTTTAGTATATGTGCTTGATAATTCCTAGTAAGCCAACAATTGGTTCTGCGCAGCAAGGATAAAACCGTCAGTTTCAGCTTTCAACCCTGCACTACGTAGCCACTGATGGGTACGGGTTTTGTCTACGTCAGCTTGTTTGGTACGGGCAGAGTATTGGCTATGAAGCGGTTTATCATGCTATCGCTTCTGTATCTAGTCGGTTGCATTTGTCTTTGCTGTCTTTTTTAAGTATTTTGCAATTTCAGCCGGTGTATTGTGCTGTACTTGCATTTCTACTCCTATTTGAAACTCCATTTTGAATTTTTTCGCTTCTTTTATTACGAAGTAAAGACGCTTACTACTTTCATGTTCCTTGACGCATACCATCATTCAGTCTTCTATAGTTTCCAAGTATCTTTGGAGGCCAATTGTTGTAGTTTTGTAGGACAGTTCTAGTTGAACTAATCATCTGCCTCCTTCGGATCTGGGCACATACAGACGATCAACATCAGCTTTGGGATGATGCATGCGGTAGCAAGTGAGAAGCTTTCTCGTTTTGGCGTCCATTCGCTTAATTTCAGCTATGGTCCAGTTAAGGACATTAAACCTGTATTGCATCACAGGGGTAGCCAATGTGCTTATGGCTGATATTCTGTTTTTTGAGTTTAGCTCAGTATTTAGTACCAGACGTACACGGCTGTAGTACTCTTTTCTTATTTTTTCCTCCATTTGGGGTTGTTGTATGCCATCTCCTTCGCTAATTCCTAGGTACTTATAAGCTTCATCATCCTCCAATTCCCTAATCTTTGTGACAAAATCTAAATCTATTAAGGGTGTTTCTGTAATTCTACCTTTCTTGAATGTTACTTTTGCACATTTATCTAATCCGAAGTCCATACCTATGTCGTCACTGTAGTATTTTACAATATTGAGGAGGCCTTTCAACTCATTGTCGTCTTTGGCAAAGAGTTTGAGATCATCCATGTAGAGTAGGTGATTGAATATTTTCTTATTTATTTTGTAACCATAGCTACTGTTGATCAGTTCATGTGTAAGAGGGATTAAGGATAAACAAAACAGAAGGGGTGACAGAGAGTCTCCTTGAAAGATTCCACGTCGGATATTCAGACGGTTGGATATGGCAGTGCCCCCGGTGTGACTAAGGTATAGTTTGGTGTTCCACATTCCCATGCTGTGCTTAAGGAAATTTAATACCACAGGGGAGACTTTGTACATTTCCAAAGTCTTAAGGATCCAAGAATGTGGAACACTATCAAAAGCTTTATTATTATTATTATTATTATTATTATTATTATTATTATTATTATTATTATTCAATTACACGTTTGCAGAAGAGATATCAACTGGTTATTGTTGGGAATCAAGTGACAAAAAGCGTATGGCTGCATAATGTTGAAACATCGATTCCCGTGCGTCCATCGAAGTTAAGCAGCGTCAAGCTTGGTCAATACTTAGATGGGTGAACGCTTGCGAATACCAGATGCTGTAAGCTTGAATGTGCGAGTGATGTAGTAGATAATGGCTCAGAATTGTTAATCGGAGTGCCGTGTTCCAATTCCAGTCGGGTTCGTTATATTTACTTATCCTCGAGAAAGGTATGAATCCACTTCTCCCGCCACCTATGGGTTAATTAGTAGGACTTGTATCACTAATTTCTGGCTTTAAATAACCTGCAAAATGCTGATGAGCCCTAAAAAACAAATCATTCAAGTGGCAAAATAAAACTTTAAGAAGCAAACCCCCAAATCAATACTGGAAACAGCGATAACAGCTACTGGATTTGAGAAAGTTGTTTTCCTAAGAAATTATCTTATCGAAAGCAGTACTGACTCTTCGGTCAATGAATGCCAAATGTTTCCTTATTGGGAAATGGCTAACATTACCATTAACACTATCATAACTTAAGTGTGTTGTGGAAGTTTAACTCTAAGTTCAAGTGTGTCGTGAGATAAAAAAAAAGAGATTGGAAAAGATTGTGCTGGAGGATAAATATAAATATCTAAATTGTCACCTGTATTCAACTGCTTCAATAGATCAATAGGGAAAAAAGGCTTTGAGCGAATAAATCCTGATGGTCATGGCAAAGGTCATCCTTCTTTGAACATTGTGAACTGGCGCTATAGATCCACAAAGAACAATACCAAATAACAGAAACCACATCATTTGAGGACTACCAACAGCAGCAACAAATAAAATGGATAGCACATGTGACTCTAGAAGAAAATAATGACATAATCATTCCATACCACTTCAAATAAAAGGTGAGGAAGGAAACCATCATCAATGCTTGAAAGAACGATAACAATTACTGGACTTGAGAAACATGTTTTCGTAAGAGGAAGATGTTTATATTTTTTCAAATCAATCACGTGACAAATCGGAAATTATCTACCGTGGTCTGAAAAAGGTTCAATTTTTCAATCTCGCCTTTACGAAGTTTATGAACTCTTCACCAATTATTACAGCATCGTATCTCAGCCTTAAGCTCTACAGTATCTCTAAATCTCGAGCGAGGTCCTGATTATTCATAAATAATAATTTGTTATCTATTTTGATATTGGCAGTAGTGATGATTAATTGAAATCTCATTTACGAATATTTGACGATCCAAAGCAAACATTCGATGTTTTCAGGAATTAAAAAACAAAATTGTGAACAAGAATCGATGAAAACGTAAGGAAATGGTGGCGTCTTCGTTTAATGTCGGGATGATCAGAAACAAAACAAAAAAACATCACTGCAAAAGCTAAAAGGATATTCTACTTCTTTCGCGACAACTCTCCCTCTCTCTTTCTCTCTCTCTGTCTCTCTTTCTCTCTCTCTTTCTTTCTCTCTCACTCTCTTTTTTTCTCTGTTTCTCTTTCTCACTCTCTTTTTCTCTCTCTCTTTCTCTCTCAATGTCTCTCTTTCTCTCTCTCTTTCTCTCTCTCTTTCACTATTTCTTTCTCACTCTCTCTTCCTTTCTTTCTCTCTGACTCTCTTTCTCTCTCTGACTCTCTTTCTCTCTCTCTCTGTCTCTCTTTCTCTCTCTTTCTTTCTCTGTCTCTGTCTCTCTTTCTTTCTCTCTCTCTTTCTCTCTGTCTCTCTTTCTCTCTGTCTCTCTTTCTCTCTCTCTGCCTCTCTTTCTTTCTCTCTCTTCCTCTCTTTCTTTCTCTCTTTCTCTCTCTTTCTCTCTCTCTATGTCTCTCTTTCTTTCTCTCTCTCTCTCTCCCTTTCTTTCTCTCTCTGACTCTCTTTCTCTCGCTCTCTCTGACTCTCTTTCTCTCTCTTTCTTTCTCTGTCTCTGTCTCTCTTTCTTTCTCTCTCTCTCTTTCTCTCTGTCTCTCTTTCTTTCTCTCTCTTCCTCTCTTTCTTTCTCTCTTTCTCTCTCGCTTTCTCTCTCTCTCTGTCTCTCTTTCTTTCTTTCTCTCGCTTTCTCTCTTTCTTTCTTTCTCTCTTTCTCTCTCTTTCTCTCTCTCTTTCTCTCCCTCTGTCTCTCTTTCTCTCTCTCTCTGTCTCGCTTTCTCTCTCTCAATCTTTCTCTCTCTCTCTCTCTCACTTTCTCTCCCTCACACATAAGCACTGTCGATTTTTTCTCTCTAACACCACTCTACAATTCCTTTTCCATTGCTCCCCTCTCGCCTATCTTTCGCCAATTTTGTGACGAGCGACAATCCGTGATTTCGCCGCTTCAGACATCCGCAGCTTGGACCCACCATACCACATACAGAGGCACAACTCATCCTCATTTCCTTCATATTCCACTGGTAAGGAGGAAGTTCTTCTCAGAAAGTTTCATTCTCGGAATTGTTAGTAGATGAATCAGACGTTCGAAAGGATGTTCCCCCGTGCATTACGAACCTTTTCAAGTCAAGGTTCAAACCTTATCTATCCCACATGTCCTTATAATAAAGACTTCATACTTCCTCCTCTTACACTCTTATAATCCAGTAAATCTCTTCCTTGAGTGACATTTGGACCTTAGTATAAAAAAAACATATATGTGTATATGGATGTGTGTGTGGATGTGTGTGTGCGTATATCTTTCCATATCGTCTGTTATGTTTATCTATCTATCTATGTATCTATCAGTCTGTTCCTATCTATCCGTCGACATATTAGTCAGTTCCTGTCAGTATGTGTACGGCTGTTCCTATCTATCTATCTATCTATCTATCTATCTATCTATCTATTAGACTGTTCCTATCTGTCTGTCTACACATTAGCCAGTTCCAGTCAATATATTTCCGGCTGTTCCTATCTATCTATCTATCTATCTTATCTGTCTATCTATCTATCTTATCTGTCTATCTATCTATCTTATCTGTCTATCTATCTCAGTCTGTTCTTTTCTAGCTAGTTTTCTGTCTCATTCTGTTGCGATCTATATATCTACATATCTCAAAATATTCCTATGTATATATTTATCTATTTATATATCTACTTCATTCTGTTACTAGCTGTCTACATATCTCAGTATGTTCCTATCTATCAATCTATCTATTTATATATCTATCTCAGTCTGTTCCTATCTATTTCAGTCTGTTCGTATGTATCTTAATCCGTTTACACTTATACATACAGACACACACACACACACGTACACACACACACATATATATATAATATATATATATATATATATATATATATATATATATATATATATATATATATATATCAATCTGTTTATCTATCTCAATCTATTCGTATCTCTTAAAATTTTTACACTTTCTCTATCTAGCTAGCTGTCTGTTACTCTCACTCTTTCTATCTCTCACGCACACACACACACTCTACTTAAAATATAAATAAAAAAGTCTTCTTCCGACTTCAAGTTTCTCAGATAGACTACTTGTCCGTATGAGATAAACCTATTGAATTATTTAACAGATATGCTATTCATATATGTAAAATCGAAAAAAAAAAAACCCCGCTAATCATTACTTTCAAATAAATTTCAAATCTGTTCTTAATAAGAACTTTATAACATTATAAAGTTTTAAAGTATCGCGATTTTAACGTATCTCAGGTTCAAGATAAGCTTATCTAACCCCGAAGAGCGTTAGGATTGCGAAATTTTTAGTTTCTCTAGAGATAAGTATGGCGCCTTTTTTTGATTCATTGGTCGTAATTATTGCTCTAGACACTGACTGAACATCCTTTATGACAAAATTCCGTACACATTTAACATACGTTAAGTTGCATAATTTTCCATATATCAGCTGACACTGACTCCTCGACGTGGTGTAATGGTTAGAAAGCTCGTCTTGCTAGATCAATTACGACTGAGTAGTGAGTTCGATCCTCACTGGGTACCCTATACTTTCGGCCTTTGTGCCACGTCTAAGCCGCGCTTAGAAAGACACTATCAGCTGGTATTATCATTATTACTTGTGCATGTTATTTTTCCTGCTTTGTATCCAATAGAACCAGGTCCAAACTATGGTCCTTAGGCCCTATAGGAGAATTGTCATTTAATTGATTGCGTTTTTCTTAGTATATGGGATTTTCCTAGTCGGGCGATCTTCTGGACAACTTGTATGTTGATGTTATTTGGGACACGGTTAGTAAAATTGTCCATTCCTTTTCTTACGTTGTCCAGAGCTCCGATTACTATTGGCACAGTCTTCATTCCCCACATTCTGTTATTCTCCAGGTCCTTGTATTTGAACAATTTCTCGATAATTTTTATGGAGGTGTTTATCTCAGATGGTACTTCTATGTTAATAAGCAAACACTTCCTGATTTTCTTGTCTTTTATGATAATATCTGGTCTGTTGGCTTTTATTTCCCTGTCAGTTTGAATTGGCATGTCCCAGAGGATAGTTACATCGTTATTTTGGGTAACTGTGTCTGGTTGGTGTTTATACCATCTCTCAGTGGTTTCGATTTTGTGCTTCGTGCATATCTTCCAATGCGCATATGTCGCTACCTTGTTAGGTCTGTGGGTATATTCATTTTTTGAAAGTCCCGGGCATCCTGAGATAATATGATCGAGATTTTCATCATATTTTTCTGCAGATCCTGCATTTTGGGTTAATTCCATCCTTTATTATGGGATAGTGATAGGATCTGGTTGTTAAGCTTTGGCCCTAAGCTGCAATAATTAGGTCTTCTGTCTCACCTTTCAATCCGGTGCTCCTCAGCCATTGATGTGTTTTAATTTGGTCCACATCTGCTTCTTTCATTTTTTTTGTTTGTTTGTTGTTTTTTTTAGGTATTTGCTAAGCAACGCCTTGTCCTTCCATATTTTTAATTTCATTTGGCCAAGTTATTTTACTTTCTATTTTACTCGTTTGGAGTAGATGGTATTCCCTTTGCTTTTTGCTGGTAGGGTTTCAGGTATATTGAACCGTTTCTTGAAGAGTACAGCTTCTTTGTTGATGGAGTGGATTTGGTGTTTTACTATTTGTAAAAGAAGGTCACTGGTTTTTGTGACGTATGCTTCCAATCCATTTGATGTAGTTTTTAGAGTTAGTTCAAGTTGCATTAGACTTCGGTCTAATAAAGCCATTGTTACGTACAGCCTATCAACATATGATTCCAGATGGTGCATCTTCATTTGGGTAAGCATATTTCTGGTCTTGTCCAATCTTTTAATGTCATTCAACTTCCATTTAATAATGTTGAAACTGCATGTTACTACGGGTATAGCTACGTGTTGACAGCCTTCATTTTATTGGATTCATTGAGATTGTTTTCTAGTATCAAACGCACTCTCCTATAATATTCTTTTCGGGTCTTTTTCTTCATAATAGAATGTTGTATGTACCATCTTGGCATCGTTCCTTAATCTCGTTGATATTAAGGTCGAAATATGTAGGTTTCGTTAGTTTACTGCCTTTGAAGGTGGTTTTGGCACATTTGTCGATTCCGAACTCCATCCTAATGTCTTCGATGAAGGTTTTGACAATGGTGAGTAAGTTTTATTTTTCTGATGGTTGTCACCCTTGGCAAACGTTTTAAGATCATCAATATAGAATAGGTAATTCAATTTGTTATTCTGGGAGTTGTATCCGTAGCTACTGTTGTTCAGTAGGTAGCTGAGTGACGCAAGGCAAAAAAGTAATGGTGACAATGAATCTCCTTGGAAAATCCCACTTTTGATGTTGCTTGGTCTCGATGTTAATGACCCGTTTCTATGGTTTAAAGTTAGTGTAGTCTTACAGGTTTTAATTCTCTCCATTATGAATTTGACTGTTGTGTGGGCATACTCTGTATATTTTTAGGTTCTTTTATTTCCATGGATGTGGTACACTGTTGAACGTCTTTCTATAGGCGATCCATGCTATCGATAAGTTTGCTTATCCTTGTTTTCACCTCTTCCAATATTGTTATATTGATAATTAATTGGTTCTTGCACCCTTAACTTCCTCTTTTAAATCCCTTCTGTTCTGTTGGGAGTCATTTTTCCCCCCAAGGAAGTCGTATGTCCGCTTCAGTATAATAGAAGTGAAGATAATGTATATTGTTGGTAGGCAAATGATAGGCCTATAGTTTTGGATGGTTCTGCATCCCTTCCGTTTTTTTGAGTAGGCATGTTACTCCATAGGTGTGCCATTTAGGTCAGTTTTCTGGGTTTATGATTATATCATTGTATGCCAGTGCGAGGTCTTGCTGGATGAAAGATAGTTTTGTTTTTTTCCAAAAATTGGCTATTCGATCTATTCCTGGTGATTTCCAGTTTTTGGTTTTGCAGATAGCAGCAGCTATTCCAGTAATATTGATATCTGTCCATTTTTGGCACTCTGTGTGTTGTTCCTGTTGTTGATCTATGTATGTCTTTCATTGTGCCTTTTGCTGTTTTCCCACATTCTACACCAGAACTACTGGATATTAGGCGGGTCATTTATCTGTATTTTATTTTTTTTATAGTTCTCGAAATAATTTATTGGCGTCTTTTATTTTTCCAGAAGAATCTGTTTCTTTTTCCATACTGTCTGATTCTCTGCGTCTTCGCTGGAATTTGTTTCAGCTTCTCTTTAACTTTTGATACGTCAGTCTTATTTTTTATGTCAAGGATTCGTTGTATTTGTCTCCTTTTTCTTTCTTTCATTATGGAGATCTTGTCTGCTTTACTTAGAAGTGACAATTCTCGTAGTTTATTATTTCAAACTTGAATTTTTCTTTTTCGTTTGCGTTGCATTTTTACTTTTTCGCCTATTGTTTCTACAATTGTTGCCAAGGCTGCGTATATAAGATGATTAATTTCTGTCAGGTTAATCGCTCTTTCTATTTTGTCCCTTTTTTTTTCCTAATTGATCGGTTTTGCGAGGTTGATAGTTTCCTTCACTTAACAGTCTTTCTTACTTTTGGAATCGTTGGCCTTACCCCGAAAGACATTTCCTTTACATTCTCCCATTTATATCGGATGTTTTTGTCATCTCTATTTCTCTCTCATATACATCATTATCGTCCTTCATTTGCTTGTGTAGCTCAGAGGGTTTATTAAAACTGGGTTCTATTTGTTCCTCTGTATGTGTCTCCTCTAGGTTTTTGACATTTAGCGCCTCGATGTTAACGTTTAATCTATTTTTTTTTCTCGTATGCTTTCGAGTCCTATGTGGGGTAATCTTTTTTCTGGTGATGCCGCGCCAAACATTGGCTAGTTTGTTGGCATCGATGTTTATTCTGTTTGAAGAATGCTTTTCTTGTGAGATATTATAGGCGGCTTTAGTCGTTGTTGTCGTTGTCGGAGTTAGCACTGTAAAATGCTATCATTACTTCAATATACACTTCTATTACATGTAGAATCTCTCACTGATACCAAATCGGTCGGGTTTCGATACAGCGAAACAGACATGTATGTGGATGACTACATATATAAATATAAATATGTATATATATATATATATATATATATATATATATATATATATATATATATATATATATATATATATGATAAGATAGATAGATAGATAGATATGAACAGCCTGAAATAGATAGATAGATAGATAGATAGATAGATAGATAGATAGATATGAACAGTCTGAGATAGATAGATAGATAGATAGATATGAACAGCCTGAAATAGATAGATAGATAGATAGATAGATAGATAGATATGAACAGCCTGAGATAGATAGATAGATAGATAGATAGATAGATAGATATGAACAGCCTGAGATAGATAGATAGATAGATAGATAGATAGATAGATATGAACAGCCTGAGATAGATAGATAGATAGATAGATAGATAGATAGATAGATATGAACAGCCTGAGATAGATAGATAGATAGATAGATATGAACAGCCTGAGATAGACAGATAGATAGATAGATAGATAGATAGATAGATATGAACATCCTGAGATAGATAGATAGATAGATAGATAGATAGATAGATACATATGAACAGTCTGAGACAGATAGATAGATAGATAGATAGATAGATAGATATGAACAGTCTGAGACAGATAGATAGATAGATAGATAGATAGATAGATAGATAGATAGATATGAACAGTCTGAGACAGATAGATAGATAGATAGATAGATAGATAGATAGATATGAACAGTCTGAGACAGATAGATAGATAGATAGATAGATAGATAGATATGAACAGTCTGAGACAGATAGATAGATAGATAGATAGATAGATAGATAGATATGAACAGCCTGAGATAGATAGATAGATAGATAGATAGATATGAACAGCCTGAGATAGATAGATAGATAGATAGATAGATAGATAGATATGAACAGCCTGAGATAGATAGATAGATAGATAGATAGATAGATAGATAATGAACTGAATCAGATAGATAGATAGATAGATAGATAGATAGATAGATAGATAGATATGAACAGCCTGAGATAGATAGATAGATAGATAGATAGATAGATAGATAGATATGAACATCCTGAGATAGATAGATAGATAGATAGATAGATAGATAGATAGATAGATATGAACAGCCTGAGACAGATAGATAGATAGATAGATAGATAGATAGATAGATAGATAGATAGATAGATAGATAATGAACTGAATCAGATAGATAGATAGATAGATAGATAGATAGATAGATAGATAGATAGATAGATAGATCTCTTATATAACGAATGTCGCTAGCCTTGCGAACCCTAACCCCATTCTTCTGCGGCTGAGCTTTATGGCCATCTACTTTCCATGCTGAATAATGTTTATTATAAAGACGTCTGGAGTATTTCTGGAAAACAAAAAACGAACATTACAGAAATAAAATTAGTCACAGTAAAATGTCAACTATTTTAACAGGCGAACCCGAGGGTCGTTCACGACTCAGTTGGAGATAATTATTTAATGGAATCCAGCAATAAATAGATAAATAAATAAAATAAAAGTTGCCCGGATTGAATAAAATGGAAAATATAGAACGAGAAGAAATCAAATGGCTACGAACCACTTTGGTAATTAGTCGATAAAGAGATTATTAGAAAAAAAATATTATCGGCATTTGCATAGACATTTTCATAAATTAAAACTTTTAAGAGCGATTTTGTCACTGCCCCCCATAGATGTTCAATAGAAAAGGGGGCTTTTGGGAGGGAATTTTCCGACTCACCCAATTATATTAAGAACACCCGTGTATAAATTTATCTCCTTTTGACACTTTAAGTCAGGTATTCCCAAACTTTTTACCTCATCGCCCACTTTCACATGGAAAAACCTTCCGCCGATCACCTGTACAGTAAATATTCAAAAGCATACCAAAATTGTTTGGTAAAAGTTTGTTACTGGTTCATAAACTGACTTTATGATGTAGTAAAACAAGAAGTATATCATGGAGATGAAGACGAGACTCTAGGCGACGAAGATGTCGTTCTACAGAAGGATGCTAAGGATATCATGGACCGAGCGTGTGAGCAACGATGATATCTTAGAGAGGTTGCAAAGAAGGAGGAGGCTTATACTTAACATCAGGAAGAGGTAGATGAAATTTCTGAGACACGTAATGAGAAAGGATGGCCTGGAGAATCTAATACTCACAGGTCACTGGTCAAATAGAGGGAAAGAGAGACAAGAGAAAGCAACGCGTGACATACCTGGCAGACTTAAGCAATTGGATGGCAGAACGTGGTTTGGGGAAGTTGACAGAAGGACGAAACTTATTGAGAGCCACAAGAGATAGGGAGAAGTGGAGAGCCATTATCACCTACGTCCTGAAAGGACACGTCACATAAAAAGAAAAGAAGAAAATACCAATGGGAGGTAACAAATAAAGCAGACTTATGCGACTGCTGCTGATACTACCGTATTAAAGAACAAACGAAAGAAAAATTTCACCAGTGAAAACTATATATATATATATATATATATATATATACCCAAGTATATGATTGGTGTATGTGGAATGAATTCCAATAACCAACAATTACTATTCTTAAAAGAGTGCTCAATACAAAGTAGAGCAGATATAATTATTTATTTAAAAAATTTATAACATAAATATGTTATAAAATCACTACAAAAATAGCCATTTTGTTTCAACACCCTAGGTGTCTTATCAAGTGATGATGTTGAATGTAAAATAAATGTTTTTTTCAAACAAAACATTTATTTAGAACCCAGTTTTTCAAAAAAAACATTTATTTTACATTCAACTTCATCACTTGATAAGACACCGAGGGTGTTGAAACAAAATGGCTATTTTTGTAGTGATTTTATAACATATTTATGTTATAATTTCTTTTTAAATAAATAATTATATATATATATATATATATATATATATATATATATATATATATATATATATAAAATTTAGTTTTACGGTCAGGTTTAGGTTTGTGGTTAGGGGTGAGCGTTGCAAATGTTGACGGAAAATTAAACGATTTGGTTTCATAATTATAAAATCAACAAGAAGCAACAAATAAAAATTCAGCTAATATTTTTCATAGTTGTCCTTGGTCTTTCTTGGTCTGATTTATATCTAGAAAAAATATTATTTCATCTGAAGAACTATTTGAATGTTAATGACCCTCCTCACAACAATAGAAAATATCAAAATAAACGTTGTTGTTTTGCTGGGGGTTGCAGAAGATTTGGAGCGAGAGCAGATAGGAGTGATAGAAGAATGATGAGGAAGAGAGATAGTGGATAGATCAAGGTAACTGGAGATGTCGATTGATATTACATTTGAATAGTTGAAGATTATAGCTCTCGGGGAAACAGTAATTGGGAAGGGTATTCCACAGGTGAGAGGTGAGATGTATGAAGCTATTGGAGTAGAAGAGACGGCTACATTTAAAAGTTTCTACAGTGTAAGGGTGAGAGCAGGATGCCAGCCTCGTAGAGCGCTTGAATTTATGGAGTCTGGGGACCAGCGAATGCAGCTCATAGGAGCAATTACCATGAAAGTATTTGTAGAAAAGACAGAGAGAGGCGACGGCGCGTCTGTGAGAGAGTGACTGTCGACGAGATGCCAGATCAGGGCCAATTATATTTCATATCCGTCTCTGGATCTTGTCAAGAACTCCGAGGTAAACAGAAGGTGCCCCAGACCATATATGGCAGCAATACTCCATGCAAGAGCGAATGGTTGATTTGTAGATTTGAAGTATCGATTCCGGGGTGAAAAATTTGCTGTGATATTTTTATGTTTTCTAGTATTAGGTTGGTGCAAAAATAATGTCGATTTTTGACATTAAAAAAATACGTCAAAACCGACATTATTTTTGCACCTACCTAATAATTTGACACAGTTATTCCGAATTACTCTCGTGATTTTTTCTAGTTCTGTTTATATATATATATATATATATATAATGGACTCTCCCGTCGGTTTCCACGTATGAGGATCTGACAGCTTATTGATTCAGTTATGTAATTTTGTGCGATAATCTTAAGTGGCATTTAAGACCCTCTAGGGATTTACACAGGAGGCCACATATGGAGCAAGTTTGAGGATTGTGAGATGAGATCACTGTTAGATTGGCTGACCTTTTAGATCTTGCTCTCGCTTCTTGAAGCTGATTCAGACAAGCAGATTGAAAACTGCTGAGTCCACTAAAACTCGTTGATTTCCATTCTACCCGCTCCAAAGCTAAGCGCTCAAGGGTGTTATATGTGGTATGTGGCATATTAACTGCTGACAAGTTGCTTTTCAGCTTGCCTTTGTATCTTAGCCATGGGCGTCCTATATTCCTGTAGCCCTGATCTAACTGTCTGTACATTAGGATCTTGGGTATTCTGTCATCAGACATTCTCAAGACATGACCAGTCCACCGTAACTGAGACGGTATGATAAAAGTCTCGATTCCTCCAATATTACACCTATTAAACAGGTCTACGTTAGATGTCCTATCTTGAAGCTTAACTCCACAGATTGCACGCAGACAGCTTTTATGGAAAACATCTAGCGGGCGTATATGGTACCTGTATGGAGTCCACGACTCTGAGCCATATAAAACGATATATATATTGTGTGTGTATTTAGGCAGCATTTTTTCATTGATGCATGTTTCAATAAATAATATAGACAAGTGTTGTCTCTTTATTTTATCTAAATTCTTTTCATATCGTCTGATAAGCTTAATAACTTTATCATTAAACGAAGAAAGAAAATCACAATATTGATACATATTTTTTAAATCCTATCTAAGCTTTCGGCTCACATAAGCCATTATCAAAGATGACAATTACATTACAATATATTAAGCAATACACGGACAAAACAGAGATGATAGTCTGTTTCTGTTTACATGGAAGATTTTCAAGCAACGACAAACTCGTGCAGACTATAACCAAGAGTGGAAAACGTAGACATTTGTCTGGTTTATCCAAGAGTAAAAAAGGTAAACTTAGGTTCGGTTTACTCCAGAGTGAAAAAGGTAGACATTGGTCTGGTTTACTCACGAGCGAAAAGGTAGTCATAGGTCCTGTTTTATACTAGCATCCAAAATGTAAACATAGTTCCAGGTATACTCGCCTCTACGGGTATTAATCCGGAAGTTGTCTCATTTAACGGATTCTTACTCCTCTCCAGAATAGGAAGTCTGCGTATCCTAAGCAACGAAAACAGGAAGTATTATATTCATGCCTTTTATTAGGTCATCACCGGGGTAACAGATGTTTTGACTGGAATTTTAAATATTTCCAGTCAATTCTGTCAATAGTTTTCATCTCTTATTTTAAACTGAATAATTTCTTGCTGTTTTTCTTTGTTTTTTTAGAATCTAGTTCTATTTATCACGAGAGTTGAAGAAAAAGCCTATCAGACATTCTAAGATTTTCTTTCCGTTAATGGATAGAAACGGTAAAGTATATTTTGGATTCAAAGAACTCTTGAACAACATGTGATGTTAATTCCTTCTTATTCACCAAAAGAAACGCGTTGTTTACAGCGAGAATCTCGCGAGTGTTAACGCGATGATTCGCTTCTCTGTTTAGCAATGAAGTCCCATAGCTCATCATTTCGCTTAATAGCCATGTTGGCAGCTCGGCGAAACCGGGATGAAGCAAAAGTAATGAAAAGCAAAGAACAGCCTGAACAATGGACACATCTTATTGTGTGAGCTATTGACCCCAGAACAATGGAAGAGCAAGCGAAAAAAAATGTCGGTGTGACCTCTAAAGAAATGAGAGGTCAGTAAAAGAAGTACTCCAATGAAAATACAGGCGAGAACAAAACAACTAAAATACAATATAATTTGCATATAGAAATGCAAATAGATAAATTTGCATATAGAAACATAAAAAATAATTTGTATATTGAAACACAAGATAATAATTTGTATTTAATATACAAAAGGTAAATTTGGATACAGAAATAAATAAGAATATTTTGCATATATAAACGCAATTTAATAATTTGCATATAGAAATACAAAAGAGTGATTTGCATATTGGAACACAAAAGTATATTTCGTATATAGAAACATAATGGAATAATTTGCATATAGACACGACAAAGAATAATTTTCGTATTAAAAGAATAATTTTCACGTAAAACTTAAATTCTAATTTAAATTTTAATCTGACAAATGGTTAAATTGTGAGACAGCATTCTTTCTAGGGGAGAGAGCTTACGTGCCATGAAAATCAGCATTCAAAATCTCGGTTTTACCTGGATTTGATCAGTTTGATCACCCGACAATTGGGCGAATGTTAAATTACAGAAATGCTTTAGCTTCTAATCAGAAACGCTCTGTGTTCTCTCTATATATATCTCTCCCTATATAAATACAGCAATAATTTGGAATTATCTCTCTGGCATCTTACTAAAGTTACCTCTTGATTGTTTTTTCACGGTTTCGTTAATTTCCGTGGATTTCCGTTGAATCAAACTTTGGCCGTGTGACCATAAGGATGTAGGTCAGCTCATCGGTTTCCAGTTCTCTCCTCCTACCTAGGCTCTCCTGCCTCCATAATATAATTCCTGCAACGGTGCCTTCTTCTGCCATATCTGCCACCATGTCCCTTTTAACGTCCTCACTCTCTTCACACCCACGAGCCAGTATCCCATTGCAA
This sequence comes from Acanthosepion lycidas, assembly GCA_963932145.1. Taxonomy (NCBI): domain Eukaryota; kingdom Metazoa; phylum Mollusca; class Cephalopoda; order Sepiida; family Sepiidae; genus Acanthosepion; species Acanthosepion lycidas. Next base: position 29,955,654 of record OZ010608.1, on the reverse strand, counting down.
ATTGATATCGTAAGCAGTTTGAAAAATCCTATGAATTTTAAAATTAAAATTCGTAGCTGAAAATGGTCATCATCAAAGGGTATCGTAATTCTAATTGTAAAGAAAACTTTGTTCTGTTTAATGAAAATAAACATTGAGCCCGCTTTTGTGAGTCAGATTTAACATATTTCAAATTCTATGCATTATTAATAGGACTCGCCTGGATTATACCAACGAATTGTTACCCATATATATATATATATATATATATATATATATATATATATATATATATGTATGTATATATATATATATATATATATATATATATGATTAAAATATTGTTTTAAGGTATACCATATTTATGGGTTAAAGTTCTCAATATCAGTGATAGAGCGTATGTAAATATAAAGTAGACATGGTGGTCAATACACAGTGGTAACAACCTGTTTCATGCTTAAACACAATCTTCAGGGCGTGCGATTTGTGTATTGGCTTGACTATTTATATATGCTGGTCAATGGTGCATTGTGGGTAGAATTGTATAGGTTAATACAATAGACCTTCTACCTTTAAGCATGAAACAGACTGTTGCATGTGGGAATTGACCTCGAAGTCAACATTAATGACTATTTTTATAATCATTTTATAACATATTTATGTTATAATTTTCGAATAAATAATTATATATATATATATATATAAAGGCAAAAGGAAAACTTGTCTTCGTGTCCTCCATAGCGTGCCTAACTTTTACCTGATGAATATTTATTAGCATGCCTAAATTAAAAAAAAGAAACAATAACATTTTTGTTCTTGTATATAATTACTTCTTAAAAATAAAATCCTTGCATTTGCATTCATAAAGTCAAACGGACGACGAAATGCTTCGGCTAAGATAAGTTTTTATTTGTCTTTATTCATATTGTTCTTTCACAGATATATTCTATCTGAAATATATATACATACATATATATATATATATATATATATATATATATATATATATATATATACATATATATATAGATATATATATATATATATATATACATATATATATATATATATATATATATATATATACATATATATATATATATATATATATATATATATATATATATATATATATATATATATATATATATATCGAATGATTTTGGCATAACAAAAACTACGACGCCTTTCTTGATGAATTTCAACTTAACATCAAAAAGCTAATTAGAGAATTACAAAGAATTATTATAAAATAATTTGATATGAAATCTCTACATTATTAAATGAAATACGCTTGAATGAAGATATGCTGCCTACACACATATATATATATGTATATATATATATATATATATGTGTGTGTGTGTGTGTGTGTGTGTGTGTGTGTGCGTATTAATAATATACATAGTATCGCTCACTGCTCTGTTATATTACATTTGGTATTATTTTATTAAAACAAGCACTATATGTGTAATATATTATAATTTTATATATGTATATGTGTGTGTGTGTGTACGTGTATATATATATATATATATGTGTGTGTGTGTGTGTGTGTGTGTGTGTGTGTGTGTGTGTGCGTGCGTGTGTATAGAGTGAGAGAGAGAGTTAAAGAATATTTTTAAATTAACTAAAAGGCTCAACAGATTCTTTGTCTGATCTATTTAATGAAACATCTGTCTATAATCTATGGGATAAAATATGATTACTTGCATTATCTACATTATTCGGACTGTTATCCTCATCTTCATTGCCATATTCACAACGAAGGCCGGAGCGTACAGCGGCCTTCTTCAGATGATGAAAGACGTTGTTTAGATCCAATGACTAGAACCAAAGCGTTGCGAGTTCAATACCAGGACACAACAGTGGTAAACCTAAGCTTGGAGACTTGAGTTGAAGGGAAATAACTAAGACATCCGAGGCATGGTACGTGAAACTAGAATAATCTATCCCAGTGGACGAAAAAAAGCGTTCGGTTCGAAATTCCAATCATCTGAAGAAGGCCGGAGGGTGCAACGGCCAAAACATTGTGAATATGGCAATGAAGATAAGGATAACAGTCCGAATAATGTAAATAATGCAAATTAATAAAAAATGTTTAAACAAATGATTAACAAATCTCCAGGAATTCCTATGTGTTTCTATGTCTGTGTGTGACTATGTGTGCATCTGTCTGTCCGTCTGTGCGCGGGTGTTTGTGTTTGTGTATGTGTGTATGTGTGTATGTGTGTGTGCGTGTGTGTGCATGTGTGTGTGTGTGAAAAATGAATACGCATTCAATGATTTTTCGTCGGTATACATTTGATAGCTGTCGCTCACGCTTTTCTTCCACTCTTTCTTTCTTTGTCTCACTCTTTCTTTCTCTTTCTCACTCACTCTGTTTCTTTCTTTCTCTCTCCCTCACGCGCTCTCGCGCTCTCTTTTTATTTCTGTCTTTCCCTCTCTCACACTTTCATTCTTCCTTTCTATCGCTGACTCTCTCTCACTTTTCTTACTTTCTCTTTCTCTCTTTTAAGCTGTCTCTCTCTTTTTCTTTCTCTCTTTCCTTCTCTTTTTCTTTCACTATTTCTTTTTCAATTTTTTTTATTTTTCTCTTTCTGTTTATTTCTTTCTCTCTTTTTCTTTCTCTCTCTCTCTCTCTCTCTCACACACACACACAAACACTCTCGCTTTCTTTCTTTCTCCATTTTCTCTCAATTTATTTTGCTTCTTCTTTCTCCCTTTCTTTCATTGTGTCTCATACTCAGTATTTTTTTCTTTCTTTTTTTCTCTTTTGTCTTTCTATCTTTCTTTCTCTCTTTCCCTCTTTTGCTCTCTTTCTCTCACTCTGTCCTTCTTCAGTTCACCCTTTTTTCGTATGTATATGTGTGTGTGTGTCTGTAAAAACTTAATAAATATTGAAGCGTCTTTTTTTTTTCTCTCAGTGAAAGCTTATCTGAGAAAAGCAATCATATAACAGACTTGTATGGATACAACGTATATTTGCATTAAAATGATACTGGAAAATTGAAAACAAATGAATTCGCATGACAATGCAGAAGAATGTATACAAGCATATATATATATATATATATATATATATATTTATATATATATATATATATATATATAGTAGATTGTTACTGATTTGTATAAAAAAGATGGTGGCTTTCTAATACGTTGTCGCTCGTTGCTTTCAAAGCCAAAAACAACTTGACTTTCGTAGTTCACTAGAAAACAATTGGTAGTAATATGAAGCAGCACAAATGATTTTTTTGTCAGGTCATTTCGCAGACGACATTCGTTCTCAAACCATCATTGCTGTACGACGTTCTACATGATCAATTTGCTATTTGATGCTCCTGTTGGCTGCAATCCGATGCATTTCAACGAAAAAGAATCAAGTTAAAAATCAAGTGAACTTCACATGTCTCTTTATAATCAAAAGATTTTCTTTCATGTCCTGATATTTTTTCTTTTTTGTCGATTCTGTCTCGGTTTTATTTGATTTTTCTTTAGCCTGCATATGGTCGCCGCCATTCTCCCTCTTCTTCCCTTTCTTTCTTTTTCGTTTCTTTTTTTTAACTCTCTTTCATACATTCTTTTTCCCTATCTTTCTCTGTCTTTATCTTTCTTTCTTTTTTTTCTTCCTTTCTAGCTTTCTCTTCCTTATCGCTTACTCGCCCTCTCTTTTTCTGTCTTGCTCCAAAGAGTTTTAAAAATCGGAATTTTCTTTCTTTCTCAACGAGACGTGAAATAAAAAAAATACAATGGGAGATTCTTTTCTTTTCTAGATTTTCTTTTTCTGTATGTGCTATATTACCGAAGAGATCTGATAGTTTTGAGCTGGAACTGAACAGAAATTTAGGATCACTCAAAGAATACAGTTTCCACATCCTTTCAGTGTATACAAACGCTATCTCCTATCAATGGTTAAAAATGGCCTTCGAGCGAGTGAAGTCAGTAAATCCCATCAAGAATCTTCCAGTTTCGAATCTCGAGGACTGGCGCGGCAGAGTTACAATCAAAGATAACAGGAACCGCATCATTTCTGTCTGAATTTCTGGGATGAGGCGTTATCATCATTTACATTATTTATATTCAAACAAATATCCTCATCTTTGTTGTTGTTATCACATCTACCTTCATCAAACGTATATCGATCTGCGCCGTAGCTTTTATTTAATCTACGTGCGTAGACTGTTCTCTTTTCACTGCCCATCTATCTTGGGATATAATCTTTCTCTTTCTCTCTCTCTATATATATGTGTGTGTGTGTGTGTAAAATGAATGTATGTATGTATGTATATATATATATATATATATATATATATATATATATATATATATATATTTGGTTGGATTGATGTGAGTTTGTGACCCTGGGTTTCACGCTTTTGCGATCGTCAGACAAACTGATTAATTTTTTAAAATTTGGGGTTTATGTAGATTGCGTGTATTGGTGTTATTATAGAAGTGGGGGTGGAAACGTCGTGGTGTCATCGTGCTAACGCAAACATCGATGTATGTTCATACGCCCAATGAAGTACGCAGACACACATACACACTTGGTCGTCCGTCGGGACTCATACATATCATAAACATATCTGGACAGTTTCGGATATGACATATGTATGTATACGGGTGGTGTTGTGTCTATACATACACATTTGTATGTTGAAATTCAAAGATTGGAAGTGTAGCGAAAATTTCTCGTGAATGTATACATGTCATTTTTCTATTTTTCCACTGAATAATATTTCCTCGCATGTATGTATATACGCGTGGCGGGGTTTGTGTAAAATAGGTAAAAATTATTATTATTTTTATTTATATTTTTTTTTCATTTTTGAAAAAAAGGGGGTTTATTTGTTATATTTAAAGCTTGTTATTTGTTTGTTTTTGATGACTGTGTATATGTAACAGGTAGAAATTTCGGTTTGTAATCCTTATTGGTTATTTATATACACACACTTTTCACACACACACACATATATATATATATATATATATATATATATATATATATATATATATATATATATATATATATGTAATTTATTATATATATATCATTTATATATTATATATGCGCGGTACTTGTTGGAAAACGCTCAATATCAGAGATAGAGCTAACATATTTAGTTGGATTGATGTGAGTTTGTGACCCTGGGTTTCACGCTTTTAAGATCGTTTGATTGACGATCGCAACCCAGGGTCACAAACTGACATGAATCCAACTAAACATATATATATATATATACAGTGTAACCCGGATATAAGAGACCCGGATATAAGAGACCCGGATATAAGAGCCCCGGATATAAGAGCGATTTTCTCTCGTCCCAAATTAGAGCCATACTTACCTAAACAAAATAGACCAAACCCGGATATAAGAGAAACACGGATATAAGAGACTTCTTCTCCGGTCCCGGCAACTCTCTTATATCCGGGTTACACTGTATATATATATATATATATATATATATATATATATATATATACTGAGTCCACACTGTCCGACCCAGGAATTGAACTCACAATTTCTATGTCAGCAAATTTACGAACCTAGTCCTGTAGGACAATTCTTTGTAGTTGATTGGGGCCTTAAACATAACCTGTCTGCTAAATAATGTGCTTCTGCTGCTACCTGTCGTGTTTTAAACTACTGTTTGAGGACTTTCAACAACTGCAACAACTAAAATGCATATCAAATGTAACAAGAGAAAATAATTACATCATCTCAAGATACTGACCTGGTACATCGAGCCCGGTCAATACTTAGGTGGGGAACTGCTTAGGGACACCGGGTACTGGATGCAACCTCCTATAATCTGAAATAATTTGGGGCTTTAAATAATCCATAAAGGGTTTACACGCCACAAAAAATAAATAAATATAGATTTCGGTTTAATCGACTGTTTAAACTGTTTACTTCTTTTGTAATCATTGTATTTTTGGGTTTGTTTTTGTTTTTGTTTTTTGGTGAGGGGCGGGGGGGTTCTTCTAACATTCCAGTCTTAGTTTCTCTCAAAGAAATAAATATTCCGTAGCAAAGGTTACGTCTATAAAATTCAATCGAATAAGTTAATGTGATACGAGATGTCAATCCCCAATGCAATGTTTTGGTGAATGTGTGTTTGTCTTACAAAGGAAATTTGCCAATCTATAGATTTTAATGTTTTTCTTTACACTTATGTTCACCAATCTACTCTGACACGGAGTTAAATTTAACAAGCTTAGTACGAAATAAGGTCCGTATGGGAGAGATCTGAGGACGGAAAGATTGTGCTGTGTTAATCCTCTAAAGGTAGCTTTAAAATCAGCTTTCGAAATTCTTTCTTTCGGTTTGGATTCAAACAGCGAGAACTGAAACCAATAAGGAATACCTACTGAAACAACTAAAGAGCCCAACTCAAATATGAACTGAATCTTTTCCATTCCAAAAGACCTTTCTGTAAAGAGAGGATTCTTCTTCTATGTGTCGCGTTCTTTCAGGTCATACACTATCATGTCTCTCCACAACTTCCTCTCTCATGTGGCACTTAGCAGTTTTTCTCCCTTACCTAAGGCCGCCTGTTCCGCTATCCATTCACACAGGCTCGTCAGGTAAGAGGCTCACTGCTTTCCTCTATCTCTCATGCCCTCAATATGGCCAGTGAAAATGAAGTTTTCCAAGCTCTTCTTCCTCATTATGCGTCCAGCTGACATTTCCTGATCTTGGGAAGTCATAGTTACGACAGTAAGCTATATCTGGCAGCAAGGTCCCTGATCAGATCGTAGGGGTCGGGGAACGTGAAACAAACTCTTAATTGCTGATAATTCTGTTAAGGTCTCAGCTACAAAAATACATTTTTATAGTAAAAATACCAAGAACAAATTTTTATATAAAAAATGACAAGCGATGATTATTTGGCCAGCGGTACATATTTGTCGTAGAATGTTTAACAATAGATTTTAAAGCAAATTGACCAACAATACATTTTAAAGCAAATTGACCAACAATACATTTTAAAGCAAATTGACCAGCAATAGATTTTTAAAGCAAAATGGCCAACAATACATTTTAAGGAAAACGACCAGCAATATATTTTAAAGCAAAATGATCAACCGTATATTTTAAGGCAAAATGACCAGCAATAAATTTTTAAAGCAAAATGGCCAGCAGTTGATTTTTAAATCAAAATGGCCAACAATACAAGGCAAAATGACCAGCAATTTTAAAGCAAAATAACCAGCCACACATTTTAAAGAAAAATGACCAGCAATACATTTATAAGGCAAAATGACCAACCGTGTATTTTAAGGCAAAATGACCAGTAATACATTTTAAAGAAAAATGACCATCAATACCTTTTTAAAGAAAAATGATTAATCTTAAATTTTAAGGCAATATGACCAGCAATATAAATTTAAAGCAAAATGACCATCAATACATTTTAAGGCGAAATGACCAGCAATACATTTTAAGGCGAAATGACCAGCAATACATTTTAAGGCGAAATGACCAGCAATACATTTTATCTGTTCTTGAAGGCCTATAATTGTGTTCAAAATATAGTTAATTGCAGCTATGAAATTGTATTAAAATATTTAGATATCCGCATTAAAGAACGCATAGGTTGATAGGCCGCTAAGCAAAAACAACCCACATAAACCAGAAATATCATCGTCTCTAATAATTATTTCCACACAGAGATATACATGGACAAAATCTGAGTATTATCTACCATGCATTCAATTGTGAAAGCAAAATAACATATATCATATACTTATTACTTCAAAGCTCCCAATAAAATTAATGTTCTGCATTAAATTACCCATAATGTGTTGATATGTCGTTAAGCAAACAAATCAATTTGGGGTATAAGTGTTCTTTTTGTTGCCATTTTCTTAAGACTTTCTTGTTACTTACTATTTCCGTCCGTGGAATTCTCAGTATCCTTCTGTATAACCACATTTCTGCTGCCTCTAGTTTTTTCCTCATCCGTGGAGAGATTGTCCAACATCTACTGCCATATAAGAGGATGGATATCACATAGCAATCCAGCATTCTTTTCTTTGTTTGTAGAAAATTTTTCCGCTTCTCCGAACCTTGGATAGCTTTTGGGATGCTTCTTTTGAAAGTCTAATGTGTTTTCGGATTTTGGTATTTTCCATTCTCTGTTAAAACGTTTCCCAGATATTTGAACATCTACACCTGCCTGATGTTTATATCTCCAAGTTGGATCTTCCATCTTGGAAATTTTCTCTTGCTAATGACCATACCTTCTGTCTTTTTGCAATTGGCTATTATACAAGTATCGTGGTTTCAAAACTTCTTAAGGTTGTGGACCCTATATCTAACGAAAATATTCTGGTGGACCATTTTTTTGATATTTACTTTTTAGATAGTAACTAACGAATTATAACAATAACTTTTGTCTTTTAAATTCCATTTTATTTTTATTTTAATTGCATTTATTGCAATCCATAATTCATTATCTTTTACACATAATTGCCATGATTTAAATAACATGATCCAATAGAAAAATGAATAAGTTTTCACCAATAACACTGATTTATTTACTGCTAACTTTGATCCGTCTTAATGAAACACTCTTATATATAATCTGTCTTAATGAAACACCCTTTATATATATATATATATATATATATATATATATATAAAAGTGAACATAGAGGCGACAGTCTGTTTCATGCTAGATGCAATCGTCAGGCCACTAGTGCTGTTATTTTACTCGGCTATTTATATATATACGGGTCAGTGGTGCATTGTGGGTAGTCTATTTTGGTGGTTATTTTACCGGAAGTCGTTTATGTGTTTATTTATTTATATTTGGGTTAAATTATTTTGCTTGTTTTAGAAAAATAACAGCACTCGTGGCCTGACGATTGCATCTAACATGAAACAGACTGTCGCCTCTAAGTGTTGACTTCTATGTTCACTTATATTTACAAACACTCTATTTCTAATATTGAGCATTTTATCCCATAAATATAGAACATCGTAAGACTATATTTCTTCATATATATTTTATATATATATATATTTTATATCTATCTATCTATATATATATATATATATATATATATATATAAAGGCTGTTTCAATAACTTGGACCGATTTTAAATGGGAATTAAGTTTAAGCATCGAATGATTTTTTCTTTTTCTTTCAGATTTAACAACCTAAGTCTTTGACAACTTCAACCATGGAAAGATTACCAATCAAACAACGTGTTAAAGTTATCGAAGCTTATTACGAAAATGAACGTTCAAACAGAAATGCAATGAGAATTTCCCAGGTGGCATCATCTCTCGAAACAGCGAAGTCAATTGGCCACCACGATCGTGCGACTTGACACCTTTAGATTTCTTCCTTTGGGGGGTCATCTCAAAAGTAAGGTCTGTGCTAACAATCCAACAACAATTCAACAGCTGAAGTGGGGGAGATAATAAGGCATATTGGTGAGATTGACGAGCAACTATGCAGAGACGTCATCAAAAATTTTGATATCGAGTGGAGCTGTGCCACCGAAGACTTGGCGGACATTTGGGCGATATTATTTTTCACGCATAATTTCCATAATTTAAATAACATGATGCAATAGAGAGATAAATAAATTTTCGCCACTAACACGGATTTATTTACTACTCACTTTGATCCGTCTTAATGAAACACCCTTTATTACTTCTCTGACACAAGATTTGCAAAGTTAATTTCAACATTTAATTTATTAATTCTAAGTCGGACGATTGGTCGCCGAGTGTCGGACAAAATACTTGGTGAGGCAAGAGTAACACCCTTTTTATGTAACAAAAATAAATTACAGTCGTTTAAAACTGCTTAAGATTAACTATGGCTAATACATTCGGGAATGGATGAATCTTAATTTTGAACTGAGGTTGATAGGACGACATGGAGAAATTGAGAGACTGTCACGATCACAGCCCTTAATAGGCTTTTTCTTGTAGAGTATTCTGCAAGATGTTTTTTACAGACTCAAACCGAAAACAATTCCCTAATTAAAACAAACAATTTCTGATATTTTTTTTTTCTGAAATTAATGTAGAAATGTGTCAAATGGCCTGTAGAGGTGTTGCTGGCTGGGTTTTGAACATGTTAGTTTTTTTAATCATAATAACATTTTTTTTTTTTTTTTTTTTTTGGTGGGGGGTGGGGTCGCAATACTTAGAAATTTTCTTAAATTGCTGTAATTTTTTTTTCAATAAAAGTTAATAAATAAAAAAAGGGGTGTTACCCTACAGGCAAGCCGCTAGTAGACTATTGGCGGGCCGCAGATGGCAACGCCAGCGGTCCTCTGGTTGCAGTCACCGTACCACCGGTGGGACTCTAGCGGTTCGCCCGTGTTGACATTCCGAGACGAACACGACAGCGGTAAACGCTAGTGGCAGGACACCCAATGACAGATTGGTGGCTTGCGTCTAGAGTACTTTTGCTGCACCCTGTATGTCCGATTCACGATCTATTTTTCGTCTAATGTAGCGCTTGTCAAGTTTAATTATCTCGATTTTAAATTTAAATTTAAATTAACGAGCGATAAATATCTTTTGAACCATAAATCCATTTTTTTAATAGATTATATTTGTTGGCTTTTTTAATTCGTTTTCTACGGCTTATTAACCATTATTTAAACCCAGGAAAATATGTTTAGTGAAATTTCTTTGGTTTTTTTTCTTTTTTTTTTTTTTGACATAATAATGGTTTAGTGATACAAGTCTTACTAATTGACCCATATCTGGGGAGAAAGAGGTGAACTCATACCTTTCTTAATGGCATTTGCGCGTAAGTCAGTATAACGAATCAAGCTTACAGCACCTGTATTTCTAAGCGGTTACCCATCTAGGTGCTGATCAGGCTCGGCTTTGCTTAACTTCGGTGATTTCTTCAAATTGGAACTTGGCTCTCCAATTAACATTTCTGAGCCAATATCCATTACATCAGCTGCACATCCAAGCTTACAGCACTTGGTATTACTAAGCGATCACGCATCCATGTACTGACTAAGCTCACGTTGCTTAATTTTGGTGATCGTACCGGCAACCGGCATTTCAACGTGATATCGCCGTAAACCTACATTTATTGAGATCAGAATGAATGGTACAGGTCGATGTACAATAATTATTTTTCGATAGCCGTGTATTTGTAATGTTCTGCCAAATGATATGCAATATTAAATTCAATATAGGGCATGTAAATTCTCAAGTCAGGATCAATATTTACTTAGGCGTGCCGTAGATGAGCTTTCGTTATAATGTGTTTGATATCCCATGGGTTTTCCGTCCAATAGGGCTTTGCAATTGTATTGTATGTATGGCTTATTTAGCATATTTTTAAATCCATGGTATTAATTTACATTTCCAAATTTCTGTTAATTCACACCAAATAATGTAAAGTTACTTATCGCAAATGTTAATTCACTCCAAGACATTATAAATTTTAAATCAAAGTTTGTTTTTTTTAATAAATTTTTGACCCACTTTTAAATTTTAATTCAAAATTTGTCGAGTAAAAAATCCAATCCTCAGAATGAGAAATGAGCGAAAATCTGCTCGTTATCCATTACACCAATCCAAGTTTACAGCACCAGGTATTCCTAAGCGGTCACACATCAAGGGACTGTCCAAGCTCGACGTTGCTTAGCTCGTGATCGTGCCGAGAACCGGTATTTGAACGTGATGTCGCCGTAAACTTACATTTATTGGGATCAGAATGAATGGTAATGGTCTGTGTACAATAATTGTTTGCCGAAAACCGTGCATTTGTTAATGTTCTATCACAAGATATGGAAAATTAAATTCAATATATGACATGTAAATTCTCAAGGACTAGTATTTACTTGGACGTACCCTAGGTGAGCTTTGGTTATAATGTGCCTGATAACCCATGGATTTTCCGCCCAATGAGGCTTTATGCTTATATGTAGGGGTTATTTGTTCTAATTTTAAATTCACGGTATTAGTATTTAATTTTCAAATGATATCCGCTGACATAGCATCGTTACATCTATAAAAATTTTCAAACCACTGACGCCATTAAGAAGTATCTAGTCACTAAACTTACCAATTACAGTGTGAACTGAAACTTATTTTGGAAGAAGAGGAATAGGTGATTTTTTTTTCCGATATTTAGATTTTGGAAAATAATTAACGAACAATAATAATAATTAACTTTTGGGGCATTAAAATTAATTTTCATTTAAAATGGATTACATTTATTATGGTACAAGTCCAAGTCTATGTACAATAATTGTTTTTCAATAGCCGTGTATTTGTAATGTTCTGCCAAATGATATGCAATATTAAATTCATTATATGACATCTAAATTCTCAAGTCAGGATCAATATTTACTTAGGCGTGCCATAGATGAGCTTTCGTTATAATCTGTCTGATGAGCCATGATAACCCATAGCTTGCCTAGTAAAAAATCCAAACTTCCGAATTAAAAATTACCAAAAATCAGTGAGTTATTTACGTTTCAAAAGTGCAGATGACATTCGAGGAACATCATTATCAGTTGCTGAGAAATAAAGAATATTACTGGTCTGGCACAAGATTTGCAATGTTAAGTTCAATATTTGACACATTAATTCTCATTCCATGATCAGTATTCAATCGGTCGATCCGTCAACGAACATCCGCTAAAATATGTCTGATCCGCTATGGAGTTTAGTATTAGGCTTATATATCGATCTTCTGCTTCTTTTTCTATTTTCCGTGTTCCTTCGAGACGTTGGCGATCATGACTCTCCACAATTTCCTTTCCCTTGTACCTCTTGTCTTCTTGCTGTCTTTCCCATACTCTACTCCGCCATCCATTCACTCAAAAGCCAGGTGGGATGTGGCGTTGCTTTCCTCTGTCTTCCCTACCCTCAATCTGTCCAGTTAGTAGCAAATTTTCCAAGCTCTCCTTCCTCATTATGCATCCCAGAAGCCTTAACTGTTTCTTCCTGATGTTAAGTATAAGTGTTGAAATTGTCTCTAGAACTTCGTCGTTACTCATATGTCTGGTCTATGTTATTCTCGTCATCCTTCTCTAGAACAACATTTCTGTTGCTTCAAGTCTCGTCTTTATCTACGAAGAGATTGTCCAGTATTCAATCTCAGATAGAAGGACTGATACTACATAACAGTTCAGTAATCTTTTCTTTATGTCTAACAATTTTTTTTTCTGTTTCTTAATAGTTTGCCCAGCTTTTGGAAGGCATATTTTGCCATCTCAAAACACCTTATCCTAATTTTAACTGTACGGTATTGATTTATATTTTCAACTGCGAACCTTTTACAATTATCCTATGCTCCCTAACCACGGGTTTTATACAAAGCAGGGTCATAAGTTTTCGAGAGGTAGCCGTAGGGAAGTAAATTTAGCATAACCAAAGGCAAGAAGAGAACTCACAAACATCATATAGATATGGATAAATAAAATTTCTCCCGACTCGCAGGGTTTGGGCGAAGTTAATCCACGTATCAAGGGTAAGATAAAAGAGACATCCTATATTAAAATACCTTATATATATATATATATATATATATATATATATATATATATATATATATATATATATATTCCGGTATATATATATATATATATATATGAAGAAAAATATGGAAAAACAAAAACACGAATAAGCAAGTATGCTGTTTTAATGTTGTTTCAATGTCGACGTCAGACGTTTCGGTCTAGTATACCTTCTTCAGGACATAGTTATTAAAACATAATTAAAATTAGACGATATTCAAGTCATGTCTACTAGACCGAAACGTCTGACATTGAAACAACATTAAAACAGCATACTTGCATATTCGGATTTTTGTTTTTCCATATTTTTCTTCATACTGTCGGATCTATATCCACATATTTGCTTACATATATATATATATATATATATATATATATATATATATATATATATTACTTTTAAATGATTATTTATTCACGATTTTTTTACAAGTGTTTCCGAAAATTTAAAAACGCACAGACCCCTTTTACAGAAAATATACAGGCGGCTCCAAATATGTCCCCGCAATTTTAGATTTTGGAAAATAATTAACGAAAATAAATAGCCGAGTTCCAATTCCAGTCGGGTTCGTTACATTTACATATGCGCAAAAACCTTTGGGAAGTGTATAAGGACACCTCTTCGAGCCCCTCCCCCAGCTATGTGTTAAATAATAGGACTTGTAACACTAAATCATTATTATCTCAAAAAAATTTACAATCTAAAAGTATTTTAACCTACAAAGGGTTGATAATTCGTAAAAACAGATAATTCATTCAATCAACAGATCTAAATGGGTTACAGGATTCGTAATTGTGCATCGAAAAATGCCATTATGAAAAAGGAAGAAACTTCATTCATTCTCGAGTTAACGGTCTCTACTGACATGAAAGGGTCAGTTTGCAGTATAAGCACCAAAAACACCCGGTATTGAGAATGTATCATTAAGGAGGCACGGTGGAGTAATGGATAGCGGCTGGGATTGAGGAATCGGAGAGCCGAGTTCGAATTCCGGTCGAATTCATTACATTCACTTACGTGCTAATGCCCTTGGGAAAGGTATGAATATATGGGTAAATAGCAGGATATCGGTTTCTATATCCTTGGATGGCAACTGACCTACCGCAGAAAGAAATGGCAACCTAATGCGGAAAAAATCTGTCTCGTCAGTCATGTATCGAAAGACACATGATCGTCTAAGGCGTAAAATTGCCTGGTTATTTCGAAAATTACATTAAAACATTGCGATTACCGTGTTCGATTTATCGCCAATGTAATTTCGATCTCTTTCGTGTTGTCCTGCCGCCATTACATGTTTTCCTCCACTAGTAATGTGCGGAAGCTTACTTAGTTAAAAGCCTTTTTACAGCTTTTCTTACTGGTCTTCATTACTGCGCGATTTTTGCAGATGTTATTTTTAAAATGCCCTTATATTTTTAAATGAGTCTTTAAGCTTCATTTTAAAATGAAGCTTTTATTTATTGCCCTTGTTAAATCAGCTTATAGCTAAAGGAAGAAGAATCTCACCCTAAAATGTAATCTACGAAGCTGTAAATTCAAGAAACTTTCACGACACATAAAAAAAAAAACATCGTTGAAAAAAGTAAAATATCTTTCTTTTTTTTTTTTTCAGGCACGTAATTTTTATTTTATTTTATTTTAATTGTCGGATTTTATGTTTTTTCGCGCATTATTTCACGCATTCATTACAAACTTCACGCATTGCGCAGTAATCAAGACAAGTGAGGCTTCCGCGCCGCATGACTACTCTAGGCAAACGTATATAAACAAAGCCAGTAATGGCGGACGTTCTGCGTACGCGACGAGAAAGAAGTCGAACTTACATTGTCCATAGCTTGTAAAGGGAAATCGAGCGCAGTGTTTTAAAGACATTTTCGAAATAACCGGGCAATTTCATATCAGAATGTTACAGTTTCAATACCGTGGGATTTTGGTGCTTATACTGCAAATTAACAAAGGAAAGATTATATCGAATCGACTGTTAGGTTTGCTGTTAGCAAAGTTGGTTCACTGTGTTGTGCTAGACAATTTTTCTCACAAGAAACTATCTTACATATTTAAACGTCAAGTATTCGTCCATGCTTTGAATATTGCTGTTACATTTCGACTGGTGCTCCTGCTATATATTTAACGATATTTGATAAAATAAAAAGAAGAATCTGAAATGTTATTGGTCCTGACCTGGCATCTCGGCTTCAGTCACTTTCCCACCACCGTAATGTTTGCTTCCCTGTGCCTTTTCTATAAATACTTTCATGTAATTCTTCTGATGAACTTTCTTCTATAGTAGCAAGATTATGAATTTAAGTACAATACCAGATTGGTAACAAGGTCTCATCAATCTACAGTTGGATTGGTTAGATGTAACCGTAAGTTCTATGCTTATAGTTTCTTCTCTCGCACTTTTTAATTATAAAACTCTCTTCGGGCTTTTTACTCTCCAGTCAACTTTGATCTTCAAAAATTTAAATGTAATGTCAATTGTCATCTACTGTCTTTTTTATTCCTCTTTTTTTTATGTTTCTCGCTCCTTGGTATCGTTTTTTTTTTTTTTTTTTCTTATTCTTTTACACTCAGTCACCCATTGTGTCTTAGTGGCTTTAATGCCTTACTTGAGGTGAAATCATTAAATAAAGAAAATTTGATGCGTTAGAAAATTTGTTACGTTAATTCTTATGTTTACATCAATATTTAATCGGACGATCTGTTGCTGAGATTTGGTTGTAATAATGTGTTCGATTTGCGATAGGTTTTATTTTGCGTCCATTGTAACATTGAATTTGTATATCAGGTTTACTTATTCTAATGTTAAATTCACGGCAATGATTTAAATTTTTTAAATGCGAACGCGTGACACTTATCTGATATCCCCAAGGAGGATTGCTGGTCCCAGTTTTGAAACGACTGCTCAAGAGTGTTTATTTTCCCCTAAGGGGAAAATAAACACTCTTGAGCAGTCGTATATATATATACGTGTGAACGTGAAAGTGTGTGTGTCTTCAAACAAGGGCAATGATTTCAATTTTCTAATGCGAACGCGTGACATTTATCTGATATCCCCCAAGGAGGATCGCTGATCCCAGTTTTGAAATCACTGCTCAAGAGTGTTCATTTTCCCTTAAGGTCTTATATATATATACGTGTGAATGTGAAAGTGTGTGTGTGTTCAAACAATTTTTGTTAAATTTTTATATGTTACTATATCGTCTACTACACAAACAACAGTCAGTTCTTGATATTTACTGAGACAGTCGAAAGTCTTCTTCTTTCTGTGCAGTGTCCCCCCAGGACGAAGGTGATCATAGCTCTCCACAACTTCCTATCCTTTGGGGCTCTTAATAAATGTTGTATCTTTGTTATCTCTCCTAAACCTTGTTCCACCATCCATTTACTCAAGCTCATTAAGTATGTCATGCTGTGTTTTCTTCTGTCTTGCCTTCAAGACTTATCTTATTTTCCAAGCCCTCTTTCCTCATTATGTACCCTAGAAACCTCAACTGTCTCTTCCTGATGTTAAGTATAAGTTTCATTTTTGTTTCCATTTCCTCTAAAATTCCGTCACTGCTCACAATTTCGGTCTATGTTATCCTCAGCATCCTTCTGTATAAACACATTTCTGCCGCTTCAAGTCTCTTCTTCATCTTTGAGAAGATTATCCACCACTGACTGCCATACGGGAGGACTGGTATCATGTAACAATTTAGTACACTTTTCATTGTTTCTAGTAAAGTTTTTTTTTTTTTTTCTATGTCTTAATACTCTGCTTAGCTTTTGGAAGGCATCTTTGGCTATCCCAACACGGCTTCGGATTTTAGTGTCAAACTTTCCGTCTTCTGTTAAAACAATTACAGTTGAACAAAAACTGAATAAAATATGAACTTTGGACTGTTTATCAGTAATTCTGATTTGGATCCGCTAAATTTTAACTTAAAAAAATGGAAAAATACAATATAAATGAAACAGCCAGACAATGTCGGTTGAATTTAACAAAACTTTCTACCAAAATACAATATCAATGTTTTTCAACCGATTTTGGGCCATGCAATACATTGGTATTTCTAAAATTTTGGTGCACCCCCCCAAGTAATATTTAATTCTTACATATTCAAAGTTTTACTGCAATTCACGTGAAGGAAGCTTAAAAGGTCATTAACTTTGTCTCTAAACAAGCCTCCAAAGACAATGGCGCCCATGAAAGAGAAAAATTTAAAAAAAAAAAGAAAAAATAAGACAGTTAAATATAGTTTCAAAACATAATAGAGAACTGAAAGGCAGAAATATAAAATATTTGAATGAAATGTTATTCTGTAATATACTTTGAGCATTTTAATCATGAAATAATAATACAAAATGAAATTTGAGCTCACTAGATAACAATTCAGTGTTAATAACTCATTCTCGAATTGCTCCCTTATTCTGTTGGTATAGTTAACCTAAGGGTGCACATCCTACACATACCCCACTAAAATATTGCCATGCTCCACGTTGGGAATCATTGCCTTATATATATATATATATATATATATATATATATATATATATATATATATATAAAAAAGGCCCTAACACTTCCATGGTTATAATTTAGTACATTGGAATCGTAATCACGATCCAATTCATCAGACCTACAAATTAAAAAAATTATTTACTCTGTCCTGGACACTGATTTCTACCTGGATTCTATGCTCTTGGAAATTTATTTATATATATATATATATATATATATATATATATATATATATATATATTGACCTACAAATGCAAAAAAAATTATGACTCTGTCTTGGACATTGAGTTCTACCTGGATTCTATCCTCTTAGAAATTTTTTTATATAGATTTATATATATATATATATATATATATATATATATATATATATATATTGACCACTAATATTATCAATATCTATATCTATCTATATATATATATATATATATATATATATATATATATATATATATGCGCGCACGCGTGTATGTGTGTTAATTGCATATGTGAACAAATGTATATGTTGTCTTCTCTCTTTCAACCTCTCAGTATGTTCATATGTCTCTCACTTTAGCCCTCTCGGTCTGCCTCTCTTACTCTTTAACCTCCTCTCTCTTTATCATTCTCTATCTCTCACTTTTATCTATCTATCTCGTCTGATTTTAATGGGAATCTATAAAAAAGAAGATATCTCGCGCAATCGACAACGTCTCTTTCAGACCAATTACCCGCCGCCTCTCCTATTGCTGGCGACATTGTTCCCATTGTTCTCGCCGAAATAAAAACGGAAATAACGTCCAAGCAGCGGTGCACCCACCGCACACACACACACACATACACACACACACATCTACGCACCCACACACACATCTACGCACACATACGTTCCGACCAGTTTCACTGCCACGGTGTCCATCTTTCTTTTCAATACTTTGGCATTCATCACTGGAGGTCTGTATCGGAGTTCGTGTTTAATGTTCTCAGCAAACCTTTCCCATCTCGTTCTACTAAACACAAATATCTCTCTTCCTTTGTGTTGTGCAGCTTAAGGATTAGAGAAGTAAAAGACCATTACCTGTTTAGTTGGACACTTTCCATAGAAATGGACTTAGCGAAAAGTAGGTAATTATCATCGTCTTTTGATGCCTACAGTATGTTTATCTTTAAGAGCATTCAGAATATTTGCGGTTCGTCTGGTCACTAATCTCTGTCGGTTTATGAAATAAAAAAAAGTTTCTTAGAAATACGAAACAACCAATTAGTTGTTTGTGTTTTATTACACTGAATAAGGATCTATTATTTAAAAGGATCTATTGATTTGAATCAGGAATTTTGGTTTGCGATTGTATTCTTTCGTTTCAGCCAATCATATTCGTTCTTAGTAGGTCAATCATATTGTTATTTACAATTTTAAAAGTAAGTTACAATTGGTAAATATGGAGAAACATTTAAAGGTAAAATAATATTTTAAAGTTATGAAAGAAAATTTTATTACATGGCGGATACAAAGAAAACAGCTTGCAGTTACATCCTAACTTCGGTGAGGTTTTGAGTTAGGAATAACTCTATCCTTAGGAATAATTCTACCCTTAAACCTAACCCAGCAGAATTATATACAAGGGTGCCTTACAGATAATTAATATAAGGGTTCTACAGGTTCAAAAGTACCGAAAAGCTAATCAGGTTTGACATATTCATGGAACTCTAACAAAAATCCTAACCCTGTACAATTACAGATAACATACCGGGTGGAACAGAATAATTGTCCACCCCGCAAAATGTTTAATATCTAAAAAAAAGACACTAAACTAATTGAGTTTTTTTTTTTTTTCAGGTTTTCAGATAACACATTTAGACATCCTGACACCATGTTTCGTAAGAATCACCGAAAAACCCTTTGAGTTATTCAATTAGAAAGAGAACGGGTTAAAATCGTTTTGTCTGTCTTCCCAACTGAGCAATGAATGGTGTGACGAAAAAAAATCATTCAGTCCTTCAATAACGGTACGAACATTCATACATACTCTGGCTTCCATCTTCAAAGTACTTTCAGGAATCACCAAGAGAAGAAAAAAAAAGAGGGAACTGTAGAAAGGAAAACTGGATGAGGAGGCCACAATAACAAGAGGGATCATGATTTCAACTTAGAGCTAAAGAGATCAATTAAAAACGATCCAGCTCAATCCATAAGTCGTTTGGCACGTGAGAGAGGAGTTTCAGCGATGACAGTTCAAAGAGCAGTGAAAAAAAGAATTGAAAATTAAATCGTACGTGAAATATCTGAGGCACCTTGTTACTCCAGGAGAGAAAAGTTAGAGAGGACGAAGATCATCTTGAATAAGATGAAAAATGATCCTGCAATAATGACACACACACACACACACACAGAGAGACACACACATCCCACACTTCCCAGATATTTGAACTTTAGCACCTGCTTGATATTTATTTATTTTACACACATACACAAATATATATATATATATATATGTATATATATATATATATATATATATATATATATATATATATATATATATATATATATATATATTGAACTTAATTTCAATCATTGATGAGCTTCCGATGTATAGCTATGATTAATTAATGATGAACATGTCATTTTCGTTTATGATCGATTTCATCACAATTCTTCTGTTAAGCTTGGAAAGTCATACACTCTTATTGTTGAAAGTAGAGTCCAGTATTGATATAAAAATCTCTGAGAATTGCAATAAGATATCTTTCATCATTCCCATGATACAACGGTTCAAAGCTTAATCAAACAATTGGACAATTTTGCTGTTACACCATTTGGATAATTTTGCTGTTACATCCGTATATATAATTTATATATGTTGCCAGCAGATATAAAGAAAAGAACTACAGAAAGCTATGTTAAGTACGACATAAGTATGACATTTCTAGAGCTCCAAATGTGCGTCGAACTTCCTATCAATGGATGGTTGAGACCCGCACAATAAACGTCATACTCTAGATCGGAGTTTCTCAACCTTTTTAAGCAACGGCACACCTAGGAGCAAATGAAAATATCACGGCACACTTAGCAAAATTTTTAAAGGGTATACATTTAAATGTTATGAAATATAAGCATAGATTTTAGAAAAATAAACACATATATAAACTTAGTTTATTTGAATGTTTCTATCCAACTATTAAATGAATATTAAAATAAAGTATTTAAAATAACATAATCGAAGAATAGTGGATTTTTTTTTCTTTTGCCGTTTCCTCAATCCTCCGTATTCTCAGTCTTCTCTCTCACTTTCACTAACCCTCTGCATCTTAGTAGCATTACCACCTTGCTTGGGGTGAAATGATTAAAAAAAAAAAATATGTAGAAAATTTAAATGTCTGAAATGTGTCACTGAAAAGTGCATTGGAATAGTGAAAGATTTCTTCTATAAGCTAAGCAAAGAAAATGTTGTTAGAAACAAAGAAAAGCGTACAAAAATCTGATGTATTTATTGGTTCTCCTCTTGCGTCGTAAATGCTGGATAATCTCCTTACATATGTACAAGAGACTTGAGGTAAAAGAGTTTTAATCATCTCCTTACAACAGTGTTTCTCAACCTTTTCAAGCAAAAGCACATCTAGGAGCAAATGAAAATAACACAGCACACTTAGCAAAGTTTTTTAAAGTTTATATATTTAAATGTTATGAAATAAAATCATAGATTAAAAGCAAAATACACGCACAAATATGAACTTATCTTATTTCCATCTTTCTATTCAAATATTCACACAGTTTATTTAGTGTGAAATATGTCTGGTGTTTCTTCGCGATTTCTTCAATGTTTGTTCGGAGGTGCGAGAAGCAGACCCTCATTTCTTTTTAAGTTGAGTGTAGTTTTTCCCGCTTCTTATTTTTGATGTTATTTAGGGTTGAGAAGCCAAATTCGCATAAGTAAGAAGTAGAAAATTGCATTAAAACTGATAACATTTTTTTGGCTAATGTCGAATATTACATTTGTCTTGAAATCCAAAATGCACCAATGACAATTTACTTCATAATTAAATATAACTTTGTAAAAATTTTTTAATTAAACAAAGAATGTTGAATACAATTATATAAAAAAGATTAATATTCATTTATTCAAATAAAGGAAAATTTTAAAAGACTAAATTAAAAATTATAAATACCTTTTTAAAAATGAATGTTAAAATAAAGTATTTAAAATAACATAATCGAAGAATAGTGGAAAGAATTTTTTTTTGAAAAATCATTTAATATTTTATTAAAGTTTTTAATATTTTATTAAATTTATATTTTATTCAAATACTAACCCTGAACTCTTATTATTAGGTTGGTGCAAAAATAATGACGTAATAATGTCGTTTTTTGACGTATTTTTAACGTCAAAAAACGACATTTTTACGTCATTATTTTTGCACTAATCTAATACTTCCACATATACATATATAAGTATGCCGTGACAATATTTTGCGGTACACTTAAGAGGATCGCGAGGCACACTAGCGGTTGAGAATCACTGCCCTAGAAAGAAAGAAAGAAAGAAAGAAAGAAAGAAAGAAAGAAAGAAAGAAAGAAAGAAAGAAAGGAGAACGAGAAAGAAAGAAAGAAAGAATAAAAAGAAAGAAAGAAAGAAAGAAGAACAAGAAAGAAAGAAAAAAGAAAGAAAGAAAGTAGAATTGGAAAGAAAAAAGAAAGAAAGTAGAACGAGAAAAAAAAGAAAGAAAGAAAGTAGAACGAGAAAAAAAAGAAAGAAAGAAAGTAGAACGAGAAAAAAAAGAAAGAAAGAAAGTAGAACGAGAAAAAAAAGAAAGAAAGAAAGTAGAACGAGAAAAAAAAGAAAGAAAGAAAGTAGAACGAGAAAAAAAAGAAAGAAAGAAAGTAGAACGAGAAAGAAAAAAGAAAGACGAACGATAAAGAAAGAAAGAAAAAATTGAAAGAAACAAAGAAAAAGAAAGAAGAAAAAGAACGAGAAAAAGAGAAAGAAAGAAAGAAAAACAAAAGAAAGTAAAGAAGAAAGACAAAGAAGAATGAAAGAAAGAAAGAAAGAAAAAGAAAGAAAAAAGAGAGAAAAATGAAAGAAGAACGAGATAGATAGATAGATAGATAGATAGATAGATAGATAGATAGATAGATAGATAGATAGATAGATTGAACAGTCGCCATTGTGTTGTGTTTCAATTTTTTAAAGATTTCTTCTTTTTCGGTTTTTAAGTTTCCAAGTGTTCTTCAATCCCCGTTAAAATAAGAAAAAAAAAAAGATTACATATAAATTCGTTTGTTAAAGAACAATGATTTCATAATTGAGTTTTTAATTATCGAGGGCGGTGGCTGTCATAACACTTTCACAAAATTTTTCGTTCGTATCCATCATTAAAAAATATATTATTATTATTATTATTATTGTTGTTGTTGTTGTTGTTGTTATCGTACCCGAAACGTTGGTTACAAATACGTTTATTCTGTGCATTGGCAACAGGCATCCACAAATGACAAAAGAGAATCAAGAAAAGACGTGGGAGGAAGACTGAAGAAGAAGAGAAGTGAAGCAAAAGAGAAAGAGAAAAGGAAGTGGTAGAAAATTTTTCAAGGTCAACAATGGCTTCCTGTTCAGTTTCATGTTTTGGAAGAAGTTACACGTCGAGAAAAGTCAGTTGGATTCGCTTTAGTTCGATGGTAAAAGAAATGGTCTCGTCAAAAGGAGTTCAACTGATAGTAAATAAAATACGGTTTTGTTTCAAATCTGATTTAATCTAAACAAAAGAAAACTTTTAAAAATTGTCCAGTATTCATGGCAATATAGGAACACTTGTTGTTCAACAAGGAAAGATTCGGAACTGCTATTTAATATCAGTTCTCCTATATGGACAATCTCCAAACAGTTTTTTTTAATTAAACAAAATCTGAAACAAAGCCATATTTTATTGATTATCAGTTGAATTCATTTTGATGACACCGGCTTGGTTTATTATTGAACTTCGAAAAATCCAAGCGACTTTTCACCCAAACTTGACAATTCCATATCCGAGGTTGTTAAGACGGTGTCCACCAGTACGATTGTGTCCGCTCTTATTTAGTTTAAATTTTGGAAGTCATTTTCCACTATTCCAATGCACCTTCCTGTTTCGTTTCATAACTTTATCTTCATCTGTGAGGATTGATTTTGTTTTTTACAGTTTGTCAATCCTTTTTGGATTATTTAAAGCCGAAACTTATATTGGATTGTAGAAGGTTGCTTACAATACCCGGTGTTCCCAAGCTGTCCCCAGTTAAATATTCACCAGTTTGAGTCTGTTTAACTTCAGTAATTGAACTTGAACTAATGTTTTCAGCGTCATTTGCCGTAGGCCATTTGTGAGGGCAAGTGCCCAACGTTCACGGCCATAGATGAGAATTGATATTACACAGTAGTTTAGCACACTTGCCTAGCTGAACTGCTATGTAATATCAATCATCTGACATTGCAATAAATGTTTTTACATTAAACATAAGACTGATATGACATAGCAGTTCATCTAAGAAGAGTGAGCTGAACTGCTATATAATATCAACCTTCCTGTATAGGAGGGAATGCTGGACAATCCGCGAAAATGTTTTTATAGATTAAACCAGGTTTGAAACTTAAGAGAACTAATATTACATAGCATTTCATCTAAGAAGAGTGAGCTGAACTGCTATATATCAATCTTCCTGACTATCAGGAAATGCTGGACGATCTCCAAAAATGTTTTTTTATTTAGATTAAACCATGTTTGAAACATAAGAGGACTGATATTACATAGCATTTCATCTAAGAAGAGTGAGCTGAACTGCTATATATCAATCTTCCTGACTATCAGGAAATGCTGGACGATCTTCAAAAATGTTTTTTTTATTTAGATTAAACCATGTTTGAAACATAAGAGGACTGATATTACATAGCATTTCATCTAAGAAGAGTGAGCTGAACTGCTATATATCAATCTTCCTGACTATCAGGAAATGCTGGACGATCTCCAAAAATGTTTTTTTTTTTTAGATTAAACCATGTTTGAAACATAAGAGGACTGATATTACATAGCCGTCCATCTAAGAAGAGAGAGCTGAACTGCTATATAATATCAACCTTCCTGTATAGGAGGGAATGCTGGACAATCCGCGAAAATGTTTTTATAGATTAAACCAGGTTTGAAACTTAAGAGAACTAATATTACATAGCATTTCATCTAAGAAGAGTGAGCTGAACTGCTATATATCAATCTTCCTGACTATCAGGAAATGCTGGACGATCTCCAAAAATGTTTTTTTATTTAGATTAAACCATGTTTGAAACATAAGAGGACTGATATTACATAGCAGTCCATCTAAGAAGAGAGAGCTGAACTGCTATGTAATATCAATCCTCCTGCATAGTAGGAAATGCTGAACAATCTCCAATTTTTTTTTATATTAAGCTAGGTTTAAACATAAGAGGACTGATATTTTTAGTTTAAACTTATTTTTAGTTTCAAACTTAAGAGAACTGATATTACATAGCAGTTCATATAGAAAAAGCGAGCTGAACTACGATATAATATCATTCCTCTTGTATAGCATAGAATGTTGGAAAATTTCCTCACAGATTAAAATGACGTTATAAAACAAAATACGAAGGAGCATTGGAATAGCGAATATACCTTCCCAAAGCTAAGCAATGTATAATCGGATAAAATTATAATGGTGGAAAAAGAAAGAAACATCCTGGCAAGATAGTAAGCGAAAGCAAGATGAATGAACAAAACACTAATTATCAGAAGATGGAATGTATTGTCATTAGCAAGAGGAACAGCCCATTGCAAATTCTTCTTTGGATTCTGTCAAGAATCATTTGCTATATAGCAGAAGCACCTGGCCATATGTGGCAGCTATATTTAATACACTGACTTTAGATAACGATATATATTTTTTATAAAATTTTATGTTGAAAAAGTTTATTTCTGACGCGTTTTTTCCTTCGGGAACTCATCAACATAACAAATTTAGTCGAATTAATTCCTGAAGGACGAAACACGTCGCAACTAAACTTTTTCCACTTTGTCATACAATTTCCCCAATGCACACACTTATAAATTTCTAATAAAAACACAATATAGTCAACCATTTGTCCTGTCTGCACACCTAGTAATTGATTATCAAAGGGAACAATCTGAGATGCAAGCTACAAATTGGAGATGTCAATATCAGGGCATTACCTGGGCACCTCATTGCGGTGTAATGGCTAGCAAGCTTGTCTTGCTAGAACAGTTATGACTGAGGAGTGAGTTCGATCCTCACTGGATGCTCCATAATTTCGGCCTTGTGCCACATCTAAGCAACGCTTGGAAAATCACTACTTGGGTACCTCAGCGTGGTGTAAGTGTTAGCAAGTTTGTCTCTCTAAAAAACAGTTACGACTGAATAGTGAGTTCAATCCTCACTGGGCGCCACATACTTTTGGCCTTGTACCACGACTAAGCTACGCTTAGAAAATCATCGGATGCTCCATACTTTCGGCCTTGTACCACATTTAAGCAACGCTTGGAAAATCACTACTTGGGTACCTCAGCGTGGTGTAAGTGTTAGCAAGTTTGTCTCTCTAAAAAACAGTTACGACTGAATAGTGAGTTCAATCCTCACTGGGTGCCCCATACTTTTGGCCTTGTACCACGACTAAGCTATGCTTAGAAAATCATCGGGTGCTCTGTTATTTGGGCCTTGTGTCACATCTAAGCAACGCTTGGAAAATCGCTACTTGTGCACCTCAGCGTGGTGTAAGAGTTAGGAAGTTTGTCTCGCTAAAAAAACAGTTACGACTGAATAGTGAGTTCGATCCTCGCTGGGTGCCCCATACTTTCGGTTTTGTGCCACATTTAAGCAACGCTTGAAAAATCACGATCATGACAGTACCTAAATTTAACTACCTGGTCATAGCAGATGACGTAAATTGTGACACCGAAATCCGAAGTCACATTTGAATATCAAGAGATGCATTCCAAAATCTAAACACATTATTACGAAGCAGGAATATTTCGTGGGAAACAAAAGAAAAGCGCCGAAGAATTATAACATATCAATCATCATATAGGTCTGTGACAGGTGGACAATTTTAATCAAATATGTAGCAGGCAATTGCGGCAATAGGAATGTGGGTCAACATTATCTGATACGTAGATGGCACCGTGTTGATGACAGACACTGAACTAAACTGTAATAACTCTTAGAAAAAAGAACAAAGGAAAGCAGGAAGAAAGGACTAACTATCGATTGTAAGAAGACATCATGTGTAGTCGTTACCAGAATCAAACAAGTACATAAATTTAACTATCCAGGAAGTGCTATAGCAGACGACGGAAACCTATTTTTACACTTTCATAGTGCTTTAACCCCAGTTTGGGTGTTAACTATTTGCTCATAGTTGGGACCCTAACAGGTGCTACCACCCCGGGTCAGGGTGGATCTGGGAACACCAGCAATTAAGAGGTGGTACCACGTTCCTCAAAACTTCCTGATCAGAGGCCTTGCTGTTGGACGTAGTTTATCGTCTTGCCCAGGATGCCGATATACTTTATGGATTGGTTGGTTTGTTTTACGGCATATCAACACCTCAATGGGTTATTTAATGCCGACATGATTTTTATTGCTGGTAATATTTTTTTCCAAAAATGTATTGCTGGTAATAATGTAGTGTCAGTAATATTAAAACCTATTTTTAAATGGTAGTGTTTTGATCCCAGTTTGATGGTTAACTATTTGTCTATAGCTGGGACCCTAACAGGTGCTACCACCCCGGGTCAGGGTGGATCTGGGGACAGCAGCAATTAAGAGGTGGTTCCACGCTCCTCAAAACTTCCTGATCAGATGCCTTGCTGATGCAGGTAGTCTATTGTCTTATCCAGGACGAGAATTAATTCCATCCTCGAGTACTTAACCAAAACTTAATGTAATAGTCTAAAATTTTGGTAGTTCGAATGATCAGGGTTTTTCTAAATCGGAACTACAGAAGAGGACTTCCAACAAACTGTAAAGAAAGAGCAAAACATCTGTTGTAGAACTTGGAGAGATCAGAGGATTATTCAGCCACACATTTCTCAAGGACAAATGCAAGGATATCATTGTCACCACATGTGATCAATTAAAACATTTCTAAGATGATCCATGGATGGATTTGTAGGCATATCACACTGTATAAACTCAGAATTGTAGAAAACTAGGTGAACGTACCCCCGCTCGAGAGTAGAATTGGAAGAGAATTTACGAGCAAAGCATTCTTATTTATCAGCAGAATATGATAATACTTTAAAATGATCGAATAGAAGATGGATAAAGACTTACCCTTATTCAACACACAAATTTTGAGAAGCTATACAGTAACCCACTTTATCAACGAACGACTACGCCCTCATTAAGGACACATTTGCAATTAATACTAGCAGTCAGAAAGAGGCTTCTGTTGTGATCAAAGCTATTACGTTGGTATAGTCAAAAAAAGTGATTCCTATGATTTATAGTGGCTGAACAGACAGGTTTGAACAAAGAAACTTATTAAAAAAGAGAAGAAATTCGTAAGAAACAAGGAAAAGAATTCTGAGATCCTGGCAATGAATTCGGGACAATTTCCCTAGAGATAAAGAAGTTACACCAGGTAATGAAAATGTGGTCCTACAGAAGGCTGCTGAGAACAACATGGACGTAGCATGTGAGCAACGACAAATTGTTGAGGAGATTAAAACAAATCGGACATTTATAGTTAGAACCAAAAAGAAACAGTGGAGAAAGAGGGCTTGGAGAATTTGATACTCACGGGACATTTTCAAGGGAAGAAGAAACAGAGGGAAACAGTGAGTAACCTACCTTATGAGCTTGTATAAATCAATGGCCGAACATAGATTGGGAGGGATAGTAAGAAGACAAACATTTCTAAGAGCTACAATGGATAGGGAAAGTGTGAAGAGCTATGATCGCCCACGTCTTGAAGTCACAAAGCAGATAAAAGAAGAAAAAATTTCATGTGAACCACCCGCCTCTTCTGTTTCCCGCGAACACTGTGTGCGGATGTGTGTGTGCGCGCGCACGCGCATGTGTTTGTGTGTGTGCGCGCGCGCATGTGTGTGTGTGTGTGTGTGTGTTGTTTCTACCATGTAAAAGCAATTAGAAAACGTTGGGAACGTCTGTTTATTCTTTTGTGTCTCAAATCAAAAAACAACATTTTCTTTCTGTCTTTTTCAAGGAATGTGTATTTTCATGCAATGGAATTGGCCAATCAGTGACTAGAAAGATTTTTACGTTTTAATCAACTTGACCAATCAGTGACTGGAAACGTTTTGCGTCTTAATGAAATTGACCAATCAGTGACTGGAAACGTTTTGCTTCTTAATGAAATTGACCAATCAGTGACTGGAAACGTTTTTGCATTTTAAAATAGCTGATTATGGGCAACGCTGGTCTTAAAGATTACAAGCAGTGATCATGTGGGAATGGCAGATGGCACGACTCCAAATGAAAAAATTAAGTATCTTAAATGTCAAGAACAAACTTAATGGAATTAAATGATTGGACCAATTTAGATAAAATACTTTTTGAAAAAAAAAAAATATCAGAAGATATTTTCAGATATTCTCCGCTCGACACAATGTATTTATTTGGCTCAGCCAAATATCAACTATAAATATGGGTCAAATGTTAATGGTAGTGATAAAATTAGCCATTTATATACAGAAAACAATCAACATTTATTGTCCGAACAATTAGTGTTAATGTGGGGTGAAATTTATAAGAGGTAAAAATAGTAGAGAAAATATCAAACAATTAACAAAAGAAATAAAAGCATCTGCGGAAAATTGGAAAAGAAATTAATGAAGGCAAATATCGTAAACACTGTGTTGAAACGTGGAAAAAACCCCGAAAAACCACGATAATGTAAAATCAAAAAAGTCTTGATCTCAAAAAACACTTTGATTCGCATTTCAGCCCTGACCAAAATAAATGGAAAAAACGAAAAACCACGATAATGTAAAATCAAATATAATTTTGATCTCAAAAAACACTCTGATTCGCATTTCAGCCCTGACCAAAATAAGCTTAAGATCCAACCTTTAGAAAGCCCGTCCCCAAATATAAACAATAATGAACCTAGTGATAGGGAAATTTAGAATATATTCCAAAAAAATAAGCAATAATAAAGCATCAATCGACATTGAATCTGAATTTTTGGAAAATGTCTTACTTTCTCCCTGAATTCAATAAGAAATTCTTTTATGGAAAATGTTAAAAATCAGAAATGATCCCCCAAAAAGGTAGAGTCTCTTACGTATTACTGCATTATATAAACTCGTCCTGGGTATGACGATAAACTACATCCGCGTCCAGAGTAAGACAATGAACAAAGTCCAACATCAAGGCCTCTGATCAGGAGGTTTTGAGGAGCGTGGAACCACCTCTTAGTTGCTGGTGTTCACAAGTCCACCCTGACCCGGGGTAGTAGCACCTGTTAGGGTCCCAGCTATGGGCAAATAGTTAACACCCAAACTTGTGTAAAAATAGGTTTTAATACCAGAAATACTTTGTAATACTCTGAAAAAAAATTATTGCCAGCAATAATTTTTTAAGGAATAATTATTTTAAGCAATACAAACAGCTATACATTTTTTGAAAAAAAATATTACCAGCTATAGATATCTTGTAGGAAAAATATTCCCAGAAATAGATTTTTGGAGAAAAACATTACCAGCAATATAAATTTTGTCGGCATTAAATAACTCAATGAGGTTGATATGCCATAAAACAAAACAAAACAAAAAAAAACAAAACAAGCATTATATAAAAAAGAATTGTTACCCTCAAGATTCTCATACATACAGACGTAACTCAATTGGATCCATCATGGTGAAATTATTAATGGACATTATATTAACGAGGCTTTCATTGTTTTATGAAAGTGAACTTCTCACGATCCAGTTTGGTTTTCGTTCTGGAAAGGGATACAATGGTAGCATATACGTCATGAAATAACTCAAAGAGATTACTTGCATTTCTAATAGGAAACTGCATACCTGTTTCGTCAACCTCATATGACCATATCAATAGAGACTTCCTCTATTCATCCATTACAAATCTCATTCCAAACTCCGAATTCACTGAATGCATCGATCTGATAAAGGAACTGGATCGATCATACATATCTGACGAGGATCCTAATACTGAGACATTTCAGACATCACCAGGGGTACAAGGAGAAAATGAGAGCCCCCGTTTGCTTTTTAGACTATGTCTTTCGCATTTACAGATGTGATGAGAATGGCACTGATCATTTAAGCATTCCATACTGCATCACAAACGTGTCTATCAATAGAAGCCAACGATCCTGCTCCCCCTTCCCGAGTCTATTTTACTGATGGCATAAGTGTTCATAGTTTGGATAAGAATGATCTTGAGCAAAAATCAAAATATTCTATCAAGTGTTCCAAGAAATGGGTCTCAAGATAAACCTTTCCAAAACAGAAACTATGATCTGGAATTGGAATGAAAGTAGTGATGGCACCTACGTTGAATCCGTCATCAAAATACAGATGTGGAATTAGTAAATACCAAATACTTCAGACATCTTGGTGGAGGGATCAGCTATAACAAATTAAGCGTGGGAGAAGAAATAATTGAACATCGGATGGAATCGGCCACAGGTAGTTTTATAGGGGGTCAGCCAATCTGTATTGGTTATAAATACAAATAAAACTGACCCTCTACTATTTTTACGATATCAAATGTAACAAAGACAATAACAAGAGAAATAATCAAGTAGAAGAAATTGTTCAACAATAAATATTTTTTTTATAAATACAACAATTACAAAATATATGATGGTAAAGTTGTTAAAACCCTTTAGAGTTCTTTGGTGTGTGGTACTGAAAGAATTTAAGTTGCTGAACTGTACGTGTGAAAATGAGGTGGTGTAGTTAAGTATATTTGTTGTTATAGGAAAATTAAACAGTTGTTTTTTTGTTGTTGTTTTTTTCTATTAAATAGAAAAAAAGAGTATTGTTCTTGACTCACTGATTTTTACAGAGTTGTTGCTCTTTTACTGGAGATGCTTGTTGTGGAATAGAATATTTTCTGGGAGTAAGCGTTCTTTTTTGCAAGCTAGATTTATGTTAATTTTAGCAATTAGAGTTAAGCCTGGAATTGGTCGACAAGGTTCGTTGTCGTGTTGAAGAATTTGGTTTGTCTCCTTTGTTGTTGAGTCGATCTCCAATGAAGTCAAGTGGAAGTTGAATATTTGAAGGGCCCACTGACCAAGTCGCGTCGAAGTTTCGTTTTTATTAGTTCTCTTGGTCACGTGGGTGGATCGTGAAAATGTTTACATTTTGTGGCGTCAACTAGAGGTCAAAATTTGGGTCGGTACATTCGGACGTAGTTGACGACACCTAATTAATATTTTTCAACCAATCAGAATGCATCAGTTGTTATATTTGGTTGGGAGTCTCTATGTGTTTAACTTGCACAAAATTTGAGATTTAAAAAAAAAAATGTAGGAATCTAATTCTACAATTTTTCCAACGACCGCAAATTGCTGCGAAACCAAAACATAAACCTGAAAACTCGAGTCATGTTCATAAATAGACGAGTTACTTTCATAGTAATGCCATGCATGGCGCCAAAACCGTTCAGAAAAATCTAAACTGTCAGCTGTATACAACCGCTTTCTATGACCAATAGTAAAAAAAAATTGGCTTTCAGTAAAGTAAGTAAAGCGTGAAGGTCTTGGCAAAGATCCTCTTTCCTTGAACATTGTGGATTGGCACTACATAATCACAAGGAACTCTACCAAATAATAGAAACTACAACACTTGATGTCTACTAACAGCAACAATGACTAAAATGTATAACACATGTATATCAAAGAGAAAATAATCACATAATCAAGATATGAACATTCCACACCACTATAAACAAAAAGTTAGGAAGGAAACTCCCATCCATACTGGAAAGAATAAAAGAAGATACTGGATTTGAGAAATCTGTTTTCCTAAAAAAAATGTGTTTTAAGAGAAAGATTTTATAAATTTCAACCGAAAGCAGTTCCGATCTATGAATGTCAAAAGTTTTCTTATAAGGAACCGGTTAATATTAGCATTGCCATTCTATTAACGCGATTGGCTGCCAGAGGCCAATTACGAAATCTGACTTCAAAGACCAACTTTAGAACAGCCGACATAGGCAATAGAAATTTGATAAGTTTGATTTATGGCTTCAAATGAAGTCTTAACATTGTTTTCCCATTAAAAGTATCATTACAAATTAACTCATAACTGGCAGATGGAAATGTATCAGAAAATGCCAAGCACGAGATAACTCGTAGTCGACACGAGATAACTCGTAGTCTGCACGAGATAACTCGTAGTCTGTATAAAAATAAAAACTACAGTTGGCAGTCAATGTGTTAAAAGAGTTTTTTTTTTTGTTTTTTTTTTTAATTAAAATTCACAAGTCCACTAAATATTAGAGCTATTTTAATATTGATGGGAGTTTCTTTACAATCTTACTGTTATTGGTAGTGTGGAAAGTTAACTGTATGATGTTATCATTACTTTCGCTTTTAGTTACACGTGCTGTCCATTTTTGCTGTTGGTACGTTTGAAAGTATTCAAGGCGGTTGATCCTTTTTGATAAAGAACTGTGTTTGTGATTTCCAATCGCCAAACTATAGGGCTCGATGGAGAATCAAAAAAGTAGGAATAAGTCCGGCTAACACTAGAATCAAAAACAGTGAAATATATCCGGATTGCACTGGAATCAGAAAGTAGAAATTGGTCCGGTTTACACTAGAGTCAAGAGGTAGAAATAGGTCTGGTTCACACTAGAGTCAAAGGGTAGAAATAGGTTCGGTTTACACTAGAGCCAAAAGGTAGAAATTGGTCCGGTTTACACTAGAGTCAAAAGGTAGAAATAGGTTCGGTTTACACTAGAGTCAAAAGGTAGAAATTGGTCCGGTTTACACTAGAGTCAAAAGGTAGAAATAGGTTTAATTTACACTAGAGTCAAAAGGGTAGAAATAGGTCAGGTTTACACTAGATTCAAAAGGGTAGAAATAGGTCAGGTTTACACTATAGTCAGAAAATAGAAATAGGTTCGGTTTACACTAGGCTTATAAGGGTAGGAATAAGTAAAAAATGTTGAGATAGTTTGGGTTTACACTCGGGTCAAAAGGATAGAAATAGGTTCGGTTTACACTCGGGTCAAAAGGGTAGAAATCGGTTCCGTTTACACTAGGGCCAAAAGAGTAGAAATAAGTCCGGTTAAAACTAGAGTCAATTTACTTCTTTAGTTTCTGGAAACATAGTTCGCCGTATATTTATTCCAATGCAGCGGAAGCCTATAATTTATAATCTCTTAATAAGTGCCATTAATATAAGAAGTTTTTTTTTTTTATAACGAATCATCTACATTTCATATCTTTGATTTCCAAATCGAAAATGATGTTACACACCGCGTTCTCCTATTTCTTTTTGAGTGACGCGAATGGATGAATCCCAAAGGAAATACACATATAAATAACTAATGCAATACATG
This sequence comes from Acanthosepion lycidas, assembly GCA_963932145.1. NCBI lineage: Eukaryota > Metazoa > Mollusca > Cephalopoda > Sepiida > Sepiidae > Acanthosepion > Acanthosepion lycidas. The sequence goes on along the minus strand of OZ010608.1, from coordinate 29,921,103 downwards.
AAAATGAAGGGTTAATTAATAACTTCATTCCTTCGTTTTCAAATATAAATCATCTCCGCTGTTCAGATTAAGGAGAGGTTTGATTAGGTTAAGGTGACTCTGTCCTTCAACTACGTCAAACATTGCGACGAACCGAGTTCGAAACTGTAATGAGGATTTCCTCTTCGTGTAAAGATTGCATTTTTTTTTTGATTTTCCTTAGAAGGCGATCAAAAATATTCAGTTGACAGCAATAAAAAAAAAAATGTTTTTTTTCTTTTAGTATTTTTTTTTTTTTTTTTTGCAAATGTAATCATCAGATTAACGAAATAATCGATTTGGAATCAAGCCAAAACGACAAAGATTGAAATATTCGCGCAATTTCATTAATTTTATTTGATCCGATGAGTTAGGCATTTTTTTTTCAGATAAGTCAATATTTAATCAAATAAAACGAATTAGGAAAGTTGAAAAAAAAGACAACATTCAATATTTGATAAATAGAAAAAAGAATGTGATATTTATGTCGCTGTTTATTCATACACTCTTCAGAATCAGTGAATAGAACTGACTTAGGCATAGATGAATTGCCAAGTGATGAAATGCGAAGAAGTCGACAATTGGTGCAATGCTGTTCGATGTAATAGGTTTGTGGCTTGATTTTGAAACATGTCGATTGTTGCTGCCTTATTTAATATTGCTTTTTGTACGTGGTACCCAATGACTATTAAAACCCGTACTTAGAACCAATGTACTTTCAGGAAACATTATCCAAACTAAGGTACCTGGAAATGATTTACTATGAAAATTCATTGGAAAGTGATTTTACTATGAAAATGCATTGGAAAGAGATTTTACTGTGAAAATGCATTGGGAAGGGATTTTATTAGGAAAATGCATTGGAAATGGATTTTATTATGAAAATACATTGTAAAGGGATTTTATTATGAAAATGCATGGGAAAGTGATTTTATTATGAAAATGCATTGGAAAGAGATTTTATTATGAAAATGCATTGGAAAGTGATTTTATTATGAAAATGCATTGGAAAGTGATTTTATTATGAAAATGCATTGGAAAGTGATTTTATTATGAAAATACATTGGAAAGGGATTTTATTATGAAAATGCATTGGAAGGTGATTTTACTATGAAAATGCAGTGGAAAGGGATTTTACTATGAAAATGCATGGGAAAGTGATTTTACTATGAAAATGCATGGGAAAGTGATTTTACTATGAAAATGCATTGGAATGGGATTGTACTATGAAAATGCATTGGGAAGGGATTTTATTAGGAAAATGCATTGGAAAGGGATTTTATTATGAAAAAGCATTGGAAAGAGATTTTATTATGAAAATGCATTGGAAAGTGATTTTATTATGAAAATGCATTGGAAAGTGATTTTACTATGAAAATGCATTGGAAAGGGATTTTATTATGAAAATACATTGGAAACGGATTTTATTATGAAAATACATTGGAAACGGATTTTATTATGAAAATACATTGGAAACGGATTTTATTATGAAAATACATTGGAAAGAGATTTTATGAAAATGCATTGGAAAGACATTTTATTATGAAAATACATTGGAAAGGGATTTTACTATGAAAATGCATTGGAATGGGATTTTATTATGAAAATGCATTGGAAAGGGATTTTATTATGAAAATGGATTGGAAAGTAATTAAATTAATTTTAATGTGTCAGGATTACGAGCTATTTTTAAACACTACATAGATTGGTCCATTCCTAAAAAAAAGAATGTTAAAATCTTCCGGGGAATAATTTTTGCAAATTAGCACATTTTTAGAACTTCCTTAAGTGCCGACTCTTGTCAGGATCGAAAAATATTAATTTCTTATCATATCAGAAAAGGGAGTCTTGCTCATAATATCGATACAGTGTAAAATCAATCCCTGACGTATTACAGAGTTATCAGAACTTTGTTTACAAATGTCAACTTGAAATTGCGCCATTGATATATATGCACGAAAACATACGTTTTTTATTTTACAAAAGGATTTCTTTTAAATGAAGAACAAACGGATATGTAACTTTTTTTCTATGCTTTATTTTTTTTCAAATATTTGAAACAACCACTTGTTCTGCGAAATAGACATTTTCTTTATTTTTTTACAAAAATATTTGTTGTCATTAAAATAGATGTACACATTTTTAAAACAGTGCCACATTTTTAAGTAAAGAAAAATAATTTACATAAATTGACACAATTATAAAAAAAATATGCAATATCAATGACGTAAGCACATTTTCTTGTCAGCCATTTGCAGGTTATTTAAAGCTAGAAAATGCTTTTACATCCTAAGAATTATTTTAGGTAATAACGGGTCAGTGATACAAGTCTTACTATTTAACCCATAGCTGAGGGGAGAAGAGGGTTTTGCGTGTAATTGAATATAAGGAATCCAACGGGAACTCGGCTCTCCGATTAACGATTCCGAGCCGTTATCCATTACACCACCTGCATGCCCAATCTTACAGCACCTGGTACCCCAAAGCGGTCACCTATTTAAGTACTGACCACGCTAGACGTTGCTTAACTTCAGTGATCATATGGGAACCGGTGTTTCAGTATGATGTAGTCGAAAGCTGCATATTTTCAAGGCACATTGGTAAATAAAAACTAAGTACAAATAACTCTGTATAAATCAAGAGCCGATTTAACATTATGTCGATATTATGAAAAGGGCCCCTATTTTAAATTGATGAAAAGACAATATTTTGCTACGATGATAAATGTTGCCACTTGAGGATCATTTAATAAATGCTAATGTACAAAAGTTAGTTCCCGGGAGATTTTTCCCTATGTACCAATATATTTAAGGTACAACTGTTCATCCTCCATCTTTAAGGCAGTCATTTGCGGACAAAATCTCAACATTCAACAAAGTCTGACTCGCAATTGAACGATACACGGTTTCAATCTAGAACGAAACAGAAAAAGCGCCAAAAAAAATGCCAATATCAAGTTGTGGTCATTTTATTTTAACAATGAAAATCAGGCACAAAAATTTGCAATGATCTAATAGTAAAGAGAGAAGCTTAATTTTCCGCTAATAACAGTGTGACCAGTACTTGCACTGACCTCTTCAATACTAATAAAATCTTTATGTAATGTCCCTTGATTTAAGGAACATCAAATTTAAGGAACAACTCTTGGATCACACAGGCTATAACAATCTGACGCCTTATTTTTACTGAACAAAGATAAATGCTAGAACAAATCATTCACCGACTCCATATTAAGTTACTATTTACAAGGGGACTGTTGTTTGTATAAGTTTATTTCCATTTTTTGAAAATAAAATTAAACAAAAGTTCCTTTCGAAGAATGAACAATTCCAAGAAAGTTTGAGGTCAGAGAAACAACATCAAAAATTGATTTTTACAATTAAGTAATTTCATCCTATTATCAATGCTCTATTTTTAATATTAATATTTTTAATATCGATATTATATTAATATATTAATATTATTATATTAATATTAATATGCTCCCGCTCTTCGGGGCTGGAGAATGAAACAAATAAACGTTTGGAATGTTTTTTGTCGCAGTTCGACACTTCCTCCTTTCTGAAATTCATAAAACATAATATGGCGAAAATGCAACTTTTCATCTTCCATATAAGTAAAAAGCATGATGTTATTAAAAATGAAACTATAATATATATAAAGAATATAAAGAGAAAATGACAGAGCAACTGTAAAAGAGGAGCCAGAAGAAGGGATCCAAATAAAATACAAAAAAAGGAGATACTAAAAAAAAAAATAGAAAGAAAGAAATTTTATAGATAAAACAACACTTCAAAAGTTTTGCAATGATCTGATACCAATATTATATATTGGTCGTTTTGAATATTTTGTATTGAGTACTTTCTTTATATCTTTCCTAATTAATATTAATATTATTTTTAATATTAATATTATATTAATATATTAGTATTATATTAATATTAATAAGCTCCAGCTCTCCGGAGAATGTTTTTTGTCGCAGTTCAACACTTCCTTCATAAAGCATAATATGGCGAAATTGCAACTTTTCATTTTCCATCTTTAAGGCAGGCATTTGTGGACAAGATCTCAACATTTAACAAAGTCTGACTCGTACACTGCAACAATGTTTTCAGCTGAACGTCGTAAATGAGCACGCAATGGTGTTTTCACATCTGTCACCGACTCAGTGTGTTTGAATTTACGAACAATTCTTCCAATTGTACTCTTGAAACTTTAACATGGTGTTTGATTGTTAATCTTTCCATGGTTGAAATTGCCAAAGATTAACTTGTTAAATTTGAAAGAAAAAGAAAAAAATCATTAGACGCTTAAACTTAATTCACATTTAAAATCGTTCCAAGTTATTGGGACACTCTTTATAAAAAGAGAAAAGTGCAGAGCAACTGCAAAATAGGTGCCATAACAAGGGACTCAAATAAAAATACAAAAAAAAGGAGATACGAAAAAAAAAAACGAAATTTTGTAAGTAAAACAACACTTTCAAAACTAATAAAACATTTTCTATAAAGAAATGGAGATATCAACGAAGCCGCTAGGTGAGACGCTATCGAATAAAGAAGAGAAAGAATAGTGACATTAAAGTAGGGAGAAATCTGAAGAATTCTAAGAGTCGCACAGAATGGTTTAAGAACGCTGAAGTATTGAACAGAAGATTAAGAATATTGGGATAAATGCACATAAATGAAATAACATGGAATAAAATAAATTAAAAATAAAAACAACCTTTTCCAAAAATGCAACCAGACAGATAAGCTCGATCCTATTAGAATTCCAAAGTCTATATCTATATCTATATCTATCTATATCTCTATATCTCTATCTATATCTCTATATCTATATCTATATCTATCTATATCTATCTCTATCTATATCGCAATATCTATCTATATCTCTCTATCTATATCTATATCTCTATCTCTATATCTATATCTCTCTATATATCTATATCTCTATCTCTATCTATATCTCTATGTCTATATCTATTAGGTTGGTGCAAAAATATTGACGTAATTATGTCGTTTTTTGACGTATTTTTTAACGTCAAAAAACGACATTTTAACGTCATTATTTTTGCACCAACCTAATATATCTATCGATATCTCTATCAATATCTCAATATCTATCTATATCTCTGCATCTATCTATATATCTATATTTCTATCTCTTATCTATATATCTATATCTATCGATATCTCTATATCTATCTATATCTCTATATCTAGATATCTAGATCTAGATCTCTAGATCTAGATCTTTATATCTATATATATCTCTCAGTCTATATCTATATCTCTATATCTCTATCTCTATGTCTCTATCTCTAACTATATCTATATCATCTATATCTATATATCTATATCTCTATGTCTATCTATATCTCTATATCTATCTCTATAGATCTATATCTCTATATCTATCTCTATAGATCTATATCTCTATACCTATTTATATCTCTATATCTATCTATATCTCTGTATCTATATTTATATCTCTCTATCTATATCTCTATATGAATATCTCTATATCTCTATCTCTATTTATATCTATCTATCTATCTATATCTCTATCTATCTATATCTCTATATCTATCTCTATATCTATCTCCATCTCTCTCTCTCTCTCTCTCTCTCTCTCGAAATCGGACGTAAGCGTAAGGCCTCTGTGATTTTATCAACCCAAATATGATATCTGCACAAAGACGTGTATCCAATAAACATGGTGTTTATAGTAATAAAAAAAAACATGTTCACATCGATTTTAAGTGAAATAATAATTTTCTTGAAGTCAATGACATTATCTCTGAACAGCAAAAGTGTATGAAAAAATGATTCTTACGAATCTAAAGATCAATTGCTAATTAAGAAGATGTTACTGGGAAATTGTTGTTCAAAAAGTAAGAACCTAAGCAAAACTTATACAGATTATAAAACACGTGATAATGAAGTCACTTGAATTAATAAAAATTTATTTCATTTTAATTTTCTTGTAGACAAATGATAGAATTATTGGAGAATAAATAAATAAAAAAATAGAAAATATTAGTAAAAAAATAAAATAATAAAAACAATATAAAATGTTAAAATTAAAATAAATTAAATTAAATTAAGTAAAATATGTGCAAAACAAAATAAAAATGAAAATAAACTAAAATAAGTAAAACATAAAATAAATAAGTAAAATAAAATAGGTACAAAAAATAACAAAATATGATTGAAATAATTTTAAAAAAATATAAAAATATAAGTAAAATAATTATAAAAAAAAACATAAAACTATGAATAAAATAAGTATAAAAATAACATAAAATATAAACAAAATAAGTACAAAAAATAATATAAAAATATAATTAAAATAAGTACAATAAAAGTATAAATAAAAGTATAAATAAAATAAAGTACAAAAATAAAATAGGAAATATAAAATAAAGAAAATGAAGAATTAAAATAAAATAATTGCAAAAAATAAAATAAATAAAACTGTAAATAATAAAATAAAATAATTATAAAAATAAAAATAAAATAAATAAGTACAAAAATAAAAATAAAACACTTAAAAACTCAACGTAAAATAAAATAAAAATAAAAGAATAAAATATATAAAATAAAATAAGTGCAAAAAATAAAATAAAATAAATAAAACTGTAAATAATAAAATAAAATAATTATAAAAATAAAAATAAAATAAATAAGTACAAAAATAAAAATAAAACACTTAAAAACTCAACGTAAAATAAAATAAAAATAAAAGAATAAAATATATAAAATAAAATAAGTGCAAAAAATAAAATAAAATAAATAAAACTGTAAATAATAAAATAAAATAATTATAAAAATAAAAATAAAATAAATAAGTACAAAAATAAAAATAAAACACTTAAAAACTCAACGTAAAATAAAATAAAAATAAAAGAATAAAATATATAAAATAAAATAAGTGCAAAAAATAAAATAAAATAAATAAAACTGTAAATAATAAAATAAAATAATTATAAAAATAAAAATAAAATAAATAAGTACAAAAATAAAAATAAAACACTTAAAAACTCAACGTAAAATAAAATAAAAATAAAAGAATAAAATATATAAAATAAAATAATTGCAAAAAATAAAATAAAATAAATAAAACTGTAAATAATAAAATAAAATAATTATAAAAATAAAAATAAAATAAATAAGTACAAAAATAAAAATAAAACACTTAAAAACTCAACGTAAAATAAAATTAAAATAAAACAATAAAATATATAAAATAAAATAAGTGCAAAAAATCACATAAATACAAATAAATAAAATATTCATATATTATTTTTTTCGAGTTTCTCTAATCGCAGGCAATGAGTTGAAGCATTTGGAAAGGAATCTTTAAGAATCATTATCTAATATGGGTTGCTGTATATCATCATCATTTCCTCTAAGAATCTTATAAAAGGCAATACTTTCTGCTTTGTTCCACATCTAACCTACACTTAGAAAATCATTTTGGGCTCTTAGACATGGTGTAAATGATTGGCAGGCTTGTATCGCTTGATCTCTTACGACTGAGTAGTGAGTTCGATAGCCACTGGGTGCTGCACACTTTCGGCCTTGTGCCATATCTAAGTTACACTTAGAAAATCATTTTGGGCTTTTAGACGTGGTGTAAATGATTGGCAGGCTTGTATCGCTTGATCTCTTACGACTGAGTAGTGAGTTCGATACCCACTGGGTGCTCGACACTTTCAGCCTTGTGCCATATCTAAGCTACACTTAGAAAATCATTTTGGGCTCTTAGACGTGGTGTAATGATTAGCAGGCTTGTCTCGCTTTATCTACACATTTAAGCTCCGTTTACAAAGTCGCACGGACACTTCGATGTGGTGTAATGGTTAACAAGCTTGTCCAATTACGAATGAATAGTGAGTTCGATCCTCACTGGCTGCTCCACACTTTCAGCCTTTTACCACATTTAAGCTCCAAAAATCATCCGGACATTTCGATTTGGTGTAATGGTTAGCAAGTTTACGAATGAATAGTGAGTTCGATCCTCACTGGTTGCTCCACGCTTTCGGCATTGTGCCGCACCTAAGCTACACTTACAAAATCACCATCCTATGAAAGGCATGAAAATAAATTCCCTTCTTTTTACTCTTCGCCGATTTTCATTCCTCTGACCAATATTTTAAATATCTCGAAAATACAGAATGATTACTTGAAGGGATGCTGCGTAAGTACCATGTGCGCAATCTCCAGTTTCCCCGCACGGCTTCCGTAGGCCCTTAGGTCGTTAGGATACCACATATACCGCAGATGTAGCATTAATGGGTGTGTCTAGGCAAATTAGCCCAGCCCACTTTACGATGGTTTTGAATTTTTTGCAATGTCTGTTTGTAGGAAAGACTTTGTAAATCACAGATACAATAATAGTACCGCCTTCGAACAACACTCGATAAGACGCCGCTAAATCCCATATATATATATATATATATATATATATATATATATATATATATATATATATATATATATATATATATATATATATATATATATATTCCTTTACCCATCACGTGATCTAATTATTTCAAGATGAGGTCGACTGTGCTTACTCTCTGGCGATCCGTGTTCAAACCCACTTTATTCCTACATGATAGAATTCAAAGTTTTCCTTCTCCTTTACTGGTTGTTACCTAAAGCTAAAGAAACTGGTCTGCTCTGTTTTTTAACCCATAGCTGGAGGCGATTCATACCTTTCCAAACGTTGCGAAAGCGAACGCAACGAACTCTGCCTGAATTAGAACTCGCCGATTTCTTTTTTTAAACGTTACATTACCCACGCATCAATCAGTCCCCGAAGAGGATCGATTTTTTATCCCGTTAAGCAGCGTTCAGGACGAAATTCCTCTAAGGCAAATTTCTCCATCGAATTAAAGATAAACGTCATTCAGAGTCTTTCTTGGTGCGTGGGTGAAACTACGAATTAATTCATCTCCTTCAAAAATGGAATATTTTATCTCTTCAATCAATCAGAATACCTTTGGGGGAATAATTTATTAACAATTGGATTATTAAACACCTGAATCGGTCGAGGTTGCTTGGTAGGAAAGCCTGCATTTAGCAATATTATTTAGTGTTACGTATGAACTCACTTATCGGCCAATTTCAAGTTAAAGATGTTTTCACAAACATTATGACGATTACCAATCAGGACCTTGAAAAGATCTCTTCTTTAGATGAATACAGATTGACAGCCTGTGGGTATCTACTTCACAATCAAAAATATTTATTATATTAAATATCAGGTTGGAAAGAAGGTCCCGTTATTGCAGGATCACTTTGAAAGGACTTTCAAAACAACCTTTTTTTTATCACTATACCACAAGCAAGACGATAAAGCCGCTAAGATGCAAGGGTGTTACTGAGTGTGAGAGAATATGAAAAATGGAAAACATTATTAAAGACAGTGAAAAGGAATTAAGAAGATAGAATATAAAGATTGTCATTTTTTGAAGTTCCACAAGTGAGAAGTGTGAGAGAAGAAACTGTTAGTATAGAACTTACGGTTACATCTCGCCATTTCGACCATAAAATCATGAGACTTTGTTGCCAATCTAGTAGCACCCATAAATTCGTAAAGTTTGCATTGCTTGTTTAACGGTACATCAACTCTTTATGGGTCATTTAATACCGAAATTTTAATTTCCTTATGTGCTTTGATTTGATTTGATTGTTTAACGACATATCAACTCTTTATGGATCATTTAATACTGAAATTTTAATTCTCTCGGGATCTTTGCCTTGATTTTTTTTTATTTAACGGCATATCAACACCTTATGGGTCATTAAATGCCGAAATTTAATTTTCTTGGGAGCTTTCACTTGATTTGTTTATTTAACGGCATATCAACACCTTATGGGTCATTTAATGTCGAAATTTAATTTTCTTGGAAGTGTGGAAGCAATAAAGTTTTGATATGTTATTCTGCTTTCAAAGTTGAATACATGGTAGATGATACTCAGTGTTTATGCATATACATGTTTGTGGGGACATTAAGTTACAATTTTTGTATATAATTTGATTTAAGAAATTGTAGGATATTATACGGATTAATGTCATGAACAAGTTCTCTCATGTTGGTTGATTTTGTTTCGCGGCATATCAATCTGTGGGTTATTTAATGTCGAAATCTAAATATGTTGAACACAATTTTATGGTTTCAACTACAGATACAATATATTGTTGATCATTGTGCTATAAAATGTATTGCTAGTCATGCTACTATAAAATGCATTGTTGGTCATTTTGCTATAAAAATATTTTTTTATACTTTCATAGTGTTGTATTCATCTGCAAATCTCCACCGTATAAATAGCAAACTAATCCTGACCTTGTTTGTGTTTGTATCCCCAAGCCCCAGGGGAGCTCTCCTCTAAGTACCTCTCCCTCGGTAGGGGGCTAAGTTTTTTTGCTCGACGCCTAAATCGTCCCCAAAATGGGAAGTGCTGAGGCGGCTTGTGAATTTTTGTGTAGTGCGACCGATAGACCAACTTTAAATCTTGACTTTGCGACACGGGCGATATGGTAGATACCAATAATTACGACCTTGAAGACTAAACTACTAGAGAAATATTAGTGAACACTTCTAACTAATTACAGCTTTACGATATTCTATTCACTACTATTTTTTTTCTTAGGATATCAACATGGACAGGGGGACTAAAACCTAAAATTCTGGATCTAGTTAGTAATACTGCCGGGGTAAAGAAATATATAAAATCATTGGTAACAAATACAGTGTAACCCGGATATAAGAGAGTTGTCGGGACCGGAGAAGAAGTCTCTTATATCCGGGGGTTTCTCTTATATCCGGGTTTGGTCTATTTTGTTTACATTAACAAAGGCTCTAATTTGGGACCAGATACAATTTCTCTTATATCCGGGTTTCTCTTATATCCGGGTTACACTGTATTTTAAAACTTGCTCAAGCATATTGAGGGTGAGGCGTTTGATATTCTTAGAAACTACGTTCTGTCTGATGCATACGAACTTTTCAGCGAATGTACAGACTTTGAAGAAGTGATTAACATTCTATAGAAAGCTTTCGTCCCCAGAAAAGCGAGATATACACCAGGCATGTGCTTGCAACCAGAACTCAGCAGTAGATATGTACTTAAATATCTTTAAAAATATCTTAGGAAAGAAAGATGTGCTTTCCTTAAAAATAGAGCCTTGTTGAACTGTGGCGCTCTTCGTAGCCAAGTAGTAAAGCACGCCGGCTCAAACTGTAGTTTTCCCTACAAACTGGGATGCAGGTTCGATCCCTACAGGAGAGTACATTTTCTTTATTCCTTGAAAACAAAACGCTCACCCTCACAGAAGATGGAAACCAAACGGGAAGTGTGGTAAGGACTGTCCTAAACTCTGAATACTTCTAGCTAATTACAGCTTTACGGGTAATGCAGCAGAAAACCTACTATTTTTTTTTCTTGGGATATCAACATGGACAGGGGACTAAAACCTAAAATTCTGGATCTAGTTAGTAAGGCCACCTGGGGAGAAAAAATATGGAATCATTGGTACCAAACATTTTAAAATTTCCTCAAGCATATTGAGGGTGAGGAGTTGGATATTCTTAGAAACTACGTGCCGTCTGATGTATACGAAATGTTCAGCGAATGTACAGACTTTGATTAAGGTATTAACATTCTAAAGAGAGCTTTCGTTCAAGAAAAAAAAGCGAGATATATTCTAGGCATGTACTTGCAACCAGAACTCAACAGGTTGGAGAAACCTTGGATCAATATCTTCAAGCATTGCACCTTCTGGCGAAGGACTGTAAATTCAACGATGCTACCGCTCAAGTTTACAAAGATGAAGCTATTAGAGCTGCTTTTGTTTCTGGGTTATCCGCACCTTTTATTCGACAGGTACTTCTTGAAAACAAAACGCTCACCCTCACAGAATCTACACATCATGCGCAAAGTTTGGAAAAGGATACACTAAATTCGTGAACCTTTTTCTGCTGATACCCAAACAAGTTATCAAGTGGTGTCAGTATCGGAAACCCGGACAAAACGCCTTAACTTCTCATCAAGAGGAAAAACAAAAGCAGGTAAACTCTCGGACATCTGCTGCTATCAAATCCATTTTTTTAAAAAAAAAGGTGTTTTTTTTTCTGCAGATGTACTAGGAACTCTAGAAGTAAGTGACTGGATCGAGGAACGAGTTGCTACAATTGCAAGAAGGAAGGTCATTTCGTTGAAGTCTTTTGTTTGATTGGTTTTCTTCTGTATTACCCGTCATAGCCACGGTAACTATACGGTTACAGGGAGTTTCGAAATACATAGCAAAATATCTCGTGAACGAAAAAATAACTTACCGAGCCAACAGATTCGAGAAGCAATCATAATTTTATCGGCACCAAGATAGCTCTGTCTATGCGCTTGGACGTCTGGCCTACTAACCCTATCGCTAGCATGACTTCGTCTGACTTGTTATAAAAAGTGTAGAAAAATATAAGGTTGGTGCAAAAATAATGACGTAATAATGACGTTTTTTGACGTATTTTTTAACGTCAAAAAACGACATTATTACGTCATTATTTTTTGCACCAACCTAATATAAAGCTGATCTTATTGTGGGTACAGAAACTTACAAAAACAGTTAATTTATCCTTAATGGGTAATTTATGTGCTGATGTAATTCTTAGACAAAACTTTTAAAGCCTGCACAAAAAAATAGAAATTTTATATTGGGTTGGTGCAAAAATAATGACGTTTTTGACGTATTTTTTAACGTCAAAAAAAACGTCATTATTTTTGCACCAACCTAATATGAAGGCGACAGACCACATCTATTAGGTTGGTGCAAAAATAATGTCGTTTTTTGACGTTAAAAAGTACGTCAAAAACGACATTATTTTTGCATCAACCTAATAAAACAGTGTGGACGAGCTAACATGAGGATTTCACCTCCTCTGTTTGAATGTCTATCGCCTGACTGTAGACATATATCCGTGAAATCCCGATGATACTCTAGAGAAGAGGGGGGCATTTATAAGGAAGGAAATAAAAAGCTTGTTGGGTTCAGATATCACTGAGCCCAGGAGATCTCAGTCGGGAGCGCAAGTAGTGGTAACTAAGGACGAGAAAATAAAAGGGTTAGTAAAGATTATTCAAAAACGATAAATCGTTTTACCTTAAAAGACGGCTATGCCCTATTTAAGACTACTACGATGGTTTCGGAAATAGCAAAGTATAGCCTATACTCTAAACTAGACCTAACAAAGTGCGTATCCTCAAGTTCCCCTACGTAAAGCAGGCCGTCCTTGCACGCGTTTTGAAGCCAGTGGTAAATTGTATAATTTTAAAAGGATTCCATTTGGAAAATAATTGAAAAGAAGGCCTAAAGTGAACATACGCGTATATGGGCGACGTAACCATTTGTGGTATCAATGAAAGAGTAGGTGACACTAAGTTGTCAAGATTCAAAAAACTGATTGAAAAGTATGGTCTCACCTTAAATAAGAATAAATGTCTACAGAGTAACGAAAATAAAACTTCTGGCCTATGAAAGTAAGTAAAGTTACCTTTAGACTAAACCCTGAAAAGATGAGACCTTTACGACAATTCCCTCCTCCGGGCAATATGAAAACTCACTAGAAAATCGTCAGAATGTCCCCTTACTACAGTCGTTAGATCTCAAACTATTCGCTAAAAATTCACGCAATAAATAATACTATATTCCCCTTACCTGCTAAAATAAAAGATTCATTTGAATACTTGAAAATGGGATTAGAAAGAGCAGTGGTCTAGACGAGAAAAAAAAACCCTTGAAATTGAAAATGATGCTAGCTACATGAGCTTAGCTGCGATGCGAAATCAAGGCGGTAGGCCCGTTGCATTCTGGTCCAGATCTCTAAACCCCACTGAACGAAACCACTACCCAGTAGAGAAAGAAGCTAACGTGATCATCGAATTAATCAGGAAATGGAGCCATTACCTAAAAGGTAAATATTTCATTCTTGTCACGAACTAAAAATCTCTATCCTATATTTTCGATAAGCATACAGCTTCGAAGACTAAAAACGACAAAATTCATCGTTGACGAATTGAACTTCCCACTTACAAATATAGTATCAGATATCAACCGGGCATCAAAAACGCATGTCCAGGTGCGTTAACGAGAGTACATTGCGCTTCTAGTGTAAATATAGATCTTAAAGAATGACATTATAATCTATGTCATCCTGGAGTATTAAGAATAATTCACTTTGTCAGATCGAGAAATTTGCCCTACTCAACAGAGGAAATAAAGAGATTGACTGAAAAATGTAATATGCAGTCGAGAAAAAAAAAACAAGATTTGTGAGTGGAGGAAGTAAATTAATCAAAGTCGCTCAACAAACAAATATTTATTGGCTGTCAGTGATGAATATAGTGATTTTCCTTTCGCTTTTCCGTATAGAAACACGCTCTCTACAACTGTATTGACTCGCTTAAGCAAAATATTTTACATATTTGTTATGCCAAGTTATATACACTCTGATGAAGGTCCTAGTTTTATGCAGGTGGGGGGGGGGTGAAAAGAATAGCTACTAGTAGATCTATTACGTACAACCCACGAGGAAATGGCCAATTAGAGAGACTGAACGGAACTCTGTGAAGGACGATGAAGTGAGTCTTAAAATCGAGGGGTTTAACTGTGCAACAATGAGAAACCGTTTTATCTGACGCTCTCCACTCGATTCGTTTCCTTACTGTGTAAAGCCATGAACTGTCTTTCTTATGAACAGATATTTTCTTATCCGAGAAAATCTACCTTTGGAAGATTTTTTTCCTTCGTGGTTTACGATTACTGGGAAAGTGCTCACGAGAAACGACGTTGAGAACAACAAGTACGAACCAACTGTACGAGAAGTTGAACTGATTCAGGTGAATCCCGATTACACTCTTTGTTAGGCTGCCAAATGGGAAAGAGAATATTGTTTCTCTATGGTACCTCCCTCCTGCTGAAATAGTTACAATAGTCTCAAATAGTCCTAAACGAGATACGGATGGAAGTAACATACCCAAATCAGAAGATACTGTACCACAACTAGTGTCCAGTAATTTAACTGAAAAGGATTAATCACGAACCTGTAACTTCCCTCGCTCAAACACTTTAAAAATGTCACTCCAAAATCCTCTATGGCTCTCTAAGCGTATCTACGGGGAAACGGACAAGTGGATAGATGAACGGAAATCAGTGGAGGACGATCGAATTAAAATCCAGAGCATCAGTGGGAAACCATTTTATCTGACGCTCTCCACTCGATTCGTTCCTTACTGCCTAAAGCCAGATATTTTCTTATCCGAGAAAATCTACCTTTGGAAGATTTTTTTCCTTCGTGCTTGACGATTCCTGGGAAAGTGCTCACGTGAAATGACGTTGAGAACACTCAAGTCCGAACCTACTGTACGAGAAGTTGAACTGATTCAGGCGAATCCCGATGACGCTCTCATTGGGTTACCAAATGAAACAGAAAGTACCGTTTCTCTACGTCACAAGCAATCCTGCTGGGAAAGGGAACGACAATCTCCGAACCTGAAAGAGATACAATAGTCTCAAATATCCCTATACAGGATTCGGATGGAAATAAAATACCAACATCAGAAGATACTCGACCACAACCAGTCTCCAGTAATTCAACTACAGGAGCTGAACCAGGACACTGCATTTCCCATAGCCCACACACTGCGAAAATGTCCCCCGCAAAAATATCCTCTAAGGCAGTACTTCTGAAACTATCTGATATGGCGGACCGGAATATTTTTTTTCTCAATGTGTCACATACCTATAATATTTCGTGGTAATATTAAATTATACGATATATATATATATATATATATTGAATATGATGTAATGAATATGCATACACCTGGATTCCTCCTTACAGTAATATGATTGGCTGGTGTCAGCCATAAATACAGACTGATGTAGAAGTACAGACGACGCCTATTGTCTTCGTCTATTGCCTACGCCTATTGCCTACCACTATGACGAGGACCAGTCCATTACGGTTACCTGCTACATTGCCCTACCCGGTTACAGTAGTCAACAACCACTTTGCTACTTCGAACAGATATATCCCTTTTCCGGGATATATCAGAATATAATAAAAGTTGACTATTTTTATCTTCTATTTAAAAAATAATTCAATATCAAAACATATAAAAAGTAATAAAAAAAACAAGCAGTTTATTAACACAAAAACAAAAATTATATAAACTTCATCTTTACAAATGTTTCCTGGGCATGGCCTGGACACTGGCCGCCTATCGGTAGCTGATGGTTCGCGTATCGGCACCTGTCCGCGGACCACCACTTTGAGAAGCTCTTCCTTAGAATATGATTTCATATATCTAGAAATGCCCTCTCTTTGATATTGGAGACCTTGCTGCTATAAATGTAACACATTTGAAACATTTATGCACACAAACATAGATAGATAGATAGATAGATAGATAGATAGATAGATAGATAGATATGAACAGCATGAAGTAGATAGATAGATAGATAGATAGATAGATAGATAGATATGAACAGCATGAAGTAGATAGATAGATAGATAGATAGATATGAACAGCATGAAGTAGATAGATAGATAGATATGAACAGCATGAAGTAGATAGATAGATAGATAGATAGATAGATATGAACAGCATGAAGTAGATAGATAGATAGATAGATAGATAGATAGATAGATATGAACAGCATGAAGTAGATAGATAGATAGATAGATAGATAGATAGATAGATAGATAGATATGAACAGCATGAAGTAGATAGATAGATAGATAGATAGATAGATAGATAGATAGATATGAACAGCATGAAGTAGATAGATAGATAGATAGATAGATATGAACAGCATGAAGTAGATAGATAGATAGATATGAACAGCATGAAGTAGATAGATAGATAGATAGATATGAACAGCATGAAGTAGATAGATAGATAGATAGATTTTGAAACACGATATCGGAATAATATATTCCTCTGCTTCAGTGCTTCTAAAACTATCTGATATGGCGGACCGGCATTTTTTTACTCAATGTGTCACGTACCTGGAATATTTCGTGCTAATATCAATACATACCGGAAATGATATATATATATATATAATGAATATAATAAAAGTCGACTG
The DNA here is from genome assembly GCA_963932145.1 of Acanthosepion lycidas. Classification (NCBI taxonomy): domain Eukaryota; kingdom Metazoa; phylum Mollusca; class Cephalopoda; order Sepiida; family Sepiidae; genus Acanthosepion; species Acanthosepion lycidas. The sequence continues at coordinate 29,903,919 of OZ010608.1, read as the reverse complement.
TTTTTTATCTTCTATTTATCTTGCAAAAAAGAATTCCATATCAAAACATACAAAAAGTAATAAAAAATAAGCAGTTTATTAACACAAAAACAAAAATTATATAACCTTAATCTTTACAAATGATTCTTGAGCATGGCCTGGACACTGGCAGCGTACCGGTAGCTGATGGTCTGCGTACCGGCACAGGTCCGCGGACCACCACTTTAAAAAACACTGTTCTAAGGCGCACTAAGCGTGTCCTCAAAGAACCTAAACGACTCGGTATTTAACACTAATTTTTTTTTTTTAACTACATTCCTTTTTTTACCGAAAAAAGTATTCCAAATTTACATTGTCAAAAAAAATTGTTGGAAAGAATGTTGTATTCATATGCAAATCCCCACCATATAAAAAGCATTTGATACTGCTGATGGATAAATCAAATACTGATCTTGATACTTACCTGGTGGAGGGATCCGTCCCTGTGCTGGTGGTATCACGGCTACGACTAGGTTGGACTGGCTCCTAATAGTTTGGACCAGTTATAACACGCCAAGACTATCTATGACTAGCTCTGACTAGCTTGGACACGCCACGAGCAGGTAAGACCAGCTTAGACCAGCGGCGCGAGTGAAAACACGCGGGTCCCCACGTTAAAAACTGACCTTGTGTCACAACCTGACTGAGTGGGGGATCAAGAAAATCTCTAATCTTGACCTTGACTAAGTTATTAGAGAAATAGTAATCAATACTTCTAGCTAGTTATAGCTTACAACGGTGTTTTGTTTTTGCTTGGGGGTTCACTGTTTGCCCATAGCTAGGACGAACAGGTACTACCACCCCGAGTCAGGGTGAACCTGGGAACAACAGCAGTTAAAAGGTGAGTCCACGCTCCTCAAAACCTCCAGTCTCCCGATCAGCGGCCTTGCTGCCGGGTGTAGTTTATCGTCATACTCAGGATTAAATTCGTAAAGCCTAGGTACGAAAGAGGAAAAATCATTAGAACAATTACCATGGAGATATTTATAGAATAGGCACAGGGAAGATACTTTACGAAGTAGGTTTAATGTTCTATCGGTTTTACCCTTTTAAAACGAGCTTAGCTCAAATCTATATCAGACGCTGCTGTATGAATTCAAGAAAGGGCTCTTTAGCAACGGAAGCTGCTAGAAATATTCGTTCGGTCGATGAAAATGAAGTTTTAAGTATCCAGACGTGCCAACGATTGCTTGACCAGTTTTTATCGGTAAATGTTTCCTTCGAAGATAGACCTCGATCTGGACAACCAATTCCTGTCAATATTGCGTTTCTGCAAACAGTAATAGATTAAAATTCTAAGCAAACTTCAGGAGAATTTGTAAAAACAGTTCGATCTCAGTCACATTTCCCGTCCTGTGTAAGATGATAAACTACATCCGGCAGCAAGGCCTCTAATCAGGAGGTTTTAAGGAGCGTGGAAGCACTTCTTAATTGCTGATGTTCCCAGGTTAACCCTGACCCGAGGGTGGTAGCACCTGCTAGGTTCCCAGCGACGGGCAAATAGTTAACCCCTAAACTGGGGTCAAAACGTGTAAAAATAGTTTTTTTTTATTACCAGCCATGAATTTTTGAAAGAAAAATTATCAGCAACACATTTTTAACAGCAATACATTTTTGAAAAAACAATTACCAGCAATACGTTTTGAAAAAATGTATTACCAGCAATAAAAATCTTTTTTTTTTTTTTTTTTTTCAGATCATGAAAACATTTCTTTACGGGGGGAAAAGCGTTTACTAATTGGAAGGAGTTTAAAACCGATATTGAATGTTTCTTTCTATCAAAACCTGAAGGATTTTACGCCAACGGATCAACAATTTGCAAAATAGACAAGATAAAAGTGAAATGTAACCCTGGGAATCAGTCTTACTGTGTCTTAAGAGAAAATTAGTAAAAACAAATTAGTAGAACTCACGACAATTTGCGTGCGATAAGAATAGGTTAGAAAGCAAGTCATGTCGAGATTTTTATCACTATAATTTAATTTTGATCACTGTAGCATAATTCTGATCATTTTAACGTAATTTTAATCACTCTAATGTAACTTTGTCAATACTTTAGGTAAAATAAATATTTACCAAATGGACAACAAATGATTGATTTCTGGTGAGGGGTCTATAGTCATCAAGCTTAGTTATCAAATTAGTAAAACTTACTACTATTCAAGTGCGATAAGATTAGGTTGGAATGTAAGTCATGTCCCTTTATTAATCACTCTAACATAATTCTGATCACTTTAATATAATTCTGATCACTTTGACGTAATTCTGATCACTTTAACATAATTCTGATCATTTTAACATAATTCTGATCACTTTAACGTAATTCTGATCACTTTAACATAATTCTGATCACTTTAACGTAATTCTGATCAGTTTAACATAATTCTGATCACTTTAACATAATTCTGATCACTTTGACATAATTCTGATCACTTTAACGTAATTCTGATCACTTTAACGTAATTCTGATCACTTTGACGTAATTTCAGTCGTTACCTTCTTTCTTTTCTTTTTCTCATATTCCCTCACACTCAATAACCCCCTTGAGTCTTAGTGGCTTTATTGTCTCGATTGGGATGAAAGGATTAAAATATAAGTACATATTAACGTCAATGGCAAACAACGTGTAACCTTCCTAACAGACCTGTGTAAAGGGATATCAGTTGAAGGGGGGTAGGGAATAAAGTATGACAAATATTGATATGGTTGACAAATGACAAAAAGTAGCGAAGAGCTATGATCGTCCATGTGCTGAAAGGACACGGCGCATAAAAGACAAAACAACAACAACAACAACAACTAAAGGAATTCAAGTTTATTCAGTGACGATAAGAGTTAACCTTTCCGACATCGAATATTTCCTTAACCCACATTAACGCTGTACACAACCCTGTTACGATGTGAGTAGTGAGTTCGATCCTCACTGGGTGCCGCCTACTTTTAGCCTTGTGCCACATCTAAGCTACGCTTGGAAAATCACTATAAGCCCATCTATTTGGCAAATGGTTATTTTACCTAAAGCATTGAAAGAGTTACGTCAGAGTGATCTTCAACAATGGATCTTCAACAATGGATCTCATCCTCGTCGCCATTGTTGAAACTTGACTAATGCATGGAATAATAATGCAACACAAAATGTACTTAGAACAAAATTTATTGAAACAAGAAAGTGTACACAATATTTACATATAGTCTTTTGTATATTCCTGGGAAGACCGTTCCTGGAGAATGTGTTGACTGAGTCGCAGTCAGGCAGAGTCTCTGGTTGATTCCTTCCCTCTCTTCCCGGTACCAACCATATTTATATGGTCGGTACTACACTATGCAAATTAGGTGGATCCTACCACAACAAACCCTAAAAGTGAAACATCACCTCGGAACCATTCTTGCTATTTGTATTTTGAGAGAATAGCTAACTAATTATTGATCACCGGAAAGGAGTCTAGAGTCTTTAGTTATTAAATTAGTCAAACTTGCTACCATTCAAGTGCAATAAGATGAGGTTGAAATATAAGTCAGGTCTCAATTTTGATCAGTCTGACGTAACTCTTTCAATGCTTTAGGTAAAATAACCATTTGCCAAATAGATGTGCTTATAGTGATTTTCCAAGCGTAGCTTAGATGTGGCACAAGGCTAAAAGTAGGCAGCACCCAGTGAGGATCGAACTCACTACTCACATCGTAATTGTTGTAGCGAGGCAAGCTTGCTAAACTATTACACCGCTTCGAAGTGCCCATATTATCGACGGTGAGAGAAATACTACCTTAATTAGAATATATAAATTAAAGATTAAATATATAAATTAAGGAAAGATTTGTTTCTTTTCCATCTTCAAGTGCGACAGAACTTTCTTTCCAGTCCAATAGTTGTGATATTAGGTTGGTGCAAAAATAATGTCGTTTTCACACATATGTTACTATGTGAGAAAACGACATTATTTTTGCACCAACATAATATTTATCTATTAGGTTGGTGCAAAAATAATCTCGTTTTCACACATATGTTACTATGTGAGAAAACGACATTATTTTGCACCAACATAATATTTATCTATTAGGTTGGTGCAAAAATAATGTCGTTTTCACACATATGTTACTATGTGAGAAAACGACATTATTTTTGCACCAACCTAATATTTGCATGCACATTACATTCAAAATGTTTCTGTATCATCCACGTAGATATTCACTTGTTTGATTTAGAAGTATGAAACTCAACAACAACTTTTGATTTCTCTTTCGTTTGTTTAGTAATAGGAAAACCAATTATAAGATACTGTTAAGTTATTCATGAAGATATTATGGCACTAAATATGGAAGATTTGCTCCATCCTCCTTAATCTCCCGGCCTTACTTCATCTGACAATCATCTTTTCAGATCATTGTAATATTTGTTTAGAGAAAACAGTTTATTAATTTCAATTCATTGATATTGACAGTTACTTCGAATGAAATGTAAATAATTTTACTCTGAAACTATGGGATTGTTTTCGATAATGAGGTGAAACGCTATATTGATTAAAGAAATTTATCACTACAATTTAATTTTGATCACTCTAACATAATTCTGATCATTTTAATGTAAATTTGATCACTCTAATGTAACTCTTTCAATACTTTAGGCAAAATAACCATTTGCTAAATAGATGGGTTTATAATGATTTCCCAAGCGTAGCTTAGATGTGGCACAAGACTGAGGGGTAGTAGGGGGGAACCCAGTGAGGATCGAAGTCACTACTCAGTCGTAATTGTTCTAGCGAGACAAGCTTCCTATTACACCGCCACGAGGAGCCCAGCAGATGGGATTATATTATCGATGGTTAGAGAAATACTACCTTAATTAAAATATATAAATTAAAGATTAAATATATATATATATATATTAAGGAAGGATTTGTTTCTTTTCTATCTTCAAATTCAACAGGACTTTCTTTCCAACCCAATAGTTGTTATATTTGCATACAAAATATTTCTGTATCATTCGTGTAAATATTCACTTGTTTTATTTAGAAATATGAAATTCAGAACTATTTTCTTTAGATTACGCGTTTGTTTTTGTTTAGAAATATGAAAAGCAGCAATAATATCGGCATACTGCCAAGTTATTCGGGACAAAAATTAATTAATGTCATTTAATATGGAATGTTTGCTTCATCCACCTTACTCTCCCGACATTGCTCCATCTGACTATCATCTTTTCAGATCTTTGGAATATTTTTAGAGGGAAAACAGTTTATTAATTCGTGAATTCGTATTTTTTTTTTCTTTTTTGCAACGAAACGTAAATAAATTTACGCCAAATTGATGAGATTATGTCATTGATAACGAGGCAAAGCGTTATCTTGATTAAAATATTAGTTAAGACCAAAGACGCACCTGTTTCTTCTTTATCTTCAAATAAAACAGAAATTTCTTTCCGTCTAGATAAATTGCTTTTAATATTTTTCATCCAGCTAGTTTCAGATAATAAATTATACTCAATAAGAATTTTGAATTTGCGAATCCATCAATTTCTTATAAATGGCAATATATATATATATATATATATATATATATATATATATAATATATATATATATATATATAATATATATATATATATATATAATATATATATATATATATATAATATATATATATATATATAATATATATATATATAATATAATATATATATATATATATAATATATATATATATATATATATATATATATATATAATATATATATATATATATATATATATATATATATATATATATATATATATATATATATATATATATATATATATATATATATATATATATATATATATATATATATATATATATATATATATATATATATATATATATATATATATATATATTAGACGTTTCCTTATAAGGAAACATTCGACATTCATTAACAAAGTAGTCAGTGCTACCTTCGGTTGAAATTCATACATTTTTTTCTATTAAAACAATTTTCCAATTAGAAAAAGTTTTCTCAAGTCCAGTAACTGTTATCGATCTTTACAGTATTGATGGAGATTTCCCCACTAACCTTTTGTTTGAAGTAGTGTGGAACTTCAACGTCTTATTTTCTCTTCGAGTTAGATTGTTAAAAGTCCTCAAGTAATGTGATGTCTGCAATTTGTTAAAGTTATTTATTTTTTGATTGTGCAGCGCCAGTTAGTCCGAGAAGATTCAATGAGGTTAGCATCAGATTACAATTTATTATACTCACTATTGAAGGCGGTTTCCTTCCAAAAGCTTTTGTTTGAAGCAATGTAGGATGTCTGCATCTTATATAATTATTTTCTCTTCAAGTTAGCTGTGCTATCCATTTAATTGTTGATGTTGTTGAAAATTCTCAAATGATGCGGCCTTTGTTACTTGTTACGCTTCTTTGTTTGCAATTCTGTAGCGCAAGTCCACGAGGTTCGAAGGATTGGTCCTCGCTAAAACCTACAAGTTTCATTCGCTCGAAGACATTCAATTCAAGGAACCTCATTGAGAGTAGAACCGTTCACCATGACTGGAGAAGACTCGGGATCTGATCTGTGATTATGAAATGTTTCTAGCTTGGTTTTCGTGTTACTGAATGCTACAACTTGATAAATTTTACGCTCGATCAGTAAATTGCTAAACAGAAGCGATTATCTGTCTATATCTCTGAAATGAGGTATTATGATTACTTACATTATTTATATTATTCGGACTGTTATCCTCATTTTCATTGCCATATTCACAACGTTTCGATTAGAATCTTCGTTGGATAAAGACGTTGGTTAGGTCTATAGAAATAGAACATTTCCACTGTCTCCTTCGGAGTCTAATTATAAGCGTCCTTTTTGTTTGAATTATTCTTAAAACTTCCTCGTTACTCACATATTCAGCCCATGACATTCTCAGCATCCTTCTGTATAAACAAATTTTTGTTGCCTCAAGTCCCTTCTTCATCTGTGAGGAGATTAGCCAGCATTCACCTCCATAGAGGAGGACAGATATTATATAACGGTTGAGAATATCTGTCTATATCTCTGAGATGAGGTATTATGATTACTTACATTATTTACATTATTCGGACTGTTATCCTCATTTTCATTGCTATCGTCACAACGTTTCGGCCATTGTACGCTCCGGCCTTCTTCAGGTGATTGAAATTTCGAACCGAACCCTTTATTTCGTCCACCGGGGTAGGTTGTTCTCGTTCCACGTGCCATGTCTCAGCTCAGAACCAAACTTGGAAAGCTGAGTTAAAGAGAAATAGCTGAGACATCCGGAAGTGGCATGACACGTGGAACTAGAACAATCTACCCCGGTGGGGAAAATGAAGGGTTGAATCGAAATTCCAATCACGCTCCGGCCTTCTTCAGGTGATTGGAATTTCGAACCGAACACTTTATTTAGTCCACCGGGGTTCGATTCGAAATCCCAACCGCTTGAAAAAGGCCGGAGCGTGCAACAGCCGAACAGTCGTTATGAATATGCCAATGAAGGACAACAGTCCGAATAATTTAAATAATGCAAGTAATCATAATGCCTCATCTCAGGCACACACACACACACACATATATATATATATATATATATATTGATGCATGTTTCATTAAATAATATAGAAAAGGTTTGTCTGTTTATTTTAAGTAAGTTCCTTTCATATTGTCTGATAAGCTTAATAACATTATCATTGAAAGACGAAAGGAAAAAAAAACATACTTATACATGTTTAAATCCAATCTAAGCTATCGGCTTACATAAGCCATTATCAAAGATGACAATTACATTTCAATATATCAAACAATACACGGACGAAACAATAATGATAGCCTGTTTTTGTTGCATGAAAAATTTCGAAGCAACCACAAACTCGTGTATACTTAAAATAAATAGCCGAAACTTGTCTATATTATTTAATGAAACATGCATCAATGAAAAATTGCTGCCTAAATATACACAATATATATATATATATATATATATATATATATATATATATATATATATATATATATATATATATATAATATATATATAATATATATAATTATTTATTTAAAAATATGATTCCAACACGCTACTTATGTAGTGTGTTGGAATCATATTTTTAAATAAATAATTATATTTATGCCCTACTTTTGTATCGAGCACTATTTTTTTAAAATAATAACAAAAATACTAAAGAACTTTGGATTATTTACCTAACGGGCTCTTTCCTATTTTCTATATATTTTTCACACACACACACACACATATATATATATATATATATATATATATACATATATATATATATATATAAAGGGAAATATAATATATATATATATAAAGAAAAAATATATATAAAGATAATATAGAAAAAATTACAGCTTGTTATATATATATATATATTAGGTTGGTGCAAAAATAATGACGTAACAATGTCGTTTTTGGAAGTTAAAAAAATACGTCAAAAAACGACATTATTACGTCATTATTTTTGCACCAACCTAATATATATATATATATATATATTCTTTATATATATATATATGTATATATATATATATGGAATCTCTAAAAGGGTAATAGATTTTTTATTAATCCGATAGATTTTATCACTGACACATTGGACACCCATATTTGAGAAAACACTCCGATTATTTATTAAACGGTATATTTATCTATTTTTATCTAAAAAATTATGCGGCCTCCGGTAGGATTTGAACCTGCGTCAGATATGAGTAGCCACTAAAAATAACATTTAAGAAATAAATTACACACATATATATATATATATATATATATATATATATATATATATATATATATATATATATATATATATATATATATATATATATATATATATATATATATATATATATATATATATATATACACATGCTTGCTTGTTTAACCGTTTATAATTTGATTATACTGCTGAGGGTTTCCCAGTGACTAGGTTAGGCAGCAGTCGACTAGCTCCCAAGAAGACTAGCCATATTATTGGTTTTAAAGTTTTCACAGGATTGCCTGCCCTAGCTAACATTTTAACTGAAATCTTTGCGCCATTTGAGAAATCCATCGTTTCCATACCTGAGCTGTGCGCCTCAGCGTTATCCACACAGGGCGGGTCATCCGCCGACCCACACTGTGGCAACCCGTACGTCGAAAACTGCCACCGAAGTCTACTGTCACCCAGATTGTGGCAAGATTTATTTTCACTATAAAATTGCATTTCCACACCTTCACAGTGCTTGACCCGAGTTTTGGGGATAAAACCCCAGTTTTTGTAACAGCTTTACATATATTTAATAAAGCTCGCTTATTATTTTTCAAATAATTTTCGCCCCCGTATAATTTTTGGGTTCCACATTTTATATATATATATATATATATATATATATATATATATATATATTAACTGATTTAAAAATCAGTTTATTTATGCTCTGTAAATTTACATTGAGCACTGTTTTGTAAAAATAGAAATAAAAAATATCAATTAGAACACCAGATTATATATCTTACTGTTCTTTCTTTTTATTTGAGGAATCCCAACATCTAATAAATCGTTTTTTTGCTGCATGTAAAGCATTTGGTCTTACACTTAACATAAAGAAAACTGAAGTTGTGCACCAACCTTGTCCTACTCCGAAGCAATTGCGTGGTGAGAAACAAAAACCATCAGTCTACAAATTTCCAGAGAGACCATTGAGAGTAGAAGACAAACTCCAAAACTATGTAAAGTCTTTCACCTATCTAGGTAGCAAAGTCAATTACAGTGGAATTTAGATGATGAAATCATGCATCGGATTGCTAAGGCTACTAGTGCTTTCGGCAAACTTCGCCATCGCTTGTGGAATGAGCGGGGTATTCGACTGGATACGAAAATTCGCGTTTACAGAGCTGTTGTACTTGCCATCCTTTTGTATTGCTCAGAATCGTGGACTCCATACAGGTACCATATACGCCAGCTAGATGTTTTCCATAAAAGCTGTCTGCATGCATTCTGTGGAGTTAAGCTTCAAGATAGGACATCTAACGTAGACCTGTTTAACAGGTGTAATATTTGAGGAATCGAGACTTTTATCATACAGTCTCAGTTACGGTGGACTGGTCATGTCTTGAGAATGTCTGATGACAGAATACCCAAGATACTAATGTACACCCAGTTAGAGCGGGGCTCCAGGAATGTAGGACGCCCATGGCTAAGATACAAAGGCAAGCTGAAAAGCAACTTGTCAGCAGTCAATATGCCACATAACACCCTTGAGCGCTTAGCCTTGGAGCGAGTAGAATTGAGATCAACGTGTTTTAGTGGACTCAGCAATTTTCAATCTGCTTGTCTGAATCATCTTCAAGAAGCGAGAGCATGATCTAAAAGGTCAGCCAATCTAACAGTGATCTCATCTCACAATCCAGACATATGTGACCTCCTTTGTAAATCACTAGCGGGTCTTAAATGCCACTTAAGATTATAGCACAAAATTTCATAACTGAATCAATAAGCTGTCAGATTTTATATATATATATATATATGTGTGTGTTTGTGTGTGTGTGCGTATATTGACCACTAATATTACCTATATATATATATATATTTATATATATATATATTGACCACTAATATCCATATATATATGTATATATATATATATATATATATATATATATATATATATATATATTATATATATATATATGTGTGCGTTTTTGTGTTTGTGTATGTGTGCGTATATTGACCACTAATATTACCTATATATATATATATATATATATATATATATATATATATTGACCACTAATATCCATATATATATATATATATATATATATGTACCTAAGGTGCCCATGTGTGTATATATATATATATATATATATATATATATATATATATATATATATATATATATATATATACCTAAGGTGCTCATGTATAGCCAGTTTTACAGTGGACAAAGGAATTTTGGATGGCTGTGGTATAAAGAGAAAGTAAAATGTAACATCTCAGCTGCCGATGTGCCTCGAGCTCTCTAGAAAAATAAATTTCGACATTGAATGACCCGTAAGGAGTTGATATTACATTAAACAATCTAAGTAATGTAATAAAATCTTAAATTATATAACACTAATATACCTAATTTGTTTACAGCCTAAGAATTAATAAAGGGATCAATACTGACTCCTTTGTCAAGTTCATTACCACCCACTAACTGGTTGTTCATTGCATCAGCTAGACGTTTCACAAATGTTTCATAGATCCCTTCTTGAACCAAAATTCGATTAACGCAGATGCAAGTCTGTAATTGGAAAAATAAATTAAGCAAAGGTTAAAACATGAACTTGGTTTTCAGACTGCATACTGACAAAAGTTCACTGTATTTCCCAAATTGTATAAGTATTATTAATATACGTACTTATTCAGGTTTTCTATATACCTTGGAGGATTACCAAGCATGAACGTAAAGCATGTCTATTAACATGAAAAACACTTTCCTCAAATTAATCCATATAATATCCTACAATTTTTATTTTCTTAAATCAAATTGTGTTCCAACATGTAACTTCAACAAACCTACAATATAAAACACACCTATCATCGCCTCTAGTCATTATGCCCACACAAATATGTATATGCCCAAAAGCTGAGTATCATCTACCATTTATTCAACTGTGAAAGCAGAATAACATAATTTTATTGCTTCAAAGCTCCCAAGAAAATTAAATTTCGATATTAAATGCCCCATAAGGAGTTGATATGTCGTTAAACAAACAAATTAAGCAAGACACGTGACAAGAGTGGGACACCTTTTAACTGGACATGTGTAGGACTTCTCTTTAACTGGACAAGAGTAGGACTCCTCTTTAACTGGACAAGAGTAGGACTTCTCTTTAACTGGACAAGGGTAGGACTCCTCTTTAACTGGACATGGGTAGAACTTCTCTTTACCTGGACAAGGGTAGGACTCCTCTTTAACTGGACAAGAGTAGGACTTCTCTTTAACTGGACAAGGGTAGGACTCCTCTTTTACTGGACAAGGGTAGGACTTCTATTTACCTGGACAAGGGTAGGACTCTTCTTTAACTGGACATGGGTAGGACTTCTCTTTAACTGGACAAGAGTAGGACTCCTCTTTAACTGGACAAGAGTAGGACTTCTCTTTAACTGGACAAGGGTAGGACTCCTCTTTAACTGGACAAGAGTAGGACTTCTCTTTAACTGGACATGGGTAGGACTTCTCTTTAACTGGACAAGAGTAGGACTCCTCTTTAACTGGACAAGAGTAGGATTTCTCTTTAACTGGACATGGGTAGGACTCCTCTTTAACTGGACAAGAGTAGGACTTCTCTTTAACTGGACATGGGTAGGACTCCTCTTTAACTGGACAAGAGTAGGACTTCTCTTTAACTGGACATAGGTAGGACTCCTCTTTAACTGGACAAGAGTAGGACTCCTCTTTAACTGGACAAGAGTAGGACTTCTCTTTAACTGGACATGGGTAGGACTCCTCTTTAACTGGACCATAGTAGGACTTCTCTTTAACTGGACATGGGTAGGACTTCTCTAACTGGACAAGAGTAGGACTCCTCTTTAACTGGACAAGAGTAGGACTTCTCTTTAACTGGACAACGGTAGGACTTCTCTTTACCTGGACAAGAGTAGGACTCCTCTTTAACTGGACAAGGGTAGTACTCCTCTTTAACTGGACAAGGGTAGTACTCCTCTTTAACTGGACAAGGGTAGGACTTCTCTTTGCCTGGACAAGGGTAGGACTCCTCTTTAACTGGACATGGGTAGGACTTCTCTTTAACTGGACAAGAGTAGGACTTCTCTTTAACTGGACAAGAGTAGGACTCCTCTTTAACTGGACTAGAGTAGGACTTCTCTTTAACTGGACAAGGGTAGGACTTCTCTTTAACTGGACAAGAGTAGGACTCCTCTTTAACTGGACAAGAGTAGGACTTCTCTTTAACTGGACAAGAGTAGGACTCCTCTTTAACTGGACAAGAGTAGGACTTCTCTTTAACTGGACAAGGGTAGGACTCCTCTTTAACTGGACAAGAGTAGGACTTCTCTTTAACTGGACATGGGTAGGACTCCTCTTTAACTGGACAAGAGTAGGACTCCTATTTAACTGGACAAGGGTAGGACTCCTCTTTAACTGGACAAAGGTAGGACTCCTCTTTAACTGAACAAGGGTAGGACTCCTCTTTAACTGGACAAGAGTAGGACTTCTCTTTAACTGGACAAGGGTAGGACTCCTCTTTAACTGGACAAGGGTAGGACTTCTCTTTACCTGAACAAGGGTAGGACTCCTCTTTAACTGGACATGGGTAGAACTTCTCTTTACCTGGACAAGGGTAGGACTCCTCTTTAACAGGACAAGAGTAGGACTTCTCTTTAACTGGACAAGGGTAGGACTCCTCTTTAACTGGACAAGGGTAGGACTTCTCTTTACCTGGACAAGGGTAGTACTCTTCTTTAACTGGACATGGGTAGGACTTCTCTTTAACTGGACAAGGGTAGGACTCCTCTTTAACTGGACAAGAGTAGGACTTCTCTTTAACTGGACAAGGGTAGGACTCCTCTTTAACTGGACAAGAGTAGGACTTCTCTTTAACTGGACATGGGTAGGACTTCTCTTTAACTGGACAAGAGTAGGACTCCTCTTTAACTGGACAAGAGTAGGATTTCTCTTTAACTGGACATGGGTAGGACTCCTCTTTAACTGGACAAGAGTAGGACTTCTCTTTAAATGGACAAGAGTAGGACTCCTCTTTAACTGGACAAGAGTAGGACTTCTCTTTAACTGGACATAGGTAGGACTCCTCTTTAACTGGACAAGAGTAGGACTCCTCTTTAACTGGACAAGAGTAGGACTTCTCTTTAACTGGACATGGGTAGGACTCCTCTTTAACTGGACCATAGTAGGACTTCTCGTTAACTGGACATGGGTAGGACTTCTCTAACTGGACAAGAGTAGGACTTCTCTTTAACTGGACAACGGTAGGACTTCTCTTTACCTGGACAAGAGTAGGACTTCTCTTTAACTGGACAAGGGTAGGACTCCTCTTTAACTGGACATGGGTAGAACTTCTCTTTACCTGGACAAGGGTAGGACTCCTCTTTAACTGGACAAGAGTAGGACTTCTCTTTAACTGGACAAGGGTAGGACTCCTCTTTTACTGGACAAGGGTAGGACTTCTATTTACCTGGACAAGGGTAGGACTCTTCTTTAACTGGACATGGGTAGGACTTCTCTTTAACTGGACAAGAGTAGGACTCCTCTTTAACTGGACAAGAGTAGGACTTCTCTTTAACTGGACAAGGGTAGGACTCCTCTTTAACTGGACAAGAGTAGGACTTCTCTTTAACTGGACATGGGTAGGACTTCTCTTTAACTGGACAAGAGTAGGACTCCTCTTTAACTGGACAAGAGTAGGATTTCTCTTTAACTGGACATGGGTAGGACTCCTCTTTAACTGGACAAGAGTAGGACTTCTCTTTAACTGGACATGGGTAGGACTCCTCTTTAACTGGACAAGAGTAGGACTTCTCTTTAACTGGACATAGGTAGGACTCCTCTTTAACTGGACAAGAGTAGGAGTCCTCTTTAACTGGACAAGAGTAGGACTTCTCTTTAACTGGACATGGGTAGGACTCCTCTTTAACTGGACCATAGTAGGACTTCTCTTTAACTGGACATGGGTAGGACTTCTCTAACTGGACAAGAGTAGGACTTCTCTTTAACTGGACAAGAGTAGGACTTCTCTTTAACTGGACAACGGTAGGACTTCTCTTTACCTGGACAAGAGTAGGACTCCTCTTTAACTGGACAAGGGTAGTACTCCTCTTTAACTGGACAAGGGTAGTACTCCTCTTTAACTGGACAAGGGTAGGACTTCTCTTTGCCTGGACAAGGGTAGGACTCCTCTTTAACTGGACATGGGTAGGACTTCTCTTTAACTGGACAAGAGTAGGACTTCTCTTTAACTGGACAAGGGTAGGACTCCTCTTTAACTGGACTAGAGTAGGACTTCTCTTTAACTGGACAAGGGTAGGACTTCTCTTTAACTGGACAAGAGTAGGACTCCTCTTTAACTGGACAAGAGTAGGACTTCTCTTTAACTGGACAAGAGTAGGACTCCTCTTTAACTGGACAAGAGTAGGACTTCTCTTTAACTGGACAAGGGTAGGACTCCTCTTTAACTGGACAAGAGTAGGACTTCTCTTTAACTGGACATGGGTAGGACTCCTCTTTAACTGGACAAGAGTAGGACTCCTATTTAACTGGACAAGGGTAGGACTCCTCTTTAACTGGACAAAGGTAGGACTCCTCTTTAACTGAACAAGGGTAGGACTCCTCTTTAACTGGACAAGGGTAGGACTCCTCTTTAACTGGACAAGGGTAGGACTTCTCTTTAACTGGACATGGGTAGGACTCCTCTTTAACTGGACAAGAGTAGGACTTCTCTTTAACTGGACATAGGTAGGACTCCTCTTTAACTGGACAAGAGTAGGAGTCCTCTTTAACTGGACAAGAGTAGGACTTCTCTTTAACTGGACATGGGTAGGACTCCTCTTTAACTGGACCATAGTAGGACTTCTCTTTAACTGGACATGGGTAGGACTTCTCTAACTGGACAAGAGTAGGACTTCTCTTTAACTGGACAAGAGTAGGACTTCTCTTTAACTGGACAACGGTAGGACTTCTCTTTACCTGGACAAGAGTAGGACTCCTCTTTAACTGGACAAGGGTAGTACTCCTCTTTAACTGGACAAGGGTAGTACTCCTCTTTAACTGGACAAGGGTAGGACTTCTCTTTGCCTGGACAAGGGTAGGACTCCTCTTTAACTGGACATGGGTAGGACTTCTCTTTAACTGGACAAGAGTAGGACTTCTCTTTAACTGGACAAGGGTAGGACTCCTCTTTAACTGGACTAGAGTAGGACTTCTCTTTAACTGGACAAGGGTAGGACTTCTCTTTAACTGGACAAGAGTAGGACTCCTCTTTAACTGGACAAGAGTAGGACTTCTCTTTAACTGGACAAGAGTAGGACTCCTCTTTAACTGGACAAGAGTAGGACTTCTCTTTATCTGGACAAGGGTAGGACTCCTCTTTAACTGGACAAGAGTAGGACTTCTCTTTAACTGGACATGGGTAGGACTCCTCTTTAACTGGACAAGAGTAGGACTCCTATTTAACTGGACAAGGGTAGGACTCCTCTTTAACTGGACAAAGGTAGGACTCCTCTTTAACTGAACAAGGGTAGGACTCCTCTTTAACTGGACAAGAGTAGGACTTCTCTTTAACTGGACAAGGGTATGACTCCTCTTTAACTGGACAAGGGTAGGACTTCTCTTTACCTGAACAAGGGTAGGACTCCTCTTTAACTGGACATGTGTAGGACTTCTCTTTAACTGGACAAGAGTAGGACTCCTCTTTAACTGGACAAGAGTAGGACTTCTCTTTAACTGGACAAGGGTAGGACTCCTCTTTAACTGGACATGGGTAGAACTTCTCTTTACCTGGACAAGGGTAGGACTCCTCTTTAACAGGACAAGAGTAGGACTTCTCTTTAACTGGACAAGGGTAGGACTCCTCTTTAACTGGACAAGGGTAGGACTTCTCTTTACCTGGACAAGGGTAGTACTCTTCTTTAACTGGACATGGGTAGGACTTCTCTTTAACTGGACAAGGGTAGGACTCCTCTTTAACTGGACAAGAGTAGGACTTCTCTTTAACTGGACAAGGGTAGGACTCCTCTTTAACTGGACAAGAGTAGGACTTCTCTTTAACTGGACATGGGTAGGACTTCTCTTTAACTGGACAAGAGTCGGACTCCTCTTTAACTGGACAAGAGTAGGATTTCTCTTTAACTGGACATGGGTAGGACTCCTCTTTAACTGGACAAGAGTAGGACTTCTCTTTAAATGGACAAGAGTAGGACTCCTCTTTAACTGGACAAGAGTAGGACTTCTCTTTAACTGGACATAGGTAGGACTCCTCTTTAACTGGACAAGAGTAGGACTCCTCTTTAACTGGACAAGAGTAGGACTTCTCTTTAACTGGACATGGGTAGGACTCCTCTTTAACTGGACCATAGTAGGACTTCTCGTTAACTGGACATGGGTAGGACTTCTCTAACTGGACAAGAGTAGGACTTCTCTTTAACTGGACAACGGTAGGACTTCTCTTTACCTGGACAAGAGTAGGACTCCTCTTTAACTGGACAAGGGTAGTACTCCTCTTTAACTGGACAAGGGTAGTACTCCTCTTTAACTGGACAAGGGTAGGACTTCTCTTTGCCTGGACAAGGGTAGGACTCGTCTTTAACTGGACATGGGTAGGACTTCTCTTTAACTGGACAAGAGTAGGACTTCTCTTTAACTGGACAAGGGTAGGACTCCTCTTTAACTGGACTAGAGTAGGGCTTCTCTTTAACTGGACATGGGTAGGACTTCTCTTTAACAGGACAAGAGTAGGACTCCTCTTTAACTGGACAAGAGTAGGACTTCTCTTTAACTGGACAAGGGTAGGACTCCTCTTTAACTGGACATGGGTAGAACTTCTCTTTACCTGGACAAGGGTAGGACTCCTCTTTAACAGGACAAGAGTAGGACTTCTCTTTAACTGGACAAGGGTAGGACTCCTCTTTAACTGGACAAGGGTAGGACTTCTCTTTACCTGGACAAGGGTAGTACTCTTCTTTAACTGGACATGGGTAGGACTTCTCTTTAACTGGACAAGGGTAGGACTCCTCTTTAACTGGACAAGAGTAGGACTTCTCTTTAACTGGACAAGGGTAGGACTCCTCTTTAACTGGACAAGAGTAGGACTTCTCTTTAACTGGACATGGGTAGGACTTCTCTTTAACTGGACAAGAGTAGGACTCCTCTTTAACTGGACAAGAGTAGGATTTCTCTTTAACTGGACATGGGTAGGACTCCTCTTTAACTGGACAAGAGTAGGACTTCTCTTTAAATGGACAAGAGTAGGACTCCTCTTTAACTGGACAAGAGTAGGACTTCTCTTTAACTGGACATAGGTAGGACTCCTCTTTAACTGGACAAGAGTAGGACTCCTCTTTAACTGGACAAGAGTAGGACTTCTCTTTAACTGGACATGGGTAGGACTCCTCTTTAACTGGACCATAGTAGGACTTCTCGTTAACTGGACATGGGTAGGACTTCTCTAACTGGACAAGAGTAGGACTTCTCTTTAACTGGACAACGGTAGGACTTCTCTTTACCTGGACAAGAGTAGGACTCCTCTTTAACTGGACAAGGGTAGTACTCCTCTTTAACTGGACAAGGGTAGTACTCCTCTTTAACTGGACAAGGGTAGGACTTCTCTTTGCCTGGACAAGGGTAGGACTCCTCTTTAACTGGACATGGGTAGGACTTCTCTTTAACTGGACAAGAGTAGGACTTCTCTTTAACTGGACAAGGGTAGGACTCCTCTTTAACTGGACTAGAGTAGGGCTTCTCTTTAACTGGACATGGGTAGGACTTCTCTTTAACAGGACAAGAGTAGGACTCCTCTTTAACTGGACAAGAGTAGGACTTCTCTTTAACAGGACAAGAGTAGGACTCCTCTTTAACTGGACAAGAGTAGGACTTCTCTTTAACTGGACAAGGGTAGGACTCCTCTTTAACTGGACAAGAGTAGGACTTCTCTTTAACTGGACATGGGTAGGACTTCTCTTTAACTGGACAAGAGTAGGACTTCTCTTTAACTGGACAACGGTAGGACTCCTCTTTAACTGGAAAAGGGTAGGACTCCTCTTTAACTGGACATGGGTAGGACTCCTCTTTAACTGGACAAGGGTAGGACTCCTCTTTAACTAGACAAGGGTAGGACTTCTCTTTAACTGGACATGGGTAGGACTTCTCTTTAACTGGACAAGGGTAGGACTCCTCTTTAACTGGGCAAGAGTAGGACTCCTCTTTAACTGGACAAGAGTAGGACTTCTCTTTAACTGGACATGGGTGGGACTTCTCTTTAACTGGACATGGGTAGGACTCCTCTTTAACTGGACAAGGGTAGGACTTCTCTTTAACTGGACAAGGGTAGGACTCCTCTTTAACTGGACATGGGTAGGACTTCTCTTTAACTGGACAAGAGTAGGACTCCTCTTTAACTGGACAAGAGAAGATAAACTAGACAAAGGCGTGTTCTTATATTGTCTAGAATTCTGGCAAGTCATCATCTTTTCCCAAGCAATTAAATCATACCTGTGTGCCTTTGATCTTGCCAAAATTGTGTCGCAAAATCAGAAACACAAAGAAGATATTAAATCATCCAAAAAGAAATTCTTCTTCTCAAAATTATAGAAAATCTCTTAATTTCACTTGAATAAATCTTTGAGATTGTCTATTTCTTTTGTAATCAGACAATATTATCCATTTCTCGATATTGTTACTGCTCAACGTCATTATCATTTTTAATAGTTATTTTATTCATTCAATTCACAGTCATAATTCAATTTCTTTCTAACAATTCCCATTTTGTATTTGTTTTCTTTTTGTCTATTTTGTCGTTTCAAAATTGAATAGTATTTACTAGTGAACGAGGAAGTTTCAAGAAAAATACGAAGTACAAGAATTCTTATATATACAATCAGAAAGAGTTTAAACTTTTTGGATACTTAACGAGGAAAAAGGCATGGAGAATTTAACACCGACATGATATAATGAAGGCAAGAAATGCAAAAGAAAAAGCCTAACGAATTTGAGCGAATGGATAACAGAACAAGGACAAAAGGGGATGGTAAAGAGTTATTTAGGGTAACAAAAGTCGTGTAGAGCCATAACGTTTTGATTTCGAGGAAAGACAGAAGAAAATCTTATACCATAGAGGCTGTTTCATGAAAGAAAAGAAAAGAAAGAAATGTAACAATACGATTTTTCACACATCTTTGAAAGACAAGTAGATAAATTTCGTCCGCTTAGTTATCTGAGTTTCAAGGGAATTTCGTCTCCAGTCCATCTTTGAGTAAACTTAAATACCAGTGTTTTTTTGTGTTTTTTTATTAGGATTTATGTCTACAGCTGCCTAAATGATTCTAGATAATCATAAAAAGTAGAATCTTTTGAAGAAGCTGACCACCCAAAAAGCCAAATGAGTGGTCTCAAACCTTCCGAAACACAAGTGGATGGATAGGGGCCGGGACCCCAGCCATATAAGCAGAAAGAAGCAGGAAGCCAGGAGAAAGAGGTCCAGCAGTCAGAGACGTAGGTAGCTGACCAGTGAGTGAGTAACTGCTCAGCGGCCGGGTAAGAAGAGACCATTGACAGTTAAGGAGATAGCAGTTCAGCCGAAGGAAAGGCTGAGAATTCGTACTGTTGCTATTTTCCAACCAGAATGTCGCTAATCAATTGTCGTTATGCTTTGCTGGATACGATCACGGCCAACTGGACAAATCTGTGAGCATAGTGAAGTCGGATGTATATGTAGATGCAGCCGATATTGGAATGTCACCCCACAGGTGCAGTAAACGACGGGCGCGCGGGGCACGTCGTCTTGAATTTCGTCACAAAATTCGTCACAGAAAGGCGCTCGTGTTTAACGTCTGCTTCATTGAAATGTAAAAACCTTGTCAATTTTTAATCGTTTTATTTGTGCTCACTTACTTCTCTAAATAATGCTCTGCATTCATATTTACGTCTGTCATTGCAATATTTTGTTAGAGTTTTTTAAGCTCAAATATCTAATGATGCACTGTTATTTTACAGCCGTGGAACTCGCAAGGAGATTATTAAATTAAAATTCATCAGAAAATTCAATTGAGAAAACCGTTAAACTTTCACGGATGCTGCTGCTGACATATTTGAATCATTTTGCCCCAAGCAAAGCGATGAAGCCACTAAGATGTAAAATTTAAAATGAGAGCATCAATTGGTTGGCGTACTGCAGCTGATATTGTGATGATGATGATGTTTATTATTATCATTATTAATATTAATAATAATAATAATTCTGCTTCTTTCTTAGCTCTATAGTTAGCGCGTACGTATGTTACACCCTTCCAATGGCTCATGAATAATGGACCATTATTATAGACTAAGAAAGACAGAAAAGACATATCAGATACGTTTTTTGGTTAAAGAAACAAAGAAAGAAAGAAAGATACAAGGAAATAAAAGAAAGACAGAAAGAAAAAATGAAAGAAAGAAAGAAAGAGGCAGCGATAACATTCATGTGTTTAACGTCTCCTTTAATGAAATGGAAGAACCTTTTTTTCATTTGTACGCTTTTACTTCTTTAAAAAATAACCAAAACTTATGATTTTTATTCTAATATTTTGTTAAATTTGTTAAGCTCAAATAGTTAATGATGCCATAAGGGAATTTCCTTGAGCATTCTATAATCAGAGAACTTACAAGGAGCTTATTCAATCATTAACTTTAGATTACTCAGAAAATTAAAAACCAAAATGAATCAAACCAATGAATAGCTCAGCAAAAGATTTGCGGATTAATTTCAGAAGTCAGAAAGATGACTGCGACGTGAATTCCCAATGATACCAGAAATAAACGTTAGTGACGAAGCTTCCCGGCAAGGATGTTTGAACATACGTTATTTTAAATAGAATTGTTCGGTTGGCGTCGCACATATACGTTATTGTTTTATAATTAGCTTACTAAGAATCGTTACTAATGTATGTTACTTTAAGGGCTTAAGGCCATATCACGTTAAAACACCGGTTCCCGTACAATTACCGAAGCCTGGCCATTACTGTTTGAGAATACCAGATGCTATGAGTTTTGATTTGCGGGTCGTATAAAGGGCGTATACTATATCAGGTTGTAAAACCGGTTCCTGTACGACCAACGAAGTTAAGCAACGTCGAGCCAGGTCAGTATCAAGATGAGTGACCGCTTGGGAATACCAGATGCTGTAAGCTTGAATGTGCGTGTGGTGTAATGGATAATGCCTCAGAATGGGCGTTACGGTTTCAGTCACTTTCCCACCGCCGTAAAGTTGCTTCCTTCGCCTTTTCTATAAATACTTTCATGACAAATTAGCAACAAGATCTCATCAATTTACAGTTGAATTAATTAGATGTAACTGTAACTGTAAGTTCTATGCTAACAGTTTCTTTTCTCGCTTGTGGAACTTTCTTCCAACTTTTTTGCTTTCCAGTCAAGTTAGATCTTCAAAAATTAAAATGTAATGTCAATCGTTATCTACTGCTTTCCGAATTTCTCTTCTGCTGTTCTCTCTTCTCATTAATGCTTCTGTTTTCTTTCATACCCATAACTTCTTGGGTCTTAGTGGCTTTATTGCCTTGCTTGGATGAATCCATATCGGACCTTCCAATTAGTGGCACTCACTACTAGATTGACCTGTATGTATAACTATACCGTATTTCATGTTGTACTAATTGTGTACAATAAACCTTTCTTCTAGTATCCACCTCAAGAATAAAAGAAAGAAAGACAGAAATAAAAAATCACAAGGTTTTTCCATTTCATTGTTCTATTTCTATTGTTTTGTTTGTTTTTTGTTTTTTTTTCGGATAGATTTATTTCATTTAGAAAACTTCGAAATAAACAATATAGCACGGGATATAACAACGCTAAACCATAATAATATTATTTTTGCACCAACCTAATATCAAAGAAAATCTTAGAATGTAAAAGTATTTTCTGGCTTTAAATAACCTACAAAGGGTTGATAAACCGAAAAAAAACAATCAATCAAAAAACTTTGAAAAAATGTTGCAATATTAAGTTTGGTAAGAAAAACTCATATTTCATTTTCGAAGCTACATTATAAATTGCCAATGACATTTTTGTTTTGTTTTTTTTGTTTTGTGTGGAGAAGGGGAAGCCATCGTTAGTATTTGAGAAGCATTCAGATATTTTTCCCCCTTTTTGTATTTTTACTTTCAGATGTAAATCCGATGGGGATTTCTCTGTTGGAAACTTCATGAATAAAGAATTCTTGAAAATTAATAAATGCCGTCTGTGGAGAATGAAAAAAGATTTTATCGCAAAGATATCTTCAAGGCAAAGATTCGCGGCCCAAGGTCGTAATACAAATTGTCACATCTCTTCAGATAGACCAAAAAGAGAATTTCATTTTTTTTTTTTTTTTTTTTTTTTTCGGATGGATTTATTTGATTTACAAAACGTCGAAATAAACAATAGCGGGGGAAAATCTGAAAAACTGAGTCACTCTGAAGAAATTATTTTGACAAAATTTAATTAGATTATTTTATTTTAATAGAATAGAAAAGAAGAGGAATTTGTCATTAGAAACAAATGCAATCGGTCACTTGAAGAAAAGATTTCTTTAAAAGAAAAACAAAAGTACAAAAATAATTTAATCGAATAGAATAGGAATTGGTAAAGGCAAGATATAAAAAAAATATTTAAAAACAAAGAAGAAAACGCAAAAATGCTTATATCGATGGCTAAAAATATATTGACGTATTTGTGCTTGACGAGGATTAAAACAAGACTTTCACATTTCTAATTAAAAATAGGGGTTTAAGTCTGGAGCCCCTTTTCTACTGTGAAAAAAAAATTCACGAAAAGAACTTAAATTTTCCATTTAAAACATTTAGACTTATTTGGTTGAAGGTGAATTTTCAGTACCAAAATGGATTCCACACTCTACAAAACATAGGAATAAAGGTCTAGATCATGATTTTCTGATAAATACAAAGAAAGTTATTTCAATTATGGCTGTTCACTCACATCATAGCAGTAGAATAATTAAGAACACAGTTCATGTTTTAAGTTAATGTTTTGGTGTTGTACCAATTTGTGGTGTTGGGGAAAACTATCTCCTCTACTAAGATGGGTATAAATGATACATTCACCGAGATATTTGATGGTTTTAATATTTAATCCCACATACTGAAGTTTTTTTGTTTTTTTTTTCTTATCAGGGTACATGCCTTCACTGCATACATTCCTAGTTCATAGTTCTTGTTCTGGAAAGGTATAAACCTTTCCAGAGCCTTTCCAGAGTCCTATTTCTTGCAATACTTGGTTGGAGATGTTAATTTTTTGTTCAAGATAATTCTTATCCCAAAAGGCCAAAATTTGGTGAAAACATCGCACAAATAAGCATTTACAAACTGATCGGTTTTCTCCTGAAAATGTATGCGCTTTGCGCAAAGCACCATCAAGGGTTCATTCACTGAAGAAAAGAAAAATGTGCCGACGTTGTAATGAAAGAGAAATCAGTGTGCTCAGTTCGTTAGGTCCACTTTTGCACACATAATCTTAGAAAAAGTATAAATCCACGTCTTCTCTTCCAGCTAGGAGTTAAATAACAGGAGAAACTTGGATACACCTCCTCCGGAAGCCGTGGATACTTCCGCGGATGTGTGGTCTCGAAATAGCGCACAGTAAGTCATGGGAGCTGTGCAATCCGCCGCATATGCCTTTAGAAGGAGGAGAGGACAATCTGTTATCAAAAGTCTTTGCATAGTTTGCTCGGAAAATAGAGACAAGCAGGTATTTGTATGTTTTATTTTTGTTTTTTTGTTTTGTTTTGTGGTGGGGTTGCCTATAAAGACACAATGCGACCCATACGCAAAGCTTTCTACCGAGCGGCCAATAATTACCCAAAGTTCCATTTCAATTCTCAAACGTGTCAGTTTGCCCCGAAAGCTGGGAAAGGGGATGCTGTATACTCACAGGCTAACAAGATGAAAGACAAATGTCACTTTTATAATGTTTGTTTTTAAACAATGTTTTATAATGTATGTTTTGAAAGAATGTTTTCTAACATGTGTTCCATGTTTGTTTTTAAACAGTGTTTTATAATCTTTTATGATGTTTGTTTTGAAAGAATGCTTTCTAACATTAGCTCTATTTTTGTTTTTAAACAATGTTTTATAATCTTTTATGATGTTTCTTTTGAAAGAATGTTTTCTAATATTAGCTCTATTTTTGTTTTAAACAATGTTTTATAATCTTTTATGATATTAGCTCTATTTTTGTTTTTAAACAATGTTTTATAATCTTTTATGATGTTTGTTTTGAAAGAAGGTTTTCTAACATTAGCTCTATTTTTGCTTTTAAACAATATTTTATAATCTTTTATGATGTTTGTTTTGAAAGAATGTTTTCTAACATTTGCTCTATTTTTGTTTTTAAACAATGTTTTATAATCTTTTATGATGTTTGTTTTGAAAGAATGTTTTCTAACATAAGTTCTATGCTTGTTTTTAAACAATGCTTTATAATCTTTTATGTCTTATAATGTTTCTTTCTAAACAATATTTTATGATGTTTCTTTTTATTTCCATAATAGAGTAAAACAAGAACATCTATAAATAGAAACAAGTATAATTATATTTTTGTTCTTTCATAAGCATACAGCGTGACCGTCGCCAATGAGATCCCATCATTGTGTTTCGATTTTCGTAAATGTTGATGTATATCGAAAGCTGGGAAAGGATCTGCTGCACGCTCAGAAGGTAATGAAGATTAAAAGCAAACACCACGTCGGGAATTGAGAACGTGAACAGTTTCCAGTGTTATATATAGATGTTTCATCAGGGCTTCGCCTGCTCGACTTGGTATTAGGTTGGTGCAAAAAATAATGTCGTTTTCTCGCTTAGTAACATACGTGAGAAAACGACATTATTTTTGCACCAACCTAATAGCTAAGTGGGTAGGTAGATGACACTTTGGGCAAATTCTATGTTGATCTCAGAGATCAGCTCTTTCCCCTACCAACTATACGACTATCGACACATCCCAATGTGTGGCTGGTAATACAAATTGACAAAATTAATATTGACCAGCACCCGGAAAATTCTGAGTAAGCAGAAGGACACATAGTCTTCAACTGCCGCACAACATTGTTACAAAGGAAACTAGCCTCGAGGCCAAAAAAATCTTTCCGCCCAGGATGTGAACAACGTAACTTTCAATCAGTTCGCACAACGGCCGCACAATGCTACAGTGAAAGATGATGTGCTCCAAGGACTCCACCGCAGATCATGCACTTTGGCGTATATGCCAATCTCGCAGCAGTGAGCTTTCTGCAACACCAGCCAGATAAGTGATGCCTCGTCGTAATTGGGACACCGCCATCAGGGTGATCTAGCAATGGATTCAGTATAGTTTTTCCACTTCATGTCAACTGAGAATGTTAGACCGAGAAGGCGCAACGAGTCGCTGTCCTGGAGGTTAGCATCAGCCATACTGATGGAAGGCAGAGAAGGGTCTCTCAAATGATTAATGAGCAGAAGTTTAGTTTGGGAGGCAAAATTAAAAAACAATCTTTTCTCCCCGTTAACAACAAACTCAAATGATTAATGAAGAGCAGTTTAGTTTGGGAGGCCTTAAAATTAACAAACAATCTTTTCTCCCCGTTAACAACAAACTCAAATGATTAATGAAGAGCAGTTTAGTTTGGGAGGCCTTAAAATTAACAAACAATCTTTTCTCCCCGTTAACAACAAACTCAAATGATTAATGAAGAGCAGTTTAGTTTGGGAGGCCTTAAAATTAACAAACAATCTTTTCTCCCCGTTAACAACAAACTCAAATGATTAATGAAGAGCAGTTTAGTTTGGGAGGCCTTAAAATTAACAAACAATCTTTTCTCCCCGTTAACAACAAACTCAAATGATTAATGAAGAGCAGTTTAGTTTGGGAGGCCTTAAAATTAACAAACAAACTTTTCTCCCCGTTAACAACAAACACAAATGATTAATGAAGAGCAGTTTAGTTTGGGAGGCCTTAAAATTAAAGAACAATCTTTTCTCCCCGTTAACAACAAACTCAAATGATTAATGAAGAGCAGTTTAGTTTGGGGGGCCTTAAAATTAACAAACAATCTTTTCTCCCCGTTAACAACAAACTCAAATGATTAATGAAGAGCAGTTTAGTTTGGGAGGCCTTAAAATTAACAAACAATCTTTTCTCCCCGTTAACAACAAACTCAAATGATTAATGAAGAGCAGTTTAGTTTGGGAGGCCTTAAAATTAACAAACAAACTTTTCTCCCCGTTAACAACAAACACAAATGATTAATGAAGAGCAGTTTAGTTTGGGAGGCCTTAAAATTAACAACCCATCTTTCGCTACAGTTAAGAACAGACTGAAGAAATGTAAGTATATTAAAATTAACTGATTTTTCAGATTTAAGTGACCCATCCAAAGAAATTCTTTCCCATCGTAACTTTTTTTAAAAATATTTACGTCTTAATGAATTAATTTCCGATGATGAAATTACAGCCATCTAAGTGAAAGAGGTGGAATATAACCCGGATGTTCTATGTATGTATGTGTTTGTGTATATGTGTATATGTTTCATGTAGTTCGTATGAGTATGGATGCGTGTGTGTATACGTGTGGGTATGCACTTATTTGTATAGTGTACATGTGTATACACAGGCCTGAGTGTGCGCCGAGTGCATGCATACATGTGGGACTCAATAATAAAATAGTAAAATTCATAAAAAAAAATGTAAAATCTAATTAAAGAATGTCGCCACAAACTGATTGCCATCACGCAACATGTCGCATAGTTTATTTCCTGTTAAAATAGATCCATCTGAAATCATATTAATATTAATATATATATATATATATATATATATATATATATATATATATATATATATATATATATATATATATATATTCTGCTTCTGGAGAAAAACTAGAATAATCTGCTTCTGGAGAAAACTAAAATAATCGTACATTTCTCGGAAAATTTTTTTTAAAAAGATGTATATTCCAAGGCTGGAATATTTTTGCAAGAATAAAATAAATTTTGTTTTTCTCTACTATTTAGTGTTTGGCTAATTTTTAAAGCCATCTGGAATTTTACGGAAGTTTGAACAGCATAATAATTGAAATCTCTGTCTGTCGGTCTGTCTGTCTCGACATATACATATACACACACACACACACACACACACATATATATATATATATATATATATATATATATATATATATATATATAAACTGTCTCTCTCTCTACATATATATATATATATATATATATATATATATATATATATATATATATATATATGAAAAATTTCTCACGGTTAACATGTAGAAAGAGACAATATTTATAAATGTAAAATATAATGGACGTTTTTCCTTAAGAAAGTCCACATCGGACGAAACGCGTCGGCAGCTATTACAATTTTCCTATTGTCTTTTACATTTATATATATATATATATATAATTATTTATTTAAAAATATGATTCCAACACGCTACATAAAAGGTCTCATGTTTCAAGACAAGAGCCGAAAACTTCAAAATAATATTTGAATTAGTCTGAGTTAAAGTAGGCTCTGTTCCATCTTCAAGCGAAATTTTTTGGGAATGACTTATTTAACCTACAATAATTGATAACCCTTTATGAAGTCGTCAAATAACAAACGTTACGGCCTTTTCATATACACAAATCCCTTTCATAAAGAGATATAATAAAAGAATAAAATAAAAATAAATAAATAAATCTCCGTAGACGCTCAAGCCAGACTATGCGAAAACTTCCTCCGTCGTAAATTTAGCCACCCCCACCTTACCGTGACCCGGCATCTATGAAAGTAACTCTATACTGATACAAATTATTAACACCCCACCCCTGCCGATTCTAAACAATCCGCCCTTGATGTTACCATGGAAATTATTGATTTCAATTCTGACCATACTATTAAAACTCGTAAATTTCAGAAATAAGTCATTCCCAAAAAATTTCGCTTGAAGATGGAACAGAGCCTACTTTAACTCAGACTAATTCAAATATTATTTTGAAGTTTTCGGCTCTTGTTTTGAAACATGAGACCTCTTATGTAGCGTGTTGGAATCATATTTTTAAATAAATAATTATAGTTATGCTCTACTTTCGTATCGAGCACTATTTTTTTAAAATAATTACAAAAATACTAAGGAACTTTGGATTATTTACCAAACCAGTTTCTTTCCTATTTTCTACAATATTTTCACACACACACACACACACACACACACACACACATATATATATATATATATATATATATATATATATATAAGTAAATAAACCTAGAGAGCCAGACTAACCTACATGAATTGGCGTCAGTCGGGGATTCTACCACTAAGCCGTTGACGCCCGGCAGGGATGAAGGTGAATTTAAACGTATTTATTTTTAGATAAATACACAGTCATTGAAAGAACTCTTGCATTATTAGCCGACTTCCACTATTATTTTGACGGGGACAGTTATATATATATATATATATATATATATATATATATATATATATATATATATATATATATATATATATAAAGTGTCCCCGCCAAAATAACAGAATACACTACAACACGCAGACCAAAACAAACTATTAAATAAGCGACCTAAGCAAATTCCCCGCCAAAATTTTTGCTACGTTAATAAAACATCAAAAACCCAAAAGAAATAATATGAAATGAAAATGAAAAACACGTAAAAGAAATTAACCCAAATAAACAAGCCACTCCTAAAAAATAACCGCCAGAATAGATTACCCACAATGCACCTCTGACCCATATATATAAATAGTCGAGGAAAAATCCAACATTCGAGGCCTGACGATTGCGTCTAACATTAAACAGCCTGTTGCCTCTGAGTGCTGACTTCATTGTTCACACACATATATATAGTTTATGAAAAACTAGGTAATCCGTATGGGTAAACCTAAGAGGATAAAATCCAGAGAGCTCAATGTAAAACTATTGCAAATAATTTAAATAAAAACTGACTACTTTTCTGTGGTGAAATAATTTATTACATGGAACCTTAAAGTCGTCTCTTTTTATTTAATATATATATATATATATATATATATATATATATATATATATATATATATATATATATATATATATATTACATCCAATAGGAATTAAGATTACTCCATGGTTATGACCATTTCACCTTAAGAATTAAAATTAATTTGTAAAGATTTTCAAACCGATTAGGTTAATTAAAAAATAAATAAAATGAAACTGGCTTAAAACAATTATTTTTTTGGTTTTTGAGCTTCATTCACTTTCCTGCATACGTAGGAGGAGTAAAGGCAAGTGAATATTAATGTACAAAAATTACGAATAATCAAAATCAAAATCCCAAGAAATGTCTTTCAGACTCTGATTCCGAAAAAGAAATTAATACGGAATTTCGAATATTTTTTTTTTGTGCTCACGTCCCTAGAAGAAACTCCGCTCGTAAAACTTTCCCCCTTCCTTGATTGAAAAGGACATGGGTCCAGTAGCAATAAATGAAAACAGTTACAAAGTTGCGAAATAGCAATTTGCTGGTTCAGGCGGAACATAGGAAACACAGAGAAAATATAATATAATAAAGATGGTGACCTTTCATAATATCAAAATTAAAACGTTCCCTCGTAGAAGACTGAATACTTCTAAGGGAGTCATTCAAAGTAATGTGTTGTCTCTGGTCACACACCGGAGGAAATTACATCTGGCTTAGGAAGCCAAGGGAAAACAATTATAAATAACATATATATTCAATTTTGGCACACATGAAATTCAAAACAAAAAATTTCAAAAATATTGAGTGAGAGGAACTATACATTCCTGGTTCACTAAGATGCTTTCGGCGCCAAAAATTTGGACATCATAGGGATAGATGCAGGAGTCGCTCAACATGTGAAAAATGTGGTCAATGGGATTCAAACCATTCTGAAAAAAAAAATGCCACAAAGGAATAAGATGTGCTAACTACCAGAAAAGCCATCCAGAATAGTTATAGAGTACGAAAGGTTTTTCTTCCTCCGTATTAGAACGAATCCCTCGTCGACAAGTTGTTATAGAGTAGTTTCACAGTGGAGGCTTCTATTTCACTAAGTCGGTACTAAAAAGGTTCGACGTACAAAACCTTAGGAACTTGATATAATAGTTAATGACGCAGCAATCTAGTTGTGGTGGTTGATACTTTAATGTCCGACATCGACTGACTAAACAACTCACTGAGCTCACTGGCGACTGCTAGTATTAGGTTGGTGCAAAAATAATGACATAATAATGTCGTTTTTTGACGTATTTTTTAACGTCAAAAAACGACATTTTTACGTCATTATTTTTGCACCAACCTAATACTACTACTTATTATAGGTGGGAGAGTCAATTAACTATAGAATAGGTGTGTTCCAGTATAACAGATTATCAAACAAAGTACCGTGATTCTCATTGTACAATACGTTTTTTTTCTAAAAAATATTAACGCACAACTATAACAGATCTTTAAAAAATTATCGTAAAATAAAATAAGAATTAGCATAAAACAAAATTAGAATAACATTATTCTTTGTTTAAAACCATTTTATAAATGAGTAGGAAACGTTGGTCGTAATGAAATTTGAGAGGTACAATTTATGGGGTTTGATTATGTTATGTAGTGGTTTCACAGTGGGGCGGTTGTATTTCACTAAATCGGTCCTAAAAGGGTTCGACGTACAAAACGTTAGGAACTTGATATAATAGTTAATGACGCAGCAATCTAGTTGTGGTGGTTGATACTTTAATGTCCGACATCGACTGACTGACCAACTCACTGAGCTCGCTGGCGACTGCTACTACTACTACTACTTATTATATGTGGGAGAGTCTATTAACAATAGAATAGGTATGTTCCGGTATAACAAATACTCAAGAATATACAATTTCTGGAAAAGGAGAAGGTTTGGTTTGGTTTATTTTGTTTTACGGCATATCAACCTCGATGGGTTATTTAATGCCAACAAATTTTTTAGGATAGATTCGTATGAATAGAATATATATTCATTGGTTTAGATTGATTTGGTTTATTTTGTTTTACGGCATATCAACCTCCATGGGTCATTTAATGTCGACAAAATTTTGTATTGCATGTAATATTTTGTTTTGCCAAAAATCTGTTACTGATAGCATTTTTCCTTCAAAATTGTAATGCTGGTAATATTTTTTTTCAAAAAAGTATTGCTAGTAATAGTTAACTATTTTCCCATAGCTGGGACCCTAACAGGTGCTAACAGCCCGGGTCAGCGTGGACCTGGGAACACCAGCAATAAAGAGGTAGTTCCACGCTCCTCAAAACCTCCTGATCAGAGGCCTTGCTATTAAACGTAGTTTATCGTCTTACCCAGGACGCGGATACAGTTTATCGTCATACCCACGACGCCGTGCATCTGTCGCTACATCTATCCTAGTTAGGAATGATGTACCCCGAAGTAAAATAAATTTGACAACTACCTGACGATATTTATCCTGGAAGGTTGACACATGTGGTAGTAATCACTTGCCAATTGCTCTGCAAAATGCTGTTAAAGTGACCCTACATTGGTCAATAAACATTTGCTTGGTATATATCCTACTTAATGAATGACTAAATGAAGCTGAAATTCATGAAATTATAAGTCCACTCCCTGCACCCTTTATGATAACTAGGGGACTTTAACTGTCACAGAACCATATGGGGCTGTTTTAAAGACACAAACTAAAAGGGAAGGACTTCAGAAACAAGTATAAACAAAAATGATTTATGTATTTATAATGATAAAACTCCAACCTACATAAATCCGTTTACTGGTAGCTACTCTGCTATAGATTTATCCATATGTGATCCATCAATCTATATGGATTTATCTTGGAAGGTTGACACATGTGGTAGTAATCACTTGCCAATTGCTCTGCAAAATTCAGAACATAATGATAAAAATCCTCTCTTTGATAAAAGAATACCCACAATACATCAATAGACATGACACTGGACTTCATGCGTTTGGGGATACATCTATTCTAGTTAGGAATGATGTACCCCAAAATAAAATAAAATTGACAACTATTTTACAGATTGACTACTGTTAAAGTGACTCTACATAGGCCAATAAACATTTGCTCGGTATATATCGCACCTAATAAAGGAGTAAATGAAACCGAAATTAATGGATTATAAGGCAACTCTCTGCACCCTTTTATGATACTAGGGGACTTTAACTGTCACAGCACCATATGGGGTTGTAAAGACACAAACCAAAAGGGAAGGACTTTCAGAAACAATTATAAACAACTTATGTATTTATAACGATAAAACTCCGACCTACATAAATCCATTTACTGACAGCTTCTCTGCAAAAGATTTATCCATATGTGATTCATCAATCTATATGGATTTATCTTGGAAGGTTCTGGCGCGCACATGCAGTAGTGATTACTTGATAAATGTTCTACAAAATTCAGAGCATAATAATAAAAATCCCCCCCCGTTGGAAATTAGGCCGTGTGAACTGGGGTGAATTTAAAAACTGATAAACTCGTTGAAGGTAAATGAATCAAGGACTTAAAACAGTTTACGGAAATCCTTAGCAAAGGAATACGTGCCAAAAATGACAGTACAAAAAAAAACGTAATAGACGTTGGTTCAATTCAGAGTGTAAGGAAGCTATCGGGTTCAGGAGAAAAGCTTCGAGAGATTTCAACAAACAGCCTTCAAGCTCTAATTACAAATTTAGAAACTGGGCTCTCCGGCGTGGTGCAATGGTTAGCAAGCATGTCTCGCTAGATCAATTACGACTAAAAAGTGAGTTCGATCTTCACTGGGAACCCCATGCTTTCGGCCTTATGACACGTCTAAGCTACGCTTAGAAAATCTTTTTGGGCGCCCCAAGGCGGTGTAATGGTTAGCAAGCTAGAACAATAACGACTGAGTAGTGAGCTCGGTCCTCACTGGGTGCCCAATAATTTCGGCCTTGTGCCACATCTAATCTACGCTTGGAAAATGACTTTTGGGCACCTCGGCGTGGTGTTCTGGTTAGCAATCTTGTCTTGCTTGGTCAGTTACTACTGAAAAGTGAGTTCGATCCTCACTGGATGCCCCATGCTTTCGGCCTTGTGCCACATCTAAGATACGCTTGGAAAATCTTCGAACATAAGCAGGGGAAACAATTAAAGAAAGTAAAAAAGAATGTAGGAAAAACTATATCAGCAGGCTTAATTCGACCGCAAAAATAAAATCTGTATGTGATAAGGAAAATAGCTGGTAAATCTCATTCTAATGCTATAAAACATCTCTCAATAAATAACTGTATAATAGCCAGCAAAAGGGATATCGCTGATCAATTAGCCCCCCCCCACCCCCAAAAAAAGCTCCAAAAACTCATCTGCCAAGAATGGTAGCCAACAAACTGAAGCTCAAACAAAAATTGGAAAAACAAAAATTAAACTTCAAATCAAATAACGCTGAGAGCTACAACCTACCATTCACTATAGAGGAACTAAATGAATCTTTAAAGAAAGCACGCAATACAGATGCGGGACCAGATGATATCTACTATCAATTCATAAAACAGTTGCCCAACAAATCATTACAACTGTTGCTAAATTTGTATAACAACATATGTACAAGTGGCAACTTCTCAGATGTGTGGAAACAGTCATTCATCATCCCGATTCCAAAACTTGGAAAGGATGACACATATCCTGAAAGTTACAGGCTGATAGCACTAAGGAGCTGCCTATGTAAAACTATGGAGAGAATAGTCAAGAACAGGTTGACTTGGTACCTGGAAACTAATGGCCTAATCAGTGACTACCAATGTGCTTTTAGCAAAAAAAAAAAAGAAGTACCATGGATCACTTAGTACGCCTCGAAACCTTTTTAAGGGATACCTTCATTAAGAAAGAACATATCATTGAAGTATTTTTTGACTTTGAAAAGGCATAGGATACAACATAGAAATTTGGTATCTTGAAAGATCTGCATGAACTCGGTCTAGAAGGAAAGCTGATTCAATTCATAGGGAATTTCCTGAAAGACCGGAGATTTCAAGTCCGTATAGGAAGTACGCTATCGGAACTGCAAGATCAAGAAGATGGGGTTCCACAAGGAAATATACCTTTGCGTAAAAATTTACTCCATAGTTAAAACTCTAAGCCCAGGAGTTAGAAGCTCTCTATATGTCGACGATTTTCTAATTATGTACAATTCTCGACATATGAATACCATAGAAAGACAACTCCAAAAATGTCTCAATAAAATACACAAAAGGGCCACTGAAAATGGGTTTACGTTTTCCAAAACGAAAACCAAATGCCTACATTTCTGCAAATTAATTAAATTGCACAATGACCCATGTTTAAAATTAAACGGAGCATAAATTTCAGTCGTGGAACAACTCAAGTTTCTAGGCATCATCTTTGATTTCGCATCTAAAATATTTGAAAATAATATGCAGTAAATCCCTACAACTTCTGCGTGTAGTGGCCCATACTGAATGGGGAGCAGACCAATTAAGATTGATCAAATTATACAAATCACTACTTCGCTCAAAACTTTATTACGCTAGTTTCATATATGGGGTGGCCAGAATGTCGTACCTAAAAATTCTCAATGCAACCTATCAACAAGGCCTCAGATTAGTACTCGTGGCTTTTAGAACATCCGCAGTGGAAGGCTTATACACAGAAGCTCATGAAACACCTCCACATTTACGGTGCACTAAATTGGCACTATAGTACTATGTAAAGATAAAATCACGCCCTACTAACCCAGCTTACAGCAGTACTTTTGAACCGAATTACTGCGATCCATTCCAACAAGAAGATAATGCTATACAATCCCTACGGACACAGGATGAAATCCATTGCTGAAGTGTTAGGCACCACATTCTCAAATATACAGACTGCAGCCAATATTACACCGTGGACTATCAAGCAACCTGAAACTCTACTAGAATTACATAATCTCCCCAAACATGAAACGCACCCATTCCTATTGCAAGATAAGTTTCAGGATATATTAGCAAACTTCCATAGCCATACACCAATCTATACAGACGGATAGAAATGTGGGGACAAGATAGGATGCGCAGCCGTAAGCCAAAATATTAACAAAAAAAAGAGAAGCTCTATTTTCACTGCAATGCCTTATGCAATCAAGCTAGCTCTTAACATTATCTCAGAGAGCAAACAAAGTTTTTTCTAATTTTTTCGGGCTCACTATTGGCTTTGAAGGAAAAAAGATCCAACAATCGACTTATTGCATTGAATATACGCTCTTTTGGCGCTAGAGGGCGTCGTCAGTGATGTTCTGGAAATGGATCATTGGGCAGTTTCGGGTCTTTCAAACATCATACTGACCTCATCAAATCGACCCCTTCAGAGCTGATCAGACTCTGAAAGGCCTCTAAAAATGCTTGAAGACTTCTATAAATATACTCCGTTATCCCACATTTGATTGGAGATTGACCAACAGCCAATCGCAACGGTGCGAAATCTATTTAAGCTGTTTACGGGTAATTTCTTTTCTTTTTTTTTCATTTTTTTTTTTTAGTGGACACCCCTTCATCGGATACTTAGAAGGTAATTATGTTTTCCGTTTTTACCCACTTATTAGGAAAAATATTATTCAAAATGTGAACTATTAGCAAGCATAAAGACATCAATCTATGCTGGATTCCAAGCCACATCAGAGTTAAAGGTAATAATGAAGCAGATCTAGCAGCCAAGTTGGCTTTAGATACGAATGCAGATACAAGGACCAAAATCCCATCCACAGATTTTAAGGTGGTTATTAATAAATACATTCAAAAGGAATGGTAAAGGCACTGGGACAATAACCGGCACAATAAACTCTTCGCAATTCATGCCAAACTATGGAGAATGGAAGTCAAATCCCAGAAAATCTTGCAAGGAAGAAGTGATACTGGTCCGCCTACACATTAGCCATACGAGAATAACCCACTCGTACTTACTAAACAAAGATGATTTGGGTTTTTTTGTTTTACGGCATATCAACCTCAATGGGTCATTTAATGTCGACAACTTTTTTTTTCCTGGTAATATTTTTGTTTTGTCAAAAATCCATTTCTGTTAACATTTTTCCTCAAAAATGTATAATGGTAATATTATTTTTTCATTTGGGGTTAACTATTTTTCCATAGCTGGGACCCTAACAGGTGCTACGACCCCAGGTCAGCGTGGACCTGGGAATACCAGCAATTAAGAGGTGGTTCCACGCTCCTCAAAACCTCCTGATCAGAGGCCTTGCTATTAAACGTAGTTTATCGTCTTACTCAGGACGTGGATGTAATTATCGTCATACCCGGGACGTGCGTGTAGTTTATCGTCATACCCAGGATGCGGATGTAGTTTATCGTCATACCCAGGACTTGGGTGTAGTTTATCGTCTTACTCAGGACGCGGATGTAGTTTATCGTCATACCCAGGACTTGGGTGTAGTTTATCGTCATACCCAGGACGCGGATGTAGTTTATCGTCATACCCAGGACGCGGATGCAGTTTATCTTCATACCCAGGACTTGGGTGTAGTTTATCGTCATACCCAGGACGCGGATGTAGTTTATCGTCATACCCAGGACTTGGGTGTAGTTTATCGTCATACCCAGGACTTGGGTGCAGTTTATCGTCATACCCAGGACGCGGATGTAGTTTATCTTCATACCCAGGACTTGGGTGTAGTTTATCGTCATACCCAGGACGCGGATGCAGTTTATCTTCATACCCAGGACTTGGGTGTAGTTTATCGTCATACCCAGGACGCGGATGCAGTTTATCTTCATACCCAGGACTTGGGTGTAGTTTATCGTCATACCCAGGACGCGGATGCAGTTTATCTTCATACCCAGGACTTGGGTGTAGTTTATCGTCATACCCAGGACGCGGATGCAGTTTATCTTCATACCCAGGACTTGGATGTAGTTTATCGTCATACCCAGGACGCGGATGCAGTTTATCTTCATACGCAGG
Organism: Acanthosepion lycidas; assembly: GCA_963932145.1. NCBI lineage: Eukaryota > Metazoa > Mollusca > Cephalopoda > Sepiida > Sepiidae > Acanthosepion > Acanthosepion lycidas. The sequence continues at coordinate 29,866,188 of OZ010608.1, read as the reverse complement.
ACTTGGGTGTAGTTTATCGTCATACCCAGGACGCGGATGTAGTTTATCGTCATACCCAGGACTTGGGTGTAGTTTATCGTCATACCCAGGACGCGGATGCAGTTTATCTCCATACCCAGGACTTGGTGTAGTTTATCGTCATACCCAGGACGCGGATGCAGTTTATCTTCATAGCCATGACGCGGATGCAGTTTATCTTCATACCCAGGACTTGGGTGTAGTTTATCGTCATACCCAGGACGCGGATGTAGTGTATCGTCATACCCAGGACGCGGGTGTAGTGTATCATCATACCCAGGACGCGGATGTAGTTTATCGTCATACCCAGGACGCGGGTGTAGTTTATCGTCATACCCAGGACGTGGGTGTAGTTTATCGTCATGCCCAGGACGTGGATGTAGTTTATCATCATGCCTAGGGCGCACTAAACAAAGAGGATCAACCAGTATGCGAAGCATGTAAAACAGCATATGCTATTAAACATCTATTAACTGATTGCTCAGATCTTGCTCTCCCAAGATAAAAATATTGTAATATATCCAATATGTATAAGCTGTTTGAGAAAGTAAAATTAGATGATATAATATCATTTCTCAAAACAGTAGGACTTTACCAAAAATTATAAAGCAAATGAGAATGTCAAAATCAATTTCTCTACAAACCATGTATCTGAAAAGAATATATCAATGAAAACGGACTCCCGACATCAACCCTCTTTACGAAAATATAGCAATGAAACCGGATCTTCAAACTGTTTCTTTACAAAGAACACATATTCTATTCATACGAATCTATTGTAAAAATCTTGTCGGTATTAAATAACCCGTTCTGGGTAAGACGATAAACTACGTTTAATATCAAGGACTCTGATCAGGAGGTTTTGAGGAGCGTGGAACCACCTCTTAATTGCTGGTGTTCCCAGATTCACCCTGACCCGGGCTGGTAGCACCTGTTAGGGTCCCAGCTATGGGCAAATAGTTAACTATTACTAGCAATACTTTTTTGAAAAAAATTATTACCAGCAATACAATTTTGAAGGAAAAATATTGCCAGTAACAGATTTTTGGAAAAACAAAATATTACATGCAATACAAAATTTTGTCGACATTGAATGGCCCATTGAGGTTTATATGCCGTAAAACAAAATAAACCAAATCAATCTAAACCAATGAATATATATTCTATTCATACGAATCTGTCCTAAAAAAATTTGTCGGCATTAAATAACCCATTGAGGTTGATATGCCGTAAAACAAAATAAACCAAACCAATCTAAACCAATGAATACATATTCTATTCATACGAATCTATCCTAAAAATGTTGTCGGCATTAAATAACCCATTGAGGTTGATATGCCGTTAAACAAAATAAACCAAACCAATATAAAGCAAAGAATACATATTCTATTCATACGAATCTATCCTAAAGATTTTGTCCGCATTAAATAACCCATTGAGGTGTTGATATGCTGTAAAACAATACAAACCATTTACGTTTCTCTTTCTCTCTTTTCTTCTCTCATCTCTCTCTTCATCTCACATCTCACTCTCTTTTCTTCTCTCATCTCTCGCTCTCTCTCCACCTTTTACCTCTCCCTATTCTCTATATGACTCTGTTATTGTATAGTTTATTCTTTTTCTTCTTTTTCCTTTTAATAAAAATTCTGATTTCGATGATGAAATTTGTTGCTGTTAATTATCTTCAGAAAATGTTTACTTATTATGTCTTCCAAATTTCAAGCGACTCACTTCATTAGTAATTTGTCTGTTCATTAATTTGGCTCGAGAATAAAACGAGTGGACAGATTGTGCTGAAAATGTGACGCACCCATACTCACGTGTGCATGATAGGCGCCATGGGATCGCTGGAAATTTTTACTGTAAAGATAATGCAGGCCTTTCTTCTCAGTGTTGATGTCCCTTCTTTGTACCATATTCCTGAAGAGCGCAGGCAAGCATGGCTCTCCACAACTGCCTATTTTTGCGCTCTCAGTAATGCTTGCATCTTTATAACTACTCTTTGTTTTTGTCGTTTTTCTATTTCATTCATCTGCTCAAAACTCTTAATTAGGTTACTTGTTGTTTCCCATTGCTTCTCTCGCCTTCCATGTGTCCTATGAATATTAAATTCTCCAAGCTTTCTTTCTAATCTGGCAAATATCTTACATGCTATTTTCTTCTGCTTCTTTTGCCTTCCATGTGACCTGTGAGCGTTAAATTTTCTATGCCTTCTTTCTAATCTCTCAAGTATCTTATTTGCTGTTTCCCTCAGCTTCTCTTGCCTTCCATGTGCCCTGAGTGCTAAATTCCCGAAGCCTTCTTTCTAATCTGTCAAGTATCTTATTTGCTGTTTCCTTAAGCTTCTCCTGCCTTCCATGCGCCCTGTGAGTGTTAAATTCTCCAAGCTTTCTTTTTAATCTCTCAAGTATCTTACTTGTTGTTTCCCTCTGCTTCTCTTGCCTTCCATGTGCCCTGTGAGTGCTAAATTCTCCAAGCATTCTTTCTAATCTCTCAAGTATCTTACTTGCTATTTTCTTCTGCTTCTCTTGCCTTCCATGTGCCCTGAGTGCTAAATTCCCGAAGCCTTCTTTCTAATCTGTCAAGTATCTTATTTGCTGTTTCCTTAAGCTTCTCTTGCCTTTCATGCGCCCTGTGAGTATTAAATTCTCCAAGCCTTCTTTTTAATCTCTCAAGTATCTTACTTGCTATTTTCCTCTGCTTCTCTTGCCTTCCATGAGTCCTGTGAGTGTTAAATTCTCCATGCATTCTTTATAATTTGTCAAGTATCTTACCTCTGTTTTTGCTAGGGCATATAATGAGGAAAGAAGGCTTGGAAAATTTGAACTTCATAGAACAAAATGAAGGCAAGAAAGAAGAGATGAAAACAACGCATAACTTATCTAGTGAGTTTCACTAAAAAGATGGCAGAACTTGGATGAAGAGATATACCAAAAAGACAAAATTTATTAAGAGCTACAAAGGAGAGGAAATTGTGGAGAGCCGTTATCATCCACGTCCTAAAGAGATACGGCAAAAAAAAATCAGGAAGGATGTCGTTTTCTCACATGTGTTACTATGTGAGAAAACGACATTATTTTGGCACCAACCTAATATTTACAAAATGCAGGAAATTTTAGAGAGCCAATCATTACCGACGTCCTGGCAGGACATGGCCGCCTCGTAGCAACATAAGAAGACGCAGGTCGCAAGAAATTTCGTTTTCACTCACTACAAGACAGAACATGCTGTATTATACGTAAAATACTTCCTATTAGCATTCATTCAAAGATCTCTTTTTTTTCTTCTATAATACGCACCCTAGAAAGGAAACTTTTTATAAGATTTTCAATTGAACTCCTTTTCATTTATGAACGTTTCAAAAGCTTCCTTACACTTCAGACCAATGTTCCGCACTAAATAACCTTTCCCGTATAAATGTGTTTCTATTTATTACAAATAAATGAATGATTTCATTTTAACTCTGACTCCCCTAACTCCTACATCTTTTGACCTGGTTGATTTATTCAGCCTACTTTTCACTTAATAGTAAATTACAGTTGTCGCTTCGTCGTCAACTTCTGCTATATGTCCGTGTCTCTTCAGGGCGTGTGCGATCATGACTTCTCCACAATTTCATTTCCTTTCTAATTCTTAGTAAAGTTCGTCTTTTTGCTACGTCTCCTAATCATTGTTCTGACAGCCATTCACGCAAGCTGCTGCTTCTTCTTCTTCTTCTTCTTCTTCTTTGTGTCGTGACCCTTCAGGACATGGTCGATCATGGCTTTCCCTAATTTCTTGTCCATTGTAGCTCTTAATAATGTCTGTCTTTAAAATGCTGTTTCTCTTAGTCACCGTTCTACCAACAATTTACACAATCTTCCTCTTCTTCTTCTTCTTCTTCTTCTTCTTCTTCTTCCTCTTCTTCTTCTTCTTCTTCTTCTTCTTCCTCTTCTTCTTCTTCTTCTGCTGCTGCTGCTGCTGCGGTAAAGGCGGCGGCGGCGGCTGATGCTTCTTCTTCTATCTCCCCGTGACCCTTCAGGGTGTTGGCGATCATAACTCTCCACACTTTCATTTCCTTTGTAAATCTTAGTAAATTTCGTCTTTTTGCTACCTCTCCTAATGTTTGTTCCGACAGCCATTTACACAAGTTCCGTCTTCTTCTTCCTCCCCCCTCCTCCTCCTCCTCCTCCTCCTCCTTCTTTTTCTTCTTCTATGTGTAAGTGCCTCCTCATGGCGTGGGTGATCATAACTCTCCACAACTTCGTTCCTTTGGAACTCTGAGTAAAATTTGTCTTTTTGATATCTCTCCCTTTACACAAGATTCTTCTTCTTCTTCTTCTTCTTTGTACCGTGACCGTTCTCTCCTCATCCCTGTCCTCTCAACCATTTCCACAAGCTCATTCTTCTTCTGTGAGACGTGTTCTTTCATGACATGGGCGAGCATGGCTCTCCCCAATTTCCTCTCCTTTGTAACTCTTAATAAAGTTTGTCTATCTGCTGTATGTAAAGATTGCTTTACAAAATTGACTACAAGTGGCTTTTATAAACAATTTCTTAACGGATTTATTGCTAATGTTTTCCTTCGCATTGGAATAACGAAAAGATGCGTTCTAAAAACAAACCAGTCATTAGAAATAAAGGAAAGAGAGCTGCACTGCTATCTAATATCAATCCTCCTTTATGGTAATAGATGTTAGACAATTTCCTCAAAGATGAAGAGGTTTGCTTGATTGATTGATCTGTCTTTTACGCCTTATCAACCCTTTTCAGGTTATTTAAAGCCAGAAAATATTTTTAGATTGTAATTTTGCTTTTTAGATGATAATGATTTGATTATACAAGCCTTGCTAATTAATCTATAATTGCAGGGAGAATATGTGGATTCATGCCCAATCAGAATTTGATAAACAAACAAGAAATTATAAAGTGAATATAAAGTGGGGGATCGATTCTATATTACAATTAATATATAAAATGACCCCTCACTTTGTGGTTACGGTAGTTTTTATACATGTATGTTCCAGATAATGTAAATAAATCTAAATCTGAGTAACTAATCAGTATTTGATTGATTGACTGACTAGCAGTATAACCCGCCTTCGACCGGGTGTTTCATTACTGGAATTTTCCGTTCAAATGGAGCAGTTTAAGCTTATAGTCAACCCACCCTAAAATCAATATTAGTAACAACATTTGGGTGCAACTGAGGCACATCCCCAAATAGGGAGGTTAACAATTTGAATGGGGAGTGGCCCTGAAAAGGGAACTGTGTAATAATAAATAATATTATGGTAATAATTTAAACTATTTATTTTTATTAAAGTTTTTTATGAAAGATATATATCCAAGAACAAATACTAAATAGTCAAAATGTTGCTGAGAGTTATAATGGACAGAAAGTAGTGGAGAGCCATTGTCGCCAACAATTTGGAGTCAAAATCGACATTGAAAAATATCTATCAAACAAAAAAATTTCATCGAAATGTGATCACACACACATATGCACACGTACATACACACACACACAGATTTTGAGAATTATAGATAGGTATTGTACGGCTTATCAACACATCACAGGTTATTTAAAGCCAGAAAATAATTTTACATTGTAAGAATTTGGGGTGGGGATACTAATGTGTTACTGATACATGTCTTATTAACATAACTAGGAAGAGAATATGTAGATTAATAACTTCCTCGAGGGTATTTGCGGTCAACGTAAGAGAAGGCTTAACCCTTTGAACCCTGACCACTGCTTTACCAGTGGTAGAGAAAATTGACGTAATGCCCAACCACTGGTTGAACAGTGGTAGAGAAAAATGACGTAATGCCCAACTACTGGTTGAACAGTGGATAAACACTTGTAACTATTTTTTTATTTACCGTGAAACATTACACACCATTTATTTGCAAATTTTGACCCGGGAGGTCAGGCAGAAGGGTTAACATTGTTCAGGAACGCAGGGCTCAAGAGGTTGTTGTTAATAAGAATAATAATAATAATAATAATCATAATAATAATAATAATAATAATAATAATAATCACCATCATCATCATCATAATAATAATAATAATAATAATAATAATAATAATCATAAACATCATCATCATCATAATAATAATAAAAACCATCATCATCATCATCATCATAATAATAATAATAATAATAATAATAATAATAAATTGTTATTAAAGACCACAAACAAAAACGGTGCCTCCTTATTGATATGGCAGTCCCTGCTGACTGCAATGTATCTTTGAAGATATTCAAAAAGCTGTCAAAATACAAGGACCTTCAAATAGAAGTTTCGAAAATGTGGCATATGGGAACATCAACAATCCCTGTTGTAGTTGGAGCCCTAGGACTGGTTGGAAAAGATTGCAGTAGACTAATTGCAGGGATTCCTGGAAGCCCATGCCTCAAGGAGACACAAAAAATTGTTCTGACAAGTACAGCCCACACTTTACGAAGAGCTTTATCTATGTAATTTTTATTTTATTTTATTTTATTTTATTTTATTTTTTTTTGTCAGTGAAAAGTGTCATGATGCCATTTCTAACCTTAGGTCCCTGGGCGGGACCTGGAAAGAAATGTGTAAACGCCAGAAAGCAAAGAAAATAAAAATGATAATAATAATAACCATCATCATCATCATCATCATCATAATAATAATAATAATAATCATAATAATAATAATAATAATAATAATAATAATAAAAATAATAATAATCATCATAAACATCATCATAATAATAATAATAATAATAACCATCATAATAATAATAATAATAATAATAATAATAATAATCAAAATCCGCAAAGGGTTACTGATCATGCTGCTTGGAATTATACTATCTGTATGGACACTGAAGGCAGACATAAGGCGGGATCAACTTGCAGCAGAGGCACAGGATCAGAGAAAATATGCTGAGGCAATCCATGCAACCCAAGGGCATCTCGCCTCATCTCTGCCAATTGCAATAGAGACTCCCATTTGCACATCAGCCTGCACAGATGTTGCTGTAAACCTACCACTTCAGGAAAAGTCTATTATTGTCACCTGAAATTTTCAGTTGATGAGGTGTATGTCAAAATTGCTCTACAATACCATGGAGGAAATTCACTTAGATTAACTGTACGGTGAATACTGATTGTTTCCAACTATTTATAAACACTGGTTTAACCTTTGAGCCCTGACCACCGCTTTATCGGTGGTAGAGAAAAATGATGTAATGCCCAGCCACCGGTTGAACAGTGGTAGAGAAAAATGACTTAATACCCAGCCACCGGTTGAACGGTGTGTAAACACTTGTAAATCTTTTTATATTTACCGTGAAACATTACATATCAATGATTTGCGAATTTTTACTCAGGAGCTCAAGCAGAAGGGTTAACATTGTTCAGGAACGCAGGGCTCAAAGGGTTAAGAGAAGAAATATGTTCAACAGAAGGTTCATTTGAGCAATGAGGAAGTTTTAATGAAAATGGATCGGGTCATATGTGCAGTGAGAAATTTGTAAGGAAAATTGGACTGTAACGGGATATAATGAAGGCAGGAGGTGCAGAGGAAACAAGCGGAAGACTTACAAGACGAGTTTATGCAAATGAATGGCAGAAGAGATACTTGGACGGATATTAGGGGACAAAAATTGCTAGAGCTTCAAAGGTTAGGGGAGCTAGAAATTGCAGATGTCGAAATCAAGCAAGTACAAACGTTTAACTGACAAGGAGGTTTTTTTAACAGACGGAGGAAAATGTGACATCGAAATCCGAAGGCACATTGGAATACCAAAAGAAAGGGGGCCTTCTAAAAGCTAAGCAAAGTATTAAAACAGGAAAATTTCGTTTAGAAACAAAGAAAAGAGTGCTGAACAGCTATCTAATATCAGTCCTCCTCTAGGGTAGTCTATGTTGAACAATTTCCTCATGGCTTGCACAAACTAAACAAAGTATTAAAACATAGAAAAATATCGTTAGAAACAAAGAAAAGAGTGCTGAGCTGCAATATAATATCTAATCTATATGGCAGTGAATACTGAACAATCTCCTCATGCCTTCCATAAACTAAGCAAAGTATTAAGAGATAGGAAAATATCATTAGAAACAAAGAAAAGAGTACTGAACTGCTATTTAATATCAGTTCTTCTCTAGGGTAGTGACTGTTGGACAATTTCCTTAGAGATATCTGTCTATATCTCTGAGATGAGGTATTATGATTACTTGCATTATTTACAATATTCGGACTGTTATCCTTATCTTCATTGCCATCGTCACAACGTTTCGGCCGTTATACGCTCCGGACTTCTTCAAGTGATTAAAATTTCGAACCGAAACCATTATTTTGTCCACCGGGGTAGATTGTTCTAGTTCCACGTCCCATGCCTCTTCCAGATGTCTCCCTTTATTTCCCTTTAACTCAACTCTCCAGGGTTTTTAGCTCACTACTGCTTACAGATGATGAAAAGACTTGAGGCAACAGAAATTTTGCTCTATAAAAGGATGCCGATAATATCACGGGAGTAATAACAACATATAAGGAAAATAGAAACAAAAATTCCACTTATACTTCAAATCAGAATCTAGATCTAATAATGAGGAAAGAGGGCCTGAAGAATTTGACACTCGCTGGGCATATTTCCCTACTGATTCTTTGCCTCCCTGTCACCTACAATCTTCAAAGATTAAAGGCAACATCAATCGTCATCTGTCTTCTAAAACCTGTTCCTTTATTGTCGTATTCTTCGCTTCTCCTCACTAAAGTTTTTTCATTCTCTTCCACTCTTTAACCCCACCCTTGCGTCTTAGGGGCATTATCACCTTGCTTGGGGTGAAATGATTAAAGCAGAAAATAACAAATATTACTGACTTTCTGAAAGACATGGTATAGGGATGATAACAGTGAATAACCTACCTAACAAACTGATGTCAGAATAGGAACTGGGCTGGATGATGAAACGACGAACATTACTAAGATCTAGAAAAGATAGGAAGTTGTGGAGAGACATGATCACCCACGTCCTGAAGATGCGTGGTACATAAAGAAGTTACTACACTACGTTTATGTTATGTCAAGCGTACAGAAAAACATTTTTACCTTTCAGATAGATAGATAGATAGATAGATATTAAATTGCACTATATGAATAGAAGAGACTGAGATAGATAGATAGATAGATAGATAGATAGATAGATAGATAGATAGATATTAAATTGCACTATATGAATAGAAGAGACTGAGATAGATAGATAGATAGATAGATATTAAATTGCACTATATGAATAGAAGAGACTGAGATAGATAGATAGATAGATAGATAGATAGATAGACAGACATAAACGGAATGAGATAGATGAGATGTGAACATAGATAGATAGATATATAGATAGATAGATAGATAGATAGATAGATATTAAATTGCACTATATGAATAGAAGAGACTGAGATAGATAGATAGATAGATAGATAGATAGATAGATAGATAGATAGATAGATAGATAGATAGATAGACATAAACGGAATGAGATAGATGAGATGTGAACATAGATAGATAGATATTAGGTTGGTGCAAAAATAATATCGTTTTTTACGTTCAACTTCAAAAGAAAAACGACATTATTTTTGCACCAACCTAATAGATAGATAGATAGATAGATAGATAGATAGATATGTCTCTCTGATTATTATCTTCCTTTAGTTCTTATTCTTAAAGAAATCCTTTCAATCGTCACATGATATAGATATTAAATCAAACACAAATATCGAGTCAAGTTTCAATTATTTTCCTACAAAAGATTTTCAAGAAAATCTCATTCCTCCGTTCTTTCATTTGTATTTAAATGTCGTCTGTTTCCAACAAAAGTTCCGACGCGCCAAATCACGTCCAGGTTTCGGTTTCTGAATGAAAGAAAAGATGATGGAACCACAGATCACTGAAGGCTTCATACCACCCACGAATTTAATAAACTCATTGAAATGAATTCTCTTCAAATTGTAGACACAAACAACCTTTTAGATTTGCAACGAGTCGAGAAAGTTTGAATGAAATTTTGTTATTTTTTTCCATGTCGTTTTTTTATTTATTTCTTTTACTTCATCTATGAAATTCGTATTCGTTGCTATAAATATCTCTTATTGGATGAAAAATTGTCAATTAATTTTATTGGATGAAAAATTGTCAATTAATTTTATTGGATGAAAAATTGTCAATTCATTTTTTGCTAATTTTATTTCTGCTGCCTTTTTTTTTTTTTTAGTACGGATGTACGTGTAGTGCAACAGCTCGGAAACAAAAATCGATGAACCAAGTTTGAATCCCGGCAAAGTTCGTAACGTTTACTTTCTCGTAAATACACTGCTATGCAAAAAAATTAATTCAGAAATATGTTTTTCAGTTATTTTTAACTTTAATTAAAAACGAAAAATGTTATTTATTTTTCCGATTAAAAATATACATATTACTAGTAAAATTAAAAAATAATTTGGAACTATTGAAAAAAAAAACATAAAAAATGACTATTTTTGAGTATTTAACAAGTTTTCTAGTGTGCAAAAAAGTAACACATTAAAAAAAATGTCATTATTTTAAAATACCATAATTTATTTCCATAATTTATTTTTAAAAATTCTAGAAAATTCTAGAATTATTTTAAAGTATAAAAAAGAAACCAAAAATATAATTAATTGATGATTTTTTATGAAAAGCTATAAGCACGCTGCGCACTCTGTTAAAGTAGCAATAGTTGCCCTATCAAGACCTGATAAATCGATTCGAGAAATTGCAAATAGTGTCAACACTTCTCAGTCAACTGTCTCGAGGGTTTTTGAGAAGATTCAATTCTACTGAAACATTTGTCAAGGTAGAAAACAAGGTTAGAAAACAAAAGATCGATGAGAGAATCGGCCGTAAAATCATTAGAGAAATTGACCAAAACCGGCTAATTACCAGCAGAGAAATTGATGCTACCTTGAAAAATGATTTCGATGTGTCAACTCCTCTACTGGACGCAGATGGTTCTTGAAAGAAGGTTACAAAAGTTTTTACGCCACTGTTAAATAAAACACATAAGGCTAGGCGTTTAACATGGGCAAACACTTACAAGTCCTTCAACGAGTCTGATTGGAAAAATGTTCTTTTCTCCGACGAGTCAAAAATTGAAATGTTTTCAATAGGCAAAAATGAACGAAAATCAGATGGAGAAGCGAAAAAAACCCTTTGAAAATGAAAGTTAATACTGTGAAGCATCCTGTTAATTTTATGGTTTGGGGGTTGTTTCTCATTCAGTGGGACTGGATTTTTCAGACCAGTATACAAATCGCTGAACAGCACTCAATACTCAAAAATATCGGACACCTGCTTGCTGCCATCTGCCAAAAAACTCGAAATTGATCAATCAAATCTCATTTTTATGCAAGACAATGTTCCCTGCCACGCATCTAAGTAGATGAAAAATTACTTTTCCTAAAAAAAAAAAATGTCAATGTTATGGTACGGCCCACCGCAGTCTCCTGACCTAACCCAATCGAGAATTTATGAAAAGAAGCTTTGATTGAAAATTTGATTATGGAGCGAAACATTTTGCTAGGTGAAGACATCTGCAAAAGTTTCATTAAGTGTGCGCCAGACCCAGTCAACATAGTTGTGATAAAACAAAGGTCGAATCATAAATTACTAATGAAATTTTTCTTTTGTGTTTTTATTTTACTAAATTTTATTTTTTAAGAAAATATTCGATTAACTTTGTACAGAATTAATACGGTATAAAAAGTGAGTCACTTTTTTTGCAGATTAAATATTTACCTTAAAAACAAAAAAAAATAACATGCTTAGGTTTGTTTCTTAAGATTTTTTTTTATAAAATTGCAGACAATGTATCATCTCCCTTACTTATACACATATTTTTAAAACTATTTTTTATTTAAAATATCAAGAAAAAACAATTTTTTCCCCTAAAATTTGACTGAGTCACTTTTTTCTTTTTTTTTTTTCTTTTTTTTTTTTTTTTGGCACAGCACTGTGCTCTTGTGAAAGGTATTACTCCTTCTCTACACCCACCAGCTATGGATTAAATAGCAGAGTAGACTCGAAGACGGAAAACTCTGAATTTAAAACCTGCCAGGGGGATAGGCTCCATCAGGTTATCGTCACAGTGACCCCAAAATCCTAATGGTTTACGGGTCTCCTGCGTTTATTATATTATTCGTTTCAAAATCATTTGATGTTTGGTCAGATTTAAGTTCGTTTAATAACCGCTCTCGAACAATTTTTCTAATGTTTTCTTTCAAGATCAGTTATGGATTTAGAAATCGAATATAGAAAGGGAATCCATTTCCCTTTTACGTCATTTGCGCCCATGCTTCTCCACAGCATCCTTTCACAATATCTATAATTTGTGATTGTTCTTGGGAAAGGTAGTTTCCATTGAATTCTCTACGGAGTTTTCTTTCTTCAAGATTTGTTATTCTACCCAAGTTAGAGAGTCTAGACTGCTTAACTATTTTACCCATTACTGGGGAGTGGATGAGAAATGGATCTGTGCTTTTCCCCGGTGGTATCAGAGCGGAAGTGAACGTAACAGCTGGAATTTGAACTTAGCCTAACGATTCCATTTTCCACACCGGTTGCCGTTACGCCAACAATACATTCTGATTTGGAGCGTTAAAAATAAACACCCCAGCAGGAAGCAGAGAAGACAATAGACTCTGTCTTGGGTTGGTCAGAAACGTAAGTCGGAAGACGGATAAGGATTATTAAGATTATTCTTGTCCGCTGCAATAATTCCAGTCATTTTTTCCTATCAAAATTGTTTCGCTGTCCTCACACGAATCGACCTTCTTTTTTTTTCTTTTAATTCCAATCTCATCTTCAAAACCATTTTTGTCAAAAGATTAGGGTTATAATAGAAAAAAGAAAAGGGATCCAAAATCGCCGATCCAAGAAAGCTGCTGTCAAGAAATGATAGCTCAGACAATCCGGTAATGATCCGCTGTTTAAAATAGATTTTGAGCTGTTTCATTTAAGCCTCCGTTTGAAGCCATTATTAATGCGATAATCTTGACTGTATCTTCCAAATCAGTTAGATTAGTGAGTGACGCACAATTTGTCACCGGGGAGACGATATACCGCAAAAGATTTCAATTATAGTTGGTTTTGTTAGTTGTTTTTGTTTAGTGACATATCAACCTCAATGGGTTATCGTTATATAGGAATAAAGTGTCGCTGCCGACTCTGGAGTTTGAACATAGATCGCCAGTGAGGAAACACAAGCGATCTCATTATTGAATTAAATAGACCACGTGGCCATAGAGGAAACGCATAAGTAGGAAGTCACGTGACGTCTAAATTGATCTACAATTCTAGTCTATCGCTTATTATTACTCGGATCACTATTTCTATTCTATCCTGTATTACCATTCTGATCCCTATTTCTATTCTATCCTCTATTACTATACGGTTAGCTATCCTCTATACTATTTCTCTATTCAGATCACTATACGGATTACTGTTCGAGCGACTATTATCGAGCAAGTACTATTAGTGCTAGTGTTATTCGAAGGCGTCTGACACCAGTATTGTTCAACGGCGTTACTATAGTTATATCTGCGATTACAAAGTCTCTACTACAACGAGCATTACAAAAGTGACAACGAGTATTCATTGACATTACAAAAGTAATTTAATGCCGAAATCTAAATATTTTGATTGGTTTGGTTGGTTGATTTTGTTTAGCGGCATATCAACCTCTATGGGTTATTTAATGCCGAAATCTAAATATTTTGATTGGTTTGGTTGGTTGATTTTGTTTAGCGGCATATCAACCTCTATGGGTTATTTAATGCCGAAATCTAAATATTTTGATTGGTTTGGTTGGTTGATTTTGTTTAGCGGCATATCAACGTCTATGGGTTATTTAATGCCGAAATCTAAATATTGTGATTGGTTTGGTTGGTTGATTTTGTTTAGCGGCATATCAACCTCTATGGGTTATTTAATGCCGAAATCTAAATATTTTGATTGGTTTGGTTGGTTGATTTTGTTTAGCGGCATATCAACGTCTATGGGTTATTTAATGCCGAAATCTAAATATTGTGATTGGTTTGGTTGGTTGATTTTGTTTAGCGGCATATCAACGTCTATGGGTTATTTAATGCCGAAATCTAAATATTTTGATTGGTTTGGTTGGTTGATTTTGTTTAGCGGCATATCAACGTCTATGGGTTATTTAATGCCGAAATCTAAATATTTTGATTGGTTTGGTTGGTTGATTTTGTTTAGCGGCATATCAACGTCTATGGGTTATTTAATGCCGAAATCTAAATATTGTGATTGGTTTGGTTGGTTGATTTTGTTTAGCGGCATATCAACGTCTATGGGTTATTTAATGCCGAAATCTAAATATTTTGATTGGTTTGGTTGGTTGATTTTGTTTAGCGGCATATCAACGTCTATGGGTTATTTAATGCCGAAATCTAAATATTGTGATTGGTTTGTTTGGTTGATTTTGTTTAGCGGCATATCAATCTTGAAATAGTAAGGATTTTCCTTCAACGACCCATCGTCCATATTCGTGCAATCGTAGACAAAGTTTGATGAATAAGATAAAAATATTTCTTAAATCCCCCGAAAAATATCACCCACGTACCATCTCTTAACTTATCTGCCGCAGATATCTATGTGATGGAGACTAATATTATTATCAATTATATATGCTGTCATCTAACCTTCACATATAAATTACAAGTGATATGCGCTTAGCGTAGTTGCGAACGGCGCGATGACGAGGATTAAGGTTTCGAGTTCAAATTCCAGCTGAGGAGTTTTATTCACTTTCACACAAATACCTTTGGAAAGGTATGAATCTTGTCTCTACTTCTCTGTCTTTGTTTGGCAACCAATCCAGAAGAAAGATAACTCTGAAATTAAAATTACATAGACGTGGAGCTCGAAACTACATTCCGTAAAACCCTACTTACTACAGAAAGCACAGCAGCCATACTTGCTCTGGGGCTATACACTCCGAGAGGGGGGGGAGTCAACAGGTCCGACATAAAGGCAATGAATTAAACATAGACAAAACAGAATCGACTGATCCAAAGACGAAGTTAAAATATCAACTTTTAGTCGAGTGTAACATATATGTTTTAATCTCCTGGTTCCAAACGTGAGGTGCATAGTTTGATTGTTAAGGTGTAATGAGTCATTGATAGTGAATTTTTCTTGTGAGTCTGTGTGCTTATTAGTGTGTATGCGAATTAATACATGCGATGCATATACAGTATACATACATAAAAATATTTGTGTCTATATATATATCTCCATGTGTATCTAAGTATGTACTATATATATATACTATATATGTATGTATGTATGTATGTATGTATATATATATATATATATATATATATATATATATATATAATTATTTATTTAAAAATATGATTCCAACTCGCTACATAAGAGGTCACATGTTTCAAAACAAGAGCCGAAAACTTCAAAATAATATTTGAATTAACTTGAGTTATGTATATGTATGTATATGTATATATATATATATATATATAAGGCAAAAAACAAACATTACCTCAAGCTCTTTGTGAATCAGTTTTAATAATTAATATTACTAGGATCTACCCGGATTATATACCAACAGGTCGATTACCTGTACCATATATATATATATATATATATATATATATATATATATATATATATATATATATATATATATATATATATATATAATTTTAACAAATTCTTTGTAATTTCTTCCTCAGTACTGCCACTATCCTTTCGTTCTTTTATTTTTCTCTTTATGGATGCCATGTTCTTTGGAAGTTTGTGTAGACCAAGTTAATGGTCTTTTTAGGCTTCCTCCACGTGAATAATTCTTCTTTTGAATAATAAGAATAAAATGTCACAGTGAGCGGCAGCATCAGTATTTTAGAGTTGCTTACGTGGGGAATGGCACAAAATAAGGGTTGTGAACAACTGTTTTAATCTGTTAATTTCAATAATGTATTTCTAATACTGAGCTGCTGAAAAACGAAACTATTAAAAGGTTTTTAAATTGATATCATTAGAAGATTTTTGTTTAATATTACATCATTATCTGTGTGCGTGTATATGCCTCAAATTATCAACCTATTAGTTTCTTATCTCTTTTTGGCAACTCAAGGCTATAATCAACGCCGAATTGGCTAAGAATCTTATTTCCCACGGCCTATTTATGGATAAATAATATGGCTTCCGTTTCACCACATCTACCGTCGATGTGTTAATGGCCCCACACTGAAATTGTCTATAAAGCTTTAGAAAAGGGACGGCGAAGCTCGAGTCGTGCCTCTAGATATCAAACTGGGTTTCTCCACAAACTCAAGAGCTACGGTGTCTCTGTACGAAACGAAAATCATTCCTATCAAATCGCGTCATGACGGCCGTATTGAACAGAAATTTCACATTAATTCAAGGCTCCCACAGGGGTTTATCCTTGGATCTATGTTGCTTCTAACGACCATCTGATGGGATTAGTACCCACCTCTGTATTTAAACTGTTGAGCCAGACATTTACAGCTGTTGATCTCAACGGCCCGTCAGATTTTGTTATATGACTATTTTATCTTCTTCGGTCTTGGGAGTCTGTCAGATTTTGGCATATAACCATGACATCACATTTTTTTCTAAGATCAGTATAAGATCTTCATATCTATAACCATGCTCTCTAAATCTTTTTCTGGCTTTATTTCATTCGCATTTATTATTTGATCCTTGAAAGAGGTTCTACCATGTCATAAGCCTCTCGTGTCCACTGCTTGGATCATTTTCTTAACCTCTGTTGTGTCCGTCAATGCAAGAAATTAGAATCGGTGCGTGCTGGATGTTCACCTCCTTTTGTAGATCAATTTTCATGTCTTGGGCTTTCGTCTTGTCAATGTTGCTGTCTTACGAGACGAGGCTTATTCCAAATCTTTATAAAAGAATGGTAGTGAAGGAAAAGTTTTCTCAGAAGTCAAAACAAGGACATTTTTCCTGCTTTCTTGAGCTTATTTCCAAGCAAACTGAAAAATACCTGTCAATTATTCTTTATGGAGAATAAAGCAGATTTTATTTTTATGGCTGTTACTGTTCATTTTATCACTGAAACATCCAAATAAGGTCATCTGAATATGAGGCTCGTTAAAGAAAGCTAAATAAATTCAGGGAGGTAATCCGGCTGTTAGAATCTAGAAACTGTTTAAGACTTTGAAATCAAAAGTACACAAAAAACTTCTTTTTTTTATTTATCCCTGATGAGATTATAACTAAGAAAAATAATAATGATAGAGAAATTATAGTCTTACAGTGAACGGTTGCAAATGATAATTGTTATGATGAAACTCTAGATAACAGAAAAGTAGACATGCTTTTCTCTATGATGAATATTTTTACATCCAAAACTTCCCTGTAGCTAAATACCAATCTTAAAGATTCTACACGAAATAGTTTTGGCCATCTATAGCGAACAAAGTGAATCTTCTTCCCCGTATATATATATATATATATATATATATATATATATATATATATATATATATATATATTGATACATGTTTCATTAAATAATATAGACAAGTGTTGTCTATCTATTTTATGTAAATTCTTTTCATAACGTCTGATAAGCTTAATAACATTATCATTAAACAAAGAAAGAAAATCACAATATTGATGTATATTTTTTAATCCATTCTGAGCTTTCGGCTTACATAATCCATTATCAAAGATGACAATTACTGTATAATATATTAAGCAATATACGGACAACAATGTGATGATGTTTACATGGATGATTTCCAAGCAACAATAAACACGTGCATATAAGACGCTGGAAGGGAAAATCGCACCGCATCTCATGCCGTCAAACATGACCACGCGAGAGTGAATATTATTTAATGAAACATGTATGAATGAAAAATGCTGCCTAAATACACACAATAAATATATATATATGTGTGTGTGTGTGTGTGTGCGTGTGTGTGTGTGTAAAATTTAAGATAGAGAATATCTGTAAAAGATGATATGAATAAAGACAAAAGAAAAACTTAGCTAGCCGACAAGTCTTGTTCTCTAAGAAACTTTGACATTTGCCTTAATGAAGTCCCTATATATAAAGGGCGTGTCAAAAATACTTTTACAGGCTTTGGGGCAGGTTCCTCACATCAAAACAAGGACAAAAAGCCGCATAAACATAGCGTGATCTATTTGCAAGTCAACCGCAAATACTTACTTTCACAACCCAAAACTAAAGGTGCAACCTATCTACTAGGGAGATCTATCCGCAAGTACACACACGCACACACACACACACATATATATATATATATATATATATATTGTCATCCACAGACAGACTGTTTCACAACTCATCAGTGTGGCTAGACATCCGATTGCCTCAAGCCGTGATCGAAACCTGACTGATTTGATATCAGTCGGAGATTACACCACTAAGCTATTGAAGCTGAATTTAGACGTGTTTATTTTTAGATAAATAAGCCAGTACTTGGAGAACTCGATTCGTCTTAAGGAAGAATCTTGTATCAGCAGCAGTAATAGTCACTGTTTACAAATTCACTTTTCTCCCCGAGAGCTCAACCGAAATTATCTTTTTCAGGAGCATGTATATATTGTCATCCACAGACAGACTGTTCCGCTGCATAACAGCCCATCAGTGTGGCTAGACATCCAATTGCCTCAAACCGGAATCGAAAACCGACTATATATATTTTTAAATAAATCCTCAGTGAACAGTGAAGATTTACCAACCGCCGCTCAATATTTCATGCGTTTTCCTGCAATCATCAGGTAGTCAGCAACTGTATATTTTTTGTGAAAGATGGGCATTTTAGACCCACCTTGGCATGTTCAAGATGTTACAACGAGAGTAGCTGATGGCTACATAATATTCACACGCCTTCTAAATTATGAATATATATGCAGATTTGATGAACTGGTTAATAAAAATTGAGTAATAAAAATGGTAATAATACCATATCAGTATGGACAATAAAATTGATGATATTTATTATATATTAACCCTTGACTAAGGCACGAAGAGAAAGATTTTAAAGTCGGAATTTTCGGACACGCCTGTGTTCTTTTTCAGCGATACGAGGAATAAACAAAGAAGTGGGACTCTTGAGGAATGTTGTTGTTGGTTAGAGGGCTCCCTAATATATATATATATATATATATATATATATATATATATATATATATACAATACAAACCTGTTTCGCTGTACCACAGCTCATCAGTGATGATAGGCAACCGAATGCTTCAAGCCGAGATCGAAACTAGACCGATTTGGCGTCAATCAGAGACTCTACTCCTAAGCTATCGGCGCAGGGTAGAAAAAGATCTTTTAACGTATTGTATACGTGATGTATATAAACGTCAAATCGGCAGCCAAAGCAGACAATTCATGACTGAAGAGCGATGTGCTATATGCAGCAGGAGCTACTTTTTCAAAAATTCCCATTCCCCATAGTGAACGATATATATATATATATATATATATATATAGATAGATAGATAGATAGATAGATAGATAGATAGATAGATAGACAGATAGATAGATATGAAGAGATATAGTTTTAAGGTAAGCTATATATATGGGATAAAGTTCTTAATATCAGAGATAGAGCTTATGTAAATATAAATATAAAAACTAATAAGACTAATAACATAATCCGCAATAGTAAATCACATGAAAACAGATACATAATACTACCGACCAATTCTGTCACGTCCACTATCCAGAATAACCTATCCCATCTAAATAATCTTGAAATAGTCACAAACACTTCCAAAATCATTATGGATATACTAAGCTCTTCAAACAATAATAGCACTAATATTTCTGAAGCAGACATTTATAGAATAAATTGCCAAAACTTTTCCTCTCAATATATTGGAGAAACAAGTAGAAGTTTGAAAAAACGCATATATGAGCATAAAAGAGACCTCACAAAAAACAACTTAGCTAATGCACTAGTCATACATAGAAATAAATTCAACCATAATTTTGATTTTAAAAATGCTACACTCATAAAAAAAAAAAATAACTCACTCAGAAGGAAAATTCTGGAGAGTGCCGCCATAGTAAACTACCCAAATATTAATCTACGCCCAGGTTTTTTCCCTATTTCACCTTTCTTAACAAAATTAATGCTCTTACAAACAAATATACACAACAGATTCATAAAATCAAAAGAAAATGGTTGAATACATCAACACAATTATAATGACAATATTCTCCACACGTGACAATTACTGACGTTATTTTTCGGTTAAAAATATGAAAATAGCGTTTCTCTACATTCCAGTTGCTAGGTACATTCTGTTTTTGTTTTTATTAGTTACTTTGTTCATTTAATTTCATTTTCGTATTTTGCTTTGATAAAGTACACATTGGACGAAACGCGTCAGCAATTACCAGTTTTCCTATTGTCATTTTTATTCATAAATATAAATATAAAAGTGAACATTGAAGTCAACACTCAGAGGCGACAGGCTGTTTCATGCTAGACGCAATCGTCAGGCCACAATCATCGACGGCCTGACGATTGCGTCGAGCCTGAAACAGCCTGTTGCCTCTGAGTGTTAACTTCAATGTTCACCTATATATATATATATATATATATATATATATATATATATATATGTATATATATATATATATATATATATATATGTATATATAATTTTAAAATTGCTATATTTATGGGTAAAAATGCTCGATATCAGAGACAGAGCGTATGTAAATATAAAAGTAGAGATTGAAATCAACACCCAGAGACGACAGTCAGGCTTAACGATTACGTTTAGCATGAAACAGACTGTCGCCTTTGGATTTTGGTTTCAATGCCCTAAATGAGACCTATAGCCTTGGTTGGTGAGAATGAGAGAGAATGTCCTTGATGTGTTCTAATGAGGTTCTTCTTGCATAAATCCTTTTCTTTTTCTTTTTTAACGAATTTCTTTAACAACTAATTGCGATATCTGCAAATTTCTACGTCGAGTCTGAACAGTAATAAGATAGGTGACAGCTTGGGAAAACCAAGTGCTGTAAGTTTTGATTTGTGGGTGGTATAAAGGGCTTACGACCATATCACGTTGAAACACTGATTCCCGTCGGATCACCCAAGTTAAGCAACGTCGAGACTAGTCATTATCTAGATGGGTGACCGCTTGGGAAAACCAGGTGCTGTAAGTTTTGATTTGCAGGTGGTATAAACGGCTTATGACCATATCACATTGAAACACCGATTCCCGTGGGACCATCGAAGTTAAGCAACGTCGAGCCTAGTCAATACCTAGATGGGTGGCCGCTTGTGTATATCAGGTACTGTAAGATTTGTTGTGCGGTTGGTATAAAGGACTTACGGCCATATCACATTGAAACACCGATTCCTGTAGGATCACCTAAGTTAAGCAGCGTCGAGACTAGTCAGTACCTAGATGGGTGACCGTTTGGGAATACCAGGTGCTGTAAGTTTTGAAGTGCGGGTGGTATAAGGGGCTTACGAACATATCACGTTGAAACACCGATTCCCGTACGATCACCGAAGTTAAGCAACGTCGAGACTAGGTGACCGCTAGATGAGTGACCGCTTGGTAATACACCTCTACTTCCTTAGCTATAGGTTAATTAGTAAAACTTGTGTCACTAAACCATTATCCTCCCCACCAAAAGAAAATTTCTTTAAAATATTTTCTTGGATTTAAATAACTTTGAAAGTGTTGATAAGCCATAGAAAACAGCTCAATCAATCAATAAAATACTGAAAATGTATAGAAGCAATTATGGTCACAAAATGAGGGATTTATATATTCATTGTAATATATACTTAATCCCACTTTATATCCACATTGAAATGTCTTGTTTATGAAATTCTGATTATGTATGAATCCAGTCCTTCTCCCCCGGGTATGGGTTAATTAGTAAGATTTCTATCATTAACTATTTTCATCTTAAAAACAAAAAATTTTACAATCTAAAAATATTTTCTGGCTTTAAATAACCTCAAAGGGATGATAAGCAGTTGAAAACGAATCAATGAAATGACTTCACAGATGAAATTTTGTTTTTTACTGACGAAAAAATATATCTGAAATAAATTATGTTGCTATACGGACGCTTGTTGTTTCGCATGTCTGACTCTCAAATCAAAACAATTACAATATTAGACTAGATTAGTGTTGAGTTTAGCATTTCATTTTTTTTCTGCTATCCAAACGTTCCTCTTAAATTTTCTTCACTAGATTAATTTTCTTAGCCCTCGGGAGGCAACTCAGTGTTTGCTCTGCAGAAATCGTTCGAGGAGGTAATATAAAAATTAGTATGAAGCGCCAAATTTAATCCATTCAATCTCACTTATCCTATTGGAATTTAGAATAATTCATGATAAAATAAAACTATGCATACACAGAATCAAGCAAGGATGCTGAATGGCTAAAGATAGAGCCAATCTCTAGCCTCGTAAGGTTCACGTGACCCTGTCGATATAAGCGTCAAATTCAAAGACACATCCTCTTTTTTTCCACCACGTTTAATCAAACAACACAAAACAAAGTTGCTCCTTTACCACAAGCCCTGTCATTGGTATCAAGTTACGAAGAAATGGGGCCAGTAATATCAAAAGGAATTACTACGAGCCGTCGACTGAAAGGACCTTCTCCTTCAACAAAGACGCCTTTCACTTAAGCTAAGTCCGCAGACGCACATTGTCAGCAATCACTTCATTTTTTCCTTATTTCTTTAAATATTAAAATTTAAATAGTATATACGGAAGAATAACCTAATGGATAAACGAAATGGTTTGTGAATTTGGTGATATAATAATTCCGAATCCAATCTCTGGGCTGGGCAGTGTGTCTTTCGACTTAATGGAAACAGGGCGAACAATAACTGAGCTGAACTATACGAGTTATCCCTAGACATGGGATATCGCATAGGATATATTGCAGTGGAACAAGAACAGTCCACCCCTGTAGATTAAATAGAGGATTCAGTTCGGAATTCCCAGTAGGTTACCAGGAACAACATACACCAGATGAAGGCCGGAGAGCAGAACGACCGAAACTTTATGATATCAACAACAAAGATGAGGATAATAGTATGCATGTTGTTACGAACGTCCACCTAAATTTATTATAAAAAACTATACCATTGCTTATATTTTAGAAGCATTCTAAAATAAAGAGCCCAGTACTTGCAGAAAACGTAAAAATAGGAAACCCAAAGAGATAAGGTAGAATTAGTGACAACAAAGATTAACCACAATGTACACCTTCTTTCTCTTTCGATCACGTGTTGACAACATGATTTAGCCGGATGGATTCCAGATGGAAGATTGAAACTCGTTAAAGTAAATGCTCTCTGACCCAGCAGATGAGAAAAAGGGTCAACGAACTCATTTCGCTCACAATGGGAAAAAGTTCGTATTTGAAAATAAGGACCACGTGACGAGAGAAAAAGAAAGGAACGAACAGTGAAACGAAAAAGTCTTGTCCATGCCTCGGCCTGGACGGAAATGGATGCGATAAAAGCGAAAGTCTTGTCCAAGCCTCAAGGCTCGACCGACGAAGTCTACTGTAAATGCGAAAGACCCTGTCCAAGGGCGAATCAGCGAAAGATTTGGTTGGGTACGCGAAAGAGAATCCATCTTCGAATGGAATGGATGGGCGCATTTGCTATAAACGCGAAAGTTTTGGTTGGTTATGCGAAAAAGAAAAAGTCCCTCTTCGAACCGAACGGACGACCGACTGCAAATTCGAAGAAAGAAAGAAAGAAAGAAAGAAAGAAAGAAAGAACCTCAAAAGAGAATGCTGCTACATGGAGACGAAGGAGAGAGAGAAAAAACTCTTCCAACATAATCGTCTCCCAAGTCCCTAGACAAGACGAAAAGAAAGAAAGAAAGAAAGAAAGAAAAGACCTCAAAAGACATTGCTGCTACACCGAGACGAATGAGAAAGAGAGAAAGCGGTTTCAACTTAATCGTCACCCAAGCCCCTAGACAGGACGAAAAGAAAAGAAAGTAAGAAAAGACATCAAAAGGAGACGCTAATAAAAAGAAATAGAAAAGGAAAAAAAGAAAGAGATAAAGAAGTAGATATAAGAAACCTTAGTGGAAAAGAACTTTTATTACAATTTCGTTGTTTTTCCTGTTTCATTTTGTTTAAATGTACTTCTTTTTCATCTTTGTACTTTCATGCAAGTCTGACATGAGATGCTTTTTATTACATGTTTCTTTCTACTTGTCGTAAAATGTTGATGCTTTGTAAATTCGTACAAGTATGGCACATGTTCTGTAAATTTGTGCAAGTGTGGCACAAGGCAATACGTTGATTTGTGATTTACCTTTCTAAGAGGATGGTCTCCTTCTACTATTTTTGACACATATTGTTTTTGCTTTGCCCGCTTTTTTTTTTTCATTTTTTCCCATGTTTTTACGTTTGTTAATAAATTTATATTCCTTGTCGCCATCGTTGTTTGTCGCCTATCGTGTGTGTTCCTTAATCGATTCCGCTCGGCCGTGCCTGATCATCGGAAAGAGACCCTTGGGAAATAAATATATTTTACGAAAATTGAATAAATGTTACAAATAATAAGTCAGGTTGCGATTCTCCTCTATTTCCGCTATTGAGGACGGGGCGGGGTCGTAACAATGTAAATAGTGTAAATAATTAAATAGTACAGGTTGTTCTATAGCGGACCGTGGGTTTACGAGTTGTTAAATTAGGAACACGTGCGTTTATTCCTGCTAGAACGTCCACTACAAGAACATGGCGGACTCAGAGATCGAATCCACCATAAAGAAGGGTAAAGAAAACCAACAAGACCGATATATATATATATATATATATATATATATATATATATATATATATATATATATATCAACAAATATATGTATTAAACAACAAAATTTACAATAGACATAGACATTAAAATTTGTGTTTTGTGTGCGAATGTAAAGAGTTTGTATTTTGGTGAATGTTCGTACGTATGTGTATGTGTGTTTCATGGCGTTTTCACACAAGTGGGCAAAACACAAATCTCTGCGAGAGATCATATTTTGTAAATATGTCCGCTGAAATGCAAAGTAAAAAGAGCATTTACCTCACCTCCACGCGAGGTAGGATGCGGCACAAGGCCTGAAGAAAAGAGAACGATGCAAGAAGTCGCCCAGTATTTATAGTGTAGAGAGAGCGACCCCTAGCGAACAATTAAGAAATTAAAGAGGAGTTAACTCTGATAGTTGTGTTTCTTTCTGATCAAAAGCTGTCGCGCAGTTCATTTGAGCACTCGAGGACTTTACACTTGCCCTCCATAAACTTGGGATTGTGTCCTGGCGTAATATCTTGATATAATTACCACAGTCGCACAACCTGATATGACTGGGCGGGGCGCTGTGCTGCTGAATGCCAACCAACTAGCTCTATTTCTGACGGTCGTGGGTTAGAGCCTGATTCCCGATTGGGAGAGTGATCACGAAGTAAGCAAGCTCTTCTAGTAATGAATGTCATTGTTCGCGTTATTTCTGACATATCCGAACGAGGGCTCAGAATACGAAGCAAATTCAAGAAATCTGAAGGAATATTTAAGCGGTGTAATACAGGATTTTTTTTTCTGAAATTGCTTAGGACCTTAAAAAATCAAAATTTATCGGGAAGTTATTTTTTAAAATTACACCGATATTAGTTTTTGCTTATAAAGTAGTGGACTCTCTCGTCGATTTCAAGAATTTAATCATTTCAGTTAAAATCTGAATAACAAGATAATCCATACAGATGACTTGATTATAATGATTGTAACAGATTGGAATTGTGATGAGGTTGTTGTAAGTTACCCTGGAGATGATGGGGCGTGATATGAAAAAGGCTCGAGCGTCCCGTGTCGGTATGAGGTCACAAGGGGCCCGCTGAATTAAAGACGCGAGACAAAATGGAGAACAGAACGAGAATATCTATGATTGATGCGAGGTTTATTTACAAAGCAGAAGCCCTGGTAAGATGGCCTGAAAGGTGGTCGGGACAGGTCGGCATATCTAGGTAAATTTGTTCCGGTAGTGTTGACAATAGGCAAGTTCAGATGAAGTTGTTCCGGTCTTGTCGATGGTTGGAACGCTGAGGTGCTGTCGTTCCAGTGTTGCCGACAATTGGAAGTTGAGGAGCAGCCGTTAAGGGCTTGTCGACGTTTGGAACGTTGAGGTGCAGTCGTTCCGGTCTTGTCGACGGTTGGGAGTTGAAGTGCAGTCGTTCCGGTCTTGTCGACGGCTGGAAGTTGACCTGCAGTCGTTCCGGTCTTGTCGATGTTTCGAATGTTGAGGTGCAGTCGTTTCGGTCTTGTCGATATTTGGAACGTTGAGGTGCAGTCGTTCCAGCCTTGTTGACGGTTGGAACGTTGAGGTGCAGTCGTTCCGGTCTTGTCGACGGTTGAAAATTGACGTGCAGTCGTTCCGGTCTTGTCGACGTTTGGAACGATGAGGTGGAGTCGTTCCTGTTTTGTAGACGGTTCGAACTTGAGGTCCAGTCGTTCCGGTCTAGTCGACGTTTGGAACGTTGACATAAAATCATTTCGGGCTTGTCGAAGTTTAGAAAGTTGTGGTGCAGTCGTTTTGGTCATGTCGACGTTTGGAACGTTGAGGCGCAGTCGTTCCAGTCTTGTCGACTTTTGAAACATTGAGGTGCAGTCGTTTCGGTCTTGTCGATGTTTGGAACGTTGAGGTGCAGTCGTTCCGTTCTTGTCGACGGTTGGAAGTTAACCTGCAGTCGTTTCGGTTTTGTCGACGGTTGGAAGAAGACGTGCATTCGTTCCGGTCTTGTCGACGTTTGGAACGTTGAGGTGCAGTCGTTTCGGAATTGTCGACGTTTGGAACGTTGAGCAGCAGTCGTTCCGGCTTCATTGACAGTTGGAAGTTGACGTGCAGTCATTCAGGTCTTGTCGACGGTTAGAATTTGACGTGCAGTCGTTCCGGTCTTGTGGACGTTTGGAATGTTGAGGTGCAGTCGTTCCGGACTTGTCGACGGTTGGAAGTTGACGTGCAGTCGTTCCGTTCATGTCGACGTTTGGAACGTTGAGGTGCCTGGAAGGAGGTTGTAAGTGGAAGGAAGGGGAAGAATGTACCAGGTCCCCCCCGCAAAAAAAAGGAGAAGGCTCAACCAGCACCAAAACAGCAGGTGGAAAAGAAAAAAGGGGAAAAAGAAGTGTCGAAAAAGCAGTTACCCAAAAAAAAACCACAGAAACAGCAGCAGCAGCAGCAGCAGCAGCAACAACAACAATCACATCAACCACAGCAGCAGCAGCAGCAACCAAAGGAACAAAGAGACAGTCCGATGGAAGTTGAACACATGCCTCCACCTCGAGTGGCGTCTCTGAAGAGGTGCAGAGAAGAGGAGGAGGAGGAGGAGGAAGAAGAAGAAGAAGAAAGAAAAACACAAGAAAGTTGTTCTGGTCGTAGCCGGGCGGAACGCAGTCTGGTCAAAACCAGGAGGCGCTCCTTCCCGGCTTCGCCAATTAGATCGTCCTGCTCTCCCGGCATTAAGAGCTTCCCTTCCCTTCCTCCCCTTCCCGTGCTACACCCCCCTCTCCCTCCACATCTTCCCCGAGTTCTTTGAACACACCACCACACACGTCCACCTCCTCCCCTCCCCATCCTGCTAGGGAGAAAAAGAAGAAAAAGAAAATGTTTGAGGGCCCCGAGTCAATTTGTAAAATTGACAAAGAAGAGTACATAAGGGGCCTGTCCAAACAAAGGAAGGCCCTGTTGGAGGTGCTGTACAAAACGACGGAGGTGGACGGCAAAAGTGTCGAGGACCCCCGTAATTTTCCAAAGGCTCCAGGTGTCATTACCTGTATCAGAGACTCTGGTGGCTACCTGAAGGTGTGGAGCCACATATTCGAGGCCAGGGAGGCCTTTCCGAACATTAAAATGTGCGAATTGGACAACCCCAACTTAAAGAGATTGCGCAACTTTTGCTCTGGGAGGGTCCCGGTTTTAGTTCACCCCTCCTTATATAGGGCTATTAAATTAATGTACCCTATTGACGTCGGCGGTATTGTCCTGGGCGGTCGTATGACGAGTGAATTGGGCACTGGCAGTCTGGGACAAGCTGTCGGGGTCCTGCTCAACGCAGATTTCCGCCCCGTATGTGTATAAGGTTTTTGCACTTATTCTTTTTTTCTTTTTGCAGGCCTAGACGATGGCAGTTAAGTTAGCTATACTGAATGTGAATGGCTTGAGGGATCGGGGTAAGGCTGCCCGCCTGCTCCGGGACCTGTTGTCCTTTGATGTGGATGTCGCCGCGATCGAAGAGACCCACTTTGTTTGCAGTTCCGATGCGTGTGTGCTGGAGGATGACTTTGTCGTTTATTCAGCATACGGGGACCGGTCTGCCAGAGGTGTTTCTTTGCTTGTCAGACGTACTCTCGATGCGAAGGTAGACCTTGTGCATACCGATGCAGAGGGCCGGTTGTTCGTAGCCGATATTGCCGTGAAAAGTGGTTCGTTCCGGGTCGTTGCGGTTTATGCGCCCAATGACCAGAGGGAGCGGGTCTCGTTCTTTCGGCGGTTGGGGCCGTTCCTGGTGGATTCAACGCGCCTAGTTTTAATGGGGGACTGGAATGCCATCCTGGACCCCAAGTTAGACAGGGGGCGGGGTGCTAGCGGGAGAGGGGGCGATCGCAGCTTGGTCGATCTGATCGACGATTATGGTCTCGTCGATAGATACCGGGTCGATCATCCCGAGGGAAAAATGTGGACGTGGGCTCTTAATTGGCCTTTTGACAAGGTGGTTAGCTACCTTGACAGAATGTTAGTGAGAAGAGCCGACATAGAACTACTAGATTACCCTACGTTCCACTGGGTAGGCTATTCGGATCACAAACTCGTTTGTGCCCGGGTGGCGTTAGACAATAGGCCTAGAATGGCTGGGTACTGGAAGTTCAATCTGTCTTTACTGGACAGGCGGGACTTCCAGGAGCAGCTAACTAGACTAGTGCAGCGGGAGCTAGTGGCGGCGGTTATCGGGAATAGGTGGTGGGAACGCCTTAAATGTAGGATTAGGACCTTCACCACTGATTTCAGCAAACGGCCTGCTCTAGATAGAGCTGAAAAGGTGAAGACGCTTAAAGCTAGTTATTCCCGGGCGGTGGCTGAGGGGGATCCCCTAGAGATAGCCTTAGCTAAGGAGGCCCTGGATCGATCGAATAGCGAGCGGTACATGGGTCAGGTAATTAGACATAAGTTAAGCAAGATGTCTTCCGAAGCCGTGAACTTGGGCGCAGATCTGCGCAGGGAAGAGGTCCGTCGAGGTGGCGATCGTTACATTCGTGAAGTCAAATCCCCGGAGGGGCGTACTCTTCGGGCCACTGACGACATGTGCGGAGCGTTTCGGCGCCATTTCGAGAACCGGTTTACCAAGGAGCCTGGTCTCCGTGAGGAGGAGTTTCGTAGCTATTTGGCTGACTTTCCTCGGCTTTCGCCGACTGAAGCGGCTAGCTGCGAGGGAGAGATTACGGAGGGCGATGTCTACGCGGTTTTGAAGAAGGTCGGCAGAGGCAAGTCGCCCGGTCTGGATGGTTTGCCCTATGAATTGTACTTGAGGCTGTCGCACATCTTTGTTCCAATTTTGACTGCAGTGTTCAACAACTGGTTTCGGTCGGGGTCCATCCCCAACCGGATCACCAGGGGTGTGATCACTCTGTTGAAAAGGGCAAAGGTGGTGGGGGGAACCTAGATGATTACAGGCCCATAACTCTGCTAAACACAGAGTTAAAGATTATGGCCAAGATCCTGCAGGAGCGTTTGCAGTCAGTTGCCGAGTCTCTGTTGGGACCTGAGCAGACTTGTTCTGTGAGGGGCCGAACAATTCAGAGCAACTTGCATCTGATCCGCACGATCATAGAGGGAGTAAAAGACGACGAAGAAGCCGCGCTGATCAATTTGGATCAGTCCAAGGCATTTGATAGGGTCGACCATCGCTACCTTGCAGCTATCCTGCAGGCCGCTGGATTCGCACCCAACTTCTGCCGCTGGATTAGCCTCCTGTATCGCTCCCCCAGTGCGGTGGTACAGGTGAAGGGAAGGCTGTCGGACGCGTTCGTGCTATCTAGGTCGGTTCGTCAGGGTTGTCCACTGTCGCGTCTCCTTTATGCTTTAGCGTTGGAGCCTCTCCTTCGCCGGCTGAAGGACGAGACCGGCAGTCCGGCCCTACGTGGAATTGCCGTTCCTGGAGGGTATCAAGCCAGGGTTTCCGCGTACGCCGATGACGTATCTGCTTTCGTGTCGTCCCGAAACGACATTGAGGTGGTACAGAAGGCGCTTGATCGGTACGAGAAGGTGACAGGGGCCAAAATAAACCGCGACAAGTCGTCCGGCTTGCGGTTAGGTGCCTGGAAGGGGGTCGCTCTTCCGGGCCGCTTCGGTTGGACAGACGGTCCTGTCCGCATTTTGGAGTGTGGTTTGGGCCTGACCTCCAGCTGGAGAAGAATTGGTCTGAAGTACGAGCAAAGGTCGATTCCGCCGGTCAGACTTGGAATCGACGGAGGTTGTCCGTGAAGGGCAGGGCGGAGGTGTGTGCTACATACATTTTCCCCCTGATTCTTTATCGATTGTCCGTACTTCCTCTCTGTAAGACTCACAAGAAGGCGCTCGAGCAATCGCTATCCTCCATTTTATGGAGGGGACGCGGGAATCGGGTCGACAGACGAGTCTGCACTAAACGTCCGTGTCATGGGGGGCTGGGAATGCCGCGCCTGCCGAGTCACATCCGTGCCTCTAGGTTGGCTTTCCTACGCCGTGCATTGACTGGAGGAGATCCGATTCTGGAGGGGATTGTTAGGGACGCGTTCCCTGGCCTTACCATCAGTCCCCCCATCTCGCGGGTTGAGCGCGGTCGTAAACCCCGGGATCAATCGGTTTTCCTTCGCGAGTGTCGGTCGGCCTTGAGGGCCGTTCCCCGGTCCAGTGACCTTTCTCGGCCTAGGAAGGTTTTCTATCGTGAATTAGTGGAGAGGCTCGCGAAGGATCTCCTACGAGATACGCTCGGCTTGTCGGAGGAGGAGTATTGCTCCTACTGGTCTTGGGCGCCAGCAGCGGATTACCTCAGTAACCCTGAGTTTTCGCTTAGCTGGCGATTGGCTCGGAATCGGCTGCCTCTCAACGACAAGGCTTTCATATGGGGCTTGGCGGATTTGCCAGACTATGAACGGTGTGGCTTTGGCTTAGAGGAAACGGCTGCGCATGCCTTCTACCATTGCCCCCAGGTCCGCCCCTTATGGGACCATGTCGGCGAGCTGACGGCTCGTCTCGCTCCCGAACAGCTTGTGTCCATTGATCGCGCATACGCGTGTGACAATGTGTCGCCCCCGTATTCCGGGATGAAACGGATGGTGTTTCTGACGCTGATGGCCACGGCTCGAATGGTGATTTGGACGACGCGAAAGGAGGAAGTCTTGCGAGGCAATCGTCTTTCTCATTCGGATCTAATTCGATTCTTTGAGCATCAGCTCAAGATGAAGATTAGATCGGATAGAAAACGATTGCATTCGACAGTCTTTAGCGAATGGTGGGTAAAAGAAGCGAGCTTGCTTCGTGTGAACGGGGCTAGCCTTGATTTTCTCTTCTAGGTCAACCTATTGCACATCGGGGTGGCTTCCTGTGGAACCCTCCCCTTGGTTAGGTTAGACAAGCTTCAGTGTACCTAGTTAATGTGAGTAAGTGTTGTTCCTGGCCTGCATCCCGGCCGTTCTTTGGTTATGATCCAAGTCGAGATTCCTATCCTCCCCAGTTTGTTTTGACCCCCGCCCCATTTTCATCTCGACTGGGTCAGTTTTATATTTTCCCATTCCAGCCTAATATTTTATACTTTTTCCCACTCCCTTAGCGAGAGCGTCTCTTGATTTTGTCCCCTGGGCAGAATACAGCGGCCTCTCTGTTTTCTGGGTTGGACGGTCCCTACTAACATCAATTATGTTTAGTTTGTATTTGTGTTTATTTTAAGTTTATTATTGGGTTCATTTCCCTCCCCTCTCATTTTATCATTATTAGAATTGTATATATATATATCATCATTAGAATTTTCATGGTATGGGGCGCGATTTTGGTAGGTCTCCCTTGAGAGCACGTGGTATTATGGTGGTTGAAGGATTGTTTGGTGATGGACGAGTTCTTTTGGTGAATGTGTAAAATGTAATGTACGAATGGGTCGCGAATCTGATTAGCTAGGTATAAGATAGTTAGTGTTGACCAGCCTCTACCCCTCCCCTTTATTGGCCTTGTGCCACAATTTGTACTTTTTGTTCAAATAAATACCGGTCTTGTGGACGTTTGGAATGTTGAGGTGCAGTCGTTCCGGACTTGTCGACGGTTGGAAGTTGACGTGCAGTCGTTCCGTTCATGTCGACGTTTGGAACGTTGAGGTGCAGTCGTTCCGGTTTTGTTGACGGTTGGAATTTGAGGTGCAGACGTTCCGGTCTTGTTGACGTTCGAAACGTTGAGGTGCAGACGTTCAGAATTTGTCGATGATTGGAAGTTGAAGTGCAGTCGTTCCGGATTTGTCGACGTTTGGAACGTTGAGCTGCAGTCGTTCCGGCCTCATGGACAGTTGGAAGATGAGGTGCAGCCGTTTCGATCTTGTTGACGGTTGGGAGAAGACGTGCATTCGTTCCGGTCTTGTCGACGTACGGTAGTTCAGGTGCATTCGTTCCGGTATTGTCGACGGTTGGAAGTTGACGTGCAGACTTTCCGGTCTTGTCGACGTTCGGAACGTTGAGGCGCAGTCGTTTTGGTCTTGTCGACGTTTGGAACGTTGAGGTGCAGTCGTTTCGGTCTTGTCGACTCTTGGAACATTGAGGTGCAGTCGTTTCGGTCTTGTCGATGTTTGGAAGTTGAGATGCATTCGTTCCGTTCTTGTCGACGGTTTGAAGGTGACCTGCAGTCGTTCCGGTTTTGTCGACGTTTGGAAGTTGACCTGCAGTCGTTCCGGTCTTGTCGACGTTTGGAACGTTGAGGTGCAGTCGTTTCGGAATTTTCGACGTTTGGAACGTTGAGCCGCAGTCGTTCCGACCTCATTGACAGTTGGAAGTTGAGATCCCAGTCGTTCCGGTCTTGTTGACGGTTGGAAGTTAGGTGCAGTTGTTCCGGTCTTGTCGACGTATGGAAAGTTGACGGGCAGTCGTTCCGTTCATGTAGACGTTTGGAACGTTGAAGTGCAGTCATTTCGGTTTTGTCGAGGGTTGGAAGTTGACGAGCAGTCGTTCCGGTCTAGTCGAAGTTTGGAACGTTGAGCTGCAGTCGTTCCAGCCTCATTGACAGTTGGAAGTTAAGGTGCAGTCGTTCCGGTCTTATCGATGGTTGGAAGTTGACGTGCAGACGTTCCGGACTTGTCGACGGTTGGAACGTTGTGGTGCAGTCGTTCCGGTCTTGTCGACGTTTGGAAGTTAACGTGCAGTCGTTCCAGTCATGTCGACGTTTGGAACGAAGAGATGCAGTCGTTCCTGTTTTGTTGACGGTTGGAAGTTGAGGTGTAAACTTTCCGGAATTGTCGACGGATGAATCGTTGAGGTGCAATCGATCCGGTCTTGTCGACGTTTGGAACGTTGAGGTGCAGTCGTTCCGGTTTTGTCGACGTTTGGAACGTTGAAGTGCAGTCGTTCCGGTCTTGTCGACGGTTGGACGTTGAGGTGCAGTCTTCCCGGAAATTCGTTCACAGATGTCCTCAAGTGTTAATTCAATACCCGATTAAGGCAGTTGAGAACTTTCAAAGAGAAATCAACAGGAGATAACTGATAACTGACACGTAGACCTAAAACAGTCTACCACAGTAAGCGAAATAAATGGTTCAGTTCGACATTCCAGCCTCCTGAAGAAGGTCGGAACATACAACGGCCGAAACGTTGTAATAAATATGGCGGCAAAGATGAGGACAATAGTCCGAATAATGTAAATAATGTACATAATACCTCATCTCAGAAATATAGACAGACTCAGTGGGAAGGTTGTTTTTAAAATGATGTAATGTCGTCATTATTCTAGACAGATTAAGACTTAAACAGAAGCAGACACACTTTTCGAAACGACTGATGACAAACGAATGCTGCTCAGTGTGTTGCAAATTTTGAAACCTCCCTCCTCGGATTGAATTCAGAGTTTTCCTTCTCTTAGATTAGTTGTCACCCAACGTAAAAGAACTCAATCTGCTTTGTTGTTCACCTCATCACTGGAGGTAGATAGATTTGTGCCTTTTCCAGGGGACTGAACGCGAGTGTGAAGAAAGCGAAATAGACCAAAATTTGAACCCGGTTCGAAGATTTCATTTTCTGGGTCGATAACCGTTGCACTATCCTTAAATACAGGACTCCCTCGATTAGTGCTGCTAATGTGTACATCGGTAACTATTAAAAAATCAGTTTTCAATTACTGTGGTTTAACTGAAGAACGTTTTACCGTACTAATCGAGTATTATGTATGCACCTATCGAATTTTGGTATATAAAAAAATTTAGCGCACTAATCGAAAACGCATTAATCAATTGCGCATTAATCGAGGGGTTCGTCTACTTATACAGAGTGCCGCAGAAATACCCCTCATATATACCTCCTAGAAATACTTCCCACATAATAGTAAGATATTTAGTGGCAATGATGTAATGTCTTGCTATTATGTGCAAAGTATTTCTGTCGCACCCCGTATAAATAATTTAAATCAAATGCAACATTATCTGTACTTAATTTCAAAAAGCAATCTAACATTATTTAAATTTATCCTACTGGTTTCGAGATGTGAAATTTTAATATCATATTTTAAATTGTATATTTAAACAGAGCTATAGCAGTATAAACTGGGCCGTCTCACTTCGATTGGCTGTTGATTAAAACTGCGAAAAAGTTCGATAACTCGGATAATTATCTCCCCTACATTTTACTCTTCTTCTGTAAATATAAAGAAAGGTAATTCCTTTTTTTTTCTTTAAACACGTGTATTATCCTCCACTGTCCATTTTACTCATTTCGACAAATCTTTTTACCCTTATTCCACTTTTAATATGGAAAACCCAAAATTGGCAATAACACGAAAAGGACAACATGAATAATGCAAATCTATGGAAAAGCAAACGGGAAACAATACCACCATCTTTCTTAAGAAAATTCATAGCAGCGAAAAATTTACAGATATTAAATAAAAAGAACTTGTGGAAATTATTGATTTCGACGCATTGAAGATATATAGCACTTTAAACAGAAAAGGCGAATCGGAGATTATTAATATTCTGGTTTAAAAACCAAGGGAAGTAATTCTTAACTTTGTTACCTCCCTTGAAAAAGTTAAGTTTTGTTGAAATAAAATTTGTTTTTTTGTTTTGTTTTGTTTTATTTTGTTTTTTTATTGTGTGTTTGTTTTTGTTTGTTTTTAAACGAATTGACAAAAACCAAAGAATGTGATTTCAGTAGCCGGTCAAGGCAGTGGAGAACATGGAGAGGGGTATTAACAAGAGATAACTGATAACTCAAACTGACATACATGGCACGCGGAACTAGAACAGTCTACCGACCCCAGTGAGCGAAATAAAGGGTTCAGTTCGACATTCCAACCACCCGAAGAAGGCCGGAGCGTACAACGGCCGAAACGTTATAATAAATAGTGCTCATATTGCAATTTTGCTGTTATCAATCCATGTTTTTACCAGAGCTCATATTGCAACCTTGTTGTTATCATTGCTTTTCTCTAGCACTCCTTATTACTGGTTCCCATATTCTATTTATTTCTATGCTTGGTCGGCTCAGAAGATTTTTGTATCCTCAAGGACACATGGCATAGTGGATAAATGCATTGGTCAGATCCAGTGACAAGACCCAAAGAGTGTGAGTTCAATACTCAATATTGTGGAGAACTTTCAGAGGGAAATTAACAGGAGATAACTGATAACTGACATCCATCAAACATGGCACGTGGAACTAGAACAGTCTACCCCAGTAAGCGAAATAAAGGGTTCAGTTCGACATTCCAACCACCTGAAGAAGGCCGAAGCATACAACGGCCGAAACGTTGTAATAAATATGGCGACAAAGATGAGGACAATAGTCCGAATAATGTAAATAATGTACATAATACCTCATCTCAGAAATATAGACAGATACTGAAAGGCCGAAACGTTGTAATAAATATGGCGACAAAGATGCGGACAATAGTCCGAATAATGTAAATAGTGTACATAATACCTCATCTCAGAAATATAGATAGATACTGAAGGGCCGAAACGTTGTAATAAATATGGCGGCAAAGATGAGGACAATAGTCCGAATAATGTAAATAGTGTACATAATACCTAATCTCAGAAATATAGACAGATACTGAAGGGCCGAAACGTTGTAATAAATATGGTGACAAAGATGAGGTCAATAGTCCGAATAATAATGTAAATATAGTGTAGAAGAAAGTAACTTCAAAAACAAATCCACCTCCGAGAGGAGAGACGGGATAATCTCAACATTCCCAGTGCAAAAAGAACTGACAATCCCTTGCACTACTGCCTTCAATGTCACCATGGACCACAATGGTGAGTAGTAGAGAGGTGGTGACCACATCGGCGCGAAAATGCGTTAATTGAATAAAATAAATGAATTTATTTAATATCTTTCTTGTCATGCACTATTATGGTGGGGACGGTGGAGTAATGAGTAGTGACTAGGGTAGCGAGTTCGAATTCTTGTTGAATCCATTATTACATTCACTTACGTGCTTTTCACTCCCACTTCCCCGGCTATGGGTAAATAGCAGGACAGATCGTGTTCTATAGCCATGGATGGCAACTGGTCTACCGGAGAAAGAAATGGCAACCTACTACTGGAAAAAAATCTACCTCGTCAGTCATGTATCGAAAGATACATGATCGCCTAAGCGTGCCTCAAACATAGCACATAACTCACTATTATTGGGAAGGGGGGTAAATCAACTTAAAGGAAGAGTGGTTATTTCCCTTAGTTATTCCCTTATTTTCTTTGCGAATTTTAGATCTCTGTTTTTTGGTTGGGGGTTGTTTTGTTTTTTTTTTGGGGGGGGGTAATTTTCAATATTTCTCATCGTTTCAAAATCTTTGTTTCATTGCATCTTATTATTGAAACTTTCTAAAAAATTGCCATCATTTTTTAATTACAGGTACACTCTGGTGGGGAAAATAAAGAAAATAACAAATCTATATATTTTTTTTAATAAATGAATCTTGTAGAAATAAATGTAATTACTCATCATAGACACAGCAGAGGATCTTTCACATCTAACATTTTTCATATTAAAGCCAATTTTTAATAGTAATACATACTTAACTTAAACTAACATTTAAAAACATTATGTGCCATGAAATGCACGTATAGTGGATTAATAATTGATATATGTTCAAAAATAAGACGAGTTCTGCCACCGAGGCACATCGAACGTAACCAATCTTTTAGTGGATGGATTCAAATACAATTATTAACCCTCGACTGCTTTTACTCAATCAAATGTGATGTAGTGATTACTACTATGTTTGCCACGCCTACATTTTTCTCAACTGTGATTGGTCAAATAATATATACTAAATATCACAGGACAATTTACTGATCGCATTCACCACACTGAATTTTTCCTACCGTTAACTCACAAACATGCTTTTGTTATAAAATCACCGATTGGTTAATTTTTCATCCAATCAGATATTTTTCGTGTTCTTTCAAAATTTATCCCGCGTTCGTGCTGGGAGCCTACCGATAGTAATATGTCCGGATTCATTCCCAAATTAAACCAGTAGAGTTGAAGACAATTGAAGACAGTAGAATTCAACTACTCACACGCGTCTACACAGATTATTCATTCTACTCACTCCGCACGCACACACACAGACACAGAACTTGAATATCATTCACCATCAGTTCTTTGTGAACAAGCCAAGTTGCAACACCTCTGTTAGTTATACAAAATACACAATTGAACTTTCTGTGTGTTTTTCTGAATACACATTCTATTTTAACGCAGAACTCTGAACATTATATTCAGAAAACTTGCTTATTTAAATATCACCATATTCGACTAACAGATAAAGGGAAACTACTTTTTTCTCCTTATTCACACATTACAAAAATTACCTTGTATTTGTTGTTGTTTTTAATTTTAATATATATATATTATTGTTGAAACACAAATCGGTTTTGCATTGTTTTTCCTTGATTTTAAAAAATATATAAATGTTAAATGCTCTTCAACACGCAGCCATATTAATCTTTTCAACCAAACACCATTTACATTGGTAACCCCAATAATTAAAGAAAGCAGTATTTACAGTGACACAAACAAATGAACAACAACAATAGTAATAATGAAAACAACAAATCAATGAAATAACAAATAATTATTTCGTTTTTTATGATACAAAACTGGTGTGATGCTCAATTGAGTTGAAAATATTTTTTACGCAAAATTTGTTTTGGTGTTTAATTTAATGCAATTCATTTTTCAATCCTTCTATCAGGTTTAATTCCATAATTTCAACTCCTACGCATCAAAGCACGTAATATACTAATCTTACTAATATTTAAGTTTTTAATAATACAATAAAATATTGGTTATCCAAATTAATAAAATTTCACGGTTCTCTGAATATTTAATTTTACAACAATTTTGACTAAAAATCTATTACAAGTGATAAAGCTTATCAGTTTATTCAGCATTACCACTGAATCTGATTCTTACATCCAGAGCCGGCTGAAGGTACTGGCAACTCGGGCAGTCACCCAGGGCGCCATCATACCACCCTGTCATGTGTTTGGGATCTTCCGAAACAGAAGTTTATAAAAAACATTCTTGCAGTCGTCCATGGCTCAGGACAGATAAATTCTTTGGTTATTTTGTCAATAGACAACGGTCTTGTAAAGATGTGCAGATCTAAAGGCTAGAAAAATGTTATAGGTTGTGCTGTGGTCTGGTTAGCGCCAGAATTAAAAATACAAGAGAGGAATTGAGTTAAACAAATATATTAACAGAAAACAGTAATACAAGCATACAAACGAGAGTGTTACAGCAAGAATGTTCAGTCCAACTGTCAGAGCTGACTGCTGAAAACCTCCCTCTCCAAAAGGCAGTACCTGCTCCTATTTATAGCTGGGAGAGTCCATGCGTGCATGGGTAAATTATCATAACAATATTAAAATCCCTTTACAATGTATTTTCATAATAAAATCCCTTTCCAGTGCATTTTCATAATAAAATCACTTTCCAATGCATTTTCATAGTAAAATAACTTTCCAATGCATTTTCATAGTAAAATCACTTCCAATGCATTTTCATAGTAAAATCACTTTCCAATGCATTTTCATAGTAAAATCACTTCCCAATACATTTTCATAGTAAAATCACTTTCCAATGCATTTTCATAGTAAAATCACTTCCCAATACATTTTCATAGTAAAATCACTTTCCAATGTATTTTCATAGTAAAATCACTTCCCAATACATTTTCATAGTAAAATCACTTTCCAATGTATTTTCATAGTAAAATCACTTCCCAATACATTTTCATAATAAAATCACTTTCCAATGCATTTTCATAGTAAAATCACTTCCCAATACATTTTCATAGTAAAATCACTTTCCAATGTATTTTCATAGTAAAATCACTTCCCAATACATTTTCATAATAAAATCACTTTCCAATGCATTTTCATAGTAAAATCACTTCCCAATACATTTTCATAATAAAATCACTTTCCAATGTATTTTCATAGTAAAATCACTTCCCAATACATTTTCATAATAAAATCACTTTCCAATGCATTTTCATAGTAAAATCACTTCCCAATACATTTTCATAATAAAATCACTTTCCAATGCATTTTCATAGTAAAATCACTTCCCAATACATTTTCATAATAAAATCACTTTCCAATGTATTTTCATAGTAAAATCACTTCCCAATACATTTTCATAATAAAATCACTTTCCAATGCATTTTCATAGTAAAATCACTTCCCAATACATTTTCATAATAAAATCACTTTCCAATGCATTTTCATAGTAAAATCACTTCCCAATACATTTTCATAGTAAAATCACTTTCCAATGTATTTTCATAGTAAAATCACTTCCCAATACATTTTCATAATAAAATCACTTTCCAATGCATTTTCATAGTAAAATCACTTCCCAATTGTTGTGGCTTTGTTAGGGTCAGAAATAAAGACACAAAAGCGGAATTGAGTTAAACAAATATTTTAACAGAAAACAGTCATGCAAACATATACAAACGAGAGTGTTACAGCAAGAATGTTCAGTCCAACCGTCAGAGCTGACTGCTGAAAACCTCCCTCTCCAAAAGGCAGTATCTGCTCCTATTTATAGCTGTGAGAGTTCATGCGTAAATTGCCATAACAGGTTGGATAATGAATGTTTTCTTTAGCATGTATTAAGTTGTTATTCTACATTTTCATTTTTTTCTTTATACAATTATACAAGTTAAGGTGGTGCCAAAGTTCAGCTTGCCCGGTGTGCCAGCAACCCTAGGACAGTCACTGTTTACATCTTATCTCTTGGTGGCCACTCATATTCCATCCTAAAAGTTCCCGACAAGAAACAAAATATCATTGACTGAGAAATATGCCAAAAAATAATGATAAAATGGTTGATCATCAGTGGTAGATATTAGGTTGGTGCAAAAATAATGACGTAATAATGTCGTTTTTTGACGTATTTTTTAACGTCAAAAAACGACATTATTACGTTTTTATTTTTGCACCAACCTAATAATATTGGTATCTGTTGGTAACTATGGTTGCTGTTGGAAAATTCTATAATTAAGGAGTGGAGAGGGAGTCAGTAAAATGCTACATTTGATTTAATAAAAATTTTGAGCAGAAAAAAAATATATTTTACCAAGAACTTTATCCTTTCTAAACATGCCTCTACATTTTTTGGAATTTCGCAAAATTCCAGTTTGATATCCACAACCCTTTCTTCCAAGGTCCAACCCAAAAGTCCCTCCCCAACCTCGAATAATCACATTTCTAATGAAATTATTAGAGAGATCACTCCACATCATAAATGTTTGATTTCCGAACATAATGTGCGTATACAGAAGCCGATTATCTCCCTTTGTTTGAGATAGTCACATGGGTCATATGATAGCTGCTTACTGTAACGGAAGCAGCTGTCAATTTCAGTCAGTTTACACTAGCTAAACCAAGAGGTTGGTTTCTTTAGCCCAGGTCATGAGGGGCTCGGGCGGAGGCTAAATCTGCCTCCCCAGCAGCTTACAAGTCCATGATGTCGTTTGCCTTTGTGAATATTATCTTTCCCGGATATAGAAAGAAACTTCAACTTTCAGTCCTCAATTCGGGAAAACCCAAGACTCACTGTTTCCTATTTGTGGAATATGTTCTCGCTCGGGACACAGTAGACGAATCCGGCTCCTTTGAATCTAAACATGGCTTCTCCAGACACAGAATATCTATATATGTAAGACGCTTGCATTTTGTTTCTCCTTACACTCTGCTTGTAGATATATGTGATATACTTTCTATGTGTGGGATACGTGCATATATAGATTTGTGCCGTCCTAGGTATGACGTTAAACTGCATCCAACAGCAAGGCCTCTGATCAGGAGGTTTTGAGGAGCGTGGAACCACCTCTTAATTGCTGGTGTTCCCAGGTCCACCTTGACCCGAGGTGGTAGCACCTGTTAGGGGTCCCAGATATGGGGAAAATAGTGAACTCCTAGTTTTTCTAGATCTTACCCACGTCCTGGGTATGACGTTAAACTACATCCGCGTCCTGGGTATGGCGATAAACTACACCCAACAGCAAGGCCTCAGATAATGTTTTCGGGAAAATAATGTTGCCAGCTATACGTTTTTGAAACAATAATGTTGCCAGTTATACGTTTTTGAAACAATAATGTTGCCATTATATTTTTTTGAAACAATAATGATGCCAGCTGTGCGTTTTTGAAACCATAGTGTTGCCAGCTATACGTTTTTGAACGTCCTGGGTATGACGATAAACTACATCCGCGTCCTGTGTACGGCGATAAACTACATCCAACAGCAAGGCCTTAGATAATGTTTTCGGAAAAATAATGTTGCCAGCTATATGTTTTTGAAACAATAATGTTGCCAGCTATCCGTTTTTGAAACAATAATGTTGCCAGCTATACGTTTTTGAAACCATAATGTTGCCAGCTATACGTTTTTTGTAAAAAATAATGTTGCCAGCTGTACGTTTTTGAAACAATAATGTTGCCAGCTATCCGTTTTTTGGAACAATAATGTTGCCAGCTTTGCGTTTTTGAAACAATAATGTTGCCAGCTATACGTTTTTTTTGAAACCATAATGTTGCCAGCTATACGTTTTTGACTTTTAAAGTCCCTCAAAATCATTTTCGACATAAAGTGACCACTAAGTTTGAGATGCCGTTAAACAAAACAATTAATCAATCAATCAAGAACATGAAGAAATTATTTGCAAAAACTGAACCAAAAATTATATTGGATTTTCTAAAAAGAATTGGACTCTTATCAAAGATGTAGACTGATGTGTAAACAACATATCCTACCTTTTACCATTTTGCAAATAAAATGTCC
This sequence comes from Acanthosepion lycidas, assembly GCA_963932145.1. Lineage (NCBI taxonomy): Eukaryota > Metazoa > Mollusca > Cephalopoda > Sepiida > Sepiidae > Acanthosepion > Acanthosepion lycidas. The sequence continues at coordinate 29,823,544 of OZ010608.1, read as the reverse complement.
TTATCAAATGGAAATTCTTGACTTAAACAAAAATACCTAGGATTATTTTGCAGTGTACAAGCAAATAAGCTCTAGCTTGCTAAAAATGTTCCATACAAAATAGGCATTTAAAATTCATATATTTGGCATATATATATAAACTGGATTTGGCATTAAATAACCCACAGTGGTTGATATGCCATAAAACCCAAACAAACAGATTTGTGTTTTACTAGTATAAAGGTCTTCCTGAGAACAATGTATGTTTGTCATTCCTTGTTCTCTCAGCCATTCCATTCCGTCTGTGAATTATGGTGTTATTATATCGTAGATATAATAATGCTCATAATGGGGAAAATACGAAAGAAAGAATAAACCTTTCTACTATAGCTCTCTCCTGTTACAACAGTAATAAAGTCGGAAATTCATTTACAAGCAACATCTCAAATTCCCTGAGCAGTTGCCACTCTGATTATTAGCATTCACAAATCTGGGAAAAGATAATCCAGTAGACCTAACACTCAATTCAAACAGTTTTGTAATAATTTGAGTACTCTAAATCAGGGCTTCTTAATCTAGCGTCTAAATCTCTAGGGGATTCATGAATTGGTTTCAGGGGCTCTGTGAAGATCAAATAAAAATTAACATTTATATCTGGTATACAACCCTTGTTCCAATCAATGGTTTCCCATTGTAAGAATAAAAGAAAATGTATCCTGTGAATTCTTGAAAGAAAACACTCCCAGCCACTACTTACAATGCCGACCGCTAAGCGTCTCTTGACTTGCTGCTGGGTCCATGTTTTTAACATTTAAACATGTGTCATCATTCTCTGCACGAGTGCCATCTTTGGCCTCCCCATAACAGCTATGGCGGTATTTAGGGCCTAATCCCGGTCACGGCAACCAGATTATAGCGGTGTGACCGGGACCGCGGCTTGCTTGCCCTGGTCAGGATCGATCCTGGTATCGGAGGACAAGCCGCCAGCCCACACTCGTCGGTCGTTGACGGCGTTTGACACAGCAGCAGCTGGTCTTTAAGTTGACCTCTTCAACTATGACCTCTCTTACTCTCGTTGTGATTTTTTATCTTTAATTGGCAAATGACAAATATTGCATTGCATTTGTTTTAATTGTATTCGTTTTTAGAATGTTGTAAATATGAAATTATTCTTGTAAATAAACAATCTGAAGAAAAGTCTTTAATATCGTTGTTGTAAATTATCACGAACAAAAGGAAATGTATAAATTAAGTTTCATAAAAATTCTAATCATTTGCTTTTTAAAACAACAAATATTGCCAAGGATGGAAGGTAGTTAAAATAAAAGCAGTTTCAATGAAAAAAACGACACTCTGTTGCTCTAAATACAAAAAAAAAAAAATGAAGAAGCACACCTCAAGAAACAGTATATATATATATATATATATATATATATATATATATATATATATATATATATATATATGTATATATGATAATATTAGGGGTAAATATACACATACATATGCAAAATATATAAATATATATAAACATGCATACACATACATACATATTTTTTTAATAAAAATATTCGGGGAGAAAAAAAAATATATATGTAATAATAATGGACTCTCCCGTCGGTTTCGAATTATGAGGATCTGTCAGCTTATTGATTCAGTTATGAAAGTTTGTGCGATAATCTTAAGTGGCATTTAAGACCCTCTAGTGATTTACAAAGGAGGCCACATATGGAGCAAGTGTGAGGATTGTGAGATCAGTTAGATTGGCTGACCTTTTTGATCTTGCTCTCGCTACTTGAAGATGATTCAGACAAGCAGATTGAAAATTGCTCAGTCCACTAAAACACGTTGATTTCCATTCTACCCATACATAAATATATATATATATATATATGAGGATGATGATGATGATGATCAATCACCACCGCAATGAATATAATAATACATAAATGATGCATTGTTTTTTTTTTACTGTTTATCAACACTTTTACAAGTTATTTAAAGCCAGAAAATATTGTAAGAATTTTTTGCGGGGTGATAACGATTTAGTGATACAAGTCTTACTAATTAATCCATAGCTGGGGAAGAAGAGATGGATTAATACTTTTCATAATGGTATTGCACATAAGTGAATATATGAAGCCCAACTGGAATTGGAAATTGTTTTTCTGATTAACAATTCAGAGCCATTATCTATTACACACCCCCATATCCAAGCTTACGGTACTTGGTATTCTCAAGAGATCACCCATCTAGATATTGACCAGGCTTTTCAGTGATTGTAAGGGAACTGGTGTTTTAATGATACATAAAAGAATTCTTTATAATTATATCAAGATTCCTTGAACTTTCACCTCCATATTTTAATCTGTTTTTAATCATTTTACACCAAGCAAGGCAATAAAGCCACTAAGATGCAAGAAGTGTTACAGAATATATGACAAAACACACACACACACACACACGATTAAGAACATCAAAAGAAGAGGAACTAAGTAGACAGAAGATAACGATTGACATTGCATTTAAATTTTTGAACATCAAAGTTAACTGGAAAGCAAGAAGCCGGAAGAGAGTTCCACAAGCGAGAAGTGTGACAGAAAAAACTGTTAGCATAGAACTTACAATTGCATCTAGCCATTTCAACTGTAAAATGATTAGTTGTTGCCACCAATCTAGTACTGCACTTAAATGCATAACGTCTAGGTACCATAGAGAAAAGTTCATCAGTACAATTACAAAAAAACATTGGGAAGCTACGTTATGCCAAGGGAACATGACTAAAACCAAAATGCCAAGTCAAAACCAATAATATTGCAGATTCTTTGGATTTATCAATAACCTCTAAATATATAAAAGGAGCAACAGACTAGATATGGCAGAAATATTCAAAGCAAAGTTGAATGGTAGACTTATAAATATGCAAGATAGATTCTGGTGAGAAAAAAAAAAATTGTCTACCACATCATAGAAAACCAACTTTTTTCACAGTAGACCTAGCAATTCAATCAGCATAATCTTTTCACTTTCTGTTAGATGAAAATGTTCGTCTGAGAAGGTGCAATGAGACACTCTCCTGGAGGTTAGCATCAGCCATGCTGATGAAAGTAATTATTTAATATTTAAATGAAAGTTAACCTAACTTTATCTGTAACAATTCACCAATTTTTAAAAAATGTTTTTTTTTTTTTTTTTTTTACACATTTCATCAAATGGAAGGATGCAACTCAGCAATGTTTAAAAAAGAAAAAAACAAAAAAGAAACAGTGTGTCAAAAGGATGGTTATTCCCTTGACACCACTACCAGTTTTTTTTATAGTCACTCAGTAATATTTGTTTTAAAAAGTGATTGGAATTTTAATAAAACTTAAACATATGACAGTGGATTTACATATTTTCTTTATTCTTGAGAATTGACAACAAAGAAGTTAAATAATATTTATTAGATTGCTCCTATTTTCAAGAATAATTTTATATTTACAATATTATTAAAATATGTGATCTAACTATAATGAAATATTTATTATTTACCATTTTATTAAGAAATAAATATGACAAGAAATTTTTTATTCATAAATTTATAAAAATGTCTGAACAAGAAAATTTAAATAAACACTAAACTACAATCTGTAACTATAAATTTTGGAAAAAAAAAATTTTTCTGGTCATTTCTTTCATTTGATCTCACCACATAAATTCAATATCTCTTCCAAATATTCTTTTAATTATAGTGTGTGTGGGGGGAGGGTGAACATTCAATATTTTGAGTGTGTATTTCTCTATTCATTTGGGTGGACAAAGTTTCCTTTGTGTATAATTATAGATTTGTAATTTTCATTATAAATTTTTTTTTTTTTAAATCTTTTCAAATTTATTTCTTTAATAAATATTATATTGAACTTGGTTTACATATTTCTATAATTTTGTAAATAAACATATCCAAGGGAGCAAAAAGAAAAACCAAAAAAAAAATGCTAATAGCAGTGTCAAGGGAATAACCGTCCTATTGGCAGTTTTTTGAGGGTACAAAGGTTAAACATTGCCAGTAACCCTTCTAAACTTTTCACATGTTCAAAATGGCTTATTTCTTTTATTATAATCAGATAATTCGCTAAATAATTAACTTTCAGCACTCAGCATTAATATTACTTCACTTTCCACTGCGTTCTTTTTCAAAGCCTCTCAATTGCAATATCCTTATTGTCAATTTAACTTAAACTTGTTTTCTGTTGCCATAGCAGGATATGACAACACAACTATGGAATTCAAACTCACTATTGTTCAAACGCAGGATAAACTATTTGAACAGCAAATGAAGTCACATAAAGGTTAACAAATTTAGCCAAAGATTTGGTTAAGCTGAAATGAAAACTTTTCCATAAAAATGTATTTTAACTGTCGTCCTTTATAAAAAGGATCATTACTTTCTTTAGGAATCTGCTTCCACTTTCTTGAAAATGAACAAAGGGGTCATTAGTAAATTTAACTGGTAAATTAAAAAACAAAGCCATAATAACAGATAACACAAAGTCAGACTCCACACAGATTTATCTTTTTTCTATTCTTCCAATTTGAAAATATTAGGTTGTCATGCATGAAATGACACGTTTTTGGTTGGTTGTTGATCCAGTCATCTAACACAGTCACCTCCTTAGTATATAAAAATCTTTACTTACTCCAGACTCTTTATTACTCATAAGCCTAATGAAAATGATTACAATGAAACAATGTCAAGTAATCTTACTGCATGAATACAAACTGGGAAAAAGAACCATTTTTACATTGAATCATTACATGCAATAAGAAATGGATACTCTTTGACAGCAGTAAGAGTATGCCAGTGCTTAGATGCAAGTGGATCACCAAAACAATACCCAAGCCTCCACTACATCCTAAAAAGTTAATGGTTACTGTATGGTGGTCTTTCAAAGGGGCTATCCATTATTCATTTTTGTCTCAAGAGAAACCGATAGCAGCAACTTCTTCTTGCGGAGAAATTGAGTGTATGCATGAAAAATTGAAAAAGAAACATCCTAGACTTGTGAATAGGGATGGCTCAATTTTGCTGCATGACAATGCGTGCCTGCACACTTCTCAATTAACTGTCCGAAAGTTGTAGAGACTGAATTATGAAATTTTGCCTTGTCCTTCGTAATCACCTGATATTTCTCCTACTGATTATCATTTAAGTATTTGACATTCATATGTAATAAAACATTTTCCAATAAGGAAGAAGTAATTGAAGCATTTGAACTGTTTATCACATCAAAGGATGAGAACTTTTTTAAAGGTATGATCAAGAATTTAGAGGTACGTTGAAGAACAGTCATTCATCAACATGGTGTCTCTTTCAACTAAATAAGTTAGTTAACTTTTCAGAAGCATTTCATTCAATTCCTATAAAGTATGTCATTTCATGTGTGCCAAACTAATAAAAAACAAATATTAGTTTGGCTAGAAAGTCCCTCTCTTAAGAGCCAGAAAGAAAACAACAAAATTTTATGGAGCAACACCAACTGATGTGACAATTTGACCTAGAATCAGTCATCCATTGGGTTGAGAAGTTGGCTTCAAATCTCTACAGGCAGCTTGTGCCTCAATGAGGTCATGTGGATCCAGTTGCGGACTTCATGTGAATAAAATCCACTTGATGTAATCGGTTCAGCACAGTCATGACTGCTTGCAGAAGATTTCATTTTCAAAGCTGCCACTAAAGCCTCACTGTCAAATCGTTGATGGTCAACCAGAATGTGGTTGATTGTCAAGAGTAAGATCCCTGGAATTCAAACATCTGTATCACCTTGAGACCTTTAAACAAATGACTGTGCTTCTTCAGTATCGCAAATTTCCTTCACATCAGTTATTGAAGAAAGTCTTCGCTTGTAACAGTAGTGAAGCAAAACTCTAATTCTACTTTCTTCCAAACTTATTTCTGTCAGTTGGGGCCTACACAAAGAGGAATAAACTGCACAGGGGCAATAAACTGCAGCGTACAGAGTCAAATGAGTAAGGACATTTTGGCTAACCAAATCTAATGTTGCTATTGCACCATAAAATTTTGTTATTTTCTTTCCTCTTCCTAAGTGAGTCAGGACTTTCTGACCAACCTAGTAAACGTGAATATATTCTTGTCTGAATTTCTGAGTTGAAGAATTGATTATTTTATGCTTTGCTATTCAAACCAGCATGCAACGCCTGGCTTGTTAGATACACATTTTGGTTATTCTACTCTTGAGCTTTCTTCAAATATCCGTCTTATTCAGTAAAATTTTTTATAATTTCAAACTGCATCCTTTATTCAATGCAAAAGAGTAGATTGTTCATTACGCTTTCCATTTTTAGGGGAGATAACTCTTATCAGTTAATACCCAACAGTCTTATTCACCTTTGTGTTGCTTGTCCACTTTCTCTCAATCAGAGAATGGGACTTATCACTTCAATCCCTGTGAATGGAAGTGCTATCTGCCAGTATAACAATCAAGATGAGCATGCTGGTCTCCTTCTGCTTTGCATGCTTAGGGGATATTTCCTATCAATTAATACTTACCAGTCTTATTCACCTTTGTGTTGTTTGTCCACTTCTTTCTCTCAATAAGAGTATGTGACTTAGTTCAATCCCTGTGAATGGCAGTGCTAACAATTGCCAGTATAACAATCAAGGTGAGCATGCTGGTCTCATTCTGCTTTCCATACTTAGGGGATATTTTATATATACTCAACAATCCGTCTGTGTGTCACTTGTCCATTTCCACCCACAAAACCAGAGTATATAACTTTTTGTATATCCTCTAGAAGATTTGATTTGAAATTACAAGGTCTCAAACTCTGAAAATAGGAGGTCAGAGAGCACAAAGGTCGACACATTGCAAGCATAAGCAAAATAAGTATGCTGGTTCAAATAGCAAAGTGTATTATCAACATATCAACTCAATGATTTTATTTGTATGTATATAGGTAAGGACAACCTGAACACCCACATAGCTACAAGGTGTAATACAAGATGGAGATTTACAGTTGGCTTTGATGGCAATACTGTGTAAAAATTTCTGAAGCCCTCCTCGGCACTTCCACTTTTAGGGACACCTCAGGTGCCAGGCAATGAACCCACCCCCTACTGAAAAAGAGGTACTGCCTGGGGGTAGGGGAGGACTCCTGCAATTTGAGATTAATATTAGGTTGGTGCAAAAATAATGACGTAATAATGTTGTTTTTTGACGTTAAAAAATGACATTATTACGTCACTATTTTTGCACCAACCTAATTTTTTTTTTTAAATTTCCCAAGCATGTGCTGTGTGTATGTATGTATTTATGTGTGTGTGTGTGTGTGTATATATATATATATATATATATATATATATGAAATGGACTAAGTTTGACAATTATTTTAATATATTTATTGTTTATACGTTATTTTTATAGATACAAATATTTAAGTAAATGCTGTTTATAATAAATAGTATTAACGTTTACCAGCCTGAATGTCCGAGAAATTTCATAGAAAATATGTACTGCAACAGTAATCGAACCTGTATCCTATACAGAACTGACATATAACCTGACATGCTATACCATTTAGCTACAGAGGAAGTGTCTGGTTTAAAAAGCAGTAATTTGACCTTGCTAACCAGATGCTTCCTCTGTAGCTGTGTAATAGTATCTATAAAAATAACAGAAACAATATATACAGGGTGTCTCAAAAAAAATGTACTCACACTTTAACTGTCTCTAACATGCTTTTTTTGCTTTTTATGTGTTGCCATATAATGGTCATCAATTTGAATATTTGCGAACATGATTCATCAATTACATTTTTCTTCTGTATTCGAAGCTATTCCATTTCACTCTATCTTCATAAATAAAGGTTTTCTCGTCATTCTAAGTGTGAGTACATTTTTTTGAGACACCCTGTATATATTTGTAAGCTCATCTATAGAGAGCAAAGGTCAATCCCTCTCCATGTCCTTGTACCATACTAAACTAACATTAATAAATTTTCAGCATTGATTCACAGAACAAAAATTTGTAAGTGTCTCACTGGAAACGGGTTAGATTCTGTGGGTGCCTATTGACTGAGTAATAATTAGAAGGTAAAATCCTATTCATTTTGTTTTGTCTTTACAGAGTTCCTCCAATATTATGAATTTGTGCTACACTAATCAGTTTATCTTGTACTGTGTGTGTGTGTTTATATGGTAAAACAGCAAAACTGACAAGAACTAAACATTAAATATGAAAGACTAACACATGGTCTAAAATACCCACTCCAAGTCTTTCTCTTAAAAAGGCAAAAAGAGCTGTCCTCTATGTTGATGTTATCAGGGCCCCAACCTTAAAGTAACACTGCTTTAACTATTACAACTGCTGCTATTTGAACCAGTAGTTAAACTGAATAAAATTTCATTGCTATTACTACTAACAATGCAATAGTAGTACTTATAGCAAACAAGATGTTAAATTTTTACCAATTTTTTCTGTCCATGTACTTTTATTCTTTTTTTAAGTTAATATTTGTTCAATGTCTTTCTTTATTTTTACTTTTTTTATTTTTTCTTTTCTTTGCCATATAAATTGTCTAAACCAAGTCCAGTAAATACAAAAAGGGTTCCAAGCCATTGTCTTGAAGACATGGGATTCTGGAAGATAATAACAGAGCCAAGAATGGTGAAAAATTTGCGAGTGGTTGTGACAATGGAACAGGTCAGCGGTCCAAATTTGGCAACAGTTATGAAGATGAATGTCTGGAAAAGAAAGAAAACAATGTTTTAAGAGCAGATGTAACTAATAAAAAGATTCATTATTATACAATAAATATGGACTCTTTATCCATAGAGGTATCAAAGTACCAAGTGGTCAATTTTATCTAGTATATTCTCATGATTTCTCCTGTTCTCTCTTGCTGTCCTAATAAATACTTTTTCATTTTCTTTCCATTTTAAATCCCTTTCCTCAGAGATCCCAGCTAACCTAATCACTGGCTAATTAGAGTACTGAACCCATGCACATGTATTCTGTTTATTATATTTGCTAATTAGTAAAATTTCAATTACAAATGTCAACATTGAAAAATTAGCAATCTGTAACCCTCGTGCTCACAAGGAAAAAAAAATAAAAAATAAAAAAAAATGGTGTATCAAAATGGACAAAGTCCAACAATTATTTTAAGACATTTTTTTATGTTTATACATTCATTTTTATAGATGCAAATATTTAAGTAAATGCTCTGTTTATAATAAACAGTATTAAATGTCCGAGAAATTTTCATAGAAAATATTCGTCTTCTGACAGGAATCGAACCATCATTTGTAGTTTAAAGACAATAAAATCAACCTTGCTAACCAAACGCTCCTCTGTGTTCCAATTGGTTAAAGGCACGTCAGGCTATATGACAATTCCGTATAGGATACAGGTTCGATTCCTGTCGGAGGAGAAATATTTTCTATGAAAATTTCTCGGACATTCAGGCCGGTAAATGTTGTTTAATACTGTTCATTATAAACAGAGCATTTACTTAAATATTTGTATCTATAAAAAGAATATATAAACATAAGAAATGTCTTAAAATAAATATATATATATATATATATATATATATATATATATATATATAGTGAGAGAGATATATGAAGTTAGTTAAAATAATAGTGATGTCAATAAAAAAAATATTCTTTTGACACCATTTTTTTTCTACGGGATGCGATGAGTAAATTGTCGCCATTTTATATTTTCAATTTTGTGAATATGCACTGTCTGTTTTTTGATTTAGTCACTGGCACAGAGTATAGTAGGGGTCAGTTGGGCAGTGTCTAAGTAAAAGTGCACCATGATGCAATTCATTCTGCCAGAAATTTGGAAATAGCATGCAGAATTCTTGGCATTCGCACCGGAAGCACCAATACAAATATTTCAGAGTGCTTGGCTGTCAATCTGAGGTCAGTAAAGAGGATTCGGAAAAAGTTGGATGAGTCTACTGGTAATTACAAAGGTGTTTGGAGTCATCACTAGTGATGGCGATGTTATGCCTCTATTCATCTTCCCACAGAGTCTCAGATTCAATACAGAGGCTTACATCAATTGCTTTGGGGAGGGAGTGCTGCCCTGGGTCAAGAGCGGGATTGCTGAAAGACCCTATGTCTAGCAACAGGACTCTGCACCATACCACACAAGCAGGTGAACCCAGTCATGGCTGTCACAATTTCTGCAATCACATCACCCCTTACAACTCCCCAGACTACAACTCCCCAGACTGCAACCCCCTTGATTATTAACCCTTATACTACCTGCACATCCAATATCAACAATGTTAAACTAACAAGGTTGTCCATCAGAACACTCCTACTCTATGTGTCATCATAAGGGTTTCGGTTGCACATATATTAGGGGACACAAGACTACTCCAGGTCCGTCCTGTGTATGACGATAAATTACATCCGTGTCCTGGGTATGATGATAAACTACATCCGCGTCCTGGGTATGGCGATAAACTATGTCCAACAGCAAGGCCTCTGATCAGGAGGTTTTGAAAAGCGTGGAACCACCTCTTAATTGCTGGCACTCCCAGGTCCACCCTGACACAGGGTGGTAGCACCTGTTAGGGTCCCAGCTATGGGCAAATAGTTGACACCCAAACTTGTGTAAAAATGGGTTTTAATAGCAGAAATACTTTGTAATAAAAAAAAAAAATTACCAGCAATAATTTTTGAAGAAAAAATTATAATCAGCAATAATTTAAAAAAAAAAAAAAAAAAAAAAAGTACTAGCAATACAGTTATACATTCTTTGAAAAAAAATATTACCAGATATAGATTTCTTCAAGGAAAAATATTCCCAGAAATAGATCTTTGAAGAAAAACATATTATCAGCAATAAAAATTTTGTTGGCATTAAATAATCCATTGAGGTTGATATGCCGTAAAACAAAAAGAAAAAAAAAATCTACTCCAGGCATTCACGCACACTCCATCAGATTTAGAATTAGGTCTCATCCATTGACCAGTATGAAGGATCATTTTGCAGGACACCATTGCAGTTTAAATGCCATAATCTCACCTGTTAGATTATGCCAATGACCACATCCAACATACTATGCTTGCCAAATAAATCCATAAAGAATTTTAAGCTTATTAGCAGTATTGGTCCACCCTTAAAATTCTTGATAGCCAAGTCATACAAGTAGTAATCATTTTTAAGCAAAAGAAGGAAATTTTTATTTTGTTTTCATTTAAATTGCAACTTACCTGGCCCAATGCACTGGTGACGCTAAATGCTAATATATTGTAGAGAATGGAAGGATAACGATAGGCAAAACCAAGGAAAGCAATTCCTTCTCCTGTGAAGACTAAACCTGAAAATGAAATAAGAGAAAAGAAAAATATGAACAAGACAACAATATTAAAGTATAAAGCAAATAAAAAGTCTAATAGAAATACTTGTCTTCATACGTGACCAATGAATATACCTTTCTTCCCAATTTGCAATCTATTTTTATAGTAAAATCATTTACAGGAGATATTCTGTCAGTAATGGTTTTGTAACATTAAGTTGAAAATTTTAATCCCAAAATAAATTAAACACATACATAGATTTTATATACCATAGGTACTCATTTATAGCGAGTGTTTTTATGATCCTACTTTTTTTTTTTTTTTTTTAAACATAAAAAAAAGGGGTTTGCACTATACACAGGTAATTTTTTTCTGGAGAGGTTAAAATTCATGTAAAAAAAATTCAAAGGTTGCACTATACATGAAGTTGGTTTATTCACAAATATATACAGCATATGATTTGAATATTCCTTTTCTGATGCACACATGAGTGCTCTATTTTAAGGACTTTTGAAAGAGCCTTTTTACCATAAAAATAACTTTTTTTATTATTTACCCATTAACAACCAGTTTCACACAGTGGATTTTTTAAAATGGGTATTTGTTTTCATTGGATACTCATGACCTCTAAATTTCTTTTATACCTTTTTAATCATTAATAGAACAAAGTATAATAATAAAAAGATCACAGAAACCAAAGGAAAAAGTGGATTTTTGTCGAGAGCCAAATGTATTGCTAGTTTTATATATATATATATATATATATATATATATATATTTTTTCCAAAAATGTATTGCTGGTATTTTTACTATAAAAATTTATCTTTAAACTTTCATAGTGTTTAGACCCCAGTTAGGGGTCTAACTATTTTCCCATAGCTGGGAACCTAACAGGTGCTACCACCCTGGATCAGGGTGGACTTGGGAACAACAGCCAATAAGAGGTGGTTCCATGCTCCTCAAAACCTCCCAATCAGAGACCTTGCTGCCAGATGCAGTTTATCATCATACCCAGGATGATGCTAACTCAGGGAGGAACAAGCAAAATGAGGTTATCATTTTATTGTGGCATTGACCAGTTTATTGAATAGGGATATTTTTTAGTGATGAATAGAGATGTATATTTATGCAATAGGTTATAGTGTAGACATTGTGCTCACATGAGGGGTTTTCTTTTGCAATTCACAATAAATTTTAGCAAATTATTTACCTTTTAAAATTTAGAAAATTTGAAAAAAAAAAAAAAAAAAAAAACTTTGAAATTCATGATTTGAAGTGATTATCTGTTAGGAATCTGAAACAAATTATTTGAAAATAATGATTATTTCTTGGAGAAGTGAGTCTCTGTAGAAATGAAGACTTGTACCTTGCAATCATTAAACTCATTTACATCACCGTCCATCTGTATTCATTTCAAGTATTTCTGACTTTTCAGGTAAAACAAAGCGAAGACATGACTCACCAATAAATAACCAAAGGATGGAGAAGATATTCATGAAAAACATCATATTGTGGGCACTGGTGTGAGATTCAGCTCGCATCTTGTCCTGTACAGCACCAGTCAGACCATCCAACGTGAGAGACACCAGCTAAAAGTGCAAGAAAAAAAAATATATAATGCAGCATACTCCTATCTTTCCAGCAGATTTTAGCTTCAGCCTTCTTACCAAATTAGTATAAAAAATTGCATCATTGCATTAACTGGCAGATTTTCATGCTTTAAATCAGTTGTTCTTGATCTTTTTCTATTTATGGCCCCACTTTTGATAGAGGACTATCAAAAAATCCTCAATTTGATACATTTTTTTTTTCAATTTCCAGAACAAATAAACACTGCTATTTCTCCATATAAACTTTTAAAACAACTTGTTTTAAAAACCAAACCAGTTAAATGAAATAAACTTTTATTTTGGCAAAAATAAGCTATGCACATAAATGCACACACAAATTGAAAAAATTTTGCAAAATAAAAAAGTTCTGTCCATAAATTTTACATAAATGCACGCTAATAACGTAAAAGACACTTGAAAATTATTTTATTGCATAATTTAAATTTATTACAACTAAAATATATTGCACAACAGGGTTGTAGCACTATGAACACTTTCATGAACTTGTAGCTCCCCAAATCTCCAAATTTTTCTGTGGGCCCCATAAAATTTACCAGGTCCACATTTGTACCCAAGTGGTCCCCAGTTAAGATTCACTGATTGAAATAAACATAACACAACCTTTAAAACAATAACAAATAAAATTTAAAAAAAAAAAAAAAAAAAAAAAAAAAATACAAAAAAGAAATGAACTATTACCTCTGTCCCATAATAGTTGTACACTTGAATACACATTTCATACACTGAATACAACAACCATTCTGGGACAGAAGTCGTATTTAACTAGTTTTCATAGTTTTAGAAAATTATACCCGGCTTGCTATTTTTTAACTAAAACCTAAACTTTTATGAAGTCAATCCTTCTGCATACTGACTGTTTGATGCATTTTTGATTTGACCAACCAGAGATCTACTTGCTGATGTTGTGATTACCTATACAGGTAGATCTTGATCCGTACCAAATCCTTTCTCTACCTTGTTTGTACAGATGAGTTACAGCAATTATTTTTTTTCATTTTTTATTTTTCCTCATCTACACTGGGATTGACTGAAACCTGCAGGTGTGCAACTTTCTCTTTATGGAGTCTTCAGATACTAGAACCTTCACATAGGCCTTTTCTTCAGACAAAGAAGCTTCTCTTGACAAAAACCAGATGCCCTTAAGGGGCTAGCTACCCCATTGCTAGATTAACCCATAAATATATTAATTTTCCAAAGCCGGATCAAATGAGGAGAAAGACACATAGAGGAAAATATTTGGATGATTTTTGCTCACTTGGTTAGTTAAGGATCCAGTCACGTTATCACACTTTTAAGTTAGGAATACAGGTTTCAAATGTCACCAATTACAATCTCAAAGCCTTAATTCAAAATTGTTCTAATTAAATCTTTTGTGCTTATTTTTTTTCTCATGGTAGCTTTCTCCAGTTTTGTATCACCCACCTTCATTTATTTAGTAGAACTAATTATTTCCCATTAGTCACAAAACAATGCCCATAAACATCTAAAAGTCAATACCCATAAAACATCTAAAAGTCAATACCCATAAAACATCTAAAAATCAATACCCATAAAACATCTAAAAATCAATACCCATAAAACATCTAAAATTTTGGGCAAGGTAGTCACTTTGCCACATAAGCAGCAAGCTAATAATAAAACAATGAAATTAATTTTTCAGATATAAAAAGAATTTCTTACCAGTAAAAGTTCACCCATTCCATAGATGTGTGGCTTCACTTCATTTGTTTTCTTGTCTTTGTACATAAACAAAGCCACACCAGTAACGATAAGCAGTACACACAGGTATTTGGCAGCAGGGTACCGTTTCCTTGCCAGCAGCACACCCAGGATCATCACCGGAATTGGTTTCACAGATTTTCCTAAAACCTGCCAAAAATAGAAAAATTAAAATCTCGTTAGCAACATCTACATGGGCCAGAAAAACAGCAAACTATTTGTACTAACAAATGTAAATGGTCCCCTAAAACAAACTCAAAATGGCAGTTGATTGGAATTTCCTTCATTACAGTTCAATAACTCAACAATGGATGATAGTAATTTTTGCCACAATTAATGGGTTTGAGAATGTGACTAATTATATATATATATGTAAAGGAAAAAAGACAATAGGAAAAACTAGTTTTAGCTGACACATTTTTCAAGGTAAAAGAAACAAAATGAATTTATTGGAACAAAGTGTCTATAAACAACAAACAAAATGTCGGTAGCAACTAGAAGAATTTAGAAATGCTATTGTATATTCATATGGTCAACAGAAAAGATACGGATTCAAGTCCTAGGTTTAGGATTGACTCATGGGACAGTAAGAATAGATTAAAGCGTTGATGTGTAAATTTGGTAACATAGTAATTGTGAGTTCAACCTCTGGACACGTGGCCAAGTGGTTAGAATGTTTGCATTCTGACCATGAGACCCCAGGTTCAAATCTCAGCATGGGCAATTTGTCAGGAAGGAGACTTCATATTATCGAACTTGGGTTTGGGGCCATCAATAGCTGTGCTAGCATGAAGTCACAAGTCATCATGCTCGAGGGCTTTGAGTGTCCTGGTCTTGTTCAAATTCAGATTCTTGATCATGCTAGATAACACGCTCTTTCCCAGAAACTGTAACTACGGTTTGCTCAGCATAATTGCAGTATAAACCATTGGTTGGCTCCGTGGGTGTTGAATAAGCACAAATGTGCCTGAGCAGGCGTTTGCAATAGGGTTTAGCTAACTGCCCTAGTAGACGGGTATCCTCAAATACGAGTGGTCAGCTATACATACAATTGTGAGTTCAATCCAGTAGCACAAACTTAGTCTCAGTGGAAACAGAGCAAGCAATAACTCATAGTCATTATCATCCCCTTGACTTTTGTAATTGTAGGGGTGGGGATCCGAATGCAGAAGCTGCACTGAATCTTCTCCACAATGGTCTATTAACAGCAGACATCAGTAATTCTGGTATAGTTGTCCATTGTTTGACTTAAGTCTAACCAGCTTTTGCATTGGCATCCTCTCCGCCGTCCACTTTCAAAGGTGCTTTGCATGGTCTTGCACAGGCCGCCATGCCTTGTAATATGTCTAAACCATACCATTTTCCTCCGTTTGATAGTAGTGAGAAGCGGTTCCTGGTGGCCCACAAAACTTTCAACCCTTTTCCACACAAACTCATTAGTTTTATGTTCCCAATAGAAGATGCCAAAGAGTTTTCTAATGCATTTGTTCTCAAATACAATATGTTTAGATTCTAAATAAGCAGTACTGAAAAGAACAAGGTGAGAAATCTCTAGACATAATGGAATAAGAATACTCAAAGGATTCTGTTACCAGGATCGAGAAACCTGAAGAAGTCCAGATGGCACAATGACTGAAACATGTCTATGAAAACATTAGTCCAAATTTTGATTTTTTTTTTAAATATAGAGATAATGCCACAGCTACTAATACTACTGATGTAAAAGCAAATACAGAACTGATAACAATCACAGAACAGTATAATGACTTGTAGATTAGATTTGATCTTCTGCAAAACTGTAATGTTCCTGTAGCTTAATAGTTAATGTAGTGGGTACATTGTATTTCTTTCTTATTTGGTTTGGTTAATGTGTAAATTTAAATTTTCCACATGTACACACACACATATATATATATATATATATCTTGTGTATTCTGGCTAACTTCGGGTTTTGGTAACTAGTGTGTCTCTAAATCAATTGCTTGATAAAAGCCAAGAAAATGAAGGAGAAACAAATTTTTTCTTTGTCTTTTATTTGAATTGTAAAGTCGCCATTTTGAAGGGTTTAAAAGTGGGTTGGTCACACAATGATCTCATTGAAGTCCACCCTACCCCACCAAGTGACTTGGTCTTTGTTTGTCCCCGACTCCTATTTCCCTAACCCATCCAACCCAGTGAATTTGGTCCCCGAAATTGAGACATATTTAGAGCCTGCCACATTTTTACTAAATGACTATTGATTCAAGGTTAGCAAGATTAACATGAAATTTTAATAAAGAATCACTTTTTACATGATGTTGTTTGGATGTATTTCTTTTTTGTTTCATTTCAGACCTGTTAGGTTAATATGTAAATTTAAATTTTCCACATGTTCACACACACACACACAGAGACTTAATTATTTTATTCTATTCTCCCATCTTTCTAACTCTGACCTACAAACCTTTTACTCGCAAACAGATTGGGAATGGGATTCTCATATATGATTGACTCTCCCGTCGAGATTCGACGTATGAGGGTCAAGCAGATCAGTTTCCAGGAAACTGACAGCCCGACACCGGCACATGAGATTTGATTATAGTGGTGAAGGCCTCGTGCAGGACCATCCACACTTTTTGGAGGGACGAATACGGAGACCTGGTGCACCGAATGCCACAAGGTTCCCAAATGACCCTCCGCAGATTTTGAATTCAGAATTGTCCTTCTCCTAGACCAGTTGCCATCCAAGGCTATAGAACACAGTCTGTCCTGCTATTTTACCCATAGCTGGAGGGAGAAGAAGAGGATTCATACCTTTCCCAAGGGTATTAGCACGTAAGTGAATGTAATGGATTCGACTGGAATTCGAACTCGGCTCTCCGATTCCTCAATCCAAGCCGATATCCATTACTCCACTGTGCCTCATTTGTAACTAGCATATATATATATATATATATATATATATATATATATTGGGTAAGTATTTCATATATTTATCGGGTAAGTGTTTCATAGTCATAATGTCGGCAACTAATCTAGCTATCCCTCTCCAATCCAAGTTCTTGTGAGTGAGGCATCTTGTTAGTGAGCTGGCAGGACAAAAAACAAGGCCTAACAAAGAGCGGAAGAACTCTTGAAGAGTCAATGACTAGTTAATGAGAGGTGGAGTCTCCATAAACCACTATGGACAAAGCAACGGGAAACCACTCCACTATTAATCCCAATAATCCCAAGTAATATCATGAAAAATAACACACACAATATGAAACCTAATGGTATGAAGAAGGTTAAGTTTACGGGAATTAACTCCTCACCCGGTAAGGACTGGCATGTGCAACAGGTGTCACCTGACTGTCATTCAGTGACTGCTAGCACAAATGGCATAAAGGGGATAAAATTCCTTGGAACCTATCCCTCACCTCCAAATGAGCAACACGTGTCATCGGACCATTATCTTGCAATTGCTCACATCAAACAAAAAAAAAATAACTCTCGGAACATGGAACATTCGGATATTGAAAAACTGTGGCCATTTAGATAATGTAAAACAAGAGATGAGCAGGCTTAAAAATCAACATCTTAGGTGTACGCGAAACTAGATGGCCAAACGACGGAGATTTTGTCAGTGACAATCACAGGATTATTTATGCAAGCAGAGAGAAAAACAATTAAAAGAGTAGGATAGATCGAGAATTCAAGAAATGCATTCTGGGATACTACCAATTATCCAAAAGAATTCTGGTAGTTAAGCTAAAAGGAAAGCCTTTCATTGTAGCTATCATAATAGTGTATGTACCGATAACACAAAATAAAGATGAAGAAATTGAATCTTTCTGCTACCAAAGCTCATTGCAAATCGCAAGAAGTCATAATTATCATGGGAGACCTGAATACCAAAGTAGGCAGGCAGAGGATATAGCCAGAAAATTAAGACAAGGAACGTGGAGAAAAATGGATCCAGTGGTGCATGGCCAATGACCAAGTAATAGCCAACACATGGTTCCAAGAACATCCAAGACAATTATGGACACAGAGGAGCCCAGGAGGAGAAATTAAAAACCAAATTGACTATGTAACTAGCAACGAAAGATTCAGAAATGCAATGGTTCACTGCAAAACCTACCCAAGTGCTGACTGCAGAAGCGATCTTCGCCCTGTTATATGTAAACTAAGAAACTATGGAAACTGAAGAAGCTTAACGCTTAATACAACTCCCGAGTGACCTGTACCTGAAAGAAAAAATATATAGACAGTGTGAAAAGAAGATATGAGGGACATAATGGAAACTTGAAAGGGGGGGATGCACTAAGAGATGCTTTAGTGACATCAACAAACGATATCATCTGAAAAGGAGAATGGACAAAGAAGAAAAAAAAATGGAATGGATGACTGATGAGATTCTCACCATGATGCAAAAAGGAGACAAAAAAACTCTGCCAAGATACGGAATGGAATACAGAAAACTACACAACGAAATAAGGACCAAATGCAAGCAGGCAAAAGAAGAACGACTAAACAAAAAATGTGTAGAACTAGAGAGACTCAGTATCACCAACAAAGGAGATATGCATAAACAAATAAGGCAACTAATAGGACAGAAGACATACTTGTCAACAGGTTGCATAAAATCAAAGGATGGAACATTCATATTTCTTCAGTGCTGGAATGGAGTTGGAGAACTCTTCCAGGATGAAAGAGAACAACCAGCAATACACAGAACTAGCAACAGGCCTGAAATTCTAAAAACTGAAGTAAAAGTTGCACTGGCAAAATTGAATAGAAACAAAGCAGCAGGGCCAGACGGAATTGTAACAGAAATGCTGACAGCCTTAGATGATTTTGATATTGACAAGATTACAGAAATAATAAATAAAATCTACAACAGTAGTTACCTAACAGAAGATCTCAGCAGATCTATTTTTATAGCACTGTCTAAGAAACCAGGCACAAATGAATGTGAACTCCACTGAACAATCAGAATCAGCCTAATGAGCCATATAACAAAACTCATCATCTGTATTCTGATGAATAGAGTGCATAGCAGAATCAGGCCAGAGATAGGACAAGAACAGTGCGGGTTCATTAAAGACACCGGAACAAGGAAGGCAATATTCATGGTCAGATTATTATCAGAAAGAGCAATACAAATGCAGAAGTATGTGCACCTATGTTTTATAGACTATGCAAAGGTGCTCGGCAACCTTGATTTATTTGGGAAAGATTTTAGAATAATCAAGAACCTATACTGGCAGATAAACAAAAATAGAAATGGGTGTTAGGCAATGATGTATCTTCTCACTGGACTTGTTCAACCTATACAGAGAGGCAATTCTAAGAGAACTGGAAATCATACCAGGATTCATCAGTGGCAGCCACAATCTTAACAACATAAGATGTGCAGATGACACAGTGCTGATAGCAAACACAGAAAGGAAATTCCAAAACCTCCTACAGAAGGTAGAAAAAGGAGAGCAAGAAGAAAGGACTAAGCATAAACTACGAAAAGACAGAGTGCTTGGTTATCAGTAAAAAGAGGAGTCTGAAATGTGATTTACAGGTCGGGGACACTAGAATCAAGCAGGTGCGAAAATTGAAATGTCTGGGAAGTGTTCTGACAGAGGACAATAAGTACGATGCTGAGATCCGAAGACATATTGGGGTGGCCAGAGATGCATTCCAAAAGCTAGGCAGAGTATTACAAGACAGGAGGATTTTGTTCGTAACAAAGAAAAGAGTACTCAACTGTTACATAATATTTGTCCTCCTTTACGTCAGCAAATGTTGGACTGTCTCCTCAACAATGAAGAAGAGACTCAAAGCAACAGAAGTATGGTTCTACAGAAGGAATCGAAGGAAACTATGGACTGAACATGTGAGCAACGATGAGGTTTTGGAGACAAGAAGGAAGCTTATACTTAACATCAGGAAGAGGCAGCTGAAATTCCTGGGATATGTAATGTGAAAAGAAGGCTTGGAGAAGCTGATGCTGACAGGGCAGATAAAGGGAAAGAGAGACAAGGGAAATCAATATGAGACATACTTAGTAGGCTTAAGCAAGTGGATTACTGAACAGGGTTTAGGAGAAGTAGCAAAAGGACAAAACACTGAGAGCTACAAGGGATAGGAGGAAGTGGAGAGCCATGATTGTCTATGTCCTGAAAGGACATGGCACATAAAAGAATAATATCTACTCAATGCCATCGAGTTATGGCCTGTCTGAGGCTGAAAAAAAAAAAAAAAAAAAAGAACTAAAGATGACACAAGTTCTCCACAGAGAATTGTCCCACGGGACAATAGCCTAGTGTATTAAAGCATTGGTTTGTGAATTAGGTGACACAGTAATTTGGAGTTCAATTCCTGAGTCTGGCAGTGTGTAATTGGACACAGTAGAAACAGAGCAAGCAATTACTGAACAGTGCTAAAATTAAGAACTGGACGAAATGTCCAAAGACATGGGAAATGGAATGAAAACAGTTTACTCTTGTAGATTAAATAAAGAGTTCAGTTTGAAATTCCCAGATTGACATATATCATGATGAAGGTCAGAGGGCATAACAGCTGAAATGTTGTGATAACAACAACAAAAATGAGGACAATAGTCCTCATATATTAGGTTGGTGCAAAAATAATGTCGTTTTAGCAGAAATTCTGGCTCAAAGTCATAATTAATGATGACTGGTTAAAACACTAAATTACATAGATTTTACAGAGGTCATAATGCAAAGCTTAGAAACAGATTCACTTTACTTACCCAAGTTGAGTAATTCCCATAATTTATCTGCATTAAATAATCAACTTACCTGTGTTGGGTAATTGATGTATTCCAAAGATTTATTACTTGCAATCATAGCACCGAGGTAAGTCAAAGAACAAATTGCATACATCTTTTTTGAGGTGGAATCCTTTGGAGAACGGAATATTGCAAGAGCTTAAAAAAAAAAAAAAATAAATTAATTGATTAAAATAAAACAGGAAACACTGAATGAAAAATAATTTTTGAAACTTCAAAAAAAAAAAATGATTTATAAAAATGGTCTTTTTTTTTTTTCTCTCTCAAAATGTATTTCAGGTAATTTTTTACTGTTTTCCAATAATGTTTTCCGGTAAATTTTTTATTTCATTTTTTTTTTTTTAACTATGAAAATGTTGATGGTCATTTTTTTACCCCGTTTTTGATGTTTTGACCCCGATTTGGGTGTTCACTATTTGCCCCTAGCTGGGATCCTAACAGATGCTACCATTCCAGATCAGGGTGGACCTGGGAACATCAGCAATTAAGAGGTGGTTCCACACTCCTGCAAACCTCCTGATCAGAGGCCTTGTTGCCGGATGTAGTTTATCATCATACCCAGGACAAGCTTTCTTGGTCACATGTTTTCCACTGACATGATGTGAAGGGATTATATCAAATGATAAGTCTGCTACTAAGAAAGTTGGTCCACAGTGTCATTGCTAGACAATTTTTCTTGTTAGTATTCATCTTGCACATTTACCATTTAGCCATGCATTGAATATTGCTTCCATATCTGATCTGATGCTCCTGCAATATCTCAAGATTCTTGACAAAATTCAAAGAAAAGTCGGTAATGTTACTGGTCCTGACCTAGCTTCCCTCTGTCTTTTTTTTTTTTTTTTTTTAACAAATATTTTTATGGCAATTTTTCTGATAAGCTTTCTTCTTAGATGCCTCAACTGCATGAATTTACGCATGCTACTACATTAGAAAAACTAGCCAGATGCAACCATATGTTCTATTCTAATAGTTTCTTTTCTCACAATTCTCACCTGTGGAACTCTCTTCCAGTTTCTTGCTTCCTTGCCACCTATAATCTCCAAAAATTTTAATTCAACGCTAATCGCCACCTGCCTTC
>OZ010608.1:29775591-29800842 GCA_963932145.1 Acanthosepion lycidas | reverse complement strand
CATCAATTAAGAGGTAGTTCCAGGCTGCTCAAAGCCTCCAATCTTCCAATCAGGTCTTTCTGTCGGATGTAGATTATTATCATACCTGTAACTAGAATAGATATATGATATCCATCCTCTTATATAGCAGTGAATGTGAGACAATTTCTCTAAGGATGACGAAAAAAACTAGAAACAGCAGAAATGTGGTTCTACCAAAGCTATATTGAAAATTCCATGGAGGGAGCAAGTAGGCAATAATGAAGCCTAAAAGAAAATGACATTAGAAAGAATACTTATACTCAAAATCAGGAAAAAGAAGTTGAAATTCCTTCAACACATGAGGAAGGAGGGCTTAAAAAGCCTAACCCTCACAAGGCATATTGATAGCAAGAGAGATAAGAGAAGGCAGCAAGCCATGAATAGATGGCAGAACAGGGTAGGGGCTTAGCAAAAGGAGAGAAACTGCTAAGAGCTACATGAGATAGGAAGTTGTGGAGAGCCATGATCGCCTATGTCCTGAAAGGACACAGCACATAGAAGAAAATAGGACAATGTCCAAGAGAATTAAAGCATTGGTTAATGAAGGTGGCAACATATTGTGAGTTCAATCCCTGGACTGGGTAGTACAGACTCGGACAAATGTAGGCAAACAAGAATTGAACAATTAGCCAAGGCAAGATATCCCTAGACATGGACAACAAAATGAGAAGAGTCTACTACCATAAATTAAATGAAAGGTTCAGTTCAAAATTGCCTGAAGGTTATTCAGACTGACGGAAATCTAAAGAAGGCCAGCAGATAATAGATGAAATATCATTGTAACAAAGATGAGGACATTAGTCTGATTGTAAATAATAAAAACTGAACTTACAAAATTTGGCAAACAACGTGTTGATGATACACTGTACAAAGACCAGTGCCAGTGTGTAGGTGAATGCTTCTTTTTCTTCCCCATATTGGCCTCTGGTTCTGCAAATAAAATTATTTAAAAATACAAAGACACAGACAAACATTTTAGGCAAACTTAGACCTTCATACCCACAAAAAGACAGCATCAAAACAACAGTTTTTTTCATTATTCACACTGTCTTTTTTACAAATACATTCATGGTAATTGCTCCGAGGAGCTGCATTCGCTGGTTTACAGACTTCATAAATTCAAGCGCCCTCGAGGCTGGCATCCCGCTCTCACCCTTTCACTGTCGAAACTACTAAATGTAGCCGTCTCTTCTACCCCAATAGCTTCATGTCTCGCACCACTCGCCTGTGGAACTCCCTTCCCTATTCCTGTTTCCCTGAGAGCTGTAATCTCCAACTATTCAAATGTAATGTCAATTGTCATCTCCAGTTGCCTTGATCTATCCACTATCCTTCTCCTCATCCTTTCCTCTGTCACTCCTATCTGATCTTGCTCTAAATTTTCTGTAACCCCTTGCGTCCTAGTGGCATCCTGCCTTGCTTGGGGTGAAAAAACTATTCATTATTTATTGGAATCGTTGGCAAAACATTTGCTAATTGCCAAATTGATTCAAACTTTATAAAATGGTAAAAAATAAGGATTTCCTTATAGTTGGGTCACATATTTTAATTCAGTAAATGTTTAGAAATTTAATAATAAAAAATTGTATTCATATTTATTTCTTGATGAATGATAAATATTGCATTACATTAATATTTTTTTTTTTACTATGTTGTAAATATAAAATTATTCTTGTAAATAAACAAATCTAATAAATAGTGTTTACTATTTTTGTTATACATTCTCATGAAAGTGTATTTATGCATTTTTCTATGTTTAGGTTTTATTACAATTTTAATCATGGCATGAAGGTAATTAAAATAATAGTGGTATCAAGGGAAAAGCTGTTATTTTGCCACTCCCTTTTTTTGTGGTCACAAACCCTCAATCTTTGCCCAAAGTAAATTTAAAAAAAAATACCAAAGAAACACAGAAAGAGAATTGATGTTTGTCATCTTTTAGCCAAATAAAAAAAAAAAAAGTGTGTGGGGGTACAAATAAACATGGACAATCAATCATACAAAGCATTAACTTTGGGAAATTTAGAAAAAAAAAAAAAAAAAAAAAAATCATTTAATTCTTCTATTTAACGTATACCTTGGGGAGGGGAGGGTTAATACATTACCCAAGAGTATTTGTACATAAGCAAATGTAACAAACTTGACTGGAATTCAAACTCTGATCTGATTTCTCATTTCAAGCCTCTAACCATTACACTGCCTGTACATCCATATTTTAAGAAAAATTACAGTAAAATTTGACTAATTTGTTTATTTATTTTTTAAATTTAAACATTTTAATTTTTTATTTCTTAAACATTTTAACGGTGATTTTATTATGCTACTAGCATCTATAAATGACAACAATTGAAAAAAAATAAATAAAAAAAAATTTTAAAAATTTAAATTAAGGAAAAAAAAAAATTCCATGACAGTTTAAAATATTTTCAGGATGGTTCCAGGGGAATGGTAAAAAAAGTTAGTCTAGATCTCTGGCAAGTAACTATGCTTACACAGCAGACAATACAGAGTGGTGACAGTCTATTTGAAACATGACAGACTGCCACTGCTGTGGCAACCACCATGTCTATTCATATTCACACACACACACACACTATTCTAGATATTTAGCACATTTACTTAATTATAGCATACCTTAAAACTATATACACTTGTCGACAACACTAATATAATAGCATCATCTACATGCAAAAAAAGGCTAAAAATAATAGAAGCCTTATTAATAAAAACAAACAAACCAACACTTAATAATATATTAACTTTGAACATGGACATAATATCTTGACCATGTTTTGAAACAAAAAAAAAAAAAAAAAAAAAAAAAAAGAAAACATTTTATAAAACATATATACAACAAACTATTTCTTATTTTAACAGTTAAAATATAATCCTTGAAAATGGCTAAATATATAGCTGAAAGCGCTCGGATAAAAAGAACATTCGGACAGTTTTTATATAATTTATCATCCAAAAAGAAAAAAAATTATTAATCGCATGAGAAATTGTATAAAAAACTAAATAAAAGCACCTTGTCTGTCATATTCAATGAAATGTGCATGAAAGGATTGCTGCCTAAATATACAAATACAAATATATATATATATATATATATATATATATATATATATATATATATATATATATATGTGTATGTTTCATTAAAGACAACAGACAAGGTACTGCGATTAGGCTTTTTTAAAAAAAATTTTCTTGTGTTCAAAAAAATGTTTTCTTTTCTAGACACAGTGTGTATAGAAAACTGTCCAAATGTCCTGTAATTCTGAGCGCTTTCGGCTATATTTTTAGCCATTATCAAGGATGATTTTTAATTGGGTGTGTGGGTTGTGTGTATGTTTTTTAGTATTATAGAGATGCTTTATTTTCTGAACGCAGTTAGCACATTGTGGTCATGTTCATAGTTAATATTACTGAGTGTTGGCTTTTTTATTATTAAGGCTTCCATTATTTTTAATCTTTTTTTTTTACATGTGAATGAAGTTATTATGCTTGTATTTTCTACTAGTATGTTTCAGATGGAGTCTGGTAAATGTGTGTGTCTGTTTAAATGTGTTCTAATAGAGCTGCGGTCGGATAGGCATTAAGTAGTGTGACTGATGTAATTATGTATTCAATTTGATCAGGAACACAGTTCCTTAAAAGGCATTTGAACTCCTGATTAATGTTCTTTCATTGTAATTTTAATTTTGCTAGTGTGTTGTTATTTTTGAGGATTAGGTTAGCTGCTTAAAATTTTTTGTAGTAGATAATTAATTTCATTTTTTTGTTTGGGCATGTGTGTGTGTGTGTGTGTATATATATATATATATATACATACACAAAAATAACAAATTCAAAAAAAATAGTTAACTCAAGACCTTTAAATATTTAAAATAAATACAGAAATAATTAAACAAAATAAAATGAAAATTACATTAAAAATAAAAATTCAACAACAGCAACATTTACTCACTTTCGTTCATTAGGCAATAAATTATATCACTTGGCATCTTCCATAGCTTACTTTGCCTAACACAGCAAGCATAAGGAATATTTTAGAACTTGCACAAATTCAAAATTTAACAATATTTTCCTATCATGTTACTTTTGTGTATAAATACAATTAACAAATTTAAAATCTCCACATTTACCTAGATAAGTACCTCAGGAGGACAAAATGCATTGGTAAAGAAAAGTTTTCCTTTTGTCTTCATTAAATAATATAGACATATTATGTTTACTTTTATTTATAATAATCCTTTCTAGTTCTCTAATTATCTTCTTGATAATCACATTATCAAGATGTCTTATACTCCATTTATTAGATACAAATTCTATCGCACAACATTTAAAGACACATTCCTGTCCACCTTAAAAAAACACAGGAAATACTTGTTGACAACACCAATATATTACACCATGGAAATAATAAACAAAAACTTCAATTTCTTGAGACCTTCTATATCAAAGCAACCAATCAAAACTGAACAAAATTTATTATGAGTATAGTAGCAATGTTTTAAAATGCATTTGAATTGACTAACATTTAACATCATTTTGAAATTTAACATTTTGCAATTTTACCAATTCTGGTTATCGCCCTTGGACTGGAAATGCTGGTTTACAAAACATCATATACACAACGGTTATTTTTTGCGTGTTTGCAAAATCACTATCACAACGATTATAGTTACATTAAGTTTGTCTTCACAATTCACCCCTGAAGATGATCTCAGAGAAGATCAAAAGTACTTGAGTTGACAAAAAAATATGGCAGCTTTCTTAATGAATTTCAATTTAATATCAAGAACATTAGAAAAATAGAAAGGATTATTATTAAAAATAAATAGACATAATGTGCCTATATTATCTAATGAAACATGCTTGAATGAAAATATGCTGCCTAAATAACTTTTATAAGTTATCTCCTAAGGATTATGATACATTAGTTAGGGATAGTCCAACCAGAAACTACAAAAAAATTGATACAAATAAATTCAACCAAATAGATAGGATTAACAGTATCAGGAAATCAATTACTGATAAACTATTGATTAGTGATTGGGTCGGTAAACTACAAACTAAGGAAGCCTATGTCTTGTTAAAAGACCATAAACCCGAATTCAAAACTAAGCCATCTACTAGGCTGATAAACCTTACCAGACCGGAAATCGGTAGAATTAGTAAGACTATCTTGGAAAGAACCAACCACTCCATAAGAAACACATTTGGACTACTACAGTGGATTAACACAGCTGATGTTATCAACTGGTTTAATAACATCCGATATAAGGGCAACTATACTTTCATACAGTTCGATATTATCGATTATTATCCCTCTATATCGAAGGATCTTTTCACTTTGGCCTTGGATTTCGCCCGGGAATAATCTAATATTTCTGAGAGTGAAGTGGACATCATCATGAAATGCCGAAATTCTGTTCTGATCTACAAGGATGAACAGTGGACCAAAAAGTCTTGCAACAACAATTTTGACATTTCGATGGGTTCTCTGGATTCTGCTGAAGCTTCTGACATGGTTGGATTATTTCTTTTGTACAATTTAAGTGCCTTTGATTGTCTAGATTCCGATAGTGTAGGATTGTATAGAGATGATGGCTTATTAGTTGTTAAAAACTCCACTAAAATTGAGGTAGACCATATTAGGAAAATGATCCATAGGGTATTTAAGGATTTAGGTCTTAGGACAATAAATAGTCACTACTAATGTTAAACAAGTGGATTTTCTAGACGTCACCCTGGACCTTGCTAGCAACACTTTCCAACCATATGTGAAGGTTAATTCCAACCCGATATACGTACATCCAAATTCCAACCATCCCCCTTCAGTTATCAAACATATACCCTCTTCCATTGGATTTAGAATTAACACTAACTCTTCTAACAAAGATGTTTTTAATAAACATCGTGATTTTTACAATTCTGCACTCAAAAATAGTGGATACAAAGATATCACTATTCAATATAAAAACCCTGTTAATTACAACCGTAATAAGAAAAGAAGATCTAGAAAGATCATCTGGTTACTCCCCCTTTCAATATAATGCTTAAATCTAAGTTAGGACATATGTTTCTAAACCTTATCAAGAAACATTTCCCTAACCCTGAAACTAACCCACTTAGAAAAATATTTAATCCTAATACCCTTAAATTAAGCTATAGTTGTGCAGATAACAACATAGTCTTTAACAAGTATAGGGACTCAAAAAGCTTGATTACTCAAAAGGTTACTAACAGAAATACTAAATATAATAACACGAATAATAATTTATGTAATTGTAGGTATCCTAATACTACAAAATAACTGTGGGATTAGTTCTGTAGTCTATCTTAGTACAATCTCAACTATTGAGAATCCAAATATAAAGAAATTTTACATTGCTAGCACAATGAAAACATTCAAAGAACGCTGGCGGGGCATATGCAATCTTTTAATAACAGTGACTATAGGTACATGACTTCATTATCCAAGTATTTTTGGAATCTAAAAGAAAAGAACAAAACACCCATGGTTAAATGGACATTGATTAAGAAAGCCCGGACATGTAACTCCCTATATTCCCCATGTTACCTATGTCTTAACGAAAAATTTGAAATTATTAGATTTAAAAACAAGGCTGATCTGTTAAATCAAAGATATGAACTAACAGTTAATTGTAAACACCGTTATAAATTTAACTTATTATAGGGGTCGTATACTTTAAATGATAATGATATGTCGCTGTAAGTTTAATAGATTATAACTTTTATTGCCTGATGGTCAATCTGACGTTATGAATGTGTATTGTATAACTACATAGTGTTATTCATTTTTCTGTATGTGTGTGTGTATATATATATATATATATATATATATATATATAAAGTAAGAAGGTAAAAAGGAGGAGAAGAAGAGAAGAGGTTAAAAATATTGATGTATATGTGGGTATGTGCGTGTGTATGTATTTATGTGTGTATATATATATATATATATATGCATGTGTGCATGTATATATATGTATGTGTACTGTTATATTGTGTACCTAAATTTATATTTACGTATATTTCTGTTTGTATGAATGTGTTTATATATGTATGTTAGGATACATGTATTTTTGTGTTTGCATGTATATGGATGTATGTGTATGTCTTATGTATGTATGTATGTATGTTTATATATGTTTTTGGTTGAATGTCGTATTTATGTGTATGTACATATATATGTGTACTTGTTATTATAGATAGGTATTTTTATGTATATATATTTATGTGCATGTGTTTGTGTATATATATATATATATATATATATATATAGATATGTATTTACTTATGTATGTTTGTGGTCGTATATGTGTATGTTGACACCTATTGTATATGAGATTGTGTGTATGTGTAGGTATGGAAACTTGGGTATGTCATTACGGCCACATGAGTTAGTATATGTGTATATATGTTTATATTTGTGTATTGCCGTGTGTATATATGTATTTATATGTGAGTATGTGTACCTATATGTATATATATATAAGGTGGACATTGAAGTTACCTATGGGTGTTGACTTTGATGTCCGATTTCATATTTACATACACTATTTTAATATATTAAATAATATTATTTTTAATTTTAATCATTTTTATCTTTGTATATTTGCTCACTTAAGTTATATTTCAATAAGTGGTTAGCATTTGTTTAATGACACTTTCAGTCTTAATTATTTATTGGTTGTGGTATCCGATCATCTGGGTCAATATCTGTGGATGTGTGTGCATGTATTTATAGGTGTCTATGTGTATGGAAAGTGCATTCACTTTTAATTGTGTATGTATGTACGTGTGTGTTGGTTTCCCTTCCCCCCCACTTCCTTTTTCTTTAATTTTTTTTTTTTCATGAAGGACTGTGGAGATGTTCTGTCTTGTCTCTTTTTGTGCGTGTATGTATATATATATATATATATATATATATATAAAAATATGTCTGGTTGCTTATATATTAGAATCTGATTGCGTTTGTTTTACGCGTAAGTTTAGGACCCCATTATTCACACACTCTTAGGATTAAAATGTATACATATTGTCAAAGGACCGGATATAAAATTAGCTAAAGTAACTTCAATGAAGAAATAAATTGAATAACATATATATTTCTTCTTTTCTCCTCAGTAATTTTATAGTTGTAAACTTAATAGCGATTAAATTTGGATTTTGAAATTAGCAGTTTTTAATTTTAATATTAAATTTTATCATATAATTTAGTAATTATTACCAATAACCAAACTTTTCATAGGATCACCAAAGTTAAGCAACATAGAGCCTGGTCAATACCTAGATAGGTGACTGCTTAGGAATACCAGGTGCTATAAGCTTGGATGCATGGGGGGGTGCAATAAAGTCTTGGAATTGAAAATTGGAGAGTTGAGTTCCAATTCCATTTGGGTTTGTTATAGTCGCTTATGCCCAAAATTATTTTTAGAATTAACAAGCTCATAATGTTCTTCAAATTGTCTATTTGAACTGGCTTTAATATTTCTGGGGTATGCCTACATCATATTGAAACCCCAGTTTCCATACAATCACCAAAATTATGCAGCATCGAGCCTGGTCAGTACCTAGATGGGTGACTGCTTGGAAATAGCAGGTGCTCTAAGCTTGGATGGGTAGGTGGGTAATGCATAATGACTGAATTGTTAATTAAAGAGATGAGTTCCAATTCCAGCTGAGTCCTTTATATTCAGTTACATGCAAATACAACTTGGAAAAGTATGAATCCACTTCATCTCCCAAGCTATGGGTTAAATAGTATGCCTTGTATCAATAAATCATTAATAACAACCAAAAATTTCACAATCTAAATCTACAAAGGGTTGATGGGCAAAAAAAATTTTTAAAAAAATACAAAAAAAAAAAACAAAAAAAAAACAAACAAACAACAGACAGAATAAATTACAATTTAAAACAGATTTAAAAAAATCAAATTCATTCCATTTGATTGAAGTAAATGTTGAATTTTTTATATCAGGAATATTACTGAAAAAATGCAAGAAAACTATTTAAAAATTTAATATTTAGGATGTATAAAAATTGATTAAATTATATAACCTTTCAAAATTATAAATATTTTTTTGAAAAATATTCTAGAATGAGACTGCGACAATATTTTTGTCACATGCATTTTTTAACTTCTAAAGCTTCACAATGAAGTTTCATTTTAGCAGATATTCTAAAACTTTTCAGCAAACCCTAATTCTACAATTTACACTAATCAAAAATAGAATTTGAAAAATAAACGCAGGTTCCAGTCAAGCCTGAATTTCAAGTTTTTATAGAACCCAAAGACAGGTGACGTGGGGGAGTGGATTTCATTGTTTAAAATAATTCAAAATAAATTCAAGATTTCTTTGCTCTTAGTCATTTGCATAAAGAACAATTTAAATGAAAATTTGGAAATCACGGTTGTAGACAATTAGTTAACAACTTTTAAATTGGTATTTTTTGCAGTTTAGTTTTTATAAATGCTTCAAGTGCAAAATATAGTTTTGATTCTTCAAAATAATAAACAATTTTTTTTAATATCTGTCTATATTTCTGAGATGAGGCATTATGTACATTATTTACATTATTCGGACTATTGTCCTCATCTTTGTCGCCATATTTATTACAACGTTTCGGCCTTTCAGTATCTGTCTATATTTCTGAGATGAGGTATTATGTACACTATTTACATTATTCGGACTATTGTCCTCATCTTTGTCGCCATGTTTATTACAATGTTTTGGCCGTTGTACGCTCCGGCCTTCTTCAGGTGGTTGGAATATCGAACTGGACCCTTTATTTTGCTCGCTGGGGTAGATTGTTTTAGTTCCATATGCCATGTCTAATGGATGTCAGTTATCAGTTATCTTCTGTTAATTTCCCTCTCCAAGTTCTCCACTGTCTTATCCGGGTATTGAACTCACACTCTTTGGGTCCTGTCACTGGATCTAACCAATGCCTTCACCCACTGTGCCATGTGTCCTTGAGGTGTTGGTTAGATCCAGTGACAGGACCCAAAGAGCATGAGTTCAATACCTGGTCAAGGCAGTGGAGAACTTTCAGAGGGAAATTTAATTTTAACATCTTAACCAGCCTCCACTTTTAACCTTTTAGTCACCCACCGCCCCCAACACTATTTTGTGACTTCTTGCTTGCAGAAAGCTTGTAGGGCCAAAAATTACGGATAAAGATTATCCAATATTTTATTTGACAAGAGTTGTTTAAATCATAATGATATTGATTTGGATTATGCAGGTGGTGATTTTGATAAATTAGTAAGGCAAGTGCAAATTTCATCAGAGTTCACTGCACAAATATCCTTGAGAAAGGTATGAATTCATGTCTTCCCCCCCTCAGCTATGCGTTAAATAGCATGGCAGACTGGGCTTGAAGTGGCAAGAAGATTAATTTATCAAGAAAACCGATTTATTTATTTATTTATTTATCTTTCTTTTTTTTTTTTTTTTTACAGCTTATCAAATTTTTGCAGGTTATTTTAAAGCCAGAAAATATTTTTTTTAGATAAGAATTTTGGGGGGATAAAAAATTACTAAAAAAAAAAAAAAAAAGTCCTAACTAACCCATACCTGGGGGGAGAAGAGGAAGATTCATACCTTTCCCCAAGAGTACTTGCACATAAGTGAATATAACAAACCCAACTGAAATTGAAACTTGGCTCTTCGATTTCCAATTCTTTATCGATTACACCATCCATACATCCAAGTTCACAGCACTTGATATTCCCAAGCCGTTATCCATCTAGGTATTGACCAGGCTTGATGTTGCTTAGCTTTGGTGGTGATCCTATGAAAATCAGTGTTTCAACATCTTATGGCCATAAGCCACAAGTTAAAACAAAAAAAAAAAAAAAAAAAAAACTTCAACCATTTAAAACCAGCCTGAAGAGGGGCAAGCTCCATAAAAACTATCTTACCCTAGACACACCACTGCTTAGAAAAAAAAAAATAAAATAAAATAAAAATAAAGGTGAGTCAAAGGGATATTTTTTCTCTTGACACGACTATTATTTTAACTAACTTCACTTAGTTTATTGTTTAAAAAAGCAATGATTAGAATTGTCATAAAATCTAAACACTATTAGATTGTTTATTTACAAGAATAATTTTATATTTACATTATAAAAATTTAATACATTTATTATTTACCAATTTATAAAGAAATAAATATGAAAATAATTTTTTATTCATGAATTTATATTTACTAATTATAAAAATATGAACCAACTATAAGAAAATGCTTATTTAGTATTTTATAAAGTTTAAATCAATTTGCAATCCAATAAAGTTTTACCAATCATTTGCATAAACAATAATAAATAAATACATTTCTAATCATAACTTTTTAAAACAATAGACGTTGCTGAGGAGTGAAGGTAGTTAAAATAATAGTGGCGTGAAGGGAAAAACCGTCCTTTCGACATTGTTTTTTGTGAGCATCAAGGTCAAAGTTTTCCCAATATAGTAAACAGAATATTCTTATTGGAGTTCTAAAAAACAAAGATTCTCTTAAGTACATAGGGTACAAATATATTGACTAATTAGTGCAACAAATAGTCCTTTTTCAACAAAATGTCATTGCATTTAATCCAGTGAATATTTATTAATCACTTGCATTAGTATAAATTTCATGTCAAAATTCAGCTAATTACTACATATCAAGCTACGGAAATACTGATCCACACTCAGAGTTATATAAGAAGCTTTACTAGCTAGACACAGAAGATTCTACTACAGACTTTATTTTGGTCAATGAATAACTAAATTACCATGCTATTGTAATTTGAAAAATGAGTTTTGAGAAAACAGAAAGAAAAGTTTTGTGAGAGTATTTTGAAATAAAGAGAAACATTTGCGCCACCGTTCTTACCTGAAAGAAGGTGAGAAACCTGATAAAATCTCAAGTTGTCATTCTAGCCTAAGAATAGAGCAATTATCACAACTGTCAGAATATATATATATATATATATATATATATATATATATATATATGCAAACACCCATCCACCCGCACAATCTTTTCATCTCAAAAATTCATTAAAGATAAAGATACAATAACCAACGACAAAGCACATTTCCTTAACCAATTAAAAATCTTAAAAGCCCTGAAGGAAAAGAAAAATCCTTCACGAGGGATGGGGAGGAAATAATTTTATAAGGAAATCTTTCAAGTTTATATTTTCTTTAAGACTTCTTTGTTAATTAAGCTAAAAATGTATTTTAGTATTTTTATTTGAGGAAGCTGTCCAAAATTTAAGGAAACTTGTTGCCTGAGCTACACCAACAATCTCCAGGCAACCCAGCTGGGTATATGTATGAAGGAGAGAGATTTTTTTTTTTTTTAAATTGATTTTACCCCATGCAAGGCAGTAAAGACTGTAAAACACAAGGGGTTGTGTGGGAGAATTAAGAACATAAACATTATTAATGAGCAGGG
The DNA here is from genome assembly GCA_963932145.1 of Acanthosepion lycidas. Classification (NCBI taxonomy): domain Eukaryota; kingdom Metazoa; phylum Mollusca; class Cephalopoda; order Sepiida; family Sepiidae; genus Acanthosepion; species Acanthosepion lycidas. The sequence continues at coordinate 29,788,341 of OZ010608.1, read as the reverse complement.
AGAGAAAAGAGTAATCAGGAGGATAGTAGATAGCAATTGACAAATTTTTGCAGATTAAAATTGGCTAGGAAACATGGTGCCAGAAGGGAATTACCAAGTGAGAAAAGAAACTGTTAGCATAGAATTTATGGCTACATCTAGCCAGCTCAAATGTAAACTGAAGAGATCTTTATGCCAGTCTATACCTTTTCAACTTCAAAATGATAATAAACAGCTTCAAATTGGAATAAACAGCTTCAAATTGAGATATTTTCTTTGATAAATTGAAAATTACTTTTTAAATTAATTTATCCCATGAGTAAGGAAATTGACTGTTCGTCTTCATTATATAGATGAAGAAAAAACCAAAATATAAACAACTTAGAGGCCAAGAAAGCATTAGGTGAGCCTACACAGTAAAAGTATGTGGAGAAATGATGATTGATGATGATGCTGGAGAAACCTCTACAAAAGAAGCTGAAGAAGAATTAGCAACAGCTCCAAAGAGGACTTACCTCGAGAAAACTGTGGCTGGCAAAAAAAAGGCCCAGATTTTAGCTGCACATGCCGCAGCAGGAAATCGGAAAGACCTGGCAAGAACAATTGGTGTGCCTCTGCCAACAGTGTACTGTTGGTTAGATCAGGGTGCTGATAAGAGTGACTCTAGGGGAGGAGCAAGAAAATATAAAATTATGCAAGAGCATAAGAATTTTATGGCCGAATTAATTGAAAACTGTCCTAGGGTCACTCTTCAAGACATTGTAAATAATTTGATCGAAAAGTATGAGGCTCGTGTAACGAAAGAATGCATAAGAAAGCACTTGGACTCCATGGCCTTTACTTTAAAAGTGGTTCATTATGAACCAGAAGCTGCCAATAATAATGTCAATAAGGTGAAACGTAAGGATTACGCAGTAGCTTTATTAGAATTTCAGTCCCAAAGTGTGCCAATTCTTTATATGGATGAAACCAATTTTAATCTCCATATTTCAAGAAGAGAAGGTCGCTCTAAAAAAGGCATGAGGTGCACTACAGTCACGGCCGGATCCAGGGGAAATAACATCTATGTTATTGGATGTATTAGTAATAATGGATTAATTCATCATAAAATTAAAAGAGGTTCTTTCAAAAAAGAGGATGTGAAAGAATGGACCAGGGAGTGCCTTAGAAAGGCAAATTAAATTTATGAAAGGGGAGTTGTCTTAGTTATTGATAATGCTCCTTACCAAAACTTCAATTGAAGAAGTTGTGGAGGAGGACAAATTTAGGCAACACCAAATTGTCAGACTTGCCCCTTATAGTCCGATGTTAAATCCCATTGAAAAGGTTTGGTCAGTCATTAAAGCTGACGCAAAAAGAAGTATGGCAGACTCAATTGTTGGGATTTTAAGAGGTGATGGCCAGGGATCTTTAACTACTAAAGAATTCCACTTCAGCAAGTTAGAAGCGATGATCTCCGAGGCAATTAATAATATTTCCCCTGAGACTTGCACTAACTTTGTATCTGAAATACAGAGACTACTTCACTCTGTAATTAACTTAGATGATGTAATCTTTTAAATAAATTTCTTAGGTACGTTTATATTTTTTTTATATCCCTTTTAAGTAAAAATAAAAGAATAAATATTAAATTTATTAGTATTATATTAATTCTCAATTTGAAGTTGATTATTTCTCATCTTGGAGTTGATAAGGTATAGTACTGTGCTGGTGTGAACTCATCTGAACAATTACCATGAAAGTATTTATAGAAAAGACACAGAGAGGCAACCTCATAGCAATGGGAAAGTGACTGAAACCAAGCTGCCAGATCAGGACCAATAATATTGCAGATGATTCTTTGGATTTTATCAAGGAGCTCAAAGTAAATAGCAGGGGCACCAGACCATATGTGACAGCAATATTCTAAGATAGAAACAAAATTAAATTCTGTGTGCCAATCTTAATCTCTGTATGTCAGGCAGACTGATATCCTTAATGTTTCCCTTAAATTACATTACCTAACCTCATATTCGATGTAAGAATTTGAAAATAAGATCTGGTCAGACTTCTTTTTTTTTTTTTTTCCACATAGATTGTTAGAATGTTAAAATCATAATTGTTAAATTTATGTTTTCTAAAAAAATTTTTTTTATTGAATTCAACAAATTATTCATCTTTGACATTTAATTACAAGAAAATAAAAAAGGAGCAGTTAATTTTTTTTTTAATTTTAATTTCGTACAATATAAAAATTTAACATTTAAAAATCTTTTTTTTTTTTTTTTTTTTTTGGTAGAGAGTATTTTTAACGATTTGTCTTTTTACATAAATAAAAACTGGGATTTTAAATGACAATATTTGGTAAAACTGTGCTTTTTTTTCTGTGTCGATAAACATTAAACAGAAAAAAAACACTCTGCATTACTGAGTACTCACTGTTTATAAAACAGTAATGCAGAGGAGAAAGAAAACAGTGATGAGGAGAATAGAAAGTTGTCAAACGATTCATGGCTATTGAGTTGTTATTAAAGAAAGAAAGAACATACTACTTTTCAAATGTTTACTTTTTTTTTTTGTATCTCATAATATCACCCACCCAACTTTATGTTAAAAATCGGGGTCCTGAAGAAAAAAAAAATACTTTTTTTTAGTTAGAGACTTATAATAAAAAGATAAATGTTTGATTTTTTTTTTTTTTTAATTTTTAAACAAATTTTAAGCAATGATAAAAAAATCTGTTTAAAAAAAAAAAAAAAAAAAAAAAAAAAAAAAAAAAAAAGAAGAAATTGAAAAACATTTTTTTTAGTTACCTATTTTATTTTTAAAAACTAAATATCTCCCAAATAAGAAATGAATGACAAAAACAGACTAAAATTTTTCAAAAAAAATTAAATTTTATCGCAAATAAATCTTGAATTTACTTCTTTTTTTGCAGGTTTTGAAATAATTCAATCTAAAAAGAAACAAAAAAAAAAAAAAAAAAAACAAACCAAAATGAGAAAAAGTGAAAGTTTGAGTTCAAACACAATCATCCCATTATTAAAGAAAGATGGTTAGGAAATTAATTACGGAAAATTAAATGATGATGAAATTTTATTGTAAAATAAAAGTAAAACTATATTTTAACATATTTTTCTTTTTTTATTGTTAAATTTAAGAATCCTAAGCTCAATAAATGATTGAATCAAAACAAATAATATATCGATTCATTTATTTTCTGAGATAGAGAAACAAACTTTTACTTAAAAAGAAAAAAAAAGTTTTGTATTATTAATTCAATTCATTGCTGTTTTAAGTTTGTTTTACTTTTGTATGAAGTAAAATAAAAATCAAGTGTTTTTTCAGATTTCTTTTTAACTGAGATTCTGAAAAGATTTTTTTAGTAAAAATGTTTGTTAACAATTATAAAAAAAAAAAAACTTAAATTTTATAAAGCTTTCTTTGTTTATCTTCAATTTTTGTATCTTTTTTTTTTACTTTAATATCAAAATTAAACACTGAATTTTTTTAGCAAATTTTATTTTACTTTTTTCAAAATTGGTTGATTTCAAATTTCAGTTGTGAAATTTTTAAAAAACTTTTGACAATTAAAGAGATTCTTAAATTTTAAAACAAGAACTCATAAGCTTGTCAAATTAATCAGGGTCAAGATTTACTGACATTTATGATTATCTATGTGAAAAATATGAGCAGGTTGTTTCATTTTAGTATAAATTCAGTAAATAAATCGTAAACAAGAAAAGAAAGTTTGTTTTTAATTAGTTTTTTTTTTTTTGTATTTTTAAATTTGTTCTGATTTAAAAATAAAAAACAAAAAAAAAAAAAAAAAACGTTTGTTTTTATGAAGGATAATTAAAAAGACAATTTTTTTTTTCTTAGGTCACCAAAATTGCAGATAATTCAATTTTTATTCTTTAAAAGCAGATTGAATGACAAAAAGAATTAAAAAAAAAAAAAAAAAAAAATGAATTTTAAATGAAATTAAAAAATCGGAACGAATTAAAAAATCAGACTTCATCATTTTTTTGCTTTCAAAACCGGCGGTAAACAAACACAAGAACAAAAAAACTTACATCTTTTCTTGTAAGATTCCGTAATAAAAATAGCAAACAAGAATGCCTAAACAGCATACCAATAGCATTTTATTACTGCCTTCGGCCATGTGGCTATTTTGTATGTGGACGGTAACTTGCGAAGAAGGCAGCGGCAAAGAAGAATCAGCCACAAATTCCTTGACGTCGTCGTTTTTGTCGGCCTTCTGCATGGACGGCCGGGCGGCTATGCTACGTCGACTTCCGGTTTGGTACTACAGGGACGGGACACTGCCCTCTCCAACGCTACGGTCTCCCGCCTTAATTGAATATCTTTGCCTGAACCACACCCAATGGTTCCCTGCCTCGTCGCAGCACGTTCTTCGTCTGATAGATTCCCTGCCTTTGATAGCTACACCGAGACGGAAGTAAGGGGAGTGAAGACGTGCACAATTTTCATTGGACTAAATCTTTTCGCTTTCAATTTTTTTTTCCGAATTCGAATTGTATCGACCAGCTTTGCTTTGTAAAACAAATCCAGATGGATATAAAAAAAGATGATGTCACACCAACCCTCTAATTAGGGAGGGCCTGTTGAAATCTTCCTTCTTATGCTTGAAAATTAGATTACACTACACAGCATCTCATTTGAAATTCAAATTGAATTGATAGTCAAGCCTTTTTATACGTTTTTTTTTCAGCTGCTTTCAAACATGTTGAGTGTCATTGCTAAAACAAAAGCCAAATGTGTCAAACCTCATTTAAAAACTTGTTTGTCTTATAGCAAAATGATTGACGGCCTAAGACAACTTAATTTTCTTTGACAGTTGAGACACACTTTTATGGCATGAATATTAATTATTTTGTGTGTATGCAAAAGACTAGAGACATTACTGAAGGCATAAATCATTTTAAAACTTCACGTACAGGAAGCGGCACTAAAATGCAAAAAGGCCATTTTAAAATCATTTGTATAATTACACCTCGTTTAACACAACAGAGAAAAGAATCAACAACAAAAATTAACTACCGAAATTAACATTACAAAATAAAAAAATCACAAAATAAAATGTAAGCAGATTACGTGACTTTTTTTCAAAAAGGTAACTTAAAAGGGTTTCTCGGCCTTTTGATGAGAGCTTGAAATTTGCCTTTGCAAAAATATACTTTGACAATTTTTTAATTATGATTTCAAGATGTTCTTTTTTTTCTTTACTAAACTTCACCCAATACATGGCTCGAGAGCCACTCTAGGTAGGGGTTACAATTAAGCTGGTAATGAAGTTTGAGATGAGTGGAAGAGAAGGTGGTGGGAAGTGGAAATTAAGGAAAATAGATAATAACTGACCTTTGGCTTGGGGTCAAGATTAAAATTTTCAGGGAAATATCTAAGTAAGATCCAGTTCCAAGTGTAACTTCCTTCTTACATTTTGAACATGGGAGAAATAAGGGTGATTAAAATTTCTTCAAAAGGTAATATTTAAAAATTCTTGTAACAATTGTAGTGACTGCTATGCTTTTCCACGCCGACAATTTATTCGTCTGTGATTGGCTAGTAAATCAATACTGCTTTTCTATAAGACGATTTAGCATTCGCAGTCATCACTTTGAATTTTTCGGTCGTGAACTTGCTCACATGTTTCTTTGATACAAAATCTAATTGGTCAAATTTTAGCCAATCAAACATTTTAGTGCTAAATCAATTTTTCCCACGTTTTCACTGGGAGCCTACTGGTAGCTTTAAAAAAAGCAATTTTTTCCACAAGCCGCCAGTAGAGTCCGGCTAATTTTGCCTGTCCACACAAATCTACGAATTTACTCACATTTCATACACACACACACACACAGATTTTTGTAACACATTATACGTATATCTCTCTGTGACTCAGCCAATTTCATGAACCAGAACTCTATTAATTTCTCAAAACAACACATTTCTTAATTAACTGTATTCAGCAGACTCTATTCAACATAGAATCCTGAACATTCTTATTCACGAGAAACTCTCTCGAACATTCAATCATAAATCAGAATACAGTTGAAGTGGAACAACTTTTTCTCCTTAATCATTATACTTCATTGCATGATTGTTTTATATGTTATATTTCAATATATATATATTTATTTGTTGATCCAAATATGGAGTTTTGTTGGGTTTTTTTAATCATTAAATGTACAATAGATATATGCACTAAGAACACACATCACACAATAGAAAATAAATCCAAAGACATCTGGCTATATACATGAAACTCTCATAGGCCTATTAAAATAACTGATGAAGAACTATCCCAATATAAATGTGGAATTTTATATTTACTTTCATAATATTTAATCAGACATGTAGTTCTGCTAGATATTTCATTTCGCCATCTTGGCTTCATCAACTCATCCAAGGGACACAACTCATGAACACTAAAAGTCCCTATTAAATCCTTCTTATCAAATAAAAATAGAAAAAAGTATGCTTTATAAACCCAAGGTGATAATCAGAGTAATTTGGTCCCTGAATTATCACCAATCACAATGAATAGATGTTCCCCTAGGGAGATCCCATGCCTTGAGCGACTACTGGACCTTAAACTAAACCCAGACCTCAAGTGGAACAAGTATATATGATCCATTGCAAAAGATGCAGTAAAAATGATCAGTTACCTGTACCATTCCAGTAAGTACCTGACTCATGTTATCCTCTACCTTTACAAGATCCAGATGGGCCCTAAAATGGAGTAGTGATATCATATTTGTGCAGGAGATGCCCAGTCTTCACTTTCCAGTCTTAATAGAGACCAAAAGTGTCTCTGCATCCTTGTGGATGACAAATTATTTTCCACTCTACAACTCCTCTCTCACAGATGATAAGTCACAAGCCTATCATTATTTCTATGGAAAGTTCTCAAACGAATTATATTCATTAGTTTCACCAGTTCAAACTTTTACAGTAAGATCTGCCATTTTACACTCGTTGTAGCAAAGCACCTTCATTCACTTGATTGTTGAGAAATAAGTTCCACTCAAGCAGCTTCTTCCCACAAACCACTGTGCTGTGGACCCAATTCCCAAGAGGATGTTTCCCCAATCACTGCAATCTTAGCCTGTTCAAATCTAGAATTAACTGTTATTTTTCTCCACATATCCGCATAAACAGTGCCTCTTACCCTGTAACCCAGTACTTTGAGAGGCTCCTGGGATTCATACAGGGTGAATATCACTGTAAAAAAAATTGATAATGTAGAATCAAATAGGATAAAACAGAATATAAAGAAATAATATATTGTTACCTGAATTTAGAAAATAAAACAACAAAGTTAATGATTTCAAAATATAGTCACTGTGTTAGAAAATAAAGTTACTGTCTATTTTCCTCCTCCCTGGACATCCTGGGTATGACGATAAACTATATCTGGCAGCAAGAACTTTGACTGGGAGGTTTTAAGGAACCATCTCTTAATTGCTGTTGTTTCCAGTTCTACCTTGAGCTGGGGTGGTAGCACCTGTTAGGGTCCCAGCTATGGGCAAATAGTTAACCCCCAAACTGGGGCCAAAACAATATGAAAGTGTAAAAATAGGTTTTTATAGTAAAAATACCAACAATATATTTTTTAACAAAAAATTATTACCAGCAATACATTTAACTTTCTTTACAAATATACATCAATGAAACCTGATCTACAAACTGATTTCTTTCAAAGAATGTATATTCTATTCATGCGAAACTATCCTAAAAATCTTGCCAGTCTTGCCATTGAGGTGTTGATATGCCATAGAACAAAATTAAACCAAACCAAACTAAACCAAAGAATATATATTCTATTCTTAAGAACTCATCCTAAAAATCTTGTTGGAATTAAATAACCCATTGAAGTGCTGATATGCTGGAAAACAAAATAAACCAAACCAAATAAACCAATGAATATATATTCTATTCATACCAACCTGTCCTAAAAAATCTTGTCAGAATTAAATAACCCATTGAGATGTTGATATGCCATGAAACAAAATAAATCAAACCAAACTAAACCAAAGAATATATATTCTATTCTTAAGAACAGATCCTAAAAATCTTTTTGGAATTAAATAACCCATTGAGGTGTTGATATGCCATAAAACAAAATAAACCAAACCAATCCTTCTAAGCTAAGTTCTGGTATGAAAAGACTTAGGTATTGGATTATAACTAGAAATTTCTGAAGTCTTTCTCTGTAGGTATGGACTTTTATTTGATTTTGTCATATCTGAGGATCTGGGTGAGAGCTATTCACATCCCAAATAAGACCATAAAATTTTATCTGTTTTTTGTCTTACTTTGCATTTGTCTTTGTTAAAAATTAAACCATATCTTCTGATTGTATCCATTGTTAAGTTCTTGTCATATTCATCAATTGTTTGCTATATATATACAGACATCATCAGATATTGCAATGGCTCCTGTGCAACCTTCAAGTACTTGGCTCAATTTTTGTTGATAAATGTCCTGTAACATCTCAAAACCAAAGGGACATCTGTAAGCAGACATGATTCCTCATCAAGGTGTATTGCCCAGTATCCATGTTTTGCATCTAATTTTGTAAATTATCCGGCCACTTTCCACGGCATGCAGCAATAAACGACATCATCAGAAGAGGTTTGGATGCAGCTGGGTTCCCTTCCCAAATTGAACCCATAGGCCTTGACTGTGGTGATGGAAAGTGGCTGGATTCTCTCTCTTGTCTTCGTAGTACTGGCCACTATCCATGGCATGCAGCAATAAACGACATCATCAGAAGAGGTTTGGATGCAGCTGGGTTCCCTTCCCAAATTGAACCCATAGGCCTTGACTGTGGTGATGGAAAGTGGCTGGATTCTCTCTCTTGTCTTCATAGTACCGGCCGCTATCCACGGCATGCAGCAATAAACGACATCATCAGAAGAGGTTTGGATGCAGCTGGGTTCCCTTCCCAAATTGAACCCATAGGCCTTGACTGTGGTGATGGAAAGTGGCTGGATTCTCTCTCTTGTCTTCGTAGTACTGGCCGCTATCCATGGCATGCAGCAATAAACGACATCATCAGAAGAGGTTTGGATGCAGCTGGGTTCCCTTCCCAAATTGAACCCATAGGCCTTGACTGTGGTGATGGAAAGTAGCTGGATTCTCTCTCTTGTCTTCGTAGTACTGGCCGCTATCCATGGCATGCAGCAATAAACGACATCATCAGAAGAGGTTTGGATGCAGCTGGGTTCCCTTCCCAAATTGAACCCATAGGCCTTGACTGTGGTGATGGAAAGTGGCTGGATTCTCTCTCTTGTCTTCGTAGTACTGGCCGCTATCCATGGCATGCAGCAATAAACGACATCATCAGAAGAGGTTTGGATGCAGCTGGGTTCCCTTCCCAAATTGAACCCATAGGCCTTGACTGTGGTGATGGAAAGTGGCTGGATTCTCTCTCTTGTCTTCGTAGTACTGGCCGCTATCCATGGCATGCAGCAATAAACGACATCATCAGAAGAGGTTTGGATGCAGCTGGGTTCCCTTCCCAAATTGAACCCATAGGCCTTGACTGTGGTGATGGAAAGTGGCTGGATTCTCTCTCTTGTCTTCGTAGTACTGGCCGCTATCCATGGCATGCAGCAATAAACGACATCATCAGAAGAGGTTTGGATGCAGCTGGGTTCCCTTCCCAAATTGAACCCATAGGCCTTGACTGTGGTGATGGAAAGTGGCTGGATTCTCTCTCTTGTCTTCGTAGTACTGGCCGCTATCCATGGCATGCAGCAATAAACAACATCATCAGAAGAGGTTTGGATGCAGCTGGGTTCCCTTCCCAAATTGAACCCATAGGCCTTGACTGTGGTGATGGAAAGTGGCTGGATTCTCTCTCTTGTCTTCATAGTACCGGCCGCTATCCATGGCATGCAGCAATAAACGACATCATCAGAAGAGGTTTGGATGCAGCTGGGTTCCCTTCCCAAATTGAACCCATAGGCCTTGACTGTGGTGATGGAAAGTGGCTGGATTCTCTCTCTTGTCTTCGTAGTACTGGCCGCTATCCATGGCATGCAGCAATAAACGACATCATCAGAAGAGGTTTGGATGCAGCTGGGTTCCCTTCCCAAATTGAACCCATAGGCCTTGACTGTGGTGATGGAAAGTGGCTGGATTCTCTCTCTTGTCTTCATAGTACCGGCCGCTATCCATGGCATGCAGCAATAAACGACATCATCAGAAGAGGTTTGGATGCAGCTGGGTTCCCTTCCCAAATCGAACCTGCAGGCCTCGACCGTGGTGATGGAAAGCGACTGGGTGGCATTACCAATTTCTCTTTTAAAATGGGAAAGTTGTTGATTTGGGATGCGACTTGTGCAGATACATTTTCGGTCAGTAATTTGATCAGGCCCGCAGTTGAGCCGGGGTCTGTCGCCCGGGACTCAGAGATAAAAAAAATAGTTAAATATTCTTCTCTTGCTGATAGATTTTTTTTTACTCCTGTGGCAGCGGAGACTTCTGGGGTTATTGGCCCTCATTCAATGGCATTCCTTTGGAGGATTGGCGCAATGATGTCTCGATTAAGGGACAAGCCTCGTGAAACAGAATGGCTCTTAAAATATAGTCTAGCCAAAATCTTTTTCAGCTATACAGTCGAACCCTCTGCCTTCGGGCAGATAGGAACCTGGATGAGGCTATGCTGAAGGGCAGAGTCTTGTTCGGGGCGGTAGACCAATCCAATCCCCTTTCTACGGTGTCTACAGGGATTATTTGGCTGAGCCTATGGGCTTGGGAACCCCACATTAAATTTGGCTTTGTGCCACATGTGACTGTTGCTAGATACTCTAGCTGGGATCTGTTGAGTACGTCTCAGACTTACGTGAGAACTACCGAACTTCCAATAGTAGCACTCACTACTGGATTGACTTGTGACGACCTTGTGCATAACTGCTATCTTTATTCTTATTGTATTGGTTTTTACAATAAACCTTTACTTATTTATCCACCATGTTTTCCAAGTATATATTCCTATTAGTCTAACGTAATAACCCTGCCTGTTGCAGTTCTGTCCTGTCCTGTCTCCCCAGTGGTTCTGGCCGAAAAAGAAATTCACCCGATCTTCCTCCGATGAACTGAAGGAACCACCACTATTCACCATGTTGTGAATTCTTGATCCGAACAGTAGTGTATCGATCTCCCCAGAACGATCCGGTGGGAAGGGGAGGAAATGGCTGGATATTTCGCTGAAAGGAAATCACTATTCATGCAGCAAAAGTTTCTTGTCGTAGCCGCAAACACATGAAAAAGAAAAAAAAATAAGCAACTCCTGTTCCTGTACAAAGAGCCCTATTTAGGCCACCGTTTTTTATGTCTCTACCAAAGAATTTACATGAGTACAAAATGTCGTAACGAGATTCACTTGTTTGGGTCGGAAAGTCACAGAGAGAGAGTAGGAAATTTTCTGCCTAAACAATTTCTGCTGATCTAAGGGAAGTAATTCGTGGAGCTTCGTCTGCACCCTACGATATAGCAGTCTGCTTTTCTCGCAGCCTTGTTGACAAAGCTATCTGGATTTGTACGGGTTCTATTTCGATCTCTTGGCTCGGATCGGTCTTCATGACACAGGGCAACCAACAGACCAGACCAGCAAATTCCAACAAGCCGCCTCTTCCGCGTTCTGATCTCCGAACTCTGAACTCATCTAACTCAAGCGTGCGGGCAGCTTATATAGAGAGAGGCGGAGGTAAGCCATCTTTAGGCACCACCCCTGAATTTTAATATGCAAATCGCCTGGACCACCATGTGTTTCCACCTAATCTCCGCAGGCAACCAGTTTTCAAGAGGTACTAAAATCGGATTTGGACCTCCTGCAGACAACGTATACTTGAATTTTGCCAAAACCACTTATCCTGCCTGAATTCCACTATTCAGACCATCACAAACTTTAACGAATCCGTCTCTTAATCACTTTGGAATTATTACATGTAATTAACTAATAACTCAACCCCAGAAACAATTATTAAGAGAAAAAAAAAAAAGAGAAAAAAAAAAAAACTTATTTCTGGAATTACTCCAGAATCCCTCCTACCCAAATAATTAGCACCTTCATCTTAATTCTTTAGCACTGTTGATTACTAAATCCACCCCAGGGTGGGGACAGGGTCTCTCTCTCTCTCTCTCTCTATGTCACATTAGCACAGAATATAACACTTAACGCCACCTAATGGATATTTTTGGTGATGCCAAGTGGCATAACCGACAGGGTATTTGTCAGGTTTTCTATCTTTTGTAGTTCTTTTCTAGTATTTACTGATATTATACTACAGTTAATTTGTACCAAACCTAAATTTATACTAGGCTTTAAATCTAATATTACTGCGGTACTGTCTCACACAAAAAATTTTGATTGAATGGTTCCAGAGTTTTTATGTTTGACCATCGAACCATACTGTAGTATATTGGTACCATTTACTTCCCATGGGGTAGTTTACTCTATCTTGACATTTATTTGTCTGTTAGTATTTTTATTAATATTCTGGGGGTACATTTTTTTCACGTTTTCAGATTAGACATTTAGCCATCCTGACACCATTTGTCTAAAGAATCACTGAAAAACACTGAGTGATTTAGCAAAAAAGAGAACAGATTAAAATCATTTTGTGTCAGATCCACAGTCTTCTCACTGAGCAATGGTGAGAAAGATCGTTAAGGCCTTCAGTAATGGTACCAACATTCATACTCTGGCTTCCATCTTCAAAGTCTATTCAGGGACCATCAAGGGAACAGTGAATAAAT
>OZ010608.1:29705591-29768091 GCA_963932145.1 Acanthosepion lycidas | reverse complement strand
TTCACTTTTAGTCAAGTGTTGAATACCTTCGAGTTTTTTTTGGTCAAAAAAAAAAAAAAAAAAAAAAAAAAATCAAAGTCACATTGGCAGGAAGTGACACATCGAAATAAGGCAAGACAAATTAGTTTAGTCAAAATAATTTCAAATATATTTTTAATACCCACACACGCGCAAATACACACACATACACACACTGGACAATGTTTAAATGATACCATTGAGTGATAAACAAAAGAGCATTTTGTTGGAATAACTTTCTTTCCTCTTCTCACATGTGACTGGCCATGCAACCCTTAATGCTCAATCAGCAATGCACATTTTTTCATAGATGTCTCTAAGAGAAAATGCATTCCTGATACAGGGTTAGACAGCCTCTTTGTAGCCGGACTTGTGAGAAAAGATAGCCTTTTGTAACATTCACTAGCTTTCCTTTTCACTGTCAGGGAGAAGGCATATAACACATTTCTATTTTCTCCTTAGTTGCCCTTGTTTTATTTTTTTTATTTATAAATATTTGGGTAATTATCTGCTTTCAATGACTGGATATTACAAGATGACACAAAAATATAAATTTGATAATGCAATAATTTGGAAAATCATTTATTTTGGGGATATTGTTTGGCAATTATCTGCACAGAAATCAAATCAAGTAAACTAAATTCAGATAAATTTTAACAGATTTGGGAAAGGAATGAATTTATTGCTCTCTGAGCCATCTCATTTTCAGGTATCTCAACAAATGTCTTATCACTGCCCTGTCAAGATGGTTAATAGAGAAGAGATTAGAAATTCTTTCCTGTTACTGGTACCAATTAATCTTATACTATCCCTCAAAGAAACATGAAAAGAAAAAGAACACTCCCAAGTAAAGGTTTCTGGCTCTTTTAAGGTATCAAAAAGGACAAAGATTTGTCAATGTATTCCACAAAGCTTAGAGAAAGAAAAGGTGGTTTGTAATAAAATGTTCTATACTAAACTTATTTTAATTAAAAAAAAAAATAAAAAATCTTACAACTAACATTAATAATGAGCAGAAAGAGAAAAGAGTAATCAGGAAGATAGTAGATAGCAATTGACATCGCATTTAAATTTTTGCAGATTAAAGTTGGCTGGAAAGCATGGCGCCAAAAGTCTACATACCACAGCAAAGATTAAACTGAACAATTACTATGAAATTATATATATATATATATATATATATATATATATATATATATATATATATATAATGTATAAAGTAATTAAAATATATATGGCCTGACAAATGGTATCCGCTAAAAATAATGTTTCAAGTAATAAAAATATTAGGTTAAAAATAAATCCATAAATTCTTTAGAAATTATGTGTGTGTATATATATATATTTTTTTTTTTTTTAAATCAGTATCACCTCCATGCAAGGCAGTACAGCCAATAGCACGCAAGGAGAAACCGGTGTGTAGGAATTAAAAACAGAAACATTATTAATGAGTAGAAAAGAGTAATCAGAAAGATAGTAGATAGTGATTGTCATTTGCATTTAATTGCATTTTAAATTTTTGCAGATCAAAGTTGGCTGGAAAGCATGGAGCCGAAAGTTTAGATACCATAGCAAAGAGCTCAACCGAACAATTACCAAGAAATTTTATATATATATATATATATATATATATATATATATATAAAACGTATAAAGTACATATAATAATATATATGGCCTGACGATTGCATTTAGCATGAAACAGACTGTCGCCTTTGGGTGTTGACTTCAATGCCTACTTTTATATTTACATACACTATCCCTGATATTGAGTACTTTAACCCATAGCATACCCTAAAATTATATTTTGTCATATAAATATATTTTTTTTATCTTTTCACCTAAAGCGAGGAGAAAAATTTATCATTTGGAAACTATCGTATATATTCAAAGGTAGGTTGCACATTTTATCACCAAAATTTTGATAAAAATCAGGGGTGTGATCTATCCACTCAACATCATAGAGAATCTGAAGTAGACAGTCGTGTATCAGTAGTCCAGGCATGTACCCTGGGCTCAAGCGTAAGCGACAGCAAGGGTGGAAATTCATTTTTCCTGACATTTTGATTTTATGCAATCACCTCTTTTAACAGTGCCACATTACACATCAAATAAAAGTGTTTGATCTGCACTATTCATATTTACCATTTATTATCTGATTTACAATAAAAGATTAACATTTTCTAGTAATTTTAGGACTTATTATTATTATTAATTTTAAAGCAGGATCTGCAATGTTATCAGTCCTGATCTGACATTTCATCTTCAGTCACCACCGTAATGTAGCTCTCGTGTGCCTTTTCTATAAATATTTTCATAGTGACTGTTCTACTGAGCTTTCCTCTTTGGCACCTCAAATTTATGAATTTAAGTGCAGTACTAGATTGGAAGTTAGGTCTGGTCATTTTACTGTTGACATTGCTAGATGTGACCACAAGTCTTATTCTCAGTTGTTTTTTCTTCCACACTTGTGGAATTCTTTTCTGGCTTCTTGCTTTCCAGTTGACAATGTCAATCCGCATCTGTCTTCTTGAATTCTGTCTTTATATTATCCTCTTTCCTAAATAATGTTTTATTCTCATCTCTTTCACACTTGGTAACCCCTTGCATCTTAGTGGATTTATCACCTTGTTTGGAGTGAATTGATTAAAAAAACAAAAGAACAGCTAGATCAATGATAGGGTATGTTTATCTTGGGCTGGTTATATCAGCTATAGACTGCAGCATGCAGATCACAATATACAATTACTGTTATGGGACCTTACCCATAATAACAAAATGGACTATTCTATATGTAATAAATACTGCGCCTCAAGAGGAAGCAGAGAGTTCAGTCCGAAGTCGGGCGACCGGCTGATCGGTTGAACTCTGCCTTCAGGCAGGGAGGAACCCGAACGAGGCTATGCTGAAGGGCGGAGTCTCTTTCAGGGAGGTAAACTGACCCTGAACATGTTTATACGGGTTCAAAGGGCATATTTTTGGCTGAGCCCACGGGATCAGAGATCCCACATTAAACCGGCCTTGTGCCACATGATGCCCTCATGGGGTGGGGGGTGACTAAATACCGTTCAGTCTGAAGTCTGGAGTGAAGTCCGTCAGGAGTCTGTCAGAGCGAGCGAGTCGGTCAGTCAAGTCAGAGGCAGTCAGAAACAGAGTTGCATTCAGACAATTACTACAAGACATTGGAATAGTGATACTGGTCGAGACTACATTGTTCTCCCTACTAAACCTGATTGTTCGTACTAACACTTTCTACTTCACTGTATATATTCCTGTTTGTAATATATCTGTTTTATTCCATATATGTGTTAGAGTTCTTCTTTATTGGTTCTACCTTGGACTATCACCGTGGTACAAGGACCTTGGACCATAACAAGTACAATGTTCAGTAAAGTTTGAAAGGCAATATCTGTGATAAGTTTTGCAAATTGTCAAGTGGACTTTTACTGGTAAACTTACATGCATCACATGATGGTTGAGCTCAAATGCCACTTAACAAAACATCAAAGTATGGGTGAGATAAATGAACTGGTATGAAAAGTGACTGTACTTGGTCATGAATTAATATTCAAATATATGCCCTGAAAATTGTGTTCAAGTATTAAACAGATTATCACCATTTAGTGTTAATCTATGTGACTGCACTGCTTGTATTTACATATACTCTAGATCAGATAATGAACATTTTTACCCCATAAATATTGCATACTTTAAAACTATATTTTATCATTATACACACACACACACAAATATTATCTTAAGATCTGAGAGGTGAAACTACATTAGGTGGGTTAGGTTCCTATATCTTTTTAAAATAATATTAACGAATATTAGTTTACAGATGAGGTATTAAGCACTTTCTAAAATCTACCGGAATTGGTCAATTTAAGGGCAGACTTTATCATATAGTTGATGTATGTAAGAAGAAATTTTATATATTACTACAAATGTTGCTATAATGGAGACTCAGATTTGAAAGAGAGTATGTATTATGTCAATCGATCTGCATTCTATTATATTGAGCAGTTTTAACCGTTAATATAGCACATTAAAATTATACAGGGTGTCCATAAAGACCGTGTGCACTTTAAAAAATTTATAACTTTATTTGCATTTGTGATAGAAATAATCTGTAAAAAATGTTATAAAGTTGAATATACCTAGTTTTAAGTATAGCTAAAATAACTAATGTGATTTCAGGCATTACTGTAGATCAGTTGGCAAAGTTTTTTGTGAACTACAAAATTGTATTACCCTTTTTATTGCTAATGATGGAGGAAACTTAAATAAAATTTCAATAAAACCTTAAAAAATATAGATTTGCTTCTTTCTAATCCTTTTTACAAATTATTTCTATTGCAAATACAAATAAAGTTATAAATTTTTTAAAGTGCCCACAAACTTTATCATACACACCTCTCTGGTCTTTTGAAGAGGAACAGAGATTTATCCCTTATTTCCTCATTAGGATTGGGTTTCCTGTTCCTTCTAAAACTGCTTCAGCTCTGTGCTCCTAACACTTCTTTCCCGCACTAATATAACTCCACACAATAAAGCTCTACCACGAGTGGCTCTTGGGCCTTGTATTGGGTGAACATTTTGTGATCTTGCACCTGTTATCAACTGTAATTTAAAAGAAGGAAAATGCTCTGAGGAAAATGGATACATTTGAACATTGTCCCAAGTAGAAAGAAAACAAAAAAACAAGCAGTTCAACAAGTAAATAAATTACAGTAAAAAATATGAACATCGCAATTGTTACGCAAGCAACAAGATAAAGAGGTTTTGTGCCTCTTAACATTTGAAATTATTTACATTTGACAAATATCAGTAATTTCATTTTTAGAAGATTGACATAAAAATGTCATTAAATTATTGAATTTACAAGGTTTCAAATATTGGTTATGGTAAAACAATTTTTCCAGTTACATGCAATAAGATACTGGCCCACAACTTCAAGGGGGAAAAAATTTCTTATATATTAGGTTGGTGCAAAAATAATGACGTAATAATGTCGTTTTTGGACGTATTTTTTAACGTCAAAAAACGACATTATTACGTCATTATTTTTTGCACCAACCTAATAGAAAAAGTTAAATTTTTATTATCTTCAATGTGGCAATGAAATATGAGATCAAAGAATATTCATTAAAAGTAACTAAATCTTGTGATGTTTATTAACTAATATTAAATATTAAAAGTTAAGAAAATGAATTTAACTGGTCCTTTTTTTTTTAAAGTGACAAGGGCTGTACACAAAGTGCACCCAAATTTTAATGTAATCACTAGCAGAAATAACAGGATGAAAGTATTTGAAAAAAATTTGAATTCAAGGAAAAAAAAAAAAAAAAAAAAAAAAAATAAAATATGAATGTTTAAAATAAAATTATACTTATCTTATACTTATCAATATCAAAAAGAAAATTCACAAACCTAAGCCAGGTGAGAAAAAAAAATAATGTGAGGGAAAAATTCAATGAATGCATGCAAGAGAGTGTTGAAAAGTTCTCTGCCCAATCAAGAAGCCTTAAAAAAAAAAAAAAAAAAAAAAAAAAAAATTATATATATATATATATAAATTAGAAAAAAGGGTTCACATGTACTTCTTATAACATGTAAAATAGATAGCTTAGTTAATAAAACGAGGACAAATGAAAGGGTACCAATATAATCAGTATGATAAACATTTATTAAATATTAACCATATGACAGAAATGAAGCATGGAAGGGAAAGTTTTAAGTTCAGAATTTTTGGGACACACCCTGTATCCTTCATAAATGGAAGGAGAAATAGACGGAAAAATGCGAATTACTCACCGACAGAAGTATTTTTTTTTTTTAAAGTTAAAAAGTTTCGCAAACCGAGGAATCAGATTTATGCTAATAATACGATCTCCACCGGAATTCACACTATCCACAAGAACAATTGTCAGTGAGCAAATCACATTTCTCTCTTTATTTCTCGATCCATTGATGGAGGACAATGAAGTGTGTCTAAAAATTCTGAACTTAAAAAATTTCTTTCTGTGCTTATTTTTTCATGTTTAATAATTAATATTTAAATGATTATCGTACTGATTATATTGTTACCCTTTTGTTTGTCCTTGTTTTATTAACTAACCTAATATATATATATATATATATATATATATATATATATATATATATATAGGAATAGATTTTTTTATCTGACATTATTTCTTATCACAAACAATCATTTTTAGTGGGTACACATATTTGTGTCACTATCAGTTCTGTTATTTTCTTAAACAGTGAAATTAATAACAATTGATGGAAAAGTGGGGTACAGGTTCGATTCCTGTCAGAGGCACAATCTTTCTTTAGTAGGACTTCTTAAACTAGGCCAGTTGTTATTAATTTCATTGTTTAAGAAAAAAAAAAAAGAAAAAAAAAAGAAAAAAAAAAAGAAGAAATACAAACTCAAATAGGTGTACCAAGTAAAAATAATGATTGCAGAAATTACATATGAAAAGTGTGGACACAGCGTTCAACACCAAGTGGTAACGGTCTGTTTTATAGCCGAACGCAATCTTCAGGCCTGAAGTTTGCATTCAAACATGAAACAGACTATCGCCATTCAGTGACCACACTTCTTATATTTACATACACTATGCCAGATACTGAGCACTTTTACTCTATAAATATAGCATAGCTTGAAACTATATTTTATCATTATATATATATATATATATATATATATAATGATAAAAAATACTTTTAAGGTATATACTATATTTTATCATTATATATATATATATAGATATATATATATATATATATATATGATGATAAAATATAGTTTTATGGTGTGCTATATTTATGGGATAATGTGCTCAATATCAGAGATAGAGCATATGTAAATATAAAAGTGAACATTGAAATCAACAATCAGAGGCAACAGGCTGTTTCATGCTAGGTGCAATCATCAGTCTGCGAATGAACATTTTTTTTCTTAAACAATGAACATTCGTGGCCTGATGGTTGTGCCTAGCATGAAACAGCCTGTCGGCTCTTAGTGTTGACTTCAATGTTTCCCTTTTATATATATGGTAATCCGTAAGGAATTTCCAAGAGGATATAGATCCCGGGAGAGCGCTATGTCAGAGACAGTGCAAAATTCATTAATTAATTTATATATATATATATATATATATATATATATATATGAGAGAGAGAGAGATTTGTGCTGCAATCTCTCTTTTATACAAGTTTCATTAAAAGCAACTGACAAGCAACTGCAGTTGTTTTTTTTTTTATTTTTCTTGTGTTCTTATATTTTTTTTTTTCTTTTCTGGACATGAATGATGTAAAAATTTTCTATATGTTCGTTTTTAACTTAACTGAATGGATGGAATTTTTTTTTTGTGTATGTATCTAGAGTTTATAGGACTGTTTTATTTTCCAAACAAGGTCAACACATTGTGGCTGTGTTCATAGTTGATGTTATCAAGTGTTGGCTTTTTCATTTTTTATTAGGTCTCATTTAAATACACACAGTGACCGACCAAACTCCATCTGCAACATACTTGTTGACAATACAAATATAATAACATCATCCACATGAAAATAAAGCTAAACATAATGGAAGCATTATTAATAAAATAAAGAACTATGAACAAGGCCACAACATGCTGATCATGTTCATAAAATAAAGTATTTGTTGCAAAATTAGTTTTATTTTTTCTATTAAGAACATCTTAAAACCAAAAATTGCACCATTCAAATATTAAGAAAAAAAATACTTTTGCTAAAACATTCAAAAAAAAAAAAAAAAAAAAAAAAATCTTTCTCAAACTCATCTTGCAAAACACAATGTAACTATATCCCCCAAATATTATTAGTACAAATTTTATTTACATGTTTATAACAATACTTGAATAACAACGGCGTCTGTTACTGAAAGGACAACAATAATTTAAGATGATGAAAGCCTTTGAAGAAAACAAACACAGAATTATTAAAGTTAAAAAAAAAAAAATTGATTTGTTTTCTATGGCTTATCAAACCTTTGCAGGTTATTTAAAGCCAGAAATGGTTTAGTGATATAAGTCTTACTAATTAACCCATAGCTGGGGAAGAAGTGGTGGATTTATACCTTTTCCAAGGGTATTTGCACATAAGTGAATATAACAAACCCAACAGTAATTGAAACTCGGCTCTCTGATTAACAAGTCTGACCACACGTCCAAGTTTACAGAACCTGGCATTCCCAAGTGGTCACTCGTCAATGTACAGACCAGGCTTGATGTTGCTTAACTTTGGTGATCTTACAGAAACTGATGTTCCAACATGATGTGGCCGTAAGTCAGAAAGAAAAGTGTAACTTCATCTTCAGCAAATCCTTAAACATATTTTGTTTTTAAATTATTCTGGTAGAAATTAGGTACCTTTACAGATTCGTGATACAAAGATTTAAAATGAATATTTAAAAATGAAAAAAATCTTCTTTCCTGCAGCTTTTATTTTAGTTTTACTTTCAAGTTAATAGATTAATATTTTCAATAAGCAAAAATACTTTGCTGCATTTCAAAACAAATTTAAATTCATTAGGAGGAATTTTTGTTTTGAAAATTGCTGAATTTTTTTTTTTTTTTTAACTTTAGTGCCATTTTTAGTCACCTGTCATCAGAATGTAATTCACGTTATTTAAAAATCTTCCAAAAATAAAACATACTTCTCTGAAACTTTATTTGGGGAATATTAGCTGATTTAAAGATTAATTAATCTGATTTGAAACAAGTATTATTTACTTTAAGTTTAAAATATTGCAGAAAGGCATTTTTTTAACACAGCCAGTAGCAGTTTATTTAAACTTTTAAGTGTTGACAACTTGCTAACAGAGGGATGTTTGTCTAATGTTGTTCTTCAGGGGCTTCATCCATAAAAAATAAATGAAGGTTATAATATGAGCATCTTTTTTATATAATTTTTAAGTATTCAGTAATCTTAAAAATTTAGGAAATTAAACTCTGTAATCTAATGTTTTATTGAATTTTAGATACTTTGGCTTTAAATTTACTTAATTATTGCTCTTATTTTCTGGTAATGTGGTGTGTGAACATCTATATCTACAAAAATCAGCATGTTTATACATATAAAAAAAAAAAAAAAATTCTTTTAATTCTTTTAAAAATATTAGTGTTAAGCTTTTTCATTAATGATTAGTAAATATAGTTTTTTCTTAATATCATCTAAAAGGGTGAAATTAATACAGAATTTTAAAAGATATAAAACCTAATAAATTCTAATTAAAATTAAAAAAAAAAAAAAAAAAAAAAAATGAAAACAATTCTTATAAAAATTTATTATTCATTGAATTTTTTTTTTCTTAAGCCAATAGTATCCTTAATTAATCTTATTTATAAAAGCAATTAAAAGCTTTCCTAATTAAATAGAGTCACAGTTTTATTGCATTTTTGTTTTATAATTCAGAGTAGATTTTTGGTAAATGGTGTTTGTTTTACAAAAAAAAAAAAAAAAAAAAAAAAAAAATTCATGATTTAAATTCTCCAAGGAGTCCTGCCTTTAACTAATGCAAATAACTGGGTGAAATTTAATAAAATTAAGTGAATGAGGGGGTAACATGTAAATTTAACAAGATTTTCTAAAACTAAAAATTTCTAAAATAATTTCATTCATTTGTGAATAAGTCCTGAATGTTTCATTAAAATCTGACAATTGATGTTTTTCAAGAATTTCCAAATTAATGTATTTTTTTTAACTGCAAAAAGGATGCTACAATTTCCTGTACTAATCATTAACTAATCTTTAGTGTCTCCACTGATGCAAGAAAAACAAGATTTTTAACCAAAATTTTGAATATGTGAGAATGGATTAAAAAAATTTAATTATTAGGTTGGTGCAAAAATAATGACGTAATAATGTCGTATTTTGACGTTAAAAAATACGTCCAAAAACAACATTATTACGTCATTATTTTTGCACCAACCTAATAAATAATCAAAAAAATACTTTGGTCTTTCCTCTTAATAATAACTTAGGTTTTGACAATAAAATTTTGTTTTTATCAAGTTTGGGGCATTTTTTCATTATGGTATGCTCTTTTTTCAGCAAATTAGTGGATGCATCTACTATAAATAAATAAGGACCCTAATATTAGTTATTTATTGCCAGTTCTGACCAGTCAAAAATGACTAATTTTAAATTAGTAAATTGTCAAATTTTCTAATACCTGGATCTTTATGATAACAAAGTAATTAGAATTACTGAGAGAATGTCAAGATTCTTGCAGATAGACTCCAGGTATATTGACATAACATTCCACCCAACATTGTACTCTCACTCAAATGATTATTTACAGTTGGACTAATGTCTTCCTCTTTGCTGTTACTATCATATTTTGGCGGTTGTGTTCTCAGGCCTTCCTCAGGAATGTTGATCTGGATAACATCTGGAAGATTTCAAATGGATTCTTTTATTCAATCTACAATAGTAGATATCTATGGATATCTCATCTTTGTTAATTGTTCAGCTATTGCTTTTCTTGATTAATTGTTAATTTATTATCACATTTTCACTGAGTTTGAGTATATCTTTACTAACTGGTCCAGATATTAAACTTGTTATACCACCAAATTCACCAACCAATGCTTTAACTGAGAGTTCAACCCCTAGACAGATATGTTCAGGTTCATCAGAAACAGAACTAGCAATAATTTAACAATTAATCAAGATGAGATATCATTCCTAAATATGGACAGCAGAATAAGAACAATCTATCACTGTAGATTGAATAAAGGGTTCAGTTTGAAATTCCTTGATGGTTACCCAGTTATGGCAGGCACCTGAAAAAGGCCTGAGGACATTATGGTTGAAACATTGTAATAGTAACAAAAAGATGAGAACATTAGCTGAGCTGTAAATATTAACTTCTCATTCCAGAAATTCATAAGAAACCCAAGTCATCCATTAAATAAAATAAAAAACAAAACAAAAAAACAAAACAAAAAAAAACAAAACAAAAACAAGTAGTAGTAGTATGTGTGTGTGTGTGTGTGTGTGTGTAGTGGGGGGGGGACCAAAATCAAATATATGATTTTAAACACCTGTTCAATGAAGAGGTTTATCCAATAAAGTGACAATGAAAGAAAACCTTAACTAGCTTTAAGTAATAACAATAATGATTATAATATTTTGTTTTGGGGATTTTACTTAGGACAACAAGGATTATCGACCATGAGAACAACATCAATACCATAGTGTTCAACTAATTCCATAAGAAAGACACGATCTCCAATAGGGTCCAGCCCCATCAGCTTCATGTGGTCTGAGGTCAGTTGTCGGTCCTGGGATGATGACACATCCAATAAAGTTTGGAATAATCGGTTATTTTGCTCTGCAAAAAATCTGAAGAAATAATTGAAATTAAAAAATAATCAATATGGAGAAAAATTAAAGATTAAAATTTCTAATGAAACACTTATTTAGAAAATATAAACAACAAAGACCTAATATTTATGAATACTATCCCAAGAATTAACTTATTTGTGAACTGTGGCCCAAGAAATATCTCCTTAGTCAAAACTGTCCTGAGAAGTAGTCCATACTGGCTTGAGGAGTAGCTCCTCGGTCAATACTGGCTTGAGGAGTAGCTCCTCGGTCAATACTGGCCCAAAGAGTAGCTCCTCGGTCAATACTGGCCCAAAGAGTAGCTCCTTGGTCAATACTGGTCCAAAGAGTAGCTCCTCGGTCAATACTGGCCTGAGAAGTAACTTATTCCTGAAATTCAGTAAAAAGAACTTTTATGGTTTACAAAACAGGTGTTTCATTTACAAAGAAACAGTATGTGATGCCTGGGCCAATTTCAACCCAGGTCAAGCCAAAATAATCTCATTAAGTAGTTCTTGCAAAATATAAGTACTAAACTTAAGTACTTGCAGATCAATCACTTGTTAATGAATTAATTTTTTCTAGTTGAGATCTCATTGATTTTACTACTATTTTTTTTCTAAAAAGTAATTATTCCGAATACTTGAACAAAGTGCTGATACATAAAAAAAAAATGTTCTGGAATTAACCAGGCCTCTTGAAAAACAAGTATACAAAAATTAATTATAATATTTTGGATGGGGAGAAGCAAAAAAAAAAAAAAAAAAAAAAAAAAAAAAAAAGAGAAAGAATTTCAGCAAATGGAGAAAGAAAAACAAAAACTAATTTCAAACTTACGTCGTGAATAACTCTTCCTCATCCATCGTTTGTTTATTTTGTTCTTCCATTGAAAACAAATTAGCAGATCTGAAACAAAAAAAAAAAAAAAAAAAAAAAAATAAAAGCAAAAATTAAATATTTTATTTATACAGGGTGCGATGGATAAATTGTCGCCATTTTATATATTTTTAATTTCGCACATGCACATTTGCTTGGTTTTGATTTTGTCAACTACACAATACAGTAGAATCAGTAGGGGGCACCATTTGTGAGGAAGAAAAGAAAAAAAAAAAGAAAAAAAAAAGCACCGTGATGCAATTCACTTCACCAGAAATTTGCAAAATGGCATGCTGTACTGCCTGGCATTTGTGCTAGAAGCTCCATTACAAACATTTCAAAGTTTCTGAGTGTAAATCTGTGTAGAGTGCAGAGGATTCAGAAAGAGTTGGAGGAGTCTAATGCTGATTACAAAGGTATGGCAGCTTGGAAAACACTCTGGTTGTTCTAATAAAGAAAGAACTCCCAAATTTGTTGGTGAGGGCCTCAGACTTAACACAGAGTCCTACATCAAGTTAAAGAGGCAAGACCTACAATGCAAATTTTCCTTCTCCTAGACTGGTTACAAACTTTGGCTATAAAGCTCGGTCTGTCTTGTTATTTACTCATAGCTGGTGGGGGGGGAAGGGATGGATTCATACCTCTTCCAAGGGTATTAGCATATAAGTAAATGCAATGAAAATGAACTCAATTGGAATTGAAACTCAGCTCTCCAATTTTCAATCCGAGCTGCTATCCATTACTCCACCGTGTCTCCACACACATAGGCAATATATTATTATTTTAATAGTAGAATAGAATGCTGAAAAGTTTTCAGCCCAACCCACAGAATCTGGCTAAATATCAAAATTCCTTTTTCTTAATCATTTCACTCCAAGTAAGGCAATAAAGCCACTAATATGCATGGGCTTACTGAGAGTTAAAGAATATGAAAAACAGATAACATTATTAAAGAGATAGAACAGTAAAAGAACATGGAATTAAGACAACAAAAATAACAATTGACATTGCATTTAAATTTTTGAAGAAAACAAGAAGTTGGAATAGAGTTCCACAAGCAAGAAACGCATAAGAAACAGCATAGAACTTACAGTTTCATTTAGTCATTTCAACACTAAAAGGATGAGACCTAGCTGCCAATCTAGTACTGCATTTATTTAAGCATCAACAGAAACACTACTAAGAAGCGAGAACAATAAAAGAGTAATCAGGAAGACAATAGATAGTGGTTGACATTGCATTTAAATTTTTATAGATTAAAGTTGACTGGAAAGCAAGGAGCCGGAAGGGAGTTCCACATGCAAGAAGTGCAAGAAAAGAAACTGTTAGCATAGAACTTACAGTTACATCAAACCAATTCAATTGTAAATTGATAAGACCTTTTTGCCAGTTTAGTACTGTGCTTAAATTCATAAATTCTAGGTACCATAGTGAAGAGCTCATCCGAACAATTACCATGAAAGTATTTACAGAAAAGGCACAGGGAGGCAACTTTACGGCAATGGGAAAGTGACTGAGGCTGAAATGCCAAGACCAATAATATTGCTGATTCTTCTTTGCATTTTATCAAGTATCACTGGACCATATGTGGTGGCAATATTCTACGCATGGGTGAATGGTAAACTTATAGATATGTAAGATAGATTCTAAAAAGTAAAACTGTCTAGCATGACACAGTGAACCAACTTTTTTAGCAGCTGACCTAGCAATGGATTCAATATAATCTTTCCACTTCATAATTCTGTGTTCTTACAATTGATATTTAGTTCTTTTTTTCATTCTACTACCTTGCCTTCAACCAAAGACTAACAGGAATTATTGTTTGAAAAGACCACTGTGCTACCTCCTTTGGGAAGGGACTATTACATATGAAAAACAACAAAGAGTGATGTAAGTAAGTAATCAAATGAAAAAAGACAGAGAGGAAGGGAAAAGACAGAGAGGAAGGGAAAAGACAGAGAGGAAGGGAAAAGACAGAGAGGAAGGGAAAAGACAGAGAGGAAGGGAAAAGACAGAGAGGAAGGGAAAAGACAGAAAGGGAAAAAGGAAAAAAAGAAAGAAAAGAAAAAAGAAAGAAAAGAAAAAAGAAAAAAAAAGAAAAAAAAAAGAAAAAAAAAAGAAAAAAAGAAACTGACCTTTGGTTATTAAGTTTCGTAAATTTGTCTCTGTCAGCATCACTGACTTTGAGTAATTCTTTTAGCACAGGTGAATTTGTAGTTACATTTTGATTATTTACATAAACATCAAACAGGTGGGTTTTACTTTCAAAGATTTTCTCTGTTGTACCTAGAAAAGAAAGAAAAACAAAAAAACAAGTGTTAAATATTCCGACCATATTGGTGCAGCCACTCTTTTGGCAGAATAACACCCTACAGAAATAGCCTAGTCTCTTTAAATGAGCAACATTCCTCTGTCTAGTTCAGTGGTTCCCAACCTTTTTTTTTGGCCATGCCCCACCTAAGCATCTCTAAACACCTGATGCACTCCCACAGTGTCATATAATTTTTATCCAAAAAGTGAACTCCACTTCCACAATCAGAAGCCTAATGTTCTAGTGTTTACTATATTAAAAGTGCATCAGATTAAACCAGTGGTTCCCAACCATTTTTGGAGCCATGACCCACCTAAGCATCTCTAAAATGCTGATGTCACCCCACATATTATTCAAAAAGTGAACACCTATACATGTGGAAGAAGCCTAAAAGGCGATTAACTTTCCTTAAAAACTTGAGACTGCAGATATGCAATAATATCATCATTTAATTTTAGAATATTTATAAAAATATTATGTTACTAATATCTATATATATATATTATATACTATACATACGTAATTACACATGTACATACATACATACACACAAATATTTTTGTATTCTGTACATATACACCATATGTATTAACTCTCACAGACTCACTAAAAACAAAAATTACTGTTAATAAATCATTCTTCTATTGCCCCCACCCTAATTAAATCCCCCCCACCTCCATGGGACATGCATCCCACTTTGAGGACAATGGGTCTAGCGTCTCACAGTATCTGTGATAATTGTCTGAACATGAAGTATATAAAGTCCACAAGTAACACACTTTTTGAATCCCAGAAGACAGCTGCCATCATCTTTTTTCTGACTGCGGATTTCTGAATGTAGCAGTAAGGAATTGGTGATAATGGCTGCATCCAGGTCATAACCCCCAGAAAGTTTGTAGCATCTTCTCCTATATTGTTTCAAAACTAATAATGACAAATTACCTGAAGCTAAACAAGCATGATGCTTTGCATGTAAATAGCCATTTGCAATGTGGAAAGTGCAAATGCAAATGTACAAGTCTTATAACACCATTGGCTGATGAATATTCACAAGGTCAATATAAATTTATAGACTCGTTTAAAGAGGTAGACATTTTGCTGCAGAAGACATTGAAATACACTAGTGAAATGGTTACTATCTATGGTGAACCATATGTTACATAATTTACGATGTTGGAGTGAATTACTGTTCTTTCCTTGACAGCTAGCCTGTTTTGAAATCTGTCAATTGTCTTCTGTTGTTGACAAGGCTCATCCTAGGTCTTCTGTTGCTACACAAAGCTCATCCTAGGCTTACAACCATATTATGTTGAAACACCAATTCCTGTTTGATCACCAAAGTTAAGCAATATTGAGTTTGACCAATAGTTAGATAGGTGACCATTTAGGAATCCCAAGTGCTGTAATGGATAATGGTTCGGATTATTAAATGGAGAGGCGAGTTCCAATTCCAGTCTGGCTTGTTATATTCACTTATAAAAATGAATCAATTGATCAATCAAGGCTCTTCCTGCAAACTTATATACCTCTGAATGCATAATACCAGACTGATAACAGCTCCCTATGAGTTTCATATTTGCCATACACAACAAGTTCCCAGGAATTTGCCCTTGTATGCAAAAATCTTATTACACTGGTTAGTCCCAATCTAAAGGAATGACCTGCTAAAAACATTCACTCCCCAAATTCACAAATGCATGCTGGGATTTCTTACTAACCAATAAAAAAATGGACAATTTTCAGTTTAATTTGCCATTCTTGTCTTGAAGTGAGAACACAACAGTCACTGAACTGTATCCCTTTTGTGTGTGTGACCACAATTCTTACTTTAAACTTTTTGCCTTTATTACTGTTGCTTTACCTAGGTTTGTTCAGTATTATTTTGCCCTATTTGTTTTCTTCCTTAACTTATTGTTCATTGAGAACTTAGTCAATATCATTTGAGAATCTTATCAATTACACTTAACTATAGGCAGTCATTCCATAACACCTAACAGCACTATATTTACACTATTTACATTATTTGAACTATTGTCTTCATCTTTGTTGCCATATTTTTCACACCATTTCAGCCATTGTACACTCCAGCCTTCTTCAGGTGGTTGGAATGTCGAACGGAACCTTTTATTTTGCTTGCTGGAGGAGACTGTTCTAGTTCCATGTCTAATGGATGTCAGTTATCAGTTATCTCCTGTTAATTCACCTCTCCAAGTTCTCCACTGCCTTAACCAAGTATTGAACTCACAACTCTCTGGGTCCTGTCACTAAATCTAACCAACACCTTTATCCACTGTGCCATGTATCCTTAAGAACATATGGCATAGTGGATAAATATGGCAAGAAAGATGAAGACAATAGTCTGAATAATGTAAATAATGTACATAATACCTCATCTCAGAAAAATAGACAGATACCGAAAGGCCGAAATGTTGTGATAAATATGGCAAGAAAGATGAAGACAACAGTCCAAATAATGTAAATAGTGTACATAATACCTCATCTTAGAAATATATACAGATACCACTATATTTATCTACTAGCTTTGTTATAATGACCCATAAACATACTTAATAAGAAGGTGGTATTTTACGTTACAAAAAGTATTGTGTATGCCCTGTGGCTTCGTACTTACAGCTTTCACAAAATTTTCGCAAAGCTTTAATTTTGGTTAATTTATGCCTATCTGTATCTTACTTTTTTTTAGGCAGCCACCATTTTAATTATCTCCCTTGAGTTAGAGTTGTATGCCCCTAATATCTAATAGTCTACATATTTAGTGAGGTGGTTCATACAAAATATGAATCACTTAGATGAAGAGTGGGAATGAAATGAAAAAATAAAACAAAAAAACACAAACAAAAAAAGTTTTCTTTTGAATCTTCGAGAAAGAAAAATATCTTATCTACAAATCATTTGGACAAGTATTTTTGAGTTTATCACTTTGATAATTTCAGCCAATATCTTATGGTTTTCTTCAGATACAAGTCGAGAATCTTTTAACCAAAATTCTTGGGACTGGAAGTGATTTGTTTTTCAGATGTTTTTTTCATTCTGGAGTACAGACTATTTAATTTGCATATAACATTGATAAAATGGTGCAGCTTGAGAATGGAACCCAAGCATAAACATGATATTCGTTTACATTTCATAACACAGCTCATACTTAATACCATGAACGTTTATATGAATAACACATATGCTGAAAGTAGCTTTATATAAAATTTAATAAATTTTGTGTATATACAGATAATGACACTAGTCATGTAATACTCGCACAGACCTTTAAATGGCTAAATTAAGATTTCATGTAAAAATAATGTTTTTTACTTTCTGTATGTGTACAAAATAAATATGATCACTACTTACAAAAATATATAAATGCAGGACTTTTTGAATTTTGAATAATATCTTTACTGAGTTTGAAAGGTGTTGCTGTGACATTTGCTAACAAAAAAACTGGCGCCAACATAGTCTATGTAGCTGGGCTGTGGCAAACCCTACCCAGGACAGATTAGGTCACTTACAGCAGCTGCACATCATCTGGGAACAATCCCAATGCTGTGGCACCTGAAAAACTGTTTGATTTTGGAGGTTTTTGGATTTGGATAAAAGATGCTCATCCTGTATAGCTTTGTTTTTGATGTTAATGACCCACTCTAAAGATAAAAAGAACAAGGTCCAAAACAAATATGCTTTGATTCTAAAAATGATGAATAACGATGTATTCAGAAACAAAGGATTTAAGAAATACAAAAGTATATGGTACATTTACACACATTCTACTTTGGGGTTTTTTGAGAGAAAAAAAAAAAAAAAAAACTTTTTTGCAAATTGTAATATTTTAGAATATCCAATTATCTTTTGTAAATTCATGTAAGTTTAAATTGTGTCTGTGTATCCCCCACCTAACATGCCTACTCAACTTAAATATGGCACAAGGCTGAAAGTATGGAGCACCTAATGAGGATCAAACACTGCTCAGACATAATTGAGCTAGTGAGACAAGCTCATTAACCATTACACCACATCGAAGTATCCAGTGATTTACTAAACACATATAGGAATTAAATCCTATATATATTTTTCAACCAATAAAATTCAATCAAGTTTGTTTAATAAAAAATAATTACTAAGATAAATACTGGCCAAATATTTGGCAGATGTAATTGTAGACCTACAATATGTCACACTATTTAGGTATGATAATTGGCTAAATAATTAACCATAGAAATTAAAAACAGGAAATACTTAAGGCAAGAAAGAGCTATATCGAAAGATAGACTGAGTGACATTAAAAAGAAGAATTTATTTTATTTACAAAAAAAAAAAAAAAAAAAAAAAAAAAAAGATACTTTCCGCAAAAGACAGAAAATCCATAAGAAAAAACAAGACTGTGATTCTGTCAAAATTAATTAATGTCACGATAAGGGAGTGACGTGCCAAACAAAACAGAATTCTGAAAGAAAAACAAAGCCAACCAACGCATGCGACCATAAAAAAATTTCAGCTTGAGACCACCATGGAGAATAGATATTAATTAACTTTCAGAGATATCATTTAATTTTAATTCCTGGTTCCAGTGAAGAAAGCCATGTGGGATATGCATGAATCTTGGCACGAGAAGGAAATCATAAATGGATTATTTATTATTGCTTATTCAAACTGTTGACTTCAGACATAGTGTCCTCGAAAATGAGCATCTGGTGATAAATGAATTCTAAGGCATGAGAAAAATAAAGAATTTGATTCTCAGGTAAACACGACCACCCAGTTAAAAGTTGACTAGCGGAGAAACCAGGTGTTGGGTTTTGACAGTGATTAATGAGCCGGTAGAGGTCTGGTCTAAGTGAATTTTGGGTGTCCCCGAAAGAAAAATGTGATAAAAATTAATTGGCAATCTGGGATTTGTAAATGTTTTGGCCAAAGGAAAAGGAAAAAGAAAAAAAAGGATTTTGTAAACAAAATTCTGGAATAATACTAAGAGGGCCAGTCTAGCCACACCCACACTGCAGAGAGATCATTGGCCAAGTGGTAGCATGGGTGATAGGTGGAGGTGAATGTATGAGAAAGATGGAGAAGTTGTTAACACCTACTGAGGGGATTGGTATGAGATACCAATGTGAGAGAGGAAGAATCTAGGAGGATAACTCTCCTATGACTTTCCCTCACGGACGAGGGAGGAAGCGCCGAAGTGGAAAGTGATTAATCTTCAAAAAATGGGAAGTAATTAATTTTCCTGGCCTAAGAACAAAGAGAATTCTTGTTAGGAATTGAGAATTATCAAGGAACCCAAACCACGTCGTGTTCCCACACAGGGTTTTGGTCGGTGTCCATATAAACGAATGTCTCGAGGCAGCTGATCAATTCCAGTTCAGTTCGAGTTTGGAGTTCAGTTCGAGAAGTTGGAGAGTTGAGTTGCAGTTGGAGACTCACAGAAACTGACCGAAAGATTTCCACGTCCTTTTTGACTTAGTCTTCCTACCAAAAGCAAGTTTTTATTGACGAACAACTTAAGATACCATAACTCGCTTAAGAAATGCAAAAAGTGTCACGGATCCATAGAAGTGGGCTTGGAGAGAAATACACTCCTGTATTCAACAGACAGATAAAGATAATTGTTATTTCAACATATTTGAACCTCATGAGTTTGTTTTATTATTTTTTTTTTTACTTGCGCTTGTACAGTATCATCTTTACTCCGGATTCAGCTTGCACTACGGCCCGACACCCGATTGATTTCATCTACCTAAGATCAAAGTCACAACGTGGGTAGGTTAGACTTGAGATCAAAGCAGTTACTTCCGTGACCATGCGTTGGAGGTGAGCTGAGAATGACAAAGTTGGTATTGAACTGGGAATGACCAGGACACAGGCTGGTGGCAGCGACAAAGAGTCAACTCCAAAACGCTGGTGGAAGAAACCTTGCAGTTTCGCACCGCAACTGGGAGTTGACCACGGGCCAACGGCGCAGTGTCATATATTGATGCCGTGACCAGTGGACATCACATATTGGCTTGGCGACCACACCAGTGGGTGTCACATATTGGACTACGACTGTAACCACCGGTGGGTGTCACATATTGGACCACAACTGTAACCACCGATGGGTGTCACACGTGTTATTTTTGGACAATTTAGAAAATAATAATTCTTTATCACTCCCACAAATTTGAAAAAAAAAAAAAAAAAAAAAAAAAGATTTACACCAGCCAGTGTGAAATTATTTTCTAACTAATGAAAACCTTGTATTCAAAAAACTTGCACCTCTATGTGAAATTAGATTTCAGATCCCTTTACAAATATAAAAATATATTGCTTCTTGAGATTTAAAACAATTTCAGAAGCTAGTTTAAATCTACATCTGCAAACACACACACACACCGAAGCGATAACAACCAGCAGCCATAGACTAAGGCCTTGTCGAAGAACTCACAAACACATTAGACTGACCACCATAAGGTAAGTCTGTCCACACCTTTCACACTGCCCTATGAACACTTAATTCCTTTATAAATCAAACTTCATTACAAGGAAAATTGAACATTTTATCGTGATTGTATATTTCGGAAAAGAATATATGTTATTTCAACTGACATTCTTCTTCTAATTTTCCTCTATAAAATAACCTTGTTTATGTTTCAAATAAAAGATGTGTTGTTGTTGTTGTTAAATGTTTGGAATCCTGACACTCAGATAAAAACAAATGTATGGGTAAACAGATCCCAACACATAGCTTAGATGTAACACAAGGCCATTAGTATGGAGCACCCAGTGAGGATTGAACACACTACTGAGCCGCAATTAATCTAGCACAACAAGCTTGCTAACCAATACACTATACGCAAGTGCCTACCTTTTATATATATTACAAAAAATTAGTATTAACAAAATTAGCAATAATATTTAATTTGCATAACTGTTTAAAAGCATATTTTACTAAACATTTTTGTTTTTAATTCAAAGTTTAGAAATTGCCAATATAAGCAATGTTTTTGTTGATAAAGTTCTTTTAAATTCATCATGTTTGTATAGAAAGAATTTATATCTGCCTTGTCAAAATTCAATCCTAAGTTAGAAAAACAGCATTCATAATAAGCATTATTATCTGCTACTTCACATTAATACAAATTAGTCAAATGAAGCAGTAAAAAAAAAAAAAAATCTGTTTAATTAGATTTTCTTAAAACTGTGTCAAATTATTTAAACAAGTGAAAAAAATAATTTGATGGATTTATTTTTATCATTATTAATATAAATATTAGAAAACTATTCACATCTTTCTCTCATGGTCAGTTCTATGTCATTACATCCAGAGCAGACTTAGCATCATGACAAAAAGAACTTTAAAAAATATTTGTCTTTCTGAAAATGCTTATACAGACTTTTTAAGAGAGGTAAGAAAACTTCTATGACAACATTTGTCTGTTCAAGAATTTTTGGTAAAAAACAAAAAAAACAAAAAAAATAAAAAAAAAAACAAAACAAAACAGCATCTTAAAAGGACATATTTTCACTTGATATTCGCTATTACTGTATACTCCTTCAGTAATTTTTATTGATTTAAAAAGCTATTTTTAGAATTTTAACAAAACCCAAATATGCAAAGCTGGATTTATGTCTTTTTTTTTAGATTTGTAAAGCAATAAAAATTGCTATAAAAATACGTCCTTCTAACACACCATTTTTTTTTTTGCAAGTACAAATACAGTGTAACCCAGATACAAGAGAGTTGTTGGGACCGGAGAAGAAGTCCCTTATATCCGGGTTTGGTCTATTTTGTTTAGGTAAGTATGGCTCTAATTTGGGACAATATAAAATATCTCTTATATCTGGGTTTCTCTTATATCCGGGTTACACTGTATTAAACTTTGACAATTTTTTTTTTTTTTTAAGAGAAAAAAAAAAGACATACTTACAAGCAATGTATGCAACTTCTGTCTCTAATGCTTCAATATCTGCTATATTTATATAAAAATGGGGAGTTACTTCCTGATTCACTAGACCCCTCATATCATGGTTACCAAGGCAGCATGCACAATAAACTGAAAAAGAAAAAAAAAAAAAAATTAATTATTTTTTTTGAGAAAAAAAGAATAATGTCTATTGTCTTGTGCTGAGGAATAGCTTTCTTTTAAGCCAAATATTTCTTTTCCATTGTCAGAATCAGTTGCTAGATTCATTAAATAGAAATCAGGAATAACATTTGATTCAATAAAAATTAAAATTCATCAATGATGTTAATGAAAAAACAAAAATGAATAGACAGAAAAGCTCTTAGAGAAACAGTTTCAAAGCTAATGTAACAATAAGATTTTTCACACATCCTTAGGAGATAAATAGATAGAGTTTTTTCCTTTTAAGTCAATCTAATGACCAGGGTTTTCAGAAATCCTGTCCCCAACCACCTTTGAATTGGCAAACATAAAATTTTGTTAGTGATTTTAGATAATCATAAAAGTAGTGTCCTTTGAGAAACTGACCACCCAAAACTGAATGGGTGGTTTCCTTTTCCAGAACACAAGTGGATAGATAGGGGTGGTGGGACCCCAGCCACTATCCATATGAGGCAGTCAGTTATGAAGGTGCTAGCAGTGAGGAGTCAGCAGTTACCAAGACTTTCAGACAGTGAATGTAAGGGTTCTTTTTCTATGGTTGGAAGTGAGTAAGATAAGCAGGAGTTCACCTTCTTGAAGCTAAAGGAAGACCTTGCCGATTCAGTGAGAAATTATATTGTTTGCTATTTCTCAATCACTGTCTTGAAAATTATTTGTTGTTATTCTTTGTTGAATTTGATCATGGACAGTGAGACAAACCTGTGAACATAGTGAGCTAGGTGTATACACATACAGCCAACCTTAGATGTCATCACAGCCTGTGCAGTGACATGCAGAAGTGTATCCACACACTAAATACCTTTTCTAATGTAGATTAATATTTTTGATTGGCAATAACTATTCAGTTAGAACTGTTCAATAATTATTGACAAACATACACACACGCAAAAAACAAAAAAACAAAAAAAAAAAAAAAAAAACAACAACAAAAAAAGTTTTTTTCATTCTCTCCTCATGGTATGCAACTTGGGATCCACCATACCACATACACAAAGATGAATCATCCACATTTCCTTTGTATTCCATTAACAACAAGTAAGATCCACTCAGGCAGCTACTTCCGAAAAACTGTTGCTTTGTGGAACAGTCTCCGGGCAGGATTTTTTCCCTAATCACAACAGGGCTTATAGCTATATCCCGTTGAAACACAGGTTATCGTACAATCACTCGTTAAGCAAATTTGAGGCTGGTCAGTATCCAGATGGGTGACCGCTTGGGAATAGAACGTCTTGTAAGTTTATCTGTGCGAGTGGTGTAATGGATAATGGCTCACAATTGGAAATCGAAGCAGAGTTCCAACTCCAGTTGGATTCATGATATTCACTTTTGTACAAATACCTTTGCGAAAGTTCACTTCTCCAGCTATGGGTTAATTAGTAGACTCTTGTCAAAATAATTTTTATCCCCCCAAAATTCTTACAATCTAACAATATTTTTTGTTTTTAAATAACCAATTACTACAATCTTGACTTCTTCAAGATTAGGGTTAACCCTTTATCTTTTCTATGTAATCTCATGAACTACACTTCTTTTTTTTTTTTTTTTTTTTTTTTTTTTTTTTACACTCCTACAAAACCATGCAATAACATTTTACTTTGAGCGGATCTTGAGCCTTGTACTGGTAGAAAAAAAAATATCTAAGGGGAGAACAACTCTGAATTCAAAACCCAGCCATCTGAAATTGTACGAAGATGGTTGGACAAGAAAGAGAGATTGTCCAGAATGCTGTTGACATCAATGGACACTGGACCCAAAGGAACTTCTTGTCTTTTCTTAGACTCCTACAAAACCATGCAGTAACATTTTACTTTAGTAGATCTTGAGCCTCGTATTAGTAGGAAAAAAAAATATTTAAGAGGAAGACACATCTGAATTTAAAACCCAGCCGTCTGAAAGTTTATGAAGATGGTTAAAGAAGAAAGAGAGATTGTGCAGAATGCTCTTGACAACAATGGACACTGGACCCAAAAGACCAAAGGAGATGCATGAACAGAATATGGACATAAAACAAAAATGAACAAACAATATTCTATTTTCATCTATGTGCAATGTCCATTTCAGAATATTGCTGGTCATGGCTCTCCACAATTTCCTCTCCTTTGTAGCTCTTAGTAAATTTTATCTTTTATCTCTCCTAAACCCTGTTATGCCATCCATTTACACAAGCTTATTATGTAGGTTTTACAATGTTTTTCCCTGTCCTTCTTGCCTACAATATGTCCTGTGAGTGTAAAATTTTCCAAGCCTTCTTTCCTCATTATTCACCCTAGAAATTTCAACTGGATTTATTCTTGAAATAGTGACATTTTGAAGTCAGTTTGTACGCAAACAGCTGTGAAAACTAGGTATTTCTGTAGATTTGTTTCAAATGACCTTTAAAACTAAATGCTCGAAAATTAGTAAAAGCTATGAATCTAATTTTCAGCGTCAGTACTTACCACATCCTATCCCAGCTTTCACACTAAGTGCAATGTTGATTTTGAAAAACAAAGTGAAAAATCAACCTGTATCGAGTTTTCCTTTCTGAGGAGACTTAGTTGCCCAGCCAATTACTTAATTTTAAAAAAAAAAAAAATGTGGTCATCATTTACTCACAGTATAAGTACATAAGTGATTCCCCTATTTTGTTTTTTTTTAACTATCTGTGTACACATGAACATAAATTTTCTTTCTCTTCATTTGTGACCTACTTTGCTCGTGGCATTAAAAAATATATATGTATAAAAATCCTCCATTTTTTTGAATTTGTTTCTTTTGAAAATCTTCACCCTAATCAGTCATGAGTTCTAATAGTTCTCACTACAAATTAATGACCAACTGCAACCTTCTCCATTATAATCAAGTAGTATCTCTTTGCAATAGTTTGGTGACAGATAGCTTGAAGTTAATATGCCTTTGACGATGCACTTATAGTTTTTAGATCCCAGAAAGTGAACTAATAATGGCAAAATGGTTCATTTATCAAATGAACCATTTTGCCGGTTACAGTCTAATAATTATATGACGGTTACAGTCTAATAATTATATTTTCAGTTCTAATCAAACTCTTAACCACAGGATTTGACAGAATGGGAAGAAATGGTTTCACCCAGATAAACACTACTGGCCTGTTTGTTTGTCTGTTTTGTTTTACGGCATATGAACCTCAACGGGTCATTTAATGCTGACAACTTTTTTTCCCCCTGGTAATATGTTTGTTTTGTCAAAAATCTATTTCTGTTAATATTTTTTTTCCACAAAAATGTATAGCTGGTAATATTTTTTTTTCTTCAAAAATTTATTTCTGGTAATAATTTTTTACAAAGTATTCCTGGTATTAAAACCTATTTTTACACTATTATAATGCTTTTCACCTCAATTTCAGGGTTTAACTATTTGTCCATAGCTGGGACCCTAACAGGTGATACCACCCCGGGTCAAGGTGGACCTGGGAACACTAGCAATTAAGAGGTGGTTCCACGCTCCTCAAAGCCTGGGGATTAGAGGCCTTGCTGTTGGATGTAGTTTGTCGTCATACCCAGGACGCGGATGAAGTTTGTTGTCATACCCAGGACAATGGCCTGTTTGGTTTTTGTCATTAACAACTAAAGTGTCTATACATTTGATCTTCTATCTGATGGACAAGGTCAAATACTAAATTTCTAAGTAACAGCTTGCTTTAACACCTAATAAACAAATAAAAAGGGGGGAAAGCATCTACTTAAGAAAACATTCACAAGACAAAGTAGCACGTTTCTTTTATATGCCTTGATTCTTTGAGGTATGGACAATCATGGCTGTCCACAACTTTCTGTCCATGTAGCTCTAAGAACTGTACCAAATAATAGAACCCACATAACTTGAGGAATACCAACAGTAGCAACAACTAAAATGGATAGCACATGTAACTTGAAGAGAAAATAAGGACATAGTCAAGATGTTAACATTCCACACTACTTCAAATAAAAGGTTAGGAAGGAAACCCCCATCAATACTGAAAAAAGCAATAACAGCTTGACTTTTCCTAAAAAATTGTTTTAAGAGAAAGATTTTATAAATTTCAACCAAAAGCAGTACTGGCTGCTTGGTCAGTGAATGCCAAATGTTTCCTTATAAAGAAACGGTTAATATTTCCATTATTGTTATCTTTGTTCTGTCATTAAACTTGTTCAGTAAGTTACTTGGTTTACTTCTTCTGCCTTCAATGTCCTGCGAGTGTTAAATTCTCCAGACCCTCTTTCCACATTAGGTTTCTCTGAATTTTTAATTTTAAGTATAAATCCTTTTAGTTTCCATTTCCTTTAAAACTTCCTCATGCATCCTGTTCACGTTATTCAAAGCATCTATCTGTAGAGGGACATCTGCTGCTTTCAGCCTCTTCTTCTGTCCAGAATAGGACTGATATAAGATAGTAGTTCAGTATGCTTTTCTTTATTTCTAACAAAATTTTCCTATTTCTTAATACTTTGTTAGTTTCTGGAAGGCATCTTTCCTTATTCCAATGTTCCTTCAGATTTGTTTCATATCCTCTGTTATCTGTTACAACATTACCCATGTAGTTAAATTTCTGTACCTACTTGATTCTAATATCTCCAATTTGTAATTCACACCAATTAGTAACTCTCCTTCTTACTGGCAACCATACATTCTGTCTTCCTACAGTTAGTAGTTACTCCTTTCTCCTTGCTTTCCTTTGCTACCTTATCTTAGGAAATTTTTCAGTTTTCTTTCTTAGTCCACCACTGACAGTGTCATCTGCATATCTTATACTGTTAAGATTATGTCCACTGATGATAAATTGTGGTAGGTCTTTTACTTACTTAGGGCCGTCTCAGTGTATAGGTTAAAATCAACAATATAATTTAATGATGTTGTGGATGAAAAATGTGAGAAACAAGAAAAATTGAAACAAAATAACACACTTTGAATTAGAAAAAGACAGTTGAAATTCCTGTAACACATGAAGAGGAAAGAAGGTTTGGAAAATTTGATATTTACAGGACATACGGAAAGCAGGAAGAGCAGAAGGAAACAGTAAATAATGTACCTAACAAGTTTAAGCAAAAAAGGTTTTGATTGATTGATCTGTTTTTTTTTTTGCAGGTTATTTAAAGCCAGACATACATACACAAATATTCTGTATATACACACCGTATGTATTAACTCTCACAGACTCACTAAAAACAAAAATTACTGTTAATAAATCATACTTCTATTGCCCCACCCTAATTAAATCCCCCCCACCTCCATGGGGCATGCATCCCACTTTGAGGACAATGGGTCTAGCGTCTCACAGTATCTGTGATAATTGTCTGAACATGAAGTATATAAAGTCCACAAGTAACACGCTTTTTGAATCCCAGAAGACAGCCACCATCAGGTTCTTTGCTGATTTCTGAATGTGGGGGTAAGGAATCGGTGATAATGGATGCATCCAAGTCATAACCCCGAGAAAGTCTCTATCACCTTCTCCTATATTGTTTCAAAACTAATGTGACAGATTACCTGAAGCTTTGAATCAGAAAAAGACAGTTGAAATTCTTGTAACACATGAAGAAGAAAGAAGGTTTGGAAAATTTGACACTTACAGGACATACAGAAAGCATGAAAATGAATAGCTGAACAGGTTTTGATTGATTGATCTGCTTTTTTTTGGGGGGGGAGGGTGCAGGTTATTTAAAGCCAGACAATATTTTTACACTGTAAGAAACTTTTGAAGATAATGATTTACTGGCAGAAGTCATTAATTTAACCCATAGCTGGGGGAGGAAGAGGCGGATTTATATATTTCCCAAGAGTATTTGTGTTTTAAGTAAATATATGAATCCAATAAGAATTGAAAACCAGCTCCAGTTTTGAGCCATTATCACATTATTGCACCAACTTTGCATCCAAATTTACAGAACTTGGTATTCCCAAGCAGTCACCCATCTAGGTACTGACCAAGCTCAACACTACTTAACTGCAGTGATCATATACGAACTGGTGTTTCAATGTGATATATGTGTAAGCAATCAGAACGGGAATGGAGAGAGATGTATGGAGACAGATATTACAAAGGATAGGAAGTTGTAGAGAGCCATGATCAGTCATGTCCTGAAAGGGCAGAGGGAAATGGCAAGAAAGGTACCTCACTGAGACTGGAAACAATACTAAAGAAACAAACATTACTACAAAGGATAGGAAGTTGTAGAGAGCCATGATTGCCCATGTGCTGAAAAAGAAGAATTGGGAGTGAAGAGGCAGTTTATTCCTCTCCCAAAAAGTTATAGCACACTAGATCAATAACCAAACAGTAGGAGCAACTTACCTCGATAGCAAACTACGCCTATTGGTGGAGGAGAAAAGAACAATATCCTTTTCTGTAAGAGAATGTATTTCCAAAGAATGAAAATATGTTCACCAAAGAATTTGATGAACTGTGAAAAGCAACCAGCAGGATGAGTTATCTGAAAAAAAAAATAAAAAAATAAAAAAATAAATAAATATTTGCAAAAAGAAAGGAAGGAAAAGTAAGAAAAATAGTGAATACTTTTATTGAATTACAACAGATGTAACAGTGGAGTTTAATTACAACAGATGTAACAGTGGAGTTTAATTACAACAGATGTAACAGTGGAGTTTAATGATCAAACATGACAGACATTTGCTGTCTGTTATATTTAACAATATATGTTTGTATGTATATATATATATATATATATATATATATATATATATATGAAAAATTTCTCAGAGTTAACCTGCAGAAAGAAAGAATATTTATAAATGTAATAGGCAATAGGAAAATTGTAATATTAGCCGACGCATTTCGTCCAATGTGGACTTTTTCAAGGCAAAAACGAAATGAATTTATTAAAACAAAGTAACTATTCATAACAAAACAAAAATGTCCTTAGCACCTGGAAAAATATAGAAAACGCTATTATATAAAAATTCTTAACTGAAAATTATGTCAAGTACTGTCACATGTGGAAACAACTTAACTAATGCACTAGTCATAGTCATATATATATATATATATATATATATATAGCGAAACTCTTCGGCAAAAGCGAATTGAGTCACTGTCGGTCACTGTGTGTGCTTATCTAAAAATAAACATGCTAGAATTCACCTTCATCCCTGCTGTGTGCCAACAGCTTAGTGGCAGAATCTCCGACAAACACCAATTCAGTTGGGTTTCGATCCTAGCTAGAGGCAACCGAATGTCTAGCCACACTGAAGAGCTGTGAAACAGTGAAACAGTCTGTCTGTGGATGACTTATATATATATATATATATATATATATATATATATATATATATATAATTAATGTAACTTGGCCCTTTCTTGGGAGTAGAAAAATAAATTCATTTTGCATTAACTCACCTTCAATTCTGGTAAAATTTCATGATTTGGCGTGGATGAAACTGACCAGGACTCATTTGGTTTAGGTGCTGAAGAAGTGGTCGTCGTCGTCCCATCTGAATCTGAAGCTACCCTTCTTAAATTTTCATTACAACTTGGCAATAAACCTTTCTTGTCATTGTAAAAAGCCTGAAGCT
Organism: Acanthosepion lycidas; assembly: GCA_963932145.1. Lineage (NCBI taxonomy): Eukaryota > Metazoa > Mollusca > Cephalopoda > Sepiida > Sepiidae > Acanthosepion > Acanthosepion lycidas. The sequence continues at coordinate 29,737,875 of OZ010608.1, read as the reverse complement.
GGTCATATTTACCTGGTGTTTGGAGTTGATGTCTGAAAAATTATATGTAAAATGAAAAGCAACCAAATGTATTTAACAAACAAAAACTTAAAAGACGATATGGAGCTCAAGATTTAACAATAAATAATCTTTTTTTCTCATTGCTTTATCATATTCAAGTAAATGGATTAAAAATAAAGCAAAGAACTTAAATATATACACAACTAAATTCAATTCTGGAAAATTCTGAAGGATTTTTCCGTGCTTTCATTTTTGTTTCAAGTGTGGGAGAGAAATAAATAACTCAATGACATGCTAAGTATGAAATTTTTTCAGCAACTTTTTAAAAACAAATAAAAATAATTTATTAAGGTTCAATTTTTAATATATGACTTTAAATGAAAATTTGTAGGCAATTCCCCCTAAAATATTCAGTTGGAGATGGTTGTGAAAAAGAAGAAACAATTTGCAAAATTCTTTCATCTGCCATCATAGACTTCTTCATTTTAGGGGAAGGGGATGACCTCCAATTAACTGCTTGAAAAATGCACCTTGGTTTCTTTGCACATTTTGCAGCCCCGTAATGAATCTCCATATTGTGGGGTGCTCCGTATGCAGTCTTCTATTTGCTTCAGCATAGTTACTTGTCTGATCTTGAAAATTAAAACACTAGTCAGACAAATAAGGCTGCTGTAACTAACTAACCCTGAAGACAAACAGCCAAACTTTCAAGATTTGTACAGCTCAAAGCTGATCTAAGAGATATACACACAATGACAGCCAACACCTGCCTGAAGCTATGAATTTGACACCAGCATTGAGTTGTCCTCGGACTAAGTAGGTTGGTGGTGAGTGAGCCAGTGTTGTCACTGAGATGAGTTGGCTGGTGTTGAGTCAGCGGTGATGAAATGTCCCATCATGGTGGACATTGAGATCATCATATGGTTTATCCCTGATATTGAGCACTTTAACTCATAAATATAGTATGTCTTAAAATATATATATATATATATATATATATATATATATATATATAATTATAGTAATTCACTGAGTTTAGAAGATTCCTCAACAGAATGCAGAAACCACTGGACGTCCATTTCATCCTATTTTGGGACTCATCAGCAGAGTGCATCTACTACCAAGATTCGAACCTGGACTGTTTGTGAGTAGTGGCATTATATCAAGTCTATTGAGTTTCTTCTTTGTCACCGAGGCCCGTTGGTACAGTTGGTATGACACTTGTGTTGTATTGAAACAGTCCGGGTTTGAATCTCAGTAGTGAATGCGCACTGTTGAGGAGTCCCAAAATAGGATGAAATGGTCGTCCAGTGCTTTCTGCATTCTGCTGAGGATTATTCTAGACTCAATGAATTACTATAATGATTTGCCTAAATCCTCAAAATTCTATTACTTATATATATTACACACACACACACACACACACACACATCCTAGATTCTCTCTTGTATGTGCCAGGACTTTTACACTTGAACTCTTGCAAACTTCAACTTTCACCTTTACCTTCTGTATTATTATATTGTGTTATATAGAGATTTATTTTCTATTTATCAACACTCTTTACATTTTCTTTTAATCATTACACAAGTCAAGCATACTTAAATCAATTATACTGACATATGATGGGAACAGACATTGTCATAGGATGAACAGCTCATCCATAACTGAAAACTTAACCAGTACACAAGTCGTTGTATATTGTTTTCTTTAGACTAATTTCCTGGTCTTGAATTGCTTAGATATTTTGGATAGCTAGAATGTTTCAGAATGTTGACAAATTCATGAAAACAAGTTTCAAGAAAACAGTATGCAATAATTCAGCCACTATCTAAAAAAACAAAAACAAAAAAACAAAACAAAACACGACAATATTTATATATGTTACAAATTAAACTAAGTACAACTGACTATTAAACAATGAAAAATTTTCAAATTTTCATGTCATTCTGGGGTTGTTTGTGTTTTTTTTCAATTCTGAATTTGTTTTTCTCATGCTAAGTTTTGAAAAACACTATATAAAATTCACTAATTTTTATCCATAATGTTGAATGCATTAGATTTATTCATCTTTTTTAACAAAAAAAATCTCAAGTTGATGGTAAAAATCGCCACAAAACATTGATTTATTTAAGAAGGAATGATCTATTATGATACATCTCAAATTTGTATTTAGGTATTTTCTATATATATTTTTAATTTTTCTAGCTGAATTGTTCAACTATATTGCATATAATCCATTATTATACATATTTAGGTTACAATAAAATTTGTATTTTATATAAATACTAGCTTATGAAAATTGTGATGTAGTAGAGTGGGGATCCCTTTACACCAGCCCTGCACACAGTACATAGAGAAAGAAGGAAAGATAAACAGCAAGTAATCTAATGAGTTTGTGCGAATCAATGGCAGTGCAAGGTTAAAGATGGATGGTAAGGAGTCAAACATTTTGCCTATAAGAATTTTGTTTCTCGATTGATTGATTTACTTTTTATGGCTTATCAACTCTTTGTAGGTTATTTAAAACCATAACATTCTGGATTGAAAGATTTTTTTTTTTTGCAAGTGAATATTGCATTAACAATATTTTGTGAATAACAATGAATTTTTTTTCTAGATAGAAATCCTGTTAATTAACCCATATATGGGGGAAGGATACAAGTTCATGCCTTTCCTCAAAGGCATTTGTGCATAAGTGAATGTAATGAACCTGACTGCCTTCTTAGGCAGTGCTATGAAAATAGGTCTACTTAGGTCTTACAGTATATCACCACTGTTGTAGATTTCATTTATTATGTCTATGCTGAAATTGTTTAAGGCCTCAAGCATCTCTATTACAATTCTGTCTGGCCCTGCCGCTCTGTATCTGTTCAATTTGGCCGGTGCAGATTTCATTTCAGATTTGAATATTTCCAGTCTGTCAATATTTCTGTGTATTGCCAGTTATTCACTTTGATTGTGGAAGAGTTCTCTGATATATTCATTTCATTTCTGGAGTATTTTTTCTTTCTCTAATATCAGCATTCTGTCCTTGACCTTTATGCATCCTGTTGGCGGGCATGTCTTTTGTCTTGTTAGTTCTCTTATTTTTATGCATATTTCCTTCATCTGTGATACTCTGCATTCCAGAATCTCTTTGTTGATAGTTATATAGTCAATCTGGTTTTTAGTTTCTCCTCCTGGTCTTCTGTTTGTCAGTAATTGTCTTGTGTGTTCTTGGAATCAGATGTTGGCTATTACCTCTTCATTTGCCGTGCACCATTGGACCCATTTTTCTCCACATTCGTTGTGTAAATATAGAGTTCCTTGTCCCAGTGTCTTTGAGGAACCTGCACTGCTCTTATCCCATTTCTGGTCTGATTATGCTGTGCGCTCTATTCATCAGAATTCGAATGATAACTTTTGTTATATGGCTCATTAGGCTGATTGTTCGATATAGCTAATATACATTTGTCCCTGGATTCTTAGGAAGTGCTATGAAAATAGATCAACTTAAGTTTTCCGTCATATCACCATTGCTGTAGATTTCATATATTATTTCTATGCCGAAATCATCTAAGACTGCAAGCATGTCTATTACAATTCCGTCTGGCCCTGCCGCTTTGTTTTTATTCAATTTGGCCAGTGCAGATTCCATTTCAGATTTTAATATTTCTGGTCCATCAACATTTCTATGCATTACTGGTTGTTCTCCTTCTTCATGGAAGAGTTCTCCAATATATTTGTTCTATCTCGGAGGTATTTTTTCTTTCTCTAATATCAGCATTCCGTCATTGGTTTTTATTCATCCTACTGAAGAGCATGTCTTTTGTCCTGTTAGTTCTCTTATTTTTTTTATGCATATCTGCTTTATTTGTGATACTCATTCTTTCTATTTCTGTTCATTTAACAAAGAGGAGAGAGAGCTCATCAGAAAAATTGCCATGAAAATAGTTATTGCATCATTTTAACAAATGAAAACCTGTGATATTTTTCCCTTTTTTTTTTTTTTTTGATTGAATTGTTGAGTTGAGGAATTATCATTATACATTAATTCATTTGGATTATTGTCCTCACTCATTTTGACAGTTTCACAATGTTTCAGCTGTTTTACACTTCTCTTCTTCAGGTGTTTTTCTTATAGAGATAAGAGAGCTGAATATCTCCCTTTGGTCATAATGAAATCAACCGAGTCATGTGACCACTGCTTAGTGAGATCACTTCATAGAGTAACAACTGTGTTCAGTTCGTCAGTCATTTTCCAGGAGTCAAATCAAACAGTGGCTTTTCCTGACTCCCCTGACCTGCTTGAATCTGGAATCATAATATGGCTTCTCCAGAAACACAGAAGAATCAAGTTCCTGTCGAGCATTATTATATGTAAGACTCTTTATTCATCTCTTTTCACTCTGCTTGTTGTTGTATACAGGTTATTTTTCTGTCTTGGACAAATGTAAATATGTATACATAATTTTGTGTACGACTTAGCAGCATAAAACTCTGAGAGCATGCTTGTCATTCCTTTTCCTTTCAGCCATTCCATTCTGTCTGTGGAATAAGGTGTTATTATATCATAGATATAATAATGACCATAATGGGGAAAATACAAACTGGGAGAATATTCATTTGGTAATAGTGTTTCTGCTCATTCTATCTAATTAAATATTGGCAGCAAAATAGGCATGCCACAGAAATAAGCAATGACCTCACAGAAATAAGCAAGAACAGAAAGGTGCTGAAGATACCATGGGCCGAGCTTGTGAGCAACAAGATTTTAAAGAGAATGGAAACAAAAGGGAACTTAACATCAGGAAGAGGCAGTTGTGGTTTCTGGGGCATCTAATGAGTAAGGAGGGCTTGGAAAACCTGATACTCACAGGACAGATTGAGAGAAAGACGGACAGAGGAAAGCAGCATGTAACATACTCAATGAGCTTGAGCAAATGAGTTTGGGAGAAATAACAAAAAGATAAAACTTATTAAGTGCTCAAAGGATAGGAAGATGTGGAGGGCCATGATCGCCTATGTTAGGAAGAGACATAGCACATAAAAGAAGAATTTTCTCTTTTCATTTTTTTTTTTTCAAGTTTATGACTGTGAGATCGCCAATTTCATACTTGCTGCAAGGTTTGAATTCATGCAATCAAAACATTTCAAGATGAGAAACATGTCGGAATAAAGAAGTCTATAATCACAGGGATTCTTTGCTTTTTCGTTTTTTTTCCTAAATGGAAAATGTTGGGGATATGGAGAGAAAATTAAAAATATTTCTGCATCTGAGATGAGAATATATAAAGAACGAATGCTTCAGTTATCAATACCTTGCCTGACAAATATACGAGGTTAGGTGTAATGGTGCATGTAATAAATAGCTTGCAAATTATTTGATAACACTGTCATCATTGATGCACAATCAGAAAGAGACAGGTCTAAATGTCAAGCTGAATACCACACCTAGTATGGAATAATGAAAGTCACATGCACAGATTATAAGTGATATGAAAAAGATAGAAATAAGAAAGATAAAAGAATGAGAGCGAGTGAAAAAGTGGGATCAAATGAGAGAGAGAGAGAGAGAGAATGAGCATTACCTAATGTCCATCATGACCTACCATATTTTCTTGTGCATAATACGAGAAATTTTGAATTAAAAGTGCAAAAAAAGAGGGTTGTTATATAGGAATAAAGTGTCGCTGCCAACACTTGAGTTTGTACATAGATCGCCAGTGAGCAAACACAGCTGATCCCTTATTGAATCAAGTAGACCACGTCACCATAGAGGAAAAGCCTAAGTAGGAGGTTATTTCATACAAAATATGATTTATGTTAAACCACTGATTCTTACTGTTATATAGGAATAAAGTGTCATTGGTGACACTTGAGTTTGAACATAGATCGCCAGTGAGCAAACACTGGCAATCTCATTATTGGATTAAGTAGACCACGTGACTATAGAAGAAATGCATATATGTAGGAAGTAGCTGATGACTAACAATCTCTATTCCTATTCTATCCTCTATTACTATATGGATCACTATTCTCTACTCTATTTGCTATACTATTCCTCTATTCAGATCACTATATGGATTACTGAGCAAGCGATTATTATCAAGCAAGTACTATTAGTGCGAGTGTTAGTTGAAGGTGTCTGACATCAGCATTATTCAACAGCATACTATAGTTGTATCGGCGATTACAAAGTCTCTACTGCAATGAGCATTACAAGAGTAACAACAAGTATTCGTTGACATCACAAAAGTGGCAACGAGTGTTCATTGACATCACAAAAATTATACACACGTACACATTTTCAATTTTTTTTTTCACTCAGATTAAAAACCTTAAGATAGAAAAGACACTCAATTTTGCTCACAAGATAAGGTTTGTTTATATTTTGATTTTGTTTTAGTTTCTTTTTTTTTTTTTTTTTTTCAATAGTTTTCTCTCTTCATTCTTAATGAAAGACAATTTTTCTTTGATTGTCATAGCTTATTAAAATATAGAAACATGATAAAATCATATCAAACAGAAAAGTATGATTAATTAACACCTTAAAATGTATTACCAGGTATGTTTAGTTAGCACCTTTCCCTGAAAATTCAAAAAATAAGTTTTGATTGCACAATGGATAAAGGCGTTGGTTAAATCCAGTGACAGGACCCAAAGAGTTGTGAGTTCAATACCTGGTTAAGGCAGTGGAGAACTTGAAGAGGTGAATTAACAGGAGATAATTAATAACTGACATCCATTAGACATTACACGTGGAACTAGAACAGTCTACCCCAGCAAGTAAAATAAAGGGTTCAGTTTGACATTCCAATCACCTGCAGAAGGTTGGAGCGTACAACAGCCGAAACATTGTGATAAATATAGCAACAGAGATCAGGACAATAGTTCGAATAATGTAAATAGTGTGCATTATAATATGTCATCTCAGAAATATAGACAGATACTTTAGCTAAACATATGTGCAACATTGAGATTTTAATAAATAATATGGTACAACTTTTCAAAAGATATTTACATTGGAATGGCTGTACTTCAGGGTAGTATTGTACTCAAGGATGTAATTTATTCCCCGTTTTTAGCTTCTCTTTGTATTATACTCGTCATATTATAGACAAGAAAATACAGCAAAGAAAGAACACCTATGTGCCATGTCCCTTCAGGACATGAGCAATCACAGTTCTCTATAATTTCCTCTCTTTTGTAACCCTTAGTGGAATGACAGTTCCACACACCATTTACACAAGCTCGTTAGGTAGGTTATACACGGCTTTTCTCTGTCCCTCTTGCATTCAATATGTCAAATGTGAGTGTCAAATTTTCTAAGCCCTCTTTCTGCATTATGTGCTCTAGAAATTTCAACTGTCTCTACACTATTTACATTCAGACTATTGTCGACAGAACAGAAAAAATGTTCCATAAAATCTATCTGAATTTCTGGGATGAGGAGGTATTATTATTATTTACATTACTTTTATTCAGACTATTGTCTTCATCTTTGTTGTTGTTATCACAATGTTTCGGCCATTGTGTCCTCTTGTCTTCATCAGTTGTGCATCAATCTAGGTAACATACAAGGAATTCTGTACTGAACCCTTTATTTAATCTATGCGGATAAACTGTTCTCATTCCACTGCTTATGTCTGGGGAAATTTTATTCACTATCTTTTTTTTTTTCCTCAATAGGAGTAGATAGATTTGTCTATCATCCTGTTCACACTCCTCCCTAGTCTTCTGAACAAGAGTTGTAGCTTATTCTTTGTTTCTTGTTGAGGATTGGACTTATGGTTCCTTCTAAAATCCTATTTCCTATTTGAATTTTCTGATGAATCTCAATTCTTCAGTTAGTGATTGAGTAAGATCATGGCAAGTTCTACAACAATAAAATATTTGTAGAAAATCCCCTATCACATCGTTAAATATTTGAGCTTAACAACTTTAACAAAATATTTCAATAATAATCATAAATATGAATGCTGTTTGTTATTTTATGAAGTAAATGAAAAGATCTGAAATTGATAACTTTTCTATTTCACTGAAACAGATGTTAAACTCATCTATCTTGCCCACCTTTTTTTTTTTTTTTTTTTTTTTTTTTTTTTTTTACACCCCTGCCCCTCTGGAACCATGGTAGTGTCTTTCTACTTGATCAAAACAGAGGGGCACTTCCAAGTGGTGTAAAGATTAACAAGTTTGCCTTGCTAGATCACTTACAACTGTGTAGCGAGTTGATCCTTACTGGGTGCCCTATACTTTCAGCCTTGTGCCACAACTAAGCTACACTTAGAAAAATCATCTTTTCCACTTGATTAAGATGGTATAGTCCATTATTTATGAGCTATTTTCAGGGCTTAATGAAGAGAAAAATAAGCACAATTATTAAGTTTCAAATTGACGGACAAAGCAAAATAAATAGGCAGAATGTGTATGAAAGGAACAAATAAACTGGCACACATATTTAGAAGCAACTAAAGACAGAAAAGAAAAAAAAAATGAAACCCTAAATGGTGTAGGTGGGAATCAGAATCTAACATTCTTGTTATAAATCAAATATAAACTCATAAGCATCAGCTGACAGAAACCAGTGCATTGTGGGTAATTTGAAAGAAAGTAATCTGGCTTAGGTCAACATAATAAAAATTGTTGATGGCTGCCAGCAATTATCACTTCATCAAAGTCTATAAAAAGCAGTTGTAAAACAAACCCACGGAATCTTATTCTCTCTTTGCATTTGTATGCCATTCTTTTCCAAGATAAGAACAGAAAACTAATCTTTTCTGGAAACATCTCTAAACAATGTGCACGTACATATGTGCTTGGTCTGAAAGAATACAATGCCATTTATAGAAGAGAAACTGGACAAGATGGAGGCTGTGGAATATAACTGTGGTGGTGGTGGGGGGGTGCAATTTGGACGAAGCAGGGTAGCTGATCAATAGTGAGAAATGCGCATCCTGAGTATTCACATTTGAATAATGAGGTGGAAATGGTGGTGGTTACAGCTAATTATATCTGAGGTGCATTGGTATCAACACTAGAAACCATAGTCTGTGATTATTCAAACTAAAAGGCAGTAGTCAGCATTTTATGGGAAAATTAACTGTTTAGTTCCCATTGTTAAGTCTGTAGTTTATTCAATAGAGAAATAATTTTAAGAAGTTATTGGTGGTTCTCCCACTGGTTTAATCAATTCGGCATAGACTTTTTTTAGATGATAAACGGTTTTGCTTTTTAATGAGATTCCAGGTTTTACATTCAGAAATTAACAAAATCTTTAAAACAATGACAGTAAAGCAAGCTCCTAAAATTGAAAGAAATTTCATGGAATTTTGTTGTACAGTAATGCATAAAAATAAAAGCAGGTATGTTTTAGTTTAAATTGAGCAGTTTTCATTAACAATGTAGCAGCAATAAAAAGAAAGAAATTTGCAAGTCCCAAAAGTTGGGAAGCCAAAAAGTAAGTCTCTAAAGAATCAATCACCACAGTTTTGGGAGGCATTTGCTCATATCTTCCCTTCATCCTGTTTTTGTGTTCTGGAGAGTAGGGAAAGGACTCTTTCTTCCTTGAATGCATAATTTCTCATTAATTTTTGCATGTACTGCCATGTCAAAGAGTAGTCCAATATGCCTCATCTATCAATAGAATTGAACAGTATTCTAGAACACAGCAGATGGGGAGTGAATTAACTGTAAACTGCTGACACAGTTTATCTTTTACCTTAAGATATCGTCAAGATTTAAAAAAAAAAAAAAAAAAAAAAATATGTATTATCAGTTTTTATAGCCATAATTTATTAGTGTATAATAGTCTAGCCTCTATGGGTAATTATCTTATTTTGTTTATTCAGCTTAAATATTGCTAAGTATTACCATCTATTTAATATTATTAACATCTTATATAGATGTTCCACAGTTTTAATTTTATCTACAGGCCTCTTTAAGAAGCTTCCTGAAAATAAAAAAATTTTTTAAAAGATTTCTTCTGTTAACTTTATGTCTAATTAATCTACCAACTCGCTTAAACAAACAGAACTGTATCTGGCTACAATCAAGATACATTTGTCGCTGTCATATCCTCCACAATTGTCTATGATGCCATGTCATGTTTATCGTGACATGAAGAAAAAAACAAAAAAATAAAATAACTCCCCGGCCGCTACCCTAATTTTTCTATTTAGCATAAATCTGACATTTGGTTAATCCAGACATACCCATAAGTCTGGTTTTAATTTCTGACCTTAGGCACCCCACCTTTAACTTTAGGAAAAGAGGAAACAATTTGTTTTTAAATTTTTAAATCATTTTATAAAGAGTTACCTACCATTGCCTGAGGAAGTACAATCATAGTATTGAAACATGAAAGCTTTTGAGTAGTGATTTAAAAATGTTTTTATTATAAACTCTTATAATAAAAATAAATATATATATATATATATAATCATTTTGGTGCAAGCAAGACAATAAAGCCACTAAGATGCATGGGGGTACTGAAAGTGAAAGAGAAGGAAAAGTCTTAAGAAGGTACTGGAAACCGAATCCTAAACAAGTAAAAAATGATAAACTTGTACTCCTGTTCAAAAGACCAGGAATGCGTGTGAACTGACACACATATATATATATATATATATATATATAATTGGCACTGTGGCAACACTATTTCATGCTTGAATGCAATCTTGAGGCCATGTGTTTTTATATTTACATATGCTCTATCTTTGATATAGACCATAATATATAGTACACCTTAAAACTAATATATATATATATATATATATATATATATATATATATCTGAACACATGGACAATGTGATTGTTAGAGTGTCCGTCTACGAAATGCTGAAGGTAACACCAATCAGCTAAATGACAAACTTTATATTTGTATTAATTATTTATATTATTGGTGTATACACGAACATAATGAAATATGTGTAAAAACAATATACAATAATAAATGTGAAAATCTTATGAATAACAAAAAAAAAAAAAAAAAAAAAAAACACCATAAAGAGGGGAAGTGAAAAATAATTTCAACAATAAAAAAAAAAAAAAAAAAAAAAAAGAAAAAAGTGGGCTAATTGGTTTTAATCCTCACTTTTCAGAGTCACTCAAGGACAAGTGTGTATAAATGTTCAATGTTTTAAAAATGCAGTAGAAGACAAATAGGTGCGTGTGTGTGTGTGATTATATATATATATATATATATATATATATATATATATATATATATAGAGAGAGAGAGAGAGAACAACCAGGGAATCACTTGAAAAAAAAAAAAAAAAAAAAAAAAAAAAAAAAAATGATCACACACTCATTACATCAAGACCAAGCAACCATTATTTGTACTTGCAGAATAAAGGTTGCCTCGTCACAATGTACATTGTTTCTAATATTTATAAATGACAATCAGAGTGTGTTTTGCTGATAATTGTAAAGGAATCCCTGGTAAACAACATTGCACAATTGCACGGATTATTTATTAAATGTTCAAAAATTGCTGAAGCTGACATGTTCACCAGCTTATGCAAATTATCGCACCTGCTGATCGATTCTAATCGCTAACCTTATCCCTATATATCCTTATATATTCAGCTTCACACTGACCTATTTATAAATTACAGAGCTTATATTATGTGGAGGAAGAACATTCTTAAAAACAGCTCTCCACACAGGTTGGGATGAACATACCAGTTGTGGATTTGCAAAAAAAATAACAAGATTTAACACTTTGAGAGATTTGCTTAACAAATCCAGTACTAACCTCACCAAACCACGGGAGTCACGAATATACAAGACATTGCTCTGGGCCAACCAAGTTGTGTTTCTTAAATGGCACCATCATAGCATGAATGCCTGACTGTCCAATGCCCAATGCCCAACCATTATCCATTAACACCTTATGCACAGGCACTAGCCGAATTAACAGCACCTTGCTGCATGTCACACATTTCTATTGTAAGAAAATGATGATTGATTTAAAATCATTGTTATAATTAGTAGAGAAAAATGATACATTTCAATATTACTCAATGATCTTGCTGATATGACCTCCATCTTCTGGATTTCTTCTACTATATTTTGTATAGGAGTCATTCCCTTGTTCAAATTTAAATTTAATCTAAATGAAAGGGAAAAAAAATTTACAATGGTGGGGGGGAGAATGTGCAAACAGCTTGATCTGCCCCCTTTGATATGTATTTGATGCAATACTTGATTGAATGAATTGATGAACAGATTTCAACATTGATATGACAATTGAATTTTCACAACAAATATGTATTGTAAGGCACTACCCACTGAATGGTGATTTCTTACTCAACTTGACATCCATGTTGTCTCATTTTGATTTTAGCGGTGTGACCTCCATCTTTTGGATTTCTCCTATATTTTGGACAGGCATCCTTTCCTTGTTCAAATTTAAATTTAAGTGAAATCAAAAGGAAAAAGATTTCAGTAGGGGGTTTATGTCCCCTGGGAAACCCCTTTGATTGAAATGAAATATACTAATCCAAGTACCCTGGGTAATGTAGTTTCAGAATACATATGGTTCTGGGGATCTATCCCCCAAACCTTCAGAGGAATTTGATAACAGAGGCTACAACTTATATATATTATAAATTAACTGATTTAAAAATATGGTTCCATCGCTACACAGGAATTACCATGTTTCAAAAACAGAAACTAAAAACTTCAAATTCTATTATATAATTAAATTAAAAGGACTAGTTCGGTTTCATTTTCAAGCAAATTTTGGAATAACTTATTTTGAAATTTGAAATTTACTTAGACAGGGGCAGTAGTGTGTTCATTTTTAGCAATGACTATTGTATGAAATATGAGTTACTTTCAAAAAGAGGATAAATCTAAGTAGGGTAGGAATGCCTTTTTCAACGAATTATGATATCCGTTCAACACATGTTGTCTGTTTTTCGGCATATTTTCCTTAAATTTATACTTGTATACATAAAGATTTTTTTCTAAAAGGGGGGGTGTTTGGATTAGAATACGTTGTATTGAACTACAACTTTATAGTATTTTTACTTTTAATTACTAATAGACTATATTTCATTTTAAAACAAATAAATGTAATAGAATTACTTAAATTCTTTAGAAATTATTACTGAATATCAAATAAGTATGTATATTACCAGCTCTTTTTTTTTAATTTTATTTTTAAATATTATTTAAAGAAAATTTTTGACAATGTCGGCTAAGAATAGCTATTTCATTTCTTTGATTCAGTAAATTTTTATTTTTTATAAACCTAGTAATATATGGTTTCTCATGTATGCAGAAAAAGGACATGGGTCATTTAGTGACCTACATATTCTAACTTCTTATTAATTTCCATTTTACTGTAGGTGTTTTATTGGTTTCTTTTAAGTGCCAGAAATATTTTGATAAGGACGTGTGATTTTAGTATTTATTTACCCTAAATGAACTTTGATGTTGATTGAATCTTATCTTGAACTCATGTCTGGCTCATATGTCACATAAAGCGTATACACAATGAAATGTTCATTAATATGTTATAGTGAAATATAGACTTTTATATTGTCAGGATCCTCAATAGAGATATTGGATTGGTATACTAATGATCCCATGTGACATTTATTTTAGAGGTCAGTTTGTTTTTTGTTGTTGATAAAACCAGACGATATGCACTGAATGGATGTCATAATTCATTTAAAAGGGCACACCTACCCTACCTAGACTTAACTTCTTTTCAAAAGTAACTCATATTTGATACAATAGTCATTAATAAAAATGAACATGATACCGCCACTGTCTACATGATTGGATTCCTCCGTATCCTTGGAAACAAATATTATGAATGTATGTGCTTTTAAAACTCAATAAATTTCAAAATAAGTTATTCCAAAATTTGCTTGAAAATGAAACGGAACTAATGCTTTTAATTTAATTATATAATTGAATTTGAAGTTTTTAGTTTCTGTTTTTGAAACGTGGTAATTTCTGTGTAGCAATGGAACCATATTTTTAAATCAGTTAATTTATAATATTTATGCCCTGTAAATTTACATTGAGCACTGTTTTTTTTAAAATAAAAACAACAATAAGAACACCAGATTATATATCTTACTGTTCTATCCTTTTTTACTATAAAATACACACACACACTTGTTTCACAAGTAAAACAGCTTAATTTTTTTTTTTTTTTTTTTTAAATCATTTCACCAAAACTAAATGATAATGTCACTAAAATGCAGGTGGCTACAGACAGTGAAAAAGAATGAGAAAACTTTAGTGAGGAAAAACAAGAGAGGAACAGGATTCAAGAAGGCAGAAGATGGCGAATGATATTGCATCTAAATTTTTTGAAGATTGTAGGTGGCAGGGAAACAAGAAATTGAAAAGAAGTTCCACAGGTGAGAAAAGAAACTTTAGTGATTAGCTACTTCAATAACTAAAAGTCATTGGAACATTTTATAGCCTGAAGAATAAATGCTCAAAATAAGTGACCAATTGTTTTTATTAAAACAAAATTAATAAAAGTAAAGTTTAAACAAAGAATTTCTTTTGTTAGACATAAATTGTATACACAATGAAATGTTCATTAATATGTTATAGTGGAAACTGAATTTGTTGATGTGTTTTATGTGAAGCATTCGCAGCCCTTCTAGATTCAGCATAGAAAGTTCATGTTACATGTTGAAAGAAGTAGGTTTCTTTAGGGTTCACATGCGTTTCAAATTCGAGCTGCTGCTGATACAAGGTTTATTTAAGGCTGCTACTGATAGTAGTAGCAGCAACAGCTCTAAAAAAGAAAAGTATCTTTAATGTAAAACTGCTACTACTACTATCTTTCATGTCACTACAGTATCCCCTTTCAAGTGAAATAGTTATACAACAATCTCAAGAAAGAGAATTTTTACTATGTTAGATAAGAACACAGTTTCTTAGGCCATCTAATATAACAATTGCTCTTTGAAGTTCTAGGTTGTGCCTGCTTAGTGGTTTCTAATGAATCATCAGGTTAATAAAAATATTCTCTTGTCTATTATTAATCACAACAGTGAAATGTTTCTCTATGTTTTACTACCTTCTAAGAATCTCTGTAAGCTGGTTGTAAGGGATGTTTGGTTGCAATGTCTTTCACTAGTACAAAGTTGCAGTTTTTTTTAGTGAGTCTGGCTCATATGTCACATGGGTTGATTGTTTAGGAGATGGGGATATTACTCTAGACCTCTTCAATCTCAATATATCTACAAATGAAGAAGGATCCAAGAATGGTTCATCTGGTTTGATTATTAACTCTCCTGGTAGACATAAAGGTGTGCTATATACAAGTTCCGATGCAGAACTCTATGAATCAGATTTTACAGCTGTTCTTAGCCCTAAAAGTATTAATGGAATATTTCGAAGCCAAGAAGTATAGTTCGGTGCTGTTTTCAGAGATTCCTTCAGAGAAGAATGAAAACGTTCTGCCATGCCATTAGCTTCAGGATGGTAAGCAGTTGTACAAATTCTGATTCTCTACTCCTGAAGAAGTTAAAGCAGGCAGCATCTGTTGGCAAGGTGATGGCTTCTGTTTTTTTGGATTCTGAAGGTGTAATCATGATAGACTACCTGGAAAAGGAGGAAGTTATTAATGGACAGCACGATCAGAATTAAGACAATTGAAGGAAACAAGTCAACATGCAGAGGCAGGTGTGCTCTTGCTCCAGGATAATGCACCTGTTACCACTACTCAGGTTACAGTAGCTGAAACAGCCAACTGTGGTGGCTTTGAATTGCTACCACATCACCCTTACTCACCACCAGACTTAGCTCTATTGAACTTCCTGTTTCTTAAACTAAAATCTCACCTGTGTGGTCATCATTGTTTTCAAAATGATGAGATCATATGTGGCGCTGAGGAGGTTTTGAAGGATCAAGATTTAGATACCAACCTGGATCATTTCACATTGAATTAGGTAGTTTCATGATTTGTTTTTATTTTGTGTCTATTTTACAAACAAATTCTTTTACAAGTTATTATTATATAAGGGTGGTGATGTAATTTAGTTTTAGTTACATTTTATAGGCAGGTGTTTATTTGGTTTCCTTTTTATATTTTGGGATAGGATTTTGTTACTTTTAAGAATTCTAGAATGGCTTTGTTTTTGACACTCTCAAAGAGAGCCCTAAAGTTGGGTACATTGCAGAAATATTTTCAGATAGGTGCCATTTTTTTGCAGTTAATTAAAAAAATTCTCAACAGTGAGTACTTCTTGGCATTAGGGCATTTTGGAAAGTCTTCATTTTTTTTTTTAGGAGGAAGGAGTAGTGTGTCCGATTTTGATACTTGTAAGTATGACATCATCTTTTTCGGATTGCCTGGTACTGTGATGTTGTACAATCAGAATGCATTTTATTTGATATAGTTTGTTGTTTGTGTGTACATTTGATGATTTTTGTTGTTTGTGTGTACATTCCATGATTTTTGTTGTTTGCGCGTACATTCCATGATTTTTGTTGTTTGCGCGTACATTCCATGATTTTTGTTGTTTGCGCGTACATTCCATGATTTTTGCCATTGACTTAATTGTGGCTTTCAAGTCTGTAAAAGAGATTTTTGAATTTGATATGTTCATTAAGAGGCATTCTTTGGCTGCCTTATTAACCCTGGAATACCTGGATACCACCTTCTTCCCTGATGGAATTGTAATATTTAACTATCATTGGACCAAGTGCATTAATGTCAAGTGGGGCTATAATGAAAAATAGTGAAAAACTGTCTTGTATCTCCAACTCCTTTTAGGTGAGGCTTAGAACTTTTTGAATGACCCTCATGGTCATACCGTTTTAATTACAAGCTACAATAGTCAATGTTGAAGCTAAGGTAAAAATCTTCCCTACTTGGAAGATTAATGTAACGCAATCTGCCTAGCCTTGCTTGCCTTCATTTCTGCTATTTTAATCTGAATAAATATCAAGAGTATATATATATATATATATATATATTTTTTTTTTTTGCAGTTGTAATAAGAGAATTAATAAATTTCCGAGTCCATTTTGTGTAATCAAAGACAGAAAGCAATGGGTTTTAATCTTTGAAAAGATAAGATTACATTATACATCATGACTACTGTCATGAAGTTGTGATCTGGCAAAGAGTGAAAAGCAAAGAAAAGATTTATAACGATAAGGTCAAACCCATATTGTGATAATAGTCACTAAGGAAGTGTGACATCTTGGATTACATCACAAGGATATTATAGATTTTACAAATATGTGACAATGTGATTCCACATGTCACTGCAAAAGCTCTTATGGCATCTAAGGTCAGCTGTATGTGAATACACCAAGCTCTCGCTATGTTCCACACGGTTGTTTCAATATTAGGGCCATGATAGATGTCAACAAAGAATAACGACAAATGCTTTTCAGTTTTAAGACACTGATTGAGAAATCAGCAAAAACAAACAAAAAAACTTACAATTTCTCACTTAATCAGGAATGTCTTCCTTTGGCTTTGAGAAAGTGAACTTCTGGTATCTCACTAACTTCCGATCACGAAAAAAAGAACACTACACACTCACTCCCTGACCATCTCACTGACTGCTATCTAAAATCACTAACAAAATTTTATGTTTGCCAATTCAAAGGTAGGCTGGAGACAGGATTCCTGAAAAATCTTGATCATTAAATTAACTCAAAGATGGGCTAGAGACAAGAATCCTAAAAAAAACTCTGGTCATTAAATTGACTTACAAGGAAAAAGTATCTCTTCATCTCATGAGGATATGGAAGAAGTCATATAGCTACCAATACAACATTCAATGTTTAAGGAAACAGATTTTTATTCTTATATTATTTTGAACTATTGTTATCATCTTGGTTGATATTGATATTATAGACATGTTTTGATCAAGTACCCTCTGGTCATCATCAGGTATACATTGATTGGCTAATATGAGATATCTGTTGATTATTGTGATATTATGTCCCTAACAGAGGATAGAAAGTGCAACACTGAGATCCAAAGACATATTGGGATGGCCAAAGGGGCACTCCAAAAGCTAAGCAGAGTATTAAGAGACAGAAAAATTATGTTATAAACAAAGAAAAGAGTACTGAACTGTTACATGATATCTGTCCTACTGTATGGAAGCAAATGCTGGACAATCTCCTCAAAGATAAAGAAGAGTTTTGAAGCAACAGAAATATGGTTCTACAGAAAGATGCTGAGGATACCATGGACCAAACATATGAGCAATGACAAGGTTTTGGAGAAAATGGAAACAAAAAGGAAACTTATACTTAACAACAGGAAGAGGTAGTTGAAATGAGGAAGGAAGGATTTGAAAACTTGATACTCACAGGACAGATTGAGGAAAAGAGACAGAGGAAAGCATCACGAAACATACTTGACAAGCTTGAGTAAACCAAATTGAATCAGGTAGTAAAACACGAATTCAACACTAACTTATATCACTGCGG
Organism: Acanthosepion lycidas; assembly: GCA_963932145.1. Taxonomy (NCBI): domain Eukaryota; kingdom Metazoa; phylum Mollusca; class Cephalopoda; order Sepiida; family Sepiidae; genus Acanthosepion; species Acanthosepion lycidas. Next base: position 29,719,444 of record OZ010608.1, on the reverse strand, counting down.
CATATTATCAAAATAATGAAGATATCACATATCAGTCAATCAATGGACACCTGATAATGACTAGAGATTACTTGGTTGAAACTATTTTTTGGTGACTTACATGTAAATTGTTTTTTAAGGGGCTTTAAGGAAATGTAACCTGAACCAGAGATATGGGTCATGAAAACCTCCAGAGTCTTACTGTTTCTCTCAATGTTGATACTGTATGCTGATATATAGGACAACAGACTGTCATTTTGTTACTTTAAATCTACAAAGACAGTATACAGCATTTATCTAAACCAGGGGTGGGCAAACTTTTCAGTGCAAGGGCCACATTAAAAAATCCACACTTTTATTGGGCCGCATAGTATATTAAGACTTTTGATCAGCAATCTCCCACATATATGCACGCCTGCAGGAAGAAAACAAAATGCTCACAATATTATTTGGTGTTGCTTGGTAACTTTCTCTTTCTATTTAGCGAGCTGTATTTTGCCTACCCCTGATCTACACCAATAAATTTGATTCTTCTATCACAACTTGGGCTGGCCACTCAGGCGATCAGCATCCTTACATCTCAACTCTGGCTGGCCATTCATATTTCACTCTAAAAAGTTCCTGACAAACATCAGAAAGCATGACTACAGTGATTTGACTGCAGAAGCAAAATGTAAATGACAACTACAGTTGGGATTTGACTCTGAATGAATTTAAATGTCACGGCTAGGAGTCAGGAGTGGGGTGAAGAGTTAATGAATGGACTTTACTTCAGTTGCAAATGTTGAAGAATTTCCTGAAGTTCTACACACCTGCTTCAAATGCATATAATGAAAGTACAAGGAATTTTTTCCTGATAACATTCTGCAGTTTTTTATGGGTGCACTTCTAAGCCACATCATCAAAAACTGTATAGAGAAGACACCTATGGAACAATAAATCCTGCAAGTTAGCAAAATTATCTACAACCAATCTGCATCCTTACATCTCAACTCAGGGTAAACACTGATATACCACACTAAAAAGTCCCTGATTAACATCAAATATCCCTAACCAGGAAAATATGCCAAATGATAAAAGTAATATGCTACATCATAAAAAGTAGATATAAAGTTGACCCCCCCCCCACACACACACAAAAAAGAAAAAAAGAGCAAGAAAAATTGGTTTGAAGATACTCTTTGATTAAAACCCAAAGAAATATCAGATTCAGTGACAAAGTTCAGATGAAGAATATCATTGTCTCTGCAGAGTGTCAATCAAGGAACCAGTTCAGAGGTTCAACATTGTATTCTACAGGGTATTAATCAGTAAACCAATTCAGCAAACTCGTATCACTATGCAAAATCTTGATAACCATATAACAATACAATATATTTTAACTGGATGACTCCCAAATAAATACCAAGAGTTCATTTGTAATGAAACTAGAGATGGAAACAATTTGAGGTATGACAATTATGAGTTGTTTTTCAATGCATGGAATAACTCTGTGAAGTGAGAAAAGAAACACTTGCACACACACAAAAAAAAAAAAAGAATATTGTTGGTAATCAAAATCTATAAGAAAATAAAAAATAGCTTAGTGTTTCTCATTTCATATAAATATTGCCTTGTTGGGCTACAAAAGATGATTATCTCCCTTTGATCAAGATGAAGTCACATGACAACCACTTAATGACATCACTTCATAGAGTGATGAAAGTGGCTAGTCAGGCAGTCAGCTTCCAGGAGTCAAACTGAGCAGCTCCTTTTTTCTTAATTTTTTTTTTGCTTGAGCCCTTATGCCTGGGCTGAAGCTATATCTGCCATATGGTGCAGCTTGCAAGCCCATGGCACCATTTTCCTATGGAAATATATCTTCACCAGATATAGAAACTATCTCTGGCTTGCAGTCCCCAATTTAAGAAAACTCATGACTCGCTATTTTCCTGTTTGTGGAAATTGTCCACACTAGTGACATAGCAGATAAATCTGTCCCACTTCAATCCAGAATCCTAAATATGGCTTCTGCAAAAACACAGAAGAATCTGTGGGAGCTACAATTCCTATTGGTATTTATTTCAAGTGAGATTATTTCCATCCGTTTCACTCTGCTTGTTGTTGCATACAGGTTACAGGTTTTCTGCATGGGACACGTAAATATGCATATATATTTTTGTGTATGACTTAACAGTGTAAAATTCTCTCTGAGAACAAAGCAGGCTTGTCACTCCTTTTCTTCCAACTATTCCATTACCTCCATGTATTAAGGTTTGTTATATCATGGATATAATAATGCTTATAATTGGGGAAATGAAAACTGAAAGGATAAACCTTTCTTCTGTAGCTCATCCATAATATGGTGAACATGACATATTATTAATCTTCATTTATCTGGCGATACTCCCAACATGTCATGGTATTATTAAACCCCATTGTCTTAACATGTGCAACTAAAAATATAAAGAACCATGGAGTAACTTGGTCAATCTTGGAGAGAAAGATATGGGAGAAAATGATTTATAAATTATTTTATTTACATGAAAGAAAATACTCCCTGAAAGTTAAAACTCAAATAAATTTTTATATACTAGAACAATGTTAGGAGAGTGATAAAGTGGAAAAAAAAAAAAAAAAAAGAAACTTTTGTGTATGACGCATTTTCGTCCTTCATCGGACTTAAATGATTGCTTACATTGATGTAACTACACATGCAGATGAAGAGGAGTGAGTACAGACAGGTGCCCTCTCCTCTTCATGTGTATGTGTAGGAAGGAGTAGTACAATATTGTATGCAATCCCACCTGCCTAATATTGATTTAAAATAAATTAAAAAAAAAAAAAAAAAAAAAAATCAAATGCAGTCTGTCAACTCAAAATTGAACGGCTACTGCTGCATGCTATAATATCCATGAATGCTCACACTGACTCTCAATTCATAACATTTAATAGTGGAAGAAAATCCTCAATTATTGATTTCCCTACAACTGTATATGGTGGGCGGACAGGATGGTAAAGAGTAAAGAACAGACACATTTTAGTAAAGTATCACGTATAAGTGTAAACAAATCTGTCCAAACACTTCTAATGTAGAGATATTGTCAAACAATAATCATATGTGCTGGTAGCTGGTGTTCTTGGAAAATTCTATGAGTAAGATGATGGGGACATGTTGAAAGTCAGTAAAAAACAAGTTGCTTTTGGTTATTTGATAGATAATAATAAAAAAATTAAAAATATTTTTCAAGAAGTTTAGCATTTCCAAGAGTGCAAAAAAAAAATTTGGGTAAAAATTCTGACTGATACCCATAACCCCTTTCTAACCAGGCCCAAACCAAAAGTAAACTCCTTTCCTCTCCAACCTAGAATAATCTCATTCCTAATAAAATTAGTAGACACCCCCCAACTTCACATGTACCAATACCTAACATGCAACAATAAAGTCTCATGTTTAATTTAACTCTGTGCATCTTAGTGGCTTTATTACCTTGCTTGGGGTGAAATGATCAAAAAAATTAGGAGTATCATGGACAACATCTCAAATGTCCCCAACTTAAGAAAAATTAACAAAATCCCCGATTTGTTTTTGGCCACCTGAAATCCATGACCACAGCAGGTGGGTTGAACACAAAAACAGAATGGCATGAAAAGACAAAAGTATTCCATATGTTTTTTGTTTTAGGATTTTCACCCGAAGCTAGGGGTTACAGAGAGTGGGTGCAAGAGTAAAGAGGCATGATAGAGGAAAGAATGAAGAGAAGGATGAGGAATAGATACAGGCATCTGGACATGTTGATTGACATTGCATTTGAATAGTTGGAGATTATAGCTATCAGGGAAACAAATAAGAGGAAGGGAGTTCCACAGATATGAAGTGTGAGACATAAAGCTATTGAAGTAGAAGAGACTGCTACATTTAACCATTTCGACAGTGAAAAGGTGGGACTGAGATGCCAAATTAGTAGCATATTTAAATTCATGCAGTTTTGGAACTAGCAAAAGTAGCTCATCAGAGCAGTTACCATGAAAATATTTTTAGAAAAGACAGAGGGAGTTGATATGAGAGAGCAACTGTAAACGAATGTGCAATTCATCACATTGCATAATATGATATATAAATTTTTATATATCAGAACAATGTTTAAGCACTTTGGTTAGTTTGCATGAATATAGTGTAAATAATGATAAACAGTCAAACCTAGAAATTCAGACAGAATTAAGTTAAGTGGGTCTGGGGTGATCGACTTTTCGGCGTGTAGCCCAAAATCTTTTTTCCTAAGTTGCGTCTAACAACCACTCAAGGTCAGCTACTCTCACATGCACCAGTTGTGAAACTCTCACCCAACATTTGCTGAATTTCAAAGAAGAGAGACGCACCTTTTCCGCCCTGATCTTGACTTTAAGCTGATGCTTAAAGAAAGCGACCAGTTGAGAAGAGGAGAACTTCTTGCCTCCGTGAAATTTGATCTCATCCAAGAGGTCAAGAAGCGATAGAAACCACTTTTCAGATGCTCAGTATCAAATGATGGAAACCATATAAAGCAATTGCCATAAATCCAGTTACCATAAATAAAATAACAGTCTGTTGAATTATTCTTAGATTAATATTAAGAGAAAAGTTTATAAGACTGGGATTTGGCTAGTAATAATAATTATTATTAGGTTAATATGTTTTTAACCAACATGATCCAATTAAATTCCATAAAACTGATTTGTAACTTTAAAATAAACATGAAGAAATTGATCATCATCAAAAGAGATAAGAGAATAGATGACTTACCGAACTTGAGATTCAAGGAACTGCATGTGTCTATAGAGGGAAATGTAAGAAGGAGAGAGAATACCAACAGACTTCATTCGGGCACCACGTTCAATTTCACTTTCCACCGGCATATTCTCAAAGCAGGCAAGACCATAAAGGGAGTCTTTCCTGAAATACCTGTAGAGAAAAAAAAAATTATTAAAAATGTTTTAAATATGAAAGCAGTTCAAACTGGATTTTGCAGTAGGATTTGTGAATGACCCGCACCACAAACTTATTCAAAAAAGGATATCCATTAAAAATTCAACCACTGCCCTTTTGTCTGAACATATAATATTCTTTTCCACAGAGTAGGGAGTGAGAGGAACACACTCTCTACTGTCAATGCCAAGATTTTAGATTTCTTCAAAAAGGGCATCAAAATACATTCTGAATACATCAGTTGATGATAACAATATTTGTATACAATGTGCCTCTTCCACTATCTAAAATGCTTTTCTAATATAGGAATTAAATTCTAATTTAAAGTCATGAAATATTTAATGAAAATCAGTGTCTATCGAGCAGTCATTCTGACCACACTTCTTTATGGGTCAGAATCGTGGATGCCATACAGGGCGCACTTCAATCAGCTTGATGCTTTTCATAAATGCAGTCTTCATTCAATATACGGTTATACACGGCAGGACAAAATCTCTAACCCTGATCTTTTCATCAAATGTGGTGTTGGTGGTATCAAGTCCCTTCTGGTACAATCACAGTTTATGGGATGGTCATGTTATCAGAATGAGTGATGATTGGATGCCGAAAATCCTCATGTATAGGCAACTTTTTCATGATAAGCAAAACATAGGCTATCCTTGGTTATGCTTCAATGATAAACTTGAATACAATTTAATTACTGCAAACATCTAAAAGAGGAATTTGAACTGGCTGTTGAGAACTGAGCAAACTGGAGAAATACCGGCTACCGATGTATAACTAACTTTGAAAAGAATCGTCTCAACTATCTGAGAGAATTAAGAAATAACACTAAATCTCAGGCTAATATATTAGCCCATATGATGGTCAACCCTTCATGTGGATTTGTTCGCAAATCTTGTGCAGGACTGTTGTCTCGTACAAAACATAAATATAAAAACTGAACTGAAAGACACTCATACATCAAAAACGACAGGAGAGTCTTGCATCATCATTATATATATATATATATATATATATATATATATATAGATATAGATATTTTCAACCAATAAAATCCAATCAGAAGGTTTGTTTGATAAACAATCCTGATAAGGGCAAATACTGCCAAAATTTTGCGGACATAGTTGTAGACCTACTACGTGTCATTTATAGATCATTTAGACGATCTAAATAACACCTTTCACCAGTCTTGCAAATTTGAGAAAAAAAAGATTTTTGTGAGCCTGGGTGAAATTATCTAACTAATGAAAACATTGTATTCAAAAAGTTCACACCTCACCGGCTAAGGCCTTGTCCATGCACACAATAGAAGGGATTAATCAACAACTGCCTTTGTCTATGAACTCACAAACACGAGGCTGACTGTCATAAAGTAAGTCTGTTCATACATTTCACACTGCCCTCTGAACACTTAATTACTTGATAAAAAAAAAACTTTGCTGAAAGGAAAATTGAATATTTTATTGTCATTGTTTATTTCTGAAAAGAATATATAAAATGTTATTTCAACTGACATTCTGCTTCCATTTTTCCTTCAGCGAACAATCGTTTTTACGTTTCATTTAAAAGATTGTTGGAAATGTTTGGAATCCTGGCATTCAGACAGCAACAAAAACCTGGGTAGACGTATCTCAACATTAATTCAATGTTTTGTTTGTTCGGATGAGCTTTTCTTCTTGGCACCTTGACTGCAAGAATTTAAGCGTGTGACTATTAGGTTGGTGCAAAAATAATGACGTAATAACGTCAAAAAACGACATTATTACGTCATTATTTTTGCACCAACCTAATAGATTGACAAACTAGTTATCTCAAAATAGCTAGATGCAACCATATGTTGTATTCTAATAGTTTTTCTCACACTTCTCGTCCACCTACAATTTTCAAACATCAGTTGCCAGCTGTCTTCCTGAATCCTATCTTTTTATTGTCCTTTCTCCTCACTGAATTCTTCTCATTCTCTTTCACTCTCAGTAACTCATTGTGTCTTAGGGGCATTATCACCTTGCTTGAGAGTGAAAAGATTAAGGAAAAAAAAAATAAAATTGTTTTTCTGCATGTTGCCGTTGCATATTTAGTTTAATGTTTGATGAGTCAATAATAAATAAAATAAATAGAAATATGGAAGTTGGCATACAGCAGGAGAGAACCATTGCTTAGGGAGCAGCAGAAGTTACCAGATTTAGCAATAGGTGGAATCATTTTTAGCCACTGCAAATAAGAAGATTTAACTAAGGATGGGAAATCATGCCAGAAGTAACATGGATTGTCCAAATAATTCTAAATAAAGAAATTTCAGAATGAAAACCATGACCTGATGAACTCACATAAATTATACATTTTCTCTAAAGACAATATAATAAGCCTCACTTGGGGACTTAAGGCATTTAACTGCTAATCAGAAAAAACCACATCAGCCAATTCCATTTTTTTCAATTTTGTGTGGGCTTATGACCATATCACCTTGAAATACCAGCTCTTGTACACTCACCAAAGTTAAGCAATGTCAAGCCTGGTCAGGACCTAGATGGATGACCACTTGGTAATACTACGTTCTGTAAGCTTGGATGTGTGGGAGGTGTAATAGATCTGGTTCATTATTCAATTACACACAAATAATTTCGGGAATGGTAAAAATCCACCACTTCTCTGGGTTAATTAGTAGCACTTGTATCAGTAAATCATTATCTTAAAAAATATTCTTACATTCAAAAAATATTTTCTGGCTTTAAATAACCTGCAAAGAGCTGATAAGAGTTCATAAGCCATAAAACAAAAACAAATCTAGAGATGTAATGAAAAATCATTAGAATGCCAAGTAATACCAGTTGATTTTCTTTTTTCTTTATTGACTCTATATATATATATATATATATATATATATATATATATATACACACACACACACACACACACACACACCCCTTTCACTAGTCATTGGTTAAAAAAAATAGATGGGGTTTGAGTAGTTGTGGTCAATAAAATCACATTCTATTACATGCTAGATTTATCTTCAATCGGTCAAACAAAAGAACCACTTCACAAACTGGAAAGAAGTGAGCAATTTCTCTACTACCCCACATTTCAAAATCTAACCACACCCTTACTGGGCTGAAGAAGAGAATCAGGATCCATACAAATGCATAAAATAGAAATTGAAGCAATTTGAAAACAATTGCTAATACATAAATTTTAATCAGTGTCAGGTTGATACAAATAAATAGAAATATTAAAGCCAGTTCAAATGAATAGTCAAACTGAAGATTATTGACCTTGTTTGTTAATTCTAAAAATAATTTTGAGATTATATCCGCAAACAAGCAGCTGCTGAAAAGTTCTCGGCTCAACTGAAATGCCATTAAAAAAAAAAAAAAAAAAGACAACACGAAAAAGTGTTTTATTGAAAATGTAAATATCTTTAGCCCTCTTGAATAGTTAAGGTTCCCTTGTGTATATATATCTCTATGAAAGAATAAGTGGATATTTTTTTAATCTTTATGTTATTTCCTACTACTCTAAAGGTCATTTATTAAGTTTCTTGAGTCGCAGGATGGTAGACATAATTCACACTATTTAAAAAAAAAAAAAAAACAAAAAAAACCCAGAAGAAACAAGAGAAAAAAAATAGAGAAGAGAAAAAAAAAAGAGAAACAAAACAAAAAGAACACAATGTCTATTCAAACATGGATATCCCTAAAATAATGTTTGGAGTAGTAGGAAATTTTCTAAGAAATTAATGGATACTTTATTTTTAATCCAACATTATTTCTTATTACTATAAAAATAATTTTTAGTGGTTACCTATGTTTGAGTAAAAAAAAACTTGAAAAAATACAGGCATCTACTATATATATATATATATATATATATATATATATATATATATATTAGGTTGGTGCAAAAATAATTTCGTTTTCCAACATATTTTACTATGTGAGAAAACGAAATTATTTTTGCACCGACCTAATATATATATATATTTTTTAATTATTTTTTTTTTTTTCCTAGCAAAAGTCAATTTTATGTTTATACATTATTATAAAAAGAATGTATAAACATAAAAATGTCTTAAAATAATTGTCGGACTTTGTCCATTTCATAATGTGTGACGTCATTTGTTTACATTTGATACGCCATGAGCAGATATGAATGTACATGAGACATTCATGGATGATTTGAAGTTTAAAAACAGTAAATTCAACCTTGCTAACTGAATGCGCCTCTGTGGCCAAAGAGGTAAAGGCACGTCAAGCTAAATGATGGTTCCGTATAGGATACAGGTTCGAATCCTGTCGGAGGACGCATATTTTCTGTGAAAATTTCTCGGACATTCAGGCCGGTAAATGTTATTTAATACTGTTTATTATAAACAGAGCATTTACTTAAATATTTGTATCTATAAAAAGAATGTATAAACATAAAAATGTCTTAAAATATATATATATATATATATATATATATATATATATAAATAAAATGTTATCCACAGACAGACTGTTTCGCTGTATCACAGCTCATCAGTGCGGCTAGACATCCGGTTGCCTCTAGCTAGTATCGAAACCCGACTGAATTGGTATCAGGCGGATATTCTACCACTAAGCTGTCGGCGCACGGTCGGGATGAAGGTGGATTTTTAGCGTATTTATTTTTGGAAACACGCCCAGTGACCGACAGTGACTCAATTCGGCTTGCGAAGAGTCTCGCTATATAGCTATAATAGTCACTGTTTACAAACCCATACCTCAGCCCGATAGTGCTCAACTGGAATTAAATTTAATTCAGGAGCTAATATAATGTCATTATATATATATATATATATATATATATATATATATATAAATAAAAAGAAAGTAATTCTTTTTTTTATATATCCCACATGGGCAAAAATATAAGAAAAAGAAGTTGAAAATGCAGCTGGAGTCTTTACGAATATTTATTTCTAGTAGCTTTATGATTTTCAAAAGTTAAATTAAGATGTATATGATACTTTTTAAATAATATCACCCCATGCAACGCAGTAAAGCTCGTAAGACACAAGGAGTTAATGAGTGTGAAAAAATAAGGAAAAAGTGAAACATTATTAAGGAGCAAGAACAATAGAAGAGTAATCAAGATGACAGTAGATAACAAGTGACTTCTACAAGTAAGAAGTGTGAGAAAAGAAACTGTTAGAAATCAACTGTAAATTGATGAGACCTTGGCACCAATCTAGTATCGCGCTATAATTCATAAAAGTATACATACCATCGAGGAAAGTTCAGAACAATAACCATGAAAGTATTTGTAGAAAAAGCACACGGAAGCTACATGATGGCAGTGATAAAATAACTGAAGCTGAGATATCAGGTCAGCACTAATAATATTGCTGATGTATCTCAAATATACAGCAGGAGCACTGGGCCATATATGGCAGCTATATTCCAAGCATGGGTGAATGGTAGACTTATAAATATCTAAGATAGATTCTTGCAAGAAAAAATGTCTAGCATGACACAGTGAACCAACTTTTTTAGCAGCCGACCTAGCAATGGATTCGATATAATCTTTCCACTTCATATCAGCCAAGAATGTAAGCCCGTGAAAGTTAGTATCAGCCATGCTGATGGGAAGTTAATGACAGAGAGAAGTTTCATTTTGGAGACATTAAAATTACCAAGCCATTCCTTGCTCTAGTTAATAACAAATTGTAGGTCATTTTTGAGATCAGCTGCCAATTTGACCTTATCGAACTGATTAGACTTAGTATTGAGACAGGAATAAATGGTTGTGTCATTAGCATAGTTATCAAGTTGAAAACTGATGTCATAAGGAAGGTCATTGATGAAAATTAAGAACAAAGTAAGGGTCAATGATTGAGCCCTGGGGGACACTTGCATTAGCACAAAAACATTTTTAAAAAAAGTGGCAGTTCAAGACAATTTTCATTTCACAATTTGCTAAAGAGTGAATCAGTTCAAAAAATTGTTTGGAAATACCATAGCCTTTCAACGCATGAAGAAGACCAATATACCAAACCCTCTCAAACATGGTAAGTCTTGATTATTGTCACAGGTTCATCTCAGTAACTGACTCTTGAGAAGTATCTAAGAACTTTCACTGTCTTTGTAAGTTTCTTTATATGTTGTCCTACCTACAAGCCACATACCCTGGACTCTTACCAGCACTGTTCACTGAATGAGGGGGGTGATATCCAACAAAAAAAATCATATTTAATCAAGTGAATCAGACCAAGAATTTTCAACATCTCCTTCATGTATGAGCAAAGGCATGACCAGTAGCAAGTGGCAAGAATGACAGTTACTGTCTCATAACAATTCCAAAGGTATATAAATAATCAGATCGAGCTGATCACTTTTCAGCACTCCCTTCAATGAAAATCACTTGTTTTTATATTTTAAGGATGTTCTCAGAGAATATTTTTTTTTAGTGACTGAGTTTGAATACTTACACAAAATCTCTCATCAGTGTGTGAGATCCACTGGCCATTGCCTTGAATTCTACACCATCTAAGTCCGTCTCTTCAGGAAGACACCATTCCATCATGTTACCTGGAAGAAAAAAAAAAGAAAAAGAATATAGACACTATATATATATATATATGCATGAAAAACTGAATTTGAATTAAGCCAGCACAACTAAAGTTCTGTTTTTATTCAGAACTAATAAATGGAAATTATCTATAACAGGAGTTCTCAACAGGGGTGAAATACACCTCCCGGCCGGGTAGGGGGGGGATTTGGGATTTTCAGGGGTGAATTGTGACCACAGTAAGTTTAGTGGTAGGGAGGAGAGCAATTATAGAATTTGGCCTATCTGGCCTGTCACTTTGAAAGGAGTGGGGGGGGGGAATGGCAATCTGACAAATTGTGAAAGGGGTGCATAGGGCAAGCAAGGTTGAGAATCACTGATCTATAAGGAAGATAAGGTAAATGCAAACAACTATTTAGACATTTATGCCACAGCCTTACACAGTTCTGGGTCACCTTTGAGAAAAGAGTAGACACCATATCTCATCTACATGACAATAGATGAGAATTTAAAATCATATAAACTTGAAAAGCTTTCAATATTTGGTTAAGCACAAGAATTTATCTTTATTATCATCATAACGTTTCGGCTGTTGTATCCTCTGGTCTTCATCAGATGCTTGATGATCCAGGTAACCTTTAGGAATTTTGAACAGAGCCCTTTATTTAATCTACCGTTAATAGATTGTTCCCATTCCACTAACCATCTCTGCGGACATCTTATCTAGTTCCATTTGAATACTGCTCAAATACTGCTTATTATATCACCAAATTCATTAAACAAGAAAAACCATCAATATTTGGTTAAGCACAACAAGAATCCATCTTTTTATTATCAGCATCATCACAACATTTCGACTTTTGTGCCTTCTGGCCTTCAGCAGGGGCTTGTCAATCCAGATAATCTTTAGGAAATTTTAAACTGAGCCCTTTATTTAATCTACAGTGGATACATTGTTCTCATCCTATTGACCATGTCTGGGGACATCTCATTCAGTTCCATTTTAATACTATTCAGTTACTTCTTGCTCCATGTCTACAGAGTCCAAGTACACACTGCCTGAACTCACAATTATTAGGTTGGTGCAAAAATAATGACGGTTTTTGACGTTAAAAAATACGTCAAAAACCGTCATTATTTTTGCACCAACCTAATACTATATTGCCAAATTCACTAGGCAAGATATTCACAGACATGGTTAATGGAATGAGAACAATATTCTCTGTAGATTAAATAAAGAATTCAGTTTGATATTCCTTGAAGAAGGCCAAAAAAAAACAGCTGAAACATGATAACTCCTCAGAAATGTATTATGAGTTTTATATAAAAGTCCATGTATCATTTACTCCCATTCAGAACTGTGGATTATTATTATTATGATACTCTAAAGGGTTAGTAGAACATGACCATTATATAATAGTTTATGGGCCACAAAACTATATTAAAATTGTAACCAGAACCATGTATAGTGATTTTCCAAGTGTAGCTTAGATGTGGCACAAGGCCAAAAGTAGGGGGCACCCAGTAAGGATTGAACTAACTACTCAGTCATAATTGTTCTAGCAAGACAAACTTACTAACCATTACACCACCTTGAGGGGCCCACCAGAACTATGTATATGTGATTAAATTTTATTTGCTACTACCTCACTATTATACAGAAGACTTCTTTTATATGCTGCGATGCTTTAAGATGGAGGTGTTTATGGTTCTCCACAATTTCCTGTCCTTTTTTGCTCTAAGCAATGTTTGCTCCCTTATTATACTTCCCAGTCCTTGTTCTGCCATCCATTTACACAATCTCATTAGGGAGATTACTCGATATTTCCCTCTGTCCCTTCAGGAGATCGTTGATCATGACTCTCCACAACTTTTTATCCTTTGTAGCTCTAAGCAATGATTACCCCCCCCCTTACTGTCTTTCCCAGTCTCTATTCTGTCATCAATTTACACAATTTTATTATTAGGCATGTTACTTGCAATTTCTCATTGCAACCCACTCCCTGCTATTATATATAGGAGGACCTTACTACATAACAGTTCAGTACTCTTTTGTTTGTTTCTAACAAAATTTACCTTATATATGCATTATAACGATGAGGTAGATTTGAAATGTCCTCAGCTCTGCCCACTTATTTTCAGAAGAGAGTCAAATTGAAAACTTTTCAGCACCCTGTTGTATATGTATAAATAACTTTTGATGATGCCAAACTCATTTAGTCACCAACTGAGAATTTAATGTTAGCAACAGTGTTACTCAACATTGAAGAGATTTCCAAATAGACACAACTTCACAGATACAAAGTGAAGACTTCAATGCCAGAGGTTCTATTTGTGGAATCTGGAGAGTAAGTTTAATTGACAAGAAATATATTTTTTCCCATGATGCTAGTAATAA
>OZ010608.1:29628091-29703091 GCA_963932145.1 Acanthosepion lycidas | reverse complement strand
CTATCTGTTCTTGAATATATATCTTTCATAAAAACTTTAATAAAAATAAATACTTTAAATTATTACAATAATAATATTTATTATTATACAGTTCCCTTTTCAGGGCCACCTCCCCATTCAAATTGTTACCCCCCGCCCTCCACTTGGGGATGCGCCTCAGTTGCACCTAAATGTTACTAATATCGATTTTCGGGTGGGCTGACTTTAAAATTAAACTGCTCTAATTGAACAGCAATAATTCCCAGTAATGAAAGACTCAGGCAAAGGCGGGTTATACTGCTAATTTTATTTATAAATTAACAAATAATAAATAATTTAATTATAAAATACAAAAATAAAAAATCTTGTAAAAATAACATTTTTTGGCATAATGGCTTGCACGTTAATTTCAGAAAATGAATATAGCTTAGTGGGTCACCATTAAATGAAGCTAAGTATATAAGATCAAAATCATAAGTCTAATGACCAGCTGTGATCATAAAGTTGCTGTAGCATCTTGGCCAGAGTGGACCAGGCCTATCCCACTGTATATTACTACAACAAAAACAACAATAATGATACAGTCCAACCACTTCAATCTGACACATTTGGGATCAGACCACAGCTGGACCCACAGAAAATACCGAATGGCGGATATCACATTTAAAAAACATCCATTTAGACAGTCTTGTCAACTCATTCCACATATATATTGCTGTGTTATCAAAGGAAGAACAAAACTTAAAACAGGAAATAAACAATCATTAATGCATCTAAACAAGGATACAATACAAAAGCTAAAAGAAAAGCGTAAAACCAAGAAATAATATATACTTACTATTCTGAATGGGTAAATATGCAGTTATATATATATACACAAGAAATGAACAAGACCATATCACCAAAATATTCTGCTACTGTTGGGCAGAAAGTTGTAAACAGTATGTAGCATTGTCCTTATAGCCACTCAACAAACTAATGGTGACAGATTAAATAACAAAAAAAGTTTCAGGTCATGTAAATTACTGGACCACAGAGTGTCAGATTAAAAAGGTTGGATTCTAGTTGGAAGTATGGATTCCAAACTTCTGACAAGTGGTACGAATAATGGTTGAGTTTAAAGAATCTCCAGAAACACCTTCATACATTGAAATCACACCTAGCATAAAAACATTGCAAAAAGCAACCATACAGAAAATATCCAAATTTCATATGATAATTATTATTGTTATTACTATTATTTTTGTCATTCTTATTGTTGTTGTTATTATTATTATCATTATTTTTGTTGTTGTTATCTTCTTTGATTTCTGGTGTATACTCATTTCTTCCCAGCTCCCAGCCTGAAACCTAAGGTCAGAAATGGCATCATGACCTTTTCCACTGTTCATTTTTTGAGGTTAAAAAAAAAAAAAAAAAAAAAAGGATCACACATATTTTACATAGATAAAGCCCTTCATAATTTGTGGACTGTACTTGTTAGTACAATTTTTTGTATTTCTTTAAAGCATGGGCTACCAGGAATCCCTTCAATGAGCTTATTGGAATCTTTTTCAATCAATCTGAGGGCTCTAACTACAACTGGCATTGTTGATGTCCTTCTGTGCCACATTTTGGAGATTTTGATTTCATGGTCTTTGTATTCTTATAATTTTTTGAGGATGTTCAAAGATACATTACAGTCTGCAGGGACTGCAATGTTAATAAAAAGGCATATTTTGTTTTTGCGGTCTGATCACAATGTCTGGGCAATTAGCTTTGATTGTGCTGTGTGTTATCTTAAAGTCCCATTCAACTCATTGTCATCTTTGACAAAGAGTTTGAGATCATCCATGTAGAGTAGGTGATTGAACAATTTCTTGTTTACTTTGTATCCACAGCTATTATTATTTAGTTCATGTGTAATGCGGATTAAGGACAGACAAAACAGAAGAGGTGATAATGAGTCTCCTTGAAAGATTCCTCATCAGATAGGTGCTTAGAAGTGGCATTGTCTTTGGTGTGATTTAGGTATAATGTGGTTTTCCATATTCTCATGCTGTATTTAATGAAATTTAATATCTTCAAGGAGACTTTGTACATTTCCAAAGTCTTAAGAATCCAGGAGTGTGGCACACTATCAAAGACTTTATGGTAATCTATCCATGCTGTGCAGAGATTTCTACCTCTTTTGCTGCAGTTTTCCAAGATTATTTTGTTTATCAATAGTTGATCTTTGCAACTATATAAACCTTTCATGCATCCCTTCTATTCCAGGGGAAGAAGAATGTTTGTTTTCTTTAAGAAAAGAATAAGTTCAGTTCATCAGGACAGATGTGATCAATTTATACGTGGTTGGCAAACATGTTATTGGCCTATAATTTTTCGAATCATCTGTTCCATTCGTTTTTGGCAAGAGATAAGAAATACCTTCAATGATCCATTGAGACTCAATTGGGATTAGTAATAAGCATTCATAAACTTTGTGCAAGGGTTTTATGGATTGATGACAGATGATAGAGCCAAAAATTGGGCATCTATCATTTTCTTTTTTGGGATTTCTTACCTAACAATAGTCATTGATTCTTCTTTTCACTGGATCTACTCTGCATTGGAGCTATATTCCTTTGGGCAACCTCAAATATTCTCCTAAAATTTCTGCACTTTTTCAATACAAGATGGCTTTCTAACATCTACAACTGCTTTTCCAATTTCCTAGTAAAATTTCTTAAGGTCCATTTGGTTTGGTTTACAGCATATCTACCTAAATGGGTTATAAGGTTTATTTGGAATATCTTATTTTGGAGATAGAACCTATAGTGCTTTTTGTATTGTCTTGTTCTCTGTGCCTTTAACTGCAGTTTTAGTCTTGATATTTCCTTGATTGGTGGAATTTCATTTAGCAATTTAATTTTATATCTCCCCTTGATTTTCTTGCATTTACATGTTGAGACATTTGGGTTTCTTGAGATTTAATCTAGTGCTGATAATTCACATCTGATTTCCTTTATTTCTTGATTCAGTTTTGCCCTCCAAGCTGACTCTTTTTGTCTGTTGTTTGATCTTTTCATTGCACTGACACTAAGCTTCTCAGTAGCTGTTAAACCTGTTGTGTATATGACATTATTTACTTCTGTGATGTTCCCCAGTGATTTGTCTATTAACAGTGTTTGCAATTCAGCATTGTATATTTGCACAATATGTTTACTGGACTTTGTCATATAAATTTGGGGGACCCTGTCTCCGTCTGACATTTGTGCGTGAGTTACTCTGCTGAGTAACTGAATGATATAGTTATTTACTTTGGTGATTTCATTTCTGTTGTTTTTAAGAAATTTTGCTTTAATATTGTTCGACTCCTTTTCAGTGACATAATCTGGATAACAGCAGTTTATGTTGCAGGTAGATTCTTCAGTTTTATTTCCTGAGATATTATTATTTTGTATCTCATTTGTTTTAATTTTTTCCGCCTCTTCTGTCATATTATTTATTTCTCATCTCTTTATTGTTGGAATGACAGGTTATTGTATTCTGTCTTATATTTAGTTTTATCTGATCTATTGCTGCATTTGAGAGTCTTTTATTTCACAAGATATCCCTGTGGACATTGGCAAGCATGTTTGGGCTGAGATTGGGTCTTATACCAGTTCCTACTATAGTTCTCCATATTTGGTACGTGATGTAATGGAATAACCTGTCACCCCCATGAGTGACTACACTATAGGTAGTAACTACCTATGTATCTCTAAGTCAACAGACTACAGAGACTAGCTGGGATCTGTTGAGTACAACTCAGACTTACACGAGAACTACCGACCTTCCAATAGTAGCACTCACTACTGGATTGACTTGTGACGACCTTGTGCAGAACTGTTACTTTATTCTTATTGTACTGTTTTTTTTTGTTTTTTTTTTTTACAATAAGCCTTTACTTATTTTATACACCTTATTTTTTAAGTATATATTCCTATTAGCATGGAATATAACTATGTCTGATCTGTGATGTTCTTTTGTGGATTTTTGAGTGCAGTGAAAAAGGATGTCATGATACTGTTTGTGTGTCCATTTTGTTCGCCTTCTTTTTATTAAATGATTTCGCATGGAGTCACTTGGTCCAAGGTTGAAAATAGTCTGGGTTTGGTGACCATGTGTCTCATCATTCTTGGAAGAGTTTGTTCCAATGACAGATTTTTTTGGCACATAGACAGGTTCCTTTCTGAGGGATGCAGCACTTGTTACCCAAGTAACAACTGATCTGGTATGAGTATTTGTTTGTAAACATTGAGATTTATATTTTTTGCATTTTATCTTTGACTGCCAAGGAGTAATTTTGTTCAAGATATCAGCTCTAGGACGACTGTCAACCAAGGTTAAAGAGCTCTTCCTACCCATAAAATAGGGTGGGGGGTATATGTGCAGGGTTTCAGAGTTTATCATCTAGTACTGCATTCGAGGAAGTAACATAGAGATATGGAAATGGTATTGATCATAATAAGTTTTAACTACATGTCAATGACCACTATCAGATGAAAGGTCAGAGGTGGGCATACATTGGGGGGGGTTATCACAAAAAAAAAAAAAAAAAAAAGAAAAGAAAGGGTGGAGGAGAGTAGGTAATTAGCCAATACAATCCTTACCCATGCACATACATGTACACACATCGAAAAAGATACACTGTGATTAGATAAAAAGTGGAATTCAATTATGGAAACTACTGCTGGAAGTATGGAAACATTTTTTTTTTAAAATATAAAAAATAAAATTAAAAAGAGGAAATAAAAGGAAACCATCAATGTTAAATAAAGTCAAATAGACATAAAAAAAAAAAAGAAGCTTATGTACTGAAACATTAACAGAGTGGCATTGGCCAATAACTAAAATGTTCGACTTTTCGACGCCAATAAGAGTGATAATAATGAAACTTTATTGGGTAGATCACCCACCTCCAGCACACTACAAGTTAGAAGATGAGTCACTAAGGAATTCATTAAACAAAGAAAAAGAAAAATACAATAGTTTTCACATTTGGGGTCATTTCTCATCTGCATAATATGGAACCCTAAAAAGTAAAATTCTCACTCCCCCACAAAAAAAAAAAAAATCAGTCAAAAAGAACATGGCCGGATTAGTAGATGGAAAAAAAAAAAAAAAAAAAAAAGAAAAAAATAGGTAATCAGCCAATACAATTCTTACCCATATTATATATATATATATATATATATACACACACACACTCCACCTTCTAGTCTTGGAAGCTGTTTTTATAAAGTACCATCAGCCAAGCCTGTGTCAACAAAAGGAACATTTTTTACCTTCCTTGTGTTTGTTGGAGGATTTGTGATTTATACTCTTGTGGAAAGGTTATTTTCATCCCCCCTTATTCTATTTCAATTTTGTGTAATTAAAATTTCTCTTTTAATTGTGTTCCACCTTTCCCTCCTCATTTACTTTATTGAGTGTGTCTTCATTTGTACTCCCAATTGTCAACGAATACCTTTGAAAAAGTGTTGGCCGAAAGGTACCTAAGGCATGCCGTCTGTGTTGTTTAAAGCTATATATATATATATATATATATATATATTAGGTTGGTGTAAAAATAATGTCGTTTTCTCACATATGTTACTATGCGAGAAAACGACATTATTTTTGCACCAACCTAATAAAGATACACTATGCTAAGTTAAAAAGTAGAATTCAGTTACAGAAAGTTCTGCTGGAAGTTTGGAAAAATCTAAGTAAGAAAAATATAAAAAATAAGGATAAAAAATAAAATTAAAAGAAAAAGAAAAGGAGACAAAGTTAAATAAAGTCAGACTTAAAATACAATTTAAAAAAATTATTATTGTTATCATTATTGTTGTTGTTATAGTAGTAATAATAATGAAAAGAAAATGGCCATGTATAAAACTTAACACATTGATTGCAAATCACGAGATAACTTGAATCTACAACAACATGTTCTTATGCTTGGCATTATCAGATGCATGCGCCAATCATGAGTTTATTTGCAGCGATGCTTTTAATGTGAAAACAATGTAAAGACTTCAGTTGAAACTATAAATCAACACAAAAATTTTTATTGCCTATATTGGCTATTATAAAGTTGGCATTTGATGTCAGATTTCATAATGGACCGCTGGCAGTCAATGTGTTAATTGGCCAAATGTAAATAGAGCGCTTTAAGAACCCAAAAACAAAAAATAAAAAAAAGCCTAGTAATTATATAATGCTAACAATTTTTTAAGATTATTAGAAGAATAATCGCAGTAACACACACACACACTTATCTGTGCACGCATGCACACACACACTTAAAATCTGGTATATTTATGGCGGAGAAAAAGTATTTATAAATATTTAGAGTAGATGCAAGAATTGGTAGTGCATAGGAACTGTCATTTTCATGCCTCAAGTTATCTTCAGGCCATAAACCCTAGAAGACAAATGTACTCACAGACAAACAATCATGCATTATTTATAAAACAAATAATGCCACTCGGAATAACAAAATGTATAATAATTACACTAGTGATTTAAGATATTTGATAAGTTTTTTTTTAATATTCTCTAACATTCAGTAAGCCCTTGCGTCTTAGTGACTTTATTGCCTAGTCTGAGGTGGAATTATTAAAAAAAAAAAAAAAATTGACATAACACATGAATATTTGAAAATATTAAAAATAAGATTTAAGAAAACATGGACCCTTCATGCCAAAAAAAAAAAAAAAAAAAAAAAAAAAAAAAGTATGAAAAAGACAGTTTTTCCCTTGACACCACTATCATTTTAACTACCTTCACAGCTCGGCAAAGTTTATCATTCTAAAAAGCAATGAAACATATGATGAAAGTGAATTAAAATTTACTAGAAAAATATAAATATAATTAAATATAAAATGGTTGGCAAATATTGGTTAATTGCCAATGTTTTGAACTTTATAAAATGGTAAATAACAATAAGGATCTCTTTATAGTTGTTTCACATATTTTAATAATTTAGTAAATGTTTATAAATTTACGAATAAAAAATTGTTTTTGCATTTATTTCTTTATAAATTGTTTAAAATGTTAAATATTGCATTGTATTAGTTTGAAGAATGTTGTAAATTCACATTTTAGAATGTATAAATTCACTTATGTCTAGGTTTTATTACAATTCTGATAATCATTTTTGAAAACATTTCCTAAGTGTAAAGGTAGTTATTAGCAATGTCAAGAGAAAAACTATCTTTTGATGATCATTTTATTTTCTTTTAGGGTCAAAGGTTCAGATATGCCAAAACTGATATAGTCACAAAAAATAAAAATAAAAACAATCTCTTTGATAATGCCTTATGAATGTTGAAAGTACTCAGACATTGGGATATGGGGAATGTGAGGTATAGAAAAGGGAATCTGGAAAACGTGGGATGTAGAAAAGGGAATCCGGGGAACGTGGGATGTAGAAAAAAGAATCTGGAACACGTGGGATGTAGAAAAGGGAATCCAGGGAACGTGAAATATATAAAAACCAAACAAAATCTTTAACAAAGAACTTTCATTGGTCTCCAACCAAATACATCTAATTATTTTGGGTGCAATGTTTTTCAATCCTGAAATATTTTACAAAGTAGTTTTAGTTTAATAAAACTTTTGAACACAGGTCGGCAGCAGATGGTATGGTTTGACTAATAATACATATATTGTTTATCGACACAAATACACACAAGCTCTAAGCAGAAAGTCAAAGAGAAATTCTGATATGTTCTTACATTATATTCTCTTACTATATTTAGATTTTTACACAGAATTCTTCAGTCCTGGTGTCAATAAATGAGCACCAGTTGAAATAAACTTTGTTCTTTATTTTTCAATTTTGACAAATGTCTTGGCTTGAGGAAGATCAAATGAATGCTAATCTACAAAAATTCTTCTCACCAACAATATTCCATTTTTTTTTTTTTTTTTTTTCAAAGGAAGGGACCAGTCTATTTAAGTAATGCCAAAAAATCTCCTCTGCCCCTAAGCATGGAAAGCAAACTGAGAACAATATATTCCCATGGATCAGTTAGAGTTTGGTCCAAAATGACCAAGAAAGTTTGGGAGTTTGATGACAGATACTTGTACAAGGTTACAATGTCTGAAGACAGTGTGAGTATAACAACCAAAATGAGAAGGCATATAATAATAATACAACAACAACAACAATGATGATGATAATTTGTGCAAATTTCATGTTTTCCCTATTTTAATATGTCTGATAATTCTTAATTCTTATGTTAATGCTTGAATAAACTCATGGCAAATCCTGCAACAATAAAGACACCTGTAGAAATTCTCCTATTTTATCATTAAATATTTAAGCTTAACAAATTTAACAAGGACACATGACACAGTGGATAAAGGCATTGGTTAGATCCAGTGACAGGACCCAAAGAGTGTGAGTTCAATACCCGGTTAAGGCAGTGGAGAACTTTCAGAGGGGAATTAACAGGAGATAACTGGCATCCATTAAACATGGTACGTGGAACTAGAACTGTCTACCCCAGTGAGTGAAATAAAGGCTTCAGTTCAACATTCCAACCACCAAGGCCGGAGCATACAATGGCCGAAACGTAATAATTATGGCAACAAAGATGAGGACAATAATCCGAATAATGTAAATAGTGAACTTTAACAAATTATTTCAATAACAATCATAAATATGAATGCTGGTTGTCATTTAGAGAAGTGGGTACAAACGAAAAGATTTGAAATTGACAACTTTTTCCGCTTTACTGAAACAGATGTCAAACACTTACCTTCCCTTCTTTCTTTCATACCTTCATTTTCTCACTGAAACCAAGTAGTGACTTTTCCCCTCTTTCCATATGAACAGAATGGAATAATCCATTATTTATGAATATTGGCAGGGTACTAGCACATGTACTGTGACATATTCAAAATATTACACAGTTCAGGTTTTCTAATGTCTTTTAAGACTGACTTTATGTGAAGGGATCATAAAGAATTGATTTTAAAATAAAATAAAAATTGCACACAAAATAAATATAAAGAAACTATGGAGATCGGTTGTGCATATGAAGAAAGATTATGCCGTATTAAGGTGTTGAATAAAGATAAAATAATTTTATTATTTCTAAATTCTTATAACTTTTACATAGGACACTAAAGATAAAAACCAAAAGCCCTCCACAGTAACTAGCCTAAAGTCTGCCAAAGGGCAGCTTCTGGGCTAGTACTTAAATATTTTTAATGAATTACCAGGATTGAGAAAGAGAAGAAACCTTCATTTGGAGCCAAACAAATTATTCAACTTGATTACCATTTACTGGCAACACAGTCCTAGAAGACGACAACTCAAATGAAACAATTAACTTAATCGAATTGATAAATTCGCATATAATACTGATAAATACAGTGATGAAGAATGAATTTAAAGACAACCTAATAATTTAAAAAAAGATAACCTCATCCATTATTGTCCTAGACCTGCCATCAATAAGCAATTATATTTAACCTAATTACAATTAATGACAAAGTAGTAACAATAATTCAATTATGGTGATCGTTTAAGATGGACTTATGGTAATCCAACTGCCTGAGGTGTACTTGTCACAATATTGTGATGAGATTGCATTACTTTTTTAATGAGGCTTATTCCATTTAGTTAACTGTTTTATTCAAGGTATTGTCTACTTACTGGACAGTGAGCCCAGTAAACAGTAATCAAGTCATTTATTCTAATAAACAGCTGAACCTGTTGATAGTTTAATGTTGAATAATAACAAGTATGGGTGGGCAAATATTTCATACCAGTTGAAGTACTCATGTACACTATAGAAGAGGTCACAACTTGGTTAAATTTGGTTTGGTTTGTTATATGGTATATCAACTTTGTATGGGACATTTAATGCTGAAATTTAACTTTCTTGGTAACATTAGTAATTTCTTTTACAAAAAATGTATAGCTGGTATTTTTTTTTTTTTTTGTTGCAAAAAATGTTTTGCTGGTAATTTTTATTACTATGAAAATGTATTGCCGATATTTTTCCAGGAATTTTTTTATACTTTCATAGTTTTTTGACCCCAGTTTGGCGGTTAACTATTTGCCCATAGCTAGGACTCTAACAGGTGCTACCATCCTGGGTCAGGTTGGACCTGGGAACACCAGCAATTAAGAGCTGCTTCCATGCTCCTCAAAACCTCCCGATCAGAGGCATGCTGCCAGATGTAGTTTATCACACTTTGGGTCCTGTCACTGGATCTAACTAATGCCTTTATCCACTGTGCCATGTGTCTTTGAGGATAAAGGCATTAGTTAGATCCGTGACAGTTCAATACCTGGTTAAGGAAGTGGAGAACTTTCAGAGGGAAATTAACAGGAGATAACTGATAACTGACATCCATTAAAACATGGCAAGTGAAACTAGAATGAACCAGTGAGCGAAATAAAGGCTTCAGTTCGACATTTCAACCTCCTGAAGAAGGCCGGAGTGTACAACGGCCGAAACGTTGTAATAAATATGGCGACAAAGACAAGGACAATAGTTCAAATAATGTAAATAATGTGCATAATACCTCATCTCAGAAATATAGACAGAAACTCTATATACATAAAATAATCCATACATTTAGTTAAAAATAAAAACATCTCGGAAAATTGCTAAAAGTATAGCTGAAAGCACTCGGACATACAAAAGATTCAGTTAATTTCTACATAATTTATGTCCCAAAAAAAGAAATTATAAGAACATGAGAAAAATTAAATAAACTTAGCCACAATACCTTCTCAGTTGTTTTTAAATCAACTTGTATATGTATAGTGTGTGTATATATATATATATATATATATATATATATATATATATATATATGTGTGTGTGTGTGTGTGTGTGTCACTTTTTTGTGTGTGTATATATCTAAATATGTCTGCGTGCTTATGTATTATAATCTGATTGTGTATGTATTGTCGTTTGCAAGATGTCATCCTCCCCTGCCTATATTTAGAATTCAAATGTATCTATGTTGTCATGAAGTTTAGACCACCAGTTGATATTAACGTTTATTCCAACTTAATTTCAATAAAAGCAAAATAAATAGAATAACATATGTATTTTTTTTTACTCAGTAATTTTATAATTTTAAACTTAATAGAGATTAAATTTAAATTTTAAAATGGGTAATTTTTAATTTCAAATTATATTCTATAATTTAATACTTATTAGTATTAGTTAGAATAAATTCTATTTTAGTCTAACCCCAACATCAAGGCATTAAATAGTTATTATAACCTTAGTTTGTTGTCAAGTTTTTTGAATTCTCGTATACTTGTATTTTGATTGGTCATTTCAGCTTATGTAACAGTGCTTTCCCTTGCGAGCGGTGATTAATTGATTTGAACCTTTTAAAACCCTTTATTCTACATTCAACATCAACACTTGATAAGACGCCAGAGGTGTTGAAACAAAATGGCTATTTTTGTAGTGATTTTATAACATTTATGTTATAATTTTCAAATATATATATATTTGAGAGGGAGTCACTGTACAATATGTTATATTTTTCTGGGATGTGGGGGGGGATGATGTTACACACTATGCTCTGGACAGTGTACACTCTAGCTATGTCACTAGACTGAACTCCATGCTCAACCTGCAATACACAACAGGAATTTTTTTTCTATCAAGAATTCAATGGAAATCAATAAACATGTTATAGATTCCAAGAATGGTGAGTAGTTTATAGATTTCCTGTAATTGGCTGGATCCTGAAAATAATAGACAGGCTAATGCCACATGATTAAGTTTCAGATAACATTTGAGTATCAATAAAAAAAAAAAAATGCTGGCAAAGCTCAAGAGTTAGTGCATTGGACAGCAGAAAAAACAAGGTCATCTGAAAGGTGGTTAAAATCAACAATAATAAGGATCCTCATGGTCACCTCCACTGACCTCTAAGCTGTACAAATTAATCAGGAGTTAAAGCATTTTACATGTGTGTGGTATCCATCTGTCCCAAGAAAGAACCTTTGGATCTATGCCCAAAGCGTTATTCCTCAGCTGCTGATGGCAGTGCAGAATGAGATGATGCTGGAGTGACTTCTCCAGGGCACAGACCTGGGGAGGATTTGAGGAGAGATCAGCAGTTACCCATGCAGCACATTTTGTCTCTCTGCATTACTAATGTTGTCCAAGGGAAAGGCAATGGCCAATACAACTTGGCACTGGTGTCATTGCAGGAATTGCTAGAACGAAGTTGAACATAACATTGGACTGTCTTAGGAACTTCGACTCTTGATTTGTTCTCAGGGTTTACTTATGAAGCTTTTCTCATGGTTGCGTATGGCCTCAAGACAATAGAGGTTTAAGATCAGAAGTGTTTTACATAATGACCTGTAGGTTAAATGAATCTCTATTACTACGATGTCACTTGTAAAAATCAAGATACCACTTTTTCAATCCGCCGTTCTTGCTTTCTGAACACTTCTAAACGTAAATTCGTCTTTTCCTCCCCTTTTCACTGCTTCAGCCCTCTTTTATCAAGGCCAACACCACGGTTGACCAACCAATCAGCGTTCTTCACTTTTATTCTCAGTTACCCAGGTAAATAGCCTCCTCCAGTTCAACCAATCAGCACATGACTTGCTACTAGCCGAAGCCATGCCAAACTGTATAAAAACCCTCGTTAACACACATAATGCTGGAATTGCTAGACAGGAGAGTAATGCCATTCTCACGGAGCAAACTTGCCAATGCCATGTGCTGCACGTTAAGGTAAGACCCTTATTTTCCTATACACCAGATGCAAGCCACTCTGGCTTGCTTGCTTCTACAGGACTGTTTACCACATGACCATTTAAAATTTAATATTATTATACTATCCATTACTCCATTGTGGACATATGGTGGAGTAATGGATAGCAGCTCAGATTGAGGAATCAAAGGGCCAAGTTCAAATTTCAGTTGTGTCCATTATATTCACTCATGTGCTAATATAACAGAGAGAGGTATATACACACACATGAATGCACACACGCAAATATAACTTTTATTGACTGGGAGGGGAAATGGTGTTTATATATCAAAGTACAATTTGGGTTAAGATGTGTGTTTACCAGTGAGAAACATGATCTCAGGATAGGAGGCGATGTTTTAAATCTGGGTCACTAGTAAACAATGAGGATGGGCGAGATACTTGGTTTTGTTTAACAGTATTTGTTTTGATTAAAAGGTTGAATCAATGTTTAGATATCCCAAAGTATAATTTTGCTGAAGTGAGAAGAACTCATGATTGAGATAAGGTAAATAATTGGAGAATAGGTTTACATGTCAAAGGATAGTTTTTGGCATTCGTGGTAGCTGCGTGCCGGGCCGAAGGTCAATTGTGATCAGCTGATCCTTTTTCTATATTAACTCTAGATTTTGCTAATAAAGAGAGTCGGGGGAAAAAAACTGTCGTCAAGAGAGTCGGGGAAAGAGACTGTAGTGGAGATGGTGATGAGACTATCGTCGCAGTGAGTCAGGAGATTTTGTGGGAGAATTTTAGAGGGGAGAGAGAAGACTAACCTCTGTTCTGAGAAGTCTGTATGAGATGGGACTATTAGTCATAAACCTACCCAGATGATTCAATATGCATTTATCACACACAAACCCTCTCTGTTGGGGATTCGGTGGATGCATTTTGTCTTTCTTTTCTCATTTATGTTAAATGTTTTTATTCTCCCTGTAACCTCTGTTCTGATGTTATCTTCTTATATAAAAAACGTCAATATTTCCCCCATTGTTGTCTGGCTTCCGCAGATATTATTTCTCGTTTTATTTTGCCACATTCTAAACTTCCTAGCGCCAACTCTCACAGCCATGTCCACATCCCCAGTCGACCGTGAACGTATGGACAACACCCCGCTTACTGGATCTAAAAACTAACACAGTGTGGGCAGTGAGTAGGACTTGACCAGTTGACCGGTCAAAATAATCTATGGGTAATCTGGGAGTATACGGCCAGTTACCCTTAAGTTTGGTTAGGACTGAGTGGACACCTCAACCCAAAGAGGAAGACACCAGAGGTTGAGGGGCTGGGGACAAAGTAGTAGACTAATATTCTTGGGAAAGTTATGAATCCATCTATTTTCTCCCCCAGCTATGGGTAAAGAGTAAGACAGACTGGGACCAATAGCATTGGGTGGCAACCAGTCTAGAAGATAACTCTGAATTCAAAACCTGAGAGCCTAGTGGATTAACCAAGAGTGACTCACACCATACATAGTATTCAGCTGTTTGTCAAGAACTTGGAGAGGAGATGGTTGCCACCAAACTATCTGAAGGTCCACTCAAAGAAACATGAAGAAGGAGAATCAAAGTCTGTTTCTTCTGCCCTCAGGTCCCGCTGATGCAGATGATCAACATTATTATTTTAATTGTAAGGAGAAACAAGTTTTCACTCCTGTTTTTGTCAGATTGCAACTCAGTAATTATAATTTAATTATGAAATAATGTCATTCTTTTGAATTAATTATAATGTTTGAATTTTCGTACTTAGATTTTGGTATTAAATAACCCATAAAGGTGTTGATAGGCCACTAAACAAAAACAACCAAATGAAATATATGATGATTCACACTACTCCAGCTAGGGATTGAACACTTGACAGTCATGTAACTAGATCTGCTTAAATAACACTTTTGTCTGCTAGGCTATATGTCCTTTATTCACCCCCCCCCCACAATCAAAGAATTTTCATTTGTATACTTATTTTTGATATACTGCAACAATGTTTTACTATCCCTGGCTAAAAGTATGACTTATTTATATAATTAGACATTTGTTGTATTAAAAAAAAAAGTAAAAGAATCCTTGTTGCCAGGGACGGATTATGACTTTTTTGGGGGTCATAGGCTTATGAAATTATGGGGCTCTCTTCAGACAGACCAATCCTCCAACTCACTCACACCTGTACTGAACTTTTTTTTTTTTTTTTTTTTAATTTGTGATATATTTTCATGACATTTATGTAACATTGCAAATTCTTTAAATAAATTAAATAAATTATCTTTTGTTTATCAATAAAAACATTCTTTGAGTAATACTAGTGTTTATTTATTAAAAACCAAATTAGCACATATTTTAACACAAACATAATAAAAAAAACAACCCCCCCCCAAAAAAAACCCAGATTTTTTATAACCAGCATTATAACGATAAAACAATCAAAATAAATATGAGTTTGTCACATTGATATCATTTCAATTTATAAAACTATTTAGAAGTTATAAATATCTAGAAAATTAAAATCACAGCTTTATAAAAATTTAAACATTCTGAACTCAAATTAAACCTGTTATCTACTTAAAACACAATGGCACAAACTAAAACATTCTTTTCCTGGTTTTGCTTCCTGAAAAGTCAAATAAATAAGAGTTTGTCATATTGATATCATTTCAGTTTATAGAAGATATAACAACTAGAAAATTTAAATCACTGCTTTATAAAAGCCTGACAGGCCCTGGGCTACAGCCTATACTTGTCTAAAGGATAATCCGGCCCTGTTTGATGTTAGGTTTCCCACTATATTTAACCACAGTCGCCAATAAAATTCATATTTCTATTTTGGTGAAGCCACAAAAGCAATTTTTTCCAATTAAACAAAGAGTTACTACCTAAAATCTGAAAGCATAAATTTTTTTTTCAACAAACAGCTACAAATAGTTTTTTTTTTTTTAATGTTTTTCTTATATGGCTTCTATCACTTAACATTGGAGTTGACCACAACTAAGCTTTATTAAAAAAAAAAACAGATTCAATTTCATCTATCTTCATTTGATGAGAACTTCAATCATTTAATTAGAATTGACATTCAATAGAATATAGGATTCTACAAATCAATGAATATTCTCTCTGCTGCTCTAAATCAGCAACTGGAAGACATTGGAACAAGAAGATGAAAAAGAGATATAGAGAGGGAGATAAAGGGAGATAGAAAGGAGGAGAAAGGAAGATAGAAAGGGAAGAGAGAGAGATGAGAGAGGGGTGCTAGAAAAAAAGAAAAATTACAGCCATTTTAAATGACAATTCGCTTAAACAGAATTTAAAATCTTTTCTGTTCTAGGGAAAATTAATAAGATTTTTTTTTCATGTTTTAAATTGAGTAAAGGGGACTTTTTTTTTTTAAAAAAAAAAAAAAAAAAAAAAAAAAGAAAATAAAGATACTTGAAAATTTCAATGTACAAAAAAAAAAAAAAAAAAAAGAAAAAAAAAAAATTAATGATATTCAATTTTTTCTTTGCCTGCATGGGACCAACAAGCTTGTAAGCTACTGAAAAATGGATGTGTGCAGAATTTTTGATTTTAACTTGTAAATTTCAGTTATAACAAAAAAGAATAAAAATAATTTATTCAGTGTATTGACTTTTCTTTATTATTCATTATTACTTAAATTGCACCATTTTTAAATACAATGTCCTTTCAGTATGTAGGTGATCATGGCTCTCCACAGATACCTTTTTTTAATTTTTTCTTTAATTTGTAAATTGTCTATTGCCATGACTGTTCTTTGGGAGTGAATAGTACAATGGTTTCCTATTCCTGTTGAACGTAACAGTTCAGTACCCTTTTCTTTGTTTCCTACAAAATTTTCCTGTCTCCTAATACTCTGCTTAACTTTTGGAAGGCAACTTAAAAAAAAAAAAAAAAAATATTTACACATCAACAAGTCTCCTGCATTTGTTATTTACAAAAGAAAGCAGCTGAACGTTATATATAGTAAGTGCTACTGTAAACAGAATTATAGAATGGATTTTTTATTAATCCAACAGATTTTTATCAATTTAAATATTTTTCATAATGTTTAAAGCAGCATTTCTCAACATTTTTTATCCTTGCGTAACCCTTAAAATAAATCACATGTCTTAAGGAACCCCTGCACAAAAACAAAATTATATACCATATCTTTCTCATTTTTATTTTCATCGTAGTTCACGTGGTAACATAGTATATATTTTTGAATAACTGGTTTAAGGAAAAATTAATACTTCTTTGTCAAATTTTTTGGTAATGCGAAATAAAATTCATACTGTTTGTTTATAATACTTCATCAGGGTGTTTTCATTCACACAAAAAAAGGTGTACTGGGAGAAATAAGTAAGTACAGATCCCGTTTGTTGAGTGGGCACTGACTAGTGAAGATGGTTTCACACTTGTCGTACAGACATCACTATATTCCCAATGATTGTTATAGGTTAGATAGGATTATGTCTATATTACAATAACCAAGAATATATTGTGTGTGTGTTTAGTAATATTATGTATATGAAATTAAATTAAAAAAAAAAAAAAAAAAAAAAAAAAAAAAGAAGCAAAGTGCATTAGCTTCTTATCTTACTTGTTCTCGCAGAATCTTAGGGTTCCGGAGAACCCCAGTTGAGAAATGTTGATAAAGTGATAAACATTTGTTGGTTTAATAAAGATTCATTCAAAAAAATATTCACTTTGTTTACATTTGTATACAAAACTGTGAAGATATAAAAAACTGAGAGAGCTATGATGGGAGAAATTTTGCTTGAAAGCACAAAATTTGCCCTCGCCTGACCAACTTTTCTTTGTGGCTAAGTCAGTAAAGCATAGTGGGCTAAATGGTAGCTTCCTCTGCTCTGAAGAACACAGGTTTGAGTACTGCCAGAGAGCACAAACTTTTCTTTAATAAGATTTCTCAAGCATTCAGGCTGGTAGACAAAAATAAATAAATATAAATAAATAAATATACTGTTTAAACAGAGCATCTACTCAAATACAGGTATCCACTAAAAATAACGTTTAAAAAAATCTGTAAATACTGTATAAATTGTAAGCATTTTTAATTCCAAAATATGTCCAGTATATTATGGTTGTGTTATGTTGTTATGGGTTGGCTTCTGTTTTTTTTTTTGGGGGGGGGGGGGTTTGTAAGGGCTTCAATTATTTTTAGACACATTTTTTTTTGTAATGAGAGGTGCATATCACTGTTGTGTTCTTGACAATGTTTTATCTTGCCTCCCTACGATCTATGATGTGGTACAATGCTGTTTTCTAATGTGGGGCAAAACCAAGCCCATATGCTCGGGCAAAAATTCCCTGTAGCCCCTGTATACATGGGGTCGAGTAGCTGTCTACCCGCCCAGACGAGACTCTGCCCTTCGGTACAGCCTCATCTGGGGCCCTCTCTGCCCGAAGGCAGAAAGTTCAACCAGCACAGCTGGAGACGAATCTCCAACAAATTGCAGAAGCAAGCCAAGTATGTTATGTATCAAGGTGGGTACATTTTCATGCTGTTTTAAATATGTACATATGGAGCTCTAGTCTGAGAAATGTAAGGTCTTAATAAGCAAATGGTAGTATGTCCAACATAATTATTGATTAATTTAAGACTTTTTATTTTGAATTGTCATATAGCACAATCAGTAAAAGCACGTCAGGCTATATGACGGTTTCTTATAGGAGACAGGTTTGATTCCTGTCAGAGAACAAATATTTTCTATGAAAATTTCTCGGACATTCAGGCCAATAAATGTTGTTAATACTGTTTATTATAAACAGAGCATTTACTTAAATATTTGTATCTATAAAAAGAACATATAAACATTAAAAATGTCTTAAAATAATTGTCGGACTTTGTCTATTTCATAATTATTGATTGAATTTGTCAGGAACACGATTCGCTACGATAATATTAACCATTTTCTTACAAGGAGACATTCAGCATTTATTGACCAACCAGCCAGTGCTACTATCAGTTGTAATTTCTAAATTTTTCTATTTAAAAAAATTGGTGGAGTGGAATACGCTTCTCAGGTTCACTAACCAATTATCGTTCTTTCCAGTATTGATA
Source organism: Acanthosepion lycidas (assembly GCA_963932145.1). Taxonomy (NCBI): domain Eukaryota; kingdom Metazoa; phylum Mollusca; class Cephalopoda; order Sepiida; family Sepiidae; genus Acanthosepion; species Acanthosepion lycidas. The sequence goes on along the minus strand of OZ010608.1, from coordinate 29,684,296 downwards.
GAGGTTTCCTTCCTAACCTTTTGTTCAAAATAGTATGGAACATCTTGATTATGTCTTTATTTTCTTTTCAAGTTACATGTGATATCCATTTATGTTGTTGATATTGTTGAAAAGGCCACATGTGGCGTGATTTCTGTTATTTGACACAGTCCTTTATTTGTGATTCGGAGGTTCAAAGAAGGATGGTCCTCACACAGACCGGCAGGCTTCATACTCTGTGGGGTATTTGAATTGATAATTTTAGCATTTTTGGCTAATCTAATAGCCATTTTCAAAGATTTTTTGTTTGTGGTATTGTAAACAGTATACAAGTTGCTAACTATGAACACAGACAGCATGTACTGGTGTATTTAGAGAAATAGAAAATAGAGGCCATATCAGTAGGGTTTCAATCCTGGCTTGAGGAAATTGGATGACTAGCCACACTGATGAGTTGTGATACAGCAAAACAGTTTGTCTGTGAATGACAATATATTTTCTATATATATTATATATATATGCGTGGTAATTACTGGAAAGGGCTCAGTATCAGTGATAGATCTAACGTGTTCATTTGTATGGATATGAGTTTGTGACCCAGGTTTTCATGCTTTTGCAATCATCAGACAAACATTATATATATATATATATATATATATATATATATATATATATATAATGCTCTTCCATGAATTGAGCCCTCTCAGTCATTGGCATGTTTATTCGAAGAATAAGTATGTAAAAATTAGCCTTCCTCTCAACCAGGCACTGATAGGTCAGGGGTAAAATTTGGCATCAGTCGGGTTTTGATTGCAGCTTGAGGCAATCAGATATATATATTTTAATATCACCTGATGAGATGCAATAATATGCATTGAAACATGAATGTATTTATGTAGTGGTTTTACGCATGTTCGAATGTAATATCCTATAACTATATATATGTGTGTGTGTGTGTGTGTGTGTGTGTGTGTGTGTGAAGAAAAATATGGAAAAACAAAAACCGAATATGCAAGTATGCTGTTTTGATGTTTCATACTTGCATATTTGGATTTTTGTTTTTCCATATTTTTCTTCACACTGTCGGATCTATATCCACATATTTCCTTACATTATATATATATATATACTTTTAAAATTAATGCAATGCAATAAAATTTACCTGTGCTAAACAGATTTGAAGAAACAAGTGATAATTATATACAGTATCATTGATTAAAAGTGTGTTATGTTTACAAATTCAGAGAGAATTTTAAACATTCAAGAAGTTTTCTTGAGTCAAACATCTGTGACTTTCAGAAGAGTTACTTTACAGCAATAAATTAGAAATGGTAATTATAAAAACAAGCTGATAAGATTCTAGATTTGTCTTTCTTGATAACAACAGAAATACAGAATTAGAAAAAGGAACTATTTATATTATTTACAGTCAGACTAACATCCTCATCAGATGTTTTGGCCTTGGCCTCTTCGAACCTTCTTCAGACATCTGTCAATCTACTTAAACTTCAGAGAATTTTAAACTTAATCCTTTATTTAATCTACAGGGATAGATTATTCACATTTCATTGGCCATATCTATAGATATCGCCACCTTTTTTTTTTTTTTTTTTTCTAGTAACGCTTGATTATTGCTCACCCTGTTTCCACAGAGTCTCAGTTAGTACAACCTGGTCCAGAGATTGAACTCACAATTATAATGTTATAAATTCACAAACCAACACTATAATCCATTATCTTAGTGATAGAAAGTGGAGCAACAGGAAACTGAAGAAGTCCAGAGGGGACAGCAGTCGAAATATGATAACAATGATTAATTGAAACGTAAATAATGATAACTCCTTGTCCCAGATATTCAAACAGAAATTATAAAAAGGAAATCAAGAAGAATTAATATTTCAAATATCGAATATACTCAAGTATAATGTGAGTTTTATGATCAGTTTTTACACACAAAAAAAAAAAAAAAAAAAGTTGCACTATACACAGGTAATTTTTTGAAGGGATTAAAAATCATGCATTTTCAATGACTGATTGCACACTATACACAGGTAAATTTTCCTGGAAAGTTTAAAACTCATGCAAAAAAATTAGGGGGTCAAACTATGCATGAAGTCGACATACACAAGTATATATGGTATTCAATTTTCTAAGGCATTTCACAATCACAAACAATTTTCTTGACAAAAAAACAAATACTTCCTAGAGATTTTATGAGCATAAAATTTAATAATGAAATGGGAAAGTATTTCCAAACATTTTTAACAAGTCTCACTTGCTCAGCACCAAAGTTAGAATTTTCACTCTGAAAAAGTAGGATTAGGCTCGTCAGTTAAGTGCCAAACATGATACACACTTGAGCGATCATATCTCTTTTGATTCATGACTGATTAGGCAGTAATTTTCTTGAAGTAGGTCGCTGTTTATTTCTGCAGTAGACTGGTTGCCAACCAAGGCTACAGAACCCAGTTAGTCCTGCTATTCAACACATAGTTGGGAGGAGAAGAGAAGGATGCATACCTTTCCCAAAGATATTTGCACCTAAGTGAATGTAACACACCCAACCGGAATTTGAACCGGGCACCGCAATTTATTCTGAGCTGATATCCATGACACATGTCAAAAATTGTAGAAAAAAAATTCAATAAATTTAATATCACTAAAATCAATTCTGTGTAAAATTGGGATCACACAGAAATCACCTCAATTTTGTGCAAAAGTAGGCTCATACAAGCTGCAATTTTAAATTTCCACATTAGCATTTATTAACCAATCAGTAATGTTAAACACCGTTTAAGCTTTCAAAAAGTAAACGGCCTCCGTTATCTGCTATGAAAATGTGAAGGCTCCACATTAACAATATTTTCCCTCCTAAAAATAGATATTAAAAATTGGCAAATATATTTATTAAGCAACAAAACTTTTGAGTTCAGTAAAACTAACTTAACTTCCTGTGATCAGTTTTTTTCTTATAAACAGTGTACCATATAATAAGCCAGTCTTCAGTATAAAATCAATTAGGGAATTTAAACAATACTGGATTCTCAAACAAATTTTTCACATGCACAAACTTTTGTATAATTTATTGATTTATAAATACTTTATTACAAATATTATTTTGCTTTTAAAGTAATTCAAATAACACAAAAAAACATATGAGCGAGATATATAAACAAGCATAATTGTAGCAGTAGTACAAATATTCACTATTAATAGCTTGCTTGCCTACTGGTGGAAATTAGATGCAGACATAAAATAATGTAAATATGAAACTTTCACAAAGTATTCACATACATCCTTTCACTCATACTAATGCATTTCTTTTGTGTTGTAAAAAGAAAATAGAAAAACATTTTTCATTGATCTATGTTTGCAAGGAACTTTGTAACTTGTTTTTTTTTTTTTGAGTTGAAAGAAAACAGATTATTTCTATAATCAATAATAAAGTTATTCAAACTTGTAGAATTGTTGAAGATTATTTATTTTCCTCACTTTTCCCAGACTTTCCTCTACACACATCAACTGTTGCTGGGTTATTTAATGTCAAATATTAGTCTTATATTTTAGCTAAGCAGAGTGAACTGGGCTCTCCAGCTTTGGTTGGTAACCAGTCTAAGAGAAGAAAAAATGAATTCCAAACCATGGAGAAAATAAGAAACCACTTCTTTCCCAAGAAGGCATAAAAATTCATAAATAATAAAAAGGAATCTATAGAGAGGCATGATCACAGACATTAAAAAAAAAAAAAAAATATCACAATCTTTCGTAAGAACATCTCTACATCCTTGTGAGCGAGCAATTATTTTCCATTCTACAACCCCTTTCTTACGAATGAATACCCTTGCTGCTCTATCACTATTTCTATGGAAAGTGTTCAGATGAACTATAGTTCCACCAGTTCCAGCCTTCACGGCCAAGACCCACCATCAAATCACCTTCATTCTCTTTGTATCCCATTGACGAAATATGTTCCACTTGAGTAGTTTCTTCCCACAAACTGTTGCTCTGTGGAACCAACTCCAAAGAAGAATGAATTTAAACGTACTACTAAATTGGCAACTAGTTTTAGGTTCTGAAATTGTTAAATGCAACCGTATGTTCTAATCTAATAGTTTCTTTTCTCACCTGTGTAACTATTCAGATTTATTGCTTCCCTAAAACCTACAAAGTTTTAAACACAAGGTCAATTGCAATCTTCTATCTTCCAGAATTGTTCTTTTATTGTCCTTTCTTTTCACTAAAGTCTTCTCATTCTTTTTCACTCCCTTGTATTTTAGTGGTATTATTACCTTGTTTAGAGTGAAATGATCAATAGTGTAAATTTTAATTTCATTTTTTGTTTCACCTCTTGAAAGTGATATCTGAAGATCTAGGGTGAAATAAATTATTACAATGGAGCCTTAAAGTGGTCTGTTATTCTTTAAATTATTTACTCTGAATTAACATTGAGCTCTCAGGATTTCATCATCCTTGGGATTATCCATATGGATTACCAAGATTTTCATTACTTTTATATAAAATATTATAAATTTATAATATTTACGCTCTGTAGATTTGCATTGAGCACTGTTTCGTAAAAATCAAAATATTAATAAGAACACCAGATTATATATATCTTACTGTTCTTTCTCTTTATTATTATAATATATATATATATATATATATATATATATATATAAAATACAGAAAAGGTTAATAATGGTCAGAATTGAATCAGACCAGGAAACATTAGATTTGATTTGTTTTACGGCATATCAACCTCAATGGGTTATTTAATGCTGACAAGATTTTTATGGCTGGTAACATTTTTTCAAAATGTATTGCTGGTAATATTTTTTTTTACAAATTCATTTTTTTTCAAAAAAAAAAAAAAAAAAAAAAAAAAAAATGTATCTCTGGTATTAAAACCTATTTTTATATTTTCATAGTGTTTTGACCCCTTTTGTTGGGTAACTATTTGCCCATAACTGGGACCCTGACAGGTGCTACCATCTCAGGTCAGGGTGGACCTGGGAACACCAGCAATTAAGAGGTGGTTCCATGCTTCTCAAAACCTCTTGATTAGAGGCCTTGCTGCCGGATGTAGCTTATCCTCTTACCCAGGATGCAGATGTAGTTTATTGTCATATCCAGGATGGGGAAACAGTAGGATTAAAAAGTATTCAATACATGTGTAAAAAAAAAAAAACAAAAAAAAAAAAAAAAATAACCATGTAGAGCGTTTAACTTTAAAAATCAGGAGTCAGTTAAATTCAGCTGATCTCTTGATTTTTTTAAAGTGTATATATAATTTTATTTATTTATTACACACACACACACACACACACAAATTCTTTCTTTTTAGGATAGTTTGCTTTAGAAGTACAGTACCTGTAAGCTAATTAATGGAGGTATTGCCTTCTTTTTCAATAATATTTACTTGTGTATCTATGCTGTCAAAAATGACTAATCGTTAGAAAGTCTTAATAATGAGATGCAATGAAACAAAAGTCTTTAAACAATGTATTGTGATTCAATAAAGCAGAGATCTTGAAATCTAAAATAGAAGCCAAGGAACCATTTAATTCATCGATTCCCTTTATGTTTTAGACATTCAATGGTATCTACGATTCATTGATTACTCTTGGTATTATATAAATCACTTTTTTGCTACATGTCTTTTCACGTCAAAAATTTTGTGTGTTTAATATAACAGTGAAATAGGAAGACAAAGATAAGCAACAGAATGACAAAGACAGTGACGATAAAGCTTATTTCAAGACCAAGTTGAAGCAAGGCAATCAATTAATAGAGAAAATTGACTGCGTGCTTCACATGAAAGGTTTGAACAAATAAGACTGCAATCTAAGACATGTAGGAGTAAAGGAGCGGATTAATTAAACGGTTCCTTTTTACTTTGGAACTAATATTCAGTAAATGCAGATAAATATTTTATTTGTATATATGAAATATATAAATAAATACACAACAGTAATTATTATACAGTAGATCATTTTCTATTTTTATGGATAAAAAAAAAAAAAAAAGAGAAAAAAGAAAAAAAAAAGAGAAAAAAGAAAAAAAAAAGAGAAAAAAGAAAAAAAAAAAGAGAAAAAAGAAAAAAAAAAGAAAAATTAGATACAACATAATACATAAACTATTTTTATACTTTGACCTATTCAAAGATAATCATTTTCATCTTTGTTATAGATTTATAATAGACACGTTTCAGCTGAGTACTCTCTGGATATCTTCAGATGACCATTATATAGAATATCTTATGTTTATTATTGCATTAATTTATATCCTTGTGATACCAGTTCTTGTTCATTCCAGCTAAACCAGAATATATTGTTTCTCTACCTGATCCAAGAATTGAACACTTGACTAACCAATGCTTATATTCATTACACCAATAAAGGACATCAATAGACTTTCTTTTTTAAGCTTTTAAATTCAATGTCAGATGGTCTTGATATTAAGCTACCATAGCAGATTTGACCGATATTCTAATTTTTTTTTTTGAGAGAGAGTTTTTTTTTTTTTTTTTTTTTTATCTATCTACCAACTTCCTATTTATTCTACTATTGTGCTGCTTTTGGAGAAAGGTGGAATCAATAAGTCCATAGCCACATTTTGATTAGAAATTTTCATGGCAAAATGTTCAATCTTTTGAGAAGCATTTGATAAAGTGCATTGACAAGGAACATGTGTCTCCATTAATTAACAATACTGCAGATGTTTTATGGGTCTACTGCTCAAAATAATTATCAAGAAGATCAATCAAATTTATTTTAGCAATAAGTCAGTATTTTTCAAATGGTGCACCCATGTGCAGTGATGTGCCCTGAAAGATAACACAGTGTGCCTCAATGTAACAGAAGAGCAATTTATAAATTATTTTTATATTTAAAAAAAAAAATCTTGATAAAAAAAGTTAGAGACACAAAGCACATAACTTCTATTTTTAAGTCTTTGTCATTTTATATTTTAAACTCGATGCTAAATTCCTTAATCTTTAATAAGGATGGAATGGAATCAAGGCATAACATATAAGACCTATCATTCAAAAAGTTACCAAGACACACCGAGCACAGTTTCCCTGATAAGCATATTTAAATATACAATGAAATGTCTTAAAAAAAAAAATGTTTATTTCAGGAGACTTCTTTATTATTTTCATATTTTCATATTTCATGACTATTTTTTTCTTATTAAAATTGAAAGTGCACCCCCAGAGTTGAAGTAAGAAAAATAAAATGGGTTGAAAAACGCTGTGTCAAGTCAACTAAGCATAAAGGCAAAAATTAAATATTCACTGATTAAAAGTTTTGATGAAAAATCTAATTTTATTTTTATTTTTTTATTTAACATGATTTGAGCAAAATATTGTCTTTATTTATAAGATTACTTAATATATTTGGCAAACTTGAATCTTCATGCCTCCCAAAAAAAAAAAAAAAAAAAAAAAAAAAAAAAGTATGGAATGTCAAAAGGAGAGTTTTCCCATTCACACTGTTATTATTTTACCTACCTTCCATCCTTGGCAATGTTTTAAAAAATGATGATTAGAATTGTAATAAAACCTAAACATATGAAAGTCATTTTTTTTTTTTTTTGTTCTTGTGATTTTACAACATAAATAATAAACTTTATTTGTCTATATTTCTGAGATGAGGTATTATGTACAGTATTTACATTATTCGGACTATTGTCCTCATCTTTGTCGCCATATTTATTGTGATAAATATGGCGACAAAGGTGAAGACAATAGTCCGAATAATGCAAATACTAAACTTTATTTATTAGATTATTTACAAGAATAATTTTACATTTACAACATTCTAAAAACTAATACAATTAAAACTAATGCAATATTTATCATTTATCATTTTATAAAAATATATATATTTACAAATTTATAACCATTTACTAAATTATTAAAATATGTGGACCAACTATAAGGAAATCTTTATTATTTACCATTTTATAAAGTTTGAATCGATTGGCAATTAGCTGATGTTTTGCCAACCAAGCAAAAAAACAATAGTATTTATTATTTTTGTTGCAAATTCTCAAGAAGGAAGAAAATGTATAAATTTACTTTCATATGTTTAGGTTTTATTACAATTGTAATCATCAATTTTTTTAAAAGAATAAATGTTGCGGAGGAGGAAAGATAGCTAAAATAATAGCAACGTCAATGGGGGAAAAAAAAAAAAAAAAATCATCCTTTTGACATTTTTTTTTTTGGTGGACACAAATGTCCAAGTTTGCCAGATATTTGTATTTTCCAAAATAGCAGTGTGCAATCTGCAGGTTTACAATTTCAAGTAAATATTAATTTTATTGCTGGATCAATTTTTAAAGGAATGAAAATTATGGTTGTCTAGGTTATATAAATAGAACGTGTCCCCACAGGATGATTATAATCTTCTGCTGTCATTGTTCCCGATTTACTTGAAGGCTTCCCCACCCACCAGTTGTGGGTCGTTAGTTAACAAACGCTGAGAACTACAACTGGAATGTGTGTTTTCTCTCAAAATATCCTGTTATACTAAGTATCATACAGCACAACAATATGAACTTCTCGGAAATGAGTTATCCCATTAATCTAAAAAGATATTCTTACCCAAATAAAATTGAAAGCAACTTTTTAGATTTGTGAGTAGATAAGAAAAAAAAAAAAAAGTACCTAAATTGTCCATGCTAGAAATTTTTAATTTACTTAAGTTGAGTCATATGTAAATTCCGTTTTTGCTTATCAACTCTATTCTTCAAAAAATAAAGTGTATATATATATATATATATATATATATATATATATATATATATATATATATATATATATATGCTACACAATTATACGTTCACAATTACTTGCAACGACTTGTTGCTATTTATCAGGCAGCTATTTAATACATTTTGAATAAGATTCTGCAGGTTTGGTTTGGTTTTTGTTTTACGGCATATCAACCTCAATGGGTTATTTAATGCTGACAAAATTTTTATTGCTGGTAATGTTTTTCTTCAAAAATCTGTTTCTGGGAATATTTTTCCTTGAAGAAATCTATAGCTGGTCATATTTTTTTCCAAAGAATGTATAGCTGTTTGTATTGCTGGTATTTTTTTAAAGTATTGCTGATAATAATTTTTCCTTCAAAAATTATTGCTGGTAATAATTTTTTTTTTTTTTTTTTAATTACAAAGTATTTCTGGTATGAAAACCTATTTTTACACAAGTTTGGGTGTTAACTATTTACCCATAGCTGAGACCCTAACAGGTGCTACCACCCCGGGTCAGGGTGAACCCGTGAATAACTGCACTTAAGAGGTGGTTCGATGCTCCTCAAAACCTCCTGATCAGTAGCCTTGCTGTTGGATATAGTTTATCGTCTTACCCAGAACATGGATGTAGTTTATCGTCATGGGGAAACAGTAGGATTAAAAAGTACTCAATACCAGGACAGATTCTGCAGGTTTTGTCTTGAAAAAGTTATCCATGAACTCTTTAATCTGGCTTCAAGCCATTATCTACTCCAAATTTATTCTTACTTACCACCCGTGATTTGTAGTTAGTATTAACTATTAACTTTCCGATAACTATTAGGGAGATTGTTAATGCTAATCCTCTCAAGGACTGAACTCTTCATCCTTGGCTAACAAATGTTGTTGAGTTACTCTGTCCCACCTACTAATTAAAAATGAGCCCACTCTTTTCTTCTAACAATTTGTTCAGGGGAGGAAAGGTTCATTTGCCACAGGAATTGGTGCTGGACAATTTTTCAAGTTAAACACTTATTATGATACATTCATCATTACAAATGGTTCCCCAAAAGGGAAATTACTCATGGCTTAACCTAATAAATCAAAATCTGTCTATAGCTCTGAGATGAGGTTTTGTGATTATTTACATTATTTGGACTGTTGTCCTCATTTTTATTGGCATATTCATGATGTTTCAGCTGTTGTACACTCCTGCCTTCTTCAGGTGGTTGGAATTTCGAACTGAACCTTTTATTTTGTCCACTGAGGTAGATTATTATAGTTCCACATGCTATGCCTCTTCTGGATCAGTTATCTCCCTTTAATTCAACTCTCCAAGCTTTTTGTTTACTACTGCTGTAGCCAGGTATTGAACTCACAACTCTTTGGGTTTAGTCACTGGAGCTAACCAATGCCTTTTTCCAGTGGGCCATGTGTCCTTGAGGAACTAGAACAATTTACCTTAGTGGATGAAATAAAGGGTTCAGTTCAAAATTCCAATCACCTGAAGAAGGTCGGAGTGTACAACAGCCAAAATGTTGTGAATATGGCAATGAAGATGAGGGCAACAGTCCAAACAATGTAAATAATGTTAATAAATCAAAGTTTGTTTTTTTTTTGTTTTTTTTTTAAATTTTTAAAAAATTTCAACTAAAAAGTATGTAAGAAAAAGAATAGAAAAGTAACAGCTGGCAAACAAGACATGAAGTCATAATGGTAGGCGGGGGGGGGGGTGTTGAGGTCGTATGTTTTAGGCTGGTGCAAAAAATAATGACGTTTTTTTGACATTTTTTAACGTCAAAAAACGTCATTATTTTTTGCACCAACCCAATAGATCCTCTGCAGTGTCTGCAACTTTCTGGGCATCACAGGAACTAAAGGGGTCATCAAAGCAACAGAAGGTGTTTCAAAGTGGCTTGTGAAATAGTGTCATCTGGACACAATGACTGCAAAAAACAATTAACAGGTGGTAAATTCTGAGAAACAAAAAAAAAAAAAAAGATTAAATTAATTTTGGGATACAAAGGCATTTGTCGGATGTATTTGTGCTATATAATTGTATTCTATACAATAAATATCGTCAGATGTGTTAATTCAAGAACACTATTCTGCGTTTGAAAAATAATTTTCCTCTCCAATTAGAAGTTTTTCAGCTGAATATTTGGCCATACTGAATAACAGTTTTGCTTTTGCTCAGTTTATCTGATCACTGCAATCTTAACCTGTTCAGTTCAAGGCTAGGGTTTTATTATCTTCCCCACATACTTCCATAAACTGTGCCTCTTTGCAACCTTCGAGTGGTTCTTGGGCCTTCTACAGAGTGAACATTATTGTAAAAAAAAAAAAAAAAAAAAAAAAAAATGTATATTTGCAAATCAACGGCAAATACGTTTATTTTGTTCAATGTCTTTACACTAGTAGACATACTCAGTTGATCACAATTCCTGGACTAATATAGACTGTTTTGAAAAAAATAGAAATAAATAACCCTTTCCTTTACGTTTAAAAAATAAATTTCATTATGAATATGTATTAGCATTACTAGTGTTAGTTATGGTCACTTTTTAGTTTTTATTGAATAATTTGCATATTGATACCATATCCAACATTGTATTGTTACGGTTCACTATTTTGAACGACAACTGTAAGTAAAAAAGACATTGTGGAAAGTTCAATATGGTAACTACTTTAAAGATTTGAAAACAAATTATTATTTTGATAAAAATAGTCAAATAAAAAGAAATATATACAAATATAAAGTTGAAAACTTCAAGCAAAACTTATTTTTGCTTTTTTCTTTAAGTTAAAAAAAAAAAAAAATGGAAAAAAAAAAAGGTAATATTGAACCGTACAGACAAAAAAAAAATCTATTAAATTTGAAAAATTACAATTGTTCTCTAATTTTATTCTGCTCATTAAAGTGAACAACAGTTTTCATAATTTTGTTTGATTAATTCAGAAAATTTAAATAAAAATGTCCTTTTCCAATATATCTTAAAAAATTATTATTCTTCAGACAAAAAAAATGTCTTTTTTTAAAACTTATTTGAAGAGAAAATAAAAAAAATCACTTTTTGAGGGGATCAAAAAATTTGGAAAGAAAAGTTTTTATGATTTTTTAGAAGTACAAGACAGAATCAATCAATATTAAATATTAAATAACCTGATCAAAAACTGTTTTTAAAGTACACAAATTGTTGTTTGCATCAAAAAGAGAACATATGGTTTGTTTTTTGGTCGGATGGATTTTTAAAAATAAAAAAAAAAACCAGAAAAGTGGGCATATTTGTCATAAGATAAAAATTCTTGTAGATTAAGAAATAAGATTTTTTCCTTTTGTTAAGCTTTGAAAATGGTCAGAATTTGATTGGAAATATGTGAAAATCAGGAACTGTTTTTGTTTTCTGGCAAGTAATTTTCAGGATTTTCACAAGATATCATCACAGGCAAAAAAAAAAAAAAAAAACAACTTATTTAATTAGAGATTTTTTAATTTTTTTTTAGTTATTTTTAAAGAAGAATTATATTAACTAAAAAAAAGCTATTCGATTCTTAACCAGAAATAAGTCAATATTTGAAAGGAGAGCTAAAAATCAGGACTTATTTTCCTGGGAAAATTTAAAAAGAAATTTTTCTTTAATTAAAAAAAAGTTTAAAAATGCAATTGTATTATTCGCAATATGAGTCTGGGTACAAAATGTTTACGTAATTAATTTCTGGGAAAGAAGAAGAGAAAATATTTGGATGCAAATACAAAAAAGCTTTGCATCACATGAGAAGAGAAGAATGTTTTTTTTTCTTTAAAATAAAAATAAGAGGAATTTGTTTTAAAAGGAAATTTAAACATATGATAAAAAAAATATATAGACAAATTCGGTATTTTTGTGCTAAATGTAAGAAAATTATTTTATTTTTATTTTTTGTTAATTAATTTTAATTAGTATTTTCCTTTCTTCTTTAATAACGACTGTAAACCAAAAACATTTAAAAAAAAAAAAAAAAAAATAAGCTCATTTTGATTAATTTTTGGTGTAATTGATGAATGAAAAATTTGAGGCTTTTTCATTTTTTATTCCGAAATCAAAACCATAAAAGAAAGAATTTTTAAAAAAATGTTTTCGGTTTTTAAATAATTAATTTTTAAAATTTAAATAATTATTAGTTTAAATGTTGGTACATTACAAAAAACATTTTTTCAATAAATCATTAAATAATAAATTACTAGAGATTTAAAAAAAAAAAAAAAAACTTTATGTGGCACAACCGGAGAGAATAAAAAAAGATATTACGTCGTATAAGAATTAATAACCGAAAAGAATTTATCCGATTTTTTGTCAGAACATTAATGAACAATAATATGAATTTGAATTTAAAATAAATTATTTTTTTCCATCTATAAATAAATAAAGACCAACGTCGAATAATAATAAAAAAAAAAACAGAAATAAGAAAATAGGGTATTTTTTGTAATTTTGTTATCTTTTTAAAAACAAGACATTTAAGGAATTTTAAAAGTAAAAAAAAAAAACTGATTAAACACGTGATCTAATTTCAATCAATTCAACTTGTTTTTTTAACGAAATCGAATCAGCTGTTGCTTTCAAAACAATGAATTAAATAAAAATTATAATAAAGTAAAAATTAAAATTCATTTTTTGTATATTTGATTAACGAGTTATTATTTAATTAATTAAATAATACTAACAAAAATAATAATTAAAATTTGGTTAAATTTATAATTTCATTTACAGGTTTTTCCTTGTCTTTTTTTTACAGAAAAAAACTAAAAAAAAAACTAGTGTTTCTTTTTTTTTAAGTTGTCACATTTCAATACCACAGCTTCACTAACACAGCACCAAACCAAAATATTTTCATCATTTTATTTACACGTTTTTTTTTTTCCACTAAAAAAAAAAAAAACAAAAAAAAGTGTTGATCATAAAAATAAAAATTAAAAAGACTTGAAGTAAAAACAGACTTTTTTCTTTTTAAGGAAATTAATTTTCTATTGTTCAAACTAAGAATTTTACAATCGCAAATGAAAATAAATAAAAGATAAAATTAATTTAATTCAGAAATTAGGATCTAACATAACATGTTTATTGCTTTTGTTTTTACTTAAAAGAAAACTTTTTTTTTTTTTTAAATGAAAAGAAAATATGTATTTGATTTGACATTTCAGATTTCTAATGTTAGTCACTTTTAGTGTCAAGTTGAAATGAAATAGATAGATAAAAAAAAAACATTGTTTTCTTTTTTGTCAGAATCTTTATTTACGAAGAAGAGTGGTAATTATAGGATGAAAATAAAATAAAAACAACAAGTGGGAAAATTGTTAAAGAATTCGGGCGTAAAAGAGATTTTGTTTGCAGAAGCAAGAAAAATATAACAAGACTTAAAGCCTAAAGGAGAGAAAGAAGAAAGAAAAAACGACATAAATAAATAAATGTAACCATGTAAAAATAAAAACGAAAACTATATAAAAATAACGAGAAAAACAAAGGAAATAACTGATTAATAAGAAAATTGGAAATAATAATAGATAAAAAAGGATTTATTCGACTTTAGGACGAAGAAAAATACCTGGTTTTATTTTCTTCAACAATAACGAAGGCGTGTTTTAAGTACAGACATCATTCGTTTGTTGATCGCGATAATTGTATCTATCTACAAAATCATTCTTTAATCATTAAAAAAACAAAAATAAAGTTGAATTAATAACCAGATATATAAGTGTCATTTAAATATTTCGGACGTATCCAGATCTTCTAAAAATAACAGAAAACTAATTTGTTTACGCAATGAGCCGTGACCGTTCCTCATCAAAAGAAGAAAAAAAAAAGGACGAACCTGATCGAGGATCGAAAGTGACAACGAAAATAGCCACTATGTTATCGGCGGCCAAAGCAGGCAATGGACTACTGCTAATATTAATCCTGTTATCATTGCCATTACTGTATCCAAGGTTGCCGCTCTCATAAAGATAATGAATCTTCTGTCGCGGGTCGTCGATAGCATTTGGCGCGACATTTCTCAGCAGCGGAGTCTTGTCCTCGTCGTCGGCCATTTCTGTTATTGATCTTGCTCACTTCCGTCCACGTGACCTCTTTTGAGAAAGGGAGGAGGAGGAGGAGGAAGAGGAGGAGGCGGGGAAGAATACGTCTTCTGCTCAACAAGAGATTTGTTGCTTCTGGAGAGATAGATGTCTTCACTCAGTGAGACAAGTCAAGAACAAATAACACAAAACATACATGTGTGCGTGTGTAAAAATCCATATATATATATATATATATATGCTTATATATGTTTGTGTGTGTGTGTGTGTGTGTGTGTGACTAAAAATTCAGATCTGTGCTAAAATGACAATATTGATAAAAATACAAGAAAAGGAAAACTTTTTTTTTAGTCAACGTGTTTTATCCTCTGATGGGCTTAAATTTCAAGCCAAATTTGCCTCAATAAAGTCCATCAGAGGATGAGTATTATTATTATTATTGTTATTGTTGTTGCTGTTGTTGTTGTTGTTGTTGTCGTCGTCATCGTCGTTACCTATGGGATTTTAAGTGTTTGATATTCTTCAATTAATAATAATAATAATAATAATAATAATAATAATAATATCAACACCTAAAATCCCATAGATAATAAATTTTTTTTTTCAATTATGGGATTTTAAGTGTTTGATATTCTTCGATTATTTTTGCTCTGTTTTGTCATAGAGGTCTATCCTCCTGGAAATTCCATAAGGATTATTGTTATTGTATCATTACTGTATATATATATATATATATATATATATATATATATATATATATAGATAGATAGATAGATAGATAGATAGATAGATAGATAGATAGATAGATAGTGGTAAATATACATATATATGCAAAATCCACAGGTGCATATACACACATGTATATTTTTTGAATAAAAAATTCCGAGAGGATAGAATCCAGGTAGAACTCAGTGTCCAGGACAGAGTAAGGATATCATATAATAAAAAGGCTTAAACACTAATATTCCATGGTCATAATTTATTATGACCATGGAATATTAGTGTTTAAGCCTTTTTATATGCATATATATGTGTGTGTATATATATATATATATATATATATATATATATATATATATATATATATATATATACACACACACACACACATATATATATATACACACACACACACATATATATACACACACACATATATATATATACACACACACACACATGTGTGTGTGTATATATATATATATATATATATACACACACACACACACACATATATAGATAGCTAGATCATGTAGAAATGATCTAAATAAATTATATTTAATAAAGAGATACGATCGACAATATGAGTGATTACATACACATATACAGGTGAGCAAAAAAAATATTTATTTAATTTTTGGGGCTTTGGTGTACTGTACTGTAGGCAAAACAGTGTTACTGTTCAATGTAGTTAAACAGCACTATATTAATAATTTACAGTACACATATACCTTACGTTTACACTTCGACTCAGAGTTTCATAACTTTGCCAATCATCAGGTACAAAAAGTTAAAAACTGTTCAACACAGTTGTTTTTTTTTTATTTTTTTATTTCTGGGTCTCTGCACTGCTACATTGTGTATGGACTCAAAGTTCAAGATTTTGAGTTTAAACAGTGATATTGGTCCACTGTTATTGAGTCAACTGATAAGATTATTGCACTAGGAGCTAAAAAAGTTGGTAGTTACCGAATAAAAAGCGTAGGTAGGCAAAAAAGAATATAGGATAAAGAAAAGAAAAAACAAACAATAATAAAACTAAATAAAAAAGAAACGCTAGGTAAAAAACCGTTAAATGCTAGAATGGTGTAAGGGAGGTAACTGGATATGGAAGAAAAAATATATAAATAAATAGAGGCAGGTCATTTGGGGTATTGCAGAGATGATAGAATAATTACTCTAGCCAGCATCGAAATATTTGAGAAAAGATTTCCTTCTGTGGCTGCATGTAATCATAAGCTCATTACACTCGTTCAGCAGATTATGATTATCGATGTGTTTGAGAATAGTTTGTTTTTCTAATAGGCACAGTGTACATTTCTTGTTGAGGTTAAAAGGTTTTGTGATAGCAATGAGATCCCTATTTACTACAAGTGTAAAGAGCAAATTGTTTTAAGTGGAAGAAAAGCTCCTGCGTGCTTAGCATACATCTGCTAACTTTATAAAATAGGCCTTATTGAGTTGAAATATTGTCCCGATTTCCCAGAAAAATTTATAGAGTGCCATGGTATTTGAATATTAATCTACTGCTCAAGGTTTTTTTGTACAGCTGTAGCTAATTCTAATGTTATTCTTGCTGAAAATCTTGTTGAGCAATGGAATATTGCTGAAATGTTTGTGGATTAAATTAAAGAAAAACCATGGGTAAAACCATGTTGGTTTTGTCAGCACTGTTATATCGTGGGTTAAACCAAATTATGTTTCATTTTCTGTGTTTATGCATTTTGGTGTCAGTCTTCTTATTATTGTCAAAGTATTCTAGATTAAGTTTGTGTTTTCTTTTTATTATTGTATCTACATATGTATTTTATATTTGTCAAAAATATCTTTATTACTTGATTTAGCTATGCAGCACTGACTTGTGCAAATTATTTAAAATTACTGGGGAATGGTTAGATTCCTTCGATTAGATGCCCCAGGAATTTTAAATAATTTGCACAAATCAGTTAGAAAAATTTTAAAAAATTAAAAAATAATTACCAGCAATACATTTTTTGTATTAGGTTGGCGCAAAAATAATGACGTAATAATGTCGTTTTTTGACGTATAACGTCAAAAAACAACATTATTACGTCATTATTTTTGCACCAACCTAATAAAAGAAATTAATGCTCACAAGAAAATTAAATTTCAGCATTGTATGACCCATAAGGAGTTGATATGCCACAAAACAAACAAATGAACAAAATCTAACGATGGTTTCTCCAGCAAAGGTGGGTGCAGGTTCAAGTCCTGCTGGAGGTGGCATATTTTTCTTTAACAGGATTTCTTAAATATTCAGGCTGGTAGACAAAAATAAATAAATATGCTGTTTATTTGATAAACAGTGTGTCTACTCAAATATGGGTATCCACTAAAATAACTTTTAAAATGATAATATATATATATATATATATATATATATATATAATTTTATGAACAGTGAAATTTTACTCAATCTGTTCTTTCTCTCATTTGTGTGTGTAGATATATATATATATATATATATATATATATATATATATATATATATATATATATATATATATATATATATATACATACAGTGTAACCCGGATATAAGAGACCCGGATAGAAGAGAAACCCGGATATAAGACAGATTTTATCTGGTCCCAAATTAGAGCCATACTTACTTAAACAAAATAGACCAAACCCGGATATAAGAGAAACCCGAATATAAGAGACTTCTTCTCCGGTCCCGACAACTCTCTTATATCCGGGTTACACTGTATATATATATTGCTTATATTTTGGCAACATATTTTCATTGAGACATGTTTCATTCAATAATTTAGACAAGTTTTGCCTACTTATTTCCAATTGAAAATAAGTAGACAAAACTTGTCTATATTATTTAAGGAAGCATCTCAATATATATATATATATATATATGTGTGTGTGTGTGCGTGTGTGAGGAAGTTATGACACCATATTTTATTTTAAAAGGTTTAAAGATCGCTGACAAGGTGTTTTTTTTTTTTATTTGTTATTTTTTCTGTTATTTTTTCATATAAGGTAACAGATGTTGGGTTCCAGTATGTGTAAAAATTTCCCATCTGTCTAAAGTAAGAAGGTTACCAAGTTTTAATTGAGCAAATTGTTTTAAGTGGAAGAAAAGCTCCTGCATGCTTAGCATACATCTGCTAACTTTATAAAATAGGCCTTATTGAGTTGAAATATTGACATATCACAAAGTGCAAATTTACTCCCCAACATACGTAATTTGTTTTTCCATTTTAAACAGTTCAATAAAAATAAATGGAATGTTAAAGTCTATTTGGTCGTATTCTTTTATTTTGTATATAGAGAAAACATATTCTTGTATGAATTCAACTTGTAAATTGCCTACAATTTGTTGTTAATTGGGACAAGGAATGACTTGTTAATTTTAATGCCTCCAAAACAAAACTGCTCTCTTTTAATCATCTAAGAACACTTTTTACTTTCCATCAGTATGTCTGATGCTAACCT
This sequence comes from Acanthosepion lycidas, assembly GCA_963932145.1. Classification (NCBI taxonomy): domain Eukaryota; kingdom Metazoa; phylum Mollusca; class Cephalopoda; order Sepiida; family Sepiidae; genus Acanthosepion; species Acanthosepion lycidas. Next base: position 29,665,326 of record OZ010608.1, on the reverse strand, counting down.
CCAAGAGAATGACACATTGTGCCTTCTTGGACTGACATTTTCCACTGACATGAAGCGGAAAGATTATATTGAATCAATTTCTAGGTGCTAAGAAAGTTGGTTCAGTGTGTCATGCTAGACAACTTCTTTTTACTAGAATCTGTTATATATCTATAATCTGCCATTCATCCTTGCTTTGAATATTGCTGCCAGTGGAGAACTTTCAGAGGGGGAATTAACAAGAGATAACTGATAACTGATATCCATTAGACATGGCATGTGGAACTAGAACAGTCTACCCCAGTGAGTAAAATAAAGGGTTCAGTTTGACATTCCAACCACCTGAAGAAGGCCAGAGCGTACAACAGCCGAAACGTTGTAATAAATATGGTGACAAAGATGTAGGACAATGGTCTGAATAATGTAAATAATGTCTTCTTAATAGTGGTTTTTTTTTTTTCTCATATTCACCAATACTAAGTAAACTTTTTTGTCTTAGTGGCTTTACTGCCTTGCCTGGGGTAAGATGATTAAAAAAAAAAGAAAAGAAGTCCCTGTAATTAGAGGTTTTGATTTTATTTGAAAAGTAGAATGTAAATGAAAGGCAAATTAAGGCAAAAATCTTTCTTTGTGTTATTAATCTTCTGTAACTGAAGTTAGTTTCCTGTGATGCTGGGTACCGTGGTATGACTGAAACATCATAATTTCTGATTTCTGTATTCTGGAATACACTGTGGATCTTGATTTGACATGTATTGGTTTTCACCCTGGTTGGGTTGAACCAGCTTCCTCCTGAGCAAGTACAGCATCATGGACCATCGCTGCCCACGCTCAACGATCCTGAGCCAGGTCACACGAAATGGCAAGCCAATTGCGATTCCGTCATCAAAGACTAACTACTTGTGGACTTGATAGTACTGCTATGTCATCCTTGATTGTGCTAGCCCATGTCCTCACCTGCCCACCAACATGTTTTTGCCAGCCAGGAAGAGAAGGAGAGAGAAGTACATCGCAGATGAGCTCTCCCTCCAGGCGTCGAGCTGCATGCCCGAACCATTGGAGATGACGCTGCAGCAGGACAGGTGGAAGAGGACGGAGACTCAGGCGACGACGTAGAGTAACTGTTGGCACACGATTGATTCAGCGGCATCGTAGAATGCAGCGAAGGTAATCGTTGTCGAACACTTCAAGCCTTTGTAGATCAACCACTCTAAGTGGCCATGTTTCGCAGTGATAGCGAAGGATAGTCCGAACAATAGCCTGATAGATGCACCCCTTTGTAGCTGTGGAAATCTCCTGTCGCCCCCATAGTGACCGCTTGAGACACATGAATGCGGACCTTGCAGCTCCTATATGGCATTCAACCTCAGCAACAGCCTGCCTGGATGGTATAATGGTTGAACTGAGATAGACAAAAGACTGCACGTCCTCCAGATTGACCCTGTCCAGCGTCACTGGCCGGCAGTTGACCGGATCAACCAGGGACAGCATAACTTTGGTCTTCGAGGCATTGATGGTCATACCCACATCCCGTTCTGCAGCTTGCACACAGTTGAGCGCAGCTTGCACATCGTCACAGTTTGATCCGACCAAGACAATGTCGTCTGCGTAGGGCCAGTTCAGACACCCTAACATTCCAATCAACCGCAACTCCAGTGTAGTCTCGAAGGGCCTTGCCGAGGATGTAGTTGATTGTATAGTTGAATAATGTAGGGGATAGGGCACACCCTTGCCGCACACCAGTCATCACCTCAAACTCCTCACCATTGCGTCGACCGGTAGTAGCCCTTGATGAGACGAAGAAGTTTAACGGGCATGCCATCGGCCTCCATGATACGCTTGAGTGAACCTCTATCAACGGAGTCGAAAGCAGCTGCAAAGTCAACAAAGCAGAGGACTGCACCCCCAACGGTAGATGAAGTGCGAGATATTCTGTGCCATCTGTGTAACAACAAGACTCCTGGTGAGGATGGTATACCTGCAGAAGTATATAAAGCCATGCCAGATGTATTTGCCTCGTGGGTACATCGTGTCTTCAATGCAGTCTGGCTCTCTGAGACCTACCCTGCCAATTGGAGCGAGGCCATCCTACTACCTTTTTTCAAAAAGGGTGATAGGAGACTCTGCTCGAACTACAGAGGAATCAGCCTCATTTACGTGGTGGCCAAAGTATTAGGTTGATGCAAAAATAATGACGTAATAATGTCGTTTTTTGACGTATTTTTTAACGTCAAAAAACGACATTGTTACGTCATTATTTTTGCACCAACCTAATATTTGTGGTGCTTCTCCTGCAAAGATTTCAAGGCATCCGTGATCTGCGAATTTGCCCATCTCAGGGTGGTTTCCGCCCAGGCAGAGGCTGTGTTGATCAGATCTTCAGCCTGCGGTGCACCCTCGAACAATGCTGGTCATACCAGCAACCAACTCTGTGCATCTATACCTTCAAATATCCTTTTAGATGATCAACCTCCATAAAAGTAAAATAGATGTATTTCTTTAATTTTCTTTTGAAGATTTCCATTGGATGAATAAGAATTTTATTTTTGTTTTCAGTTTTGAGACGACTTTGAATATTGTTTGTCAAGCTGACACAGTGGAGTAATGGTTATCAGCTTAGATTGAGGAATCAGAGATCCATGTTTGAATTCCAGTCAGGTTTATTACATTCACTTATATGATAATACCTCTGAGAAAGGTATGAATCCATCTCTTCTCTACAGGTAAAATATCAGGAAAGACTGGATCCTAAAGCCATGGATAGCAACCAATCTAAGAGAAGGGAACTCAGAATTCAAACAGATCACTTTACTGTAAAGTGTTTATACAGGCAGCTAGGGACCACTTGAAACTCCTGAATCTGCACCTGATAACTATGAGGTTATCTTCTGGGTCAATCCTGTGATGCATTTGGTTTCTCTGGAGATCTTGCGTGATCCTATTTTGGTATCTCACATGGTGATCCCAGTGCATATTGGGGTCACCACAGATCAACTTCTCTTTTTTAATTCAGACTATCTGGTATTTCCTGGCTTGAATCACATCGTACACTTCAAAGAATGACTTCTGGAAGAAGAATGATTTGAAAAATCAAGAAATCTCTGATTCCATGGTTGGTTGCAAATCGTTGAAGATTTTTTCTCGATACATATGCAAATTTAGTGACAGCAAATACTGAGTGCTTCCTACTATTGACCTTGTGCCACATCTAAGCTATGCTTAGTAAATCACTATATATATATATATTATATATATATATTTTAAGACATTTTTATGTTTAACATTCTTTTTATAGATACAAATATTTAAGTAAATACTTTGTTTGTAATAAACAGTATTAAACAACATTTACCAGCCTGAATGTCCGAGAAATTTTCACAGAAAATGTTCGTCCTCCGACAGGATTCAAACATGTATCCTATACGGAACTGTCATTTAGCTTGACATGCCTTTATTGATTTGGCCACCAAGGAGGGTTCAGTTAGCAAAGCCGAATTTACTGTATTTAAACTTCAATCTTCCATGAATCTCTCATGTACATTCATATCTGCTCATGGCGTATCAAATGTAAACAAATGACGTCACTGTTGAACACATCACCAACTGGCTCCATTTAAAAGGGCATAGGTTAGGACATGCATTTCAACATAGCTCCTGTCTGTTCTCTCAGTTTTGATCTCTGCCTTTTTGTTCCTTGAAGGATTGTCTTGGAAAGTACATAAGATATTGTCATGTGACCATATTATCTCTTTCAGTATGTCTTGTCTCATTTTCTTCTGAGCTGTTTTCTAAAGGATAGTCATGGAGAGTCCATCAGATCTTTTCACAATCTCATTTTGGCAAACATGGACCTTTGTGCTTGCAAAAGAAAAAAAGTGTTAAAAAGACAGTTTTTCAAATGATACCACTTTCATTTTAACTACCTTCACTCTTTGACAATGTAATAAAAACTAAATATTTGAAAGTGAATTTATACATACCCATTAGTGTTCATAGGTACGGTATATAACAGCCCCTAACCTTGTGATAATCAGTATATTGTTATTTATTTGAAATATCATTTCTTTTTAGACCTTTCTTCTTGGTTTAATTTTAAATAAATTAGCTTTTTAGTGACTTGCTGAGAATTTGGTTCATTTTAGCAAATATCTTATTTTTCTTAGAAACTGGATTATATTGGATTTAATGGGTTTCATAGAAAAGATTTTAGGTTTTAGGTTTTCTAAGTTTTTATTTATTTTCTTTGTTCATGAGCAGTAATAAATAACTGTGCTCATTTTTGAGTGTAGTCAAGCATAACAAGCAACAGAAGAACTAATCAGCAGGCAGATTAGGTTTAAGGATCAATGTTCTTCACATAGAATTGTCCAAGAGGACAATAGCCTAGTGGTTTGTGAATTTGGGGAAATTGTGAATTCAGTATTTTGGCCAGGCAGTGTTTACTTGGACTCAATGAAAATGGGGCAAGCAATACTAAAGCGAAACTAGACATGGTTAGTAGAATAAGGACAGTCAACCCCTGTGGATCAAATAAAGGACTAAGTTTGAAATTCTCAGAAGGTTATTGTTGTAACCTAGGAAAGGTTACTGAATGAGGAATAACCAAAATGGAGGTTGGAAATGTAACCTTTATAAAATCAACAAAATACAATACTCTCCAGTGGCATGAAGTAGATAAACCACCATTAGTGGTGGACTACTTAGACAGCATATTACCCCCCCCCCCCACAAACACACCTTACAATAGTGTCCACTGCATTTATGAGGATTGGGACATACCCATTACTGTTCATAGGTACGGTATATAACAGCGCCTAAGCTTTTGATAATCATTATAGTGTTATTTATTTGAAATATCATTACTTTTTAGACACTTCTTGGTTTAATTTTAAATAAATTAGCTTTTTAGTGACTTGTTAACAGTTTGGTTCATTTTAGCAAATATCTTATTTTTCTTAGAAACTGGATTATCTTGAATTTAATGGGCTTTGTAGTAAAGATTTTATGTTTTAGGCTTTCTAGGCTTTTATTTATGTTATAATTACAAGTATGTTATTAATATCTTTGCTTTGTAATTAAGGATAATCATTTTGCCCCAATCAAGGCGGGTATGTCACAAGTGCTCAGGGTTTTATAGAGAGTTAAAGTGAGAGCAAAGACTGAATATAGGGAGGATTGAGGAAAGGACAAAAGATGAATGGCATCCAAGATGATACAAGAGGGCGATTGATGTTGCATTTAAATTTTTGCAAATTTTGGAAATGGGGCAAGCAATACTAAAGAAAAACAAGACATGGGTAGTGTAATAAGGGCAAGTCTAACCCTGTGGCACAAATAAAGGACTCAGTTTGAAATTCCCTGAAGGTTTTTCAGATTGACATAAACTTAAAGAAGACAAGAGATATAACATTGACAAAGATGAGGATATAACTAGTATAAATAACTACACATCTCAGAAATCAGAGAGATATGAGTTATCTCCCCTACATGGATTAGGAAATGAGTACTTCTTTGCCATGTCTCTTTAGGATAATGGCTCTCCACAATTTCATGACCTTTGTAGCCCTTAATATATTTTGTCTTTTTGCTATCTCTCTCAAATCCTGCTCTGCGATTCATTCACTCGAGCTTGCCAAGAAGGTTATGCCTTTTGCTATTTTCCTTCTGCCTTCAATCTGTCCTGTGAGCATCAAATTTTCCAAGCCCTCGTTCTTCATTATGTGGCTTAGAAATTTCCATTCTCTCTTCCTGATGTTAAGTAGAAGTGATTCCATTGTCTCTCGTTCTTCATACTTGCTAACATGTTCAGTACATGGTATTCTCGGTATCCTTCTGTGGAGCTACATTTCTGTTGCTTCAAGTCTCTTCTTCATCTGCAAGAAGATTGTCCAACATTCACTACCATACAGACAGACTGATATTATGTAAGAATTCAATGCTCTTCTTTTATTTCTAATGAAATTTTTCTTATTTTAATATTTTGATTAGCTTTTGAAAGCCATCTTTCGCTATCCCTATGCGTCTTTGGGGGTCAGTTTTTCACTTTCCGTCCTCTGTTAAAACCCTTCCCAGATATTTATATTGTTTTACTTGATTTTGCTATCCTCCAATTTGTAATTTGCATGCTGGGTTGCCCCTTTTGCTACCAACCATGCATTCTATCTTCTTACAATTGATGTTTAGTGCTTCTCACTTTCCTTCACTATATTCTGTAGGTATTATTCTGTGTCTGCTATCAACACTGTGTCATCTGCATATCTTATGTTATTAAGATTGTGTCCACCAATTATAAATCCTGGTAGGACTTCTAATTCTCTCAGAATCACTTCACTGTGTAGGGTGGATATGTTTGGTAAGAAAACATTTCCTTGTTTTTCATGACTTTCTATTTTTGCATATTTATTGAATCCATTTTCTATCTGTATCTGTGATTTGCTGCCAGTATGTTATTTCAATATCATTCCCAAATATGTTAAGGTTTCCTAGTAGTTCCAAAGGTTTTTTTGTGGCACATGTAAATAACTTATATAATGATAACTCCTCATTCCAGAAATTCAGATAGAAATTAAAGTGATACGAGTTATCTCCCCTAGACATAGAAAGTGAGATGAGAATAATTTACACTCAGATCAAAATTCTTTGATTTAAAATTCCAAGAAGTCTACCAAGTAACATGCATCTGAAGAAGATACGAAGGTCATTGTGTGGGCAATGAGGCCCATTTGGTCTTTCGGAATGGCATGCCTAAGGAAAACTAGCAGGTTTTGCCTGCTTTCTGTAGCTTCGCATATTGTATATTCACTACTTGAAATCTTTAAAATTTTAAATGAACATTTAATTCATAAATTGACTTCTTATAGTTAAGGAAAGTTTTACAAATTGGCATCATTTTGTAGTCTAACAACATAGCCAATTCTTATTAAAATGATTTTAAATTTTAACAAAATGTGTACATTAACTGTATGGACTTATCTCAATGAGAATATGCCAGGAAGACGGATCAGGCATGTCGGTGACAATGACAATGTGCTGTTGTAATGGCCATCACGTTCACTTGACTTGACACTGGGTGATTTTTTTTGTATGGGGCTATGTGAAAGTACAGGTCTAAATCACCTTCTTCCTACAAGCCTAGAGTAACGTAAGTAAAGAATCACTGAGGCCATGGAGAATGTTATGCAAGACATGCTACAGAGTGTTTAGCAAGAACTGTTCTGTCAACTTGACGTGTTTTGTGTCACAGGTGGTGCCTATATCGAACATTTGTGAAGCTTTGTTAAATCGGTTATAAAATCTACATACGTTTGAATATCTATTTTGAATTTTGATGAATAAATCTTTTATTGTTCAACATGAAGCCTATTTAATTTTGCTTCCCTGAAACATGTAGTTACTCAGATATTCACATTTTTAAATTATGCCAATTTTGGGGGGCACACTGTATATTGGTCTAGAGCGTATTACATAAATGTGAATGATGAATTTGTCAATTCCACAAATTATTCAAAACATATTTAAAATATAGTTTAAAATATAAATTAAAAAAAAACAGAAAATGAGAAAACATGTAAGTCTCACTAAAATAAAATAAAAAAATAGATAGAGTATTATAAAGTACAGGCTCTTGAGAAAGCAGTTGTGCAACATGCTCCATAAGTTTTCTATGGGGTTGACGTCAGGAGATTGGGGCGCCCACGTCATAACACTCACCTGCTTCTCATCAAAGTATTCTTTCATCAATTTTTATTTGTGACAGGAAGCATTATCCAGTATAAAAATGAGCTTGATGGTGTCGATTTGCACCCTTTCAGCAGAAGGGAGCAGATAAGAATAAAATTCTCTTGTACTTCTCGCTCCTGAGGGTCTTTTCAATAGATTTTAAGAAACCAGTTGCATGAAAAGAAAAGCATCACCAGAACATTATACTGAACGGATGCTTGACAGTACTTACTGCTAAATTCAAAGAGATTTCAAAGCTTCTTCTTCGGATTTTAGATCGCTTATCCTTTGAATTTAGCTCAACTTTCGTTTCATCGGAGAAGAGAACATTTAGTAAAAAAAAAATCAGGTGAGTCCCTTTTATCGAATAGCACTGTATATAATTATTTTTTAAAAATATGATTCCATCGCGACACAGAAATTACTATGTTTCGAAACTGGTCCACGAGTGTTAAAGTTTAATTTCAATATTAAACCTTAACTTTAGATGACCGTTTCATTCTCAAGCAATGTTTGGAATAACTAACTGAAGAAATGTTTCACTCATTTATAGTTTGGAAATAGGGTTTGTTTTTTATTATCAAGAACTTTCTGCTTTGATGAAAATAGGAATGTTTATTATTATGTCAAGTTTTTGGAGTTGTGTAAGGTTGGGCTGGAGGGATTTTTTTCTGGTTACAATGGCCATTTCTAGAGATAGAAATGATAGAAATGGCCATTGTAGCAAGACAAAGGAAAAAAAAATGAACAAAAGGGGTCAAAAGGTCATCATTCGTAAATGTAGGTTAAAAAAAAGGATTATCAAAGGAAACACCTGTGAACCAATCAGTAAGTAAGCAATAAACAATACTGAAAGGAATTCTTTTGTCACAGAAAAGTCTATAAACTCAAAGACAATCAAAAAAAAGGAACCAGAGAGTCGAAACAATTTTGTCCTTCTTCGATTCTTGCAGGCCTTCCTCATAAGGAACAAATCTTCACTACTTAGCCACTGCACAGACAACATCTGCCTCTCATTGCCATAGTCCTCTCATACCTTATTTTACCTGGTCCCTTAAATTAACAGTGAGTCAGCATTACTACTACCAACTGACTACATTCATATATATACATTAACATTACAAGGACACTCTCCTCTCTCTCTCTCTCTCTCTCATACTGTAGAGATATAAATGGCGATTGTCTCCCTTACATTGAGATAGTCATGAGGGGTATGTCACAGCTGGTGAATGACATCAGGGAATAGAGTGTCAAAGGTCAGTTACAAGTTAGAGCCTGCAAAAGAAGAACGTCCTTAGTCCATAGCGTTAGTTCTTACAGGAAAAACCACATGACCTCACCAGATTCATAGAGAAATTGCTGTAACTACAGTTTTCTCTGCAGGAAATATTATATGCAAGCTTCCCTCTTGTTTTACATACTTAGACTTAGCTCTGTCCCATTTTAATGTTATAGGACTTAGCTCTGTCCCATTATAATGTTAAAAGTCTTAGCTTTGTCCCATTATAATACATATGTTAAAGGACTTAGGTGCTGAACATGCAAACCATACATGTGGTAGACTGTTCTAGTTCTACGTGCCATGTTTTTAATGATCAGTTATCTCCTGTTAATTCCCCTCTTCAAGTTCTCCCTGCCTTACCCGGGTATTGGACTCACATTAAAAAAATGGCATGTCTACACCAGTGAGCGAAATAAATGGTGCAGTTCGACATTCCAACCACCTGAAGAAGACCGGAGTGAACAACGGCCAAAACGTTATAATAAATATGGCGATAAAGATGAGGACAATAGTCCGAATAATGTAAATAGTGTACATAATACCTCATCTCAGAAATATAGACAGATTCTGAAGGGCCGAATCTTTGTAATAAATATGACCACAAAGATGAGGACAATAGTCCAAATAATGTAAATAGTGTACATAATACCTCACCTCAGAAATATAGACAGATGCTAATTTAATTATTTTAAATTTCACAAATTCTGAAACTCTCTCTCTCTATCTCTCTCTCACTGTGTGTGTGTATATATATATATATATATATATATATATATGTATACATATATATATATACATTCAACATTTACTTCTGTAGAAATATAGTTGAAATTATATTGCATTTTAATCCAATGTTTTTTGTATTATGTCTGTTACATGACTTTTCAAATCCAAAAGTTGGGTTCAGAATATGAGAAGAGTTTTTCTTTGTGAAATACATCTGTTTGATGCTTTGGTATAAATCGTCAATCATGTTTCAGCCAATGATCATCAGGTGTTTTGGCCCTTTGTGTCTTTCAACATCATCCCCACTCTCCACGGTGACACTGTCGATACTGATCGGTTATCGACCTATGTGCCATCCATCAGCTACATCTCTTCTCCCACTGTGACTCCTCTGGTGTTTTAAAGTGCAATCTTCAGCAAGTTGGGGTTCACCAGAATTTTTTATGCTCTTCCATAAAAAAGAAAGCAAATGCAGTAACATTTCACTCTTGTAAGAACTATGGTGACACTTTTGGTTTAAAAATATTAAGAAAAAATATTTAGTGTTTCAATTCTAAGAAAATGATCATTTAGAATTGTGAAACAGATTTGTCTCAAACTAAAATTTAATTCAAATTATAATTCATTCAATTCTAAAAATTAATTTGAATTGAATTATTACCAACCAAAATAATATTTTAATTGCGTAACATTCACATTGTTTTGGTTTTTAACAACCTAGTAATTTTTACAAATGAACATATTTTCCGCAATTATTTAATATTTTATCAATTTTTATTTAACTTCCGAAGATGAAAAAATAAAAAATTTAAAATATAAAATTTTCATCGTCAATTAAATTTAAATGATTACTGAATTGAAATATCATCAAGACTTAATGTTATAAGGGCTATGTGAAAGTACAGGTCTAAATCACCTTCTTCCTACAAGCCTAGAGCAACTTAAGTAAAGAATCACTGAGGCCCTGGAGAATGTTATGCAAGACATGCTACAGAGTGTTTAGCAAGAACTGTTCTGTCAACTTGACGTGTTTTGTGTCACAGGTGGTGCCTATATCGAACATTTGTGAAGCTTTGTTAAATCGGTTATAAAATCTACATACGTTTGAATATCTTGTTTGAATTTTGAATTGAAATTTTTTCAATTACTATCTCGCTAAAAATATTTAGCGAGATAGTAATTGAAAAAAATAAAACTTACTTTAAATTTTAAACTTTTAAAGCTGAATGGAAATCCTGAAACCTGTTGAAACGTAAATAAATAAAAAGACCTAATAAGGGGACGAAACATTTAGATCACTTTTAGATGACGTACCTTTTAATAATAATGGCAATTTCAGTCTACCATACATGAAAATAAGGGATGTATTAAAAATTAAGTGACTATGTAAAAAAAATACAAAATACAAAATTATTTTTAAAAATAAAATACCGTAACTACCTTCAATAATCTTTTCAATTTTGGATTCATAAATTTCGTTTCCACTTAATTACTACATCACATTCAGGAAATAGCCCAATACAGAATTTTACGTGATTTTAAAATATTATAAATTATTATAATTAAAATTTTTAAAAAATAGAAAAAAATCTTGTAAAATTCATTATTCATCAAAAACATTTTATTTCTTCAGACAATAATGTCCTTAATATAACTTATTTACAAAAGTAATTGAAAGCTTTTCAAATTAAATAATTAGATAGTTTTATTGGATTCATTATTTTTCCTTTTAGAGCAGATTTTCAGTTAAATAGCTCAAATTTGAAAAAAAAAAAAAAAATTGGTGATTTCCAATCTTCAAGGACTATTACTTTTAACAAATAAAAAATTCAGGAAATAGAAAGGTTTTGCACGAAGTTTCATGAAATTATGTAAGTGGGGGGTAACATATCTAAAAAAAAATATTTTTACCAAAATTTTCTAAAAAAATATAACAAAAATAATTTCATCGACTTTTATATAAGTCCTGAAAACTTCATTAAAATCGGATAATTATTTGATTTTTACAAAATTTTCCAAAGGAATGTATTTTCAACGAAAAAAAAAGCGCAAAATAAAACAATGTTATTTTAATGCCTCGACATAATTTTCACTTGACAATATGAATATAATAGCATTTTCTAAATTCTTACAGTTGCAAAAGACATTTTGTTTTGTTATTATTATTTTCATGCCATCACTAGGACGTTAACAAAAGAAGATTTTAACTACAATTTCGAATATATACATGTATTTCTATACATATTTATGTGTGTTTGTATATATATATATATATATATATATATATATATATAAATATAAATATATATATATATATATATATATATATATATATATATATATTTGGTGAATATGTATATATATGCAACTATATATTCATTTGTATATTAGCGAAATAAGCAGTATATATATATATATATATATATATATATATATATTTACATAAACATATACATACATACATATATATATATATATATATATATATATATGCACTTAATTCAGGGATTTAATTTTTTTCGATGCCCATACATTCATATATATATATATGCATATGTAAATATATATATACATATACATATATATATATATACTTAATACAGGGATTTAATTTTTTTCTAATAGAATTATTATATTTAAATTTACAAAAATATGACAGATTTGTCTTCCTTAGCGAAGTAGGGGAGACTATTCGTAATTTATTTAGGAAAAAAACAATCAACATAATTGAGTATTCAAGGGAGACAACACAACACAAAATTTGATTAAAATTAACGATTAGTTTACCTTGAAATATAAATATTTTTTAATAACTTTTTAATGATGTCTGAGTCATGATAATGCAGTTGAATATATATATATATATATATATATATATATATATATATATATATGTGACACTATTTGGCTTGCTAAAAGGGAGAATGAAGAAAAGAAAAAGAAAAAAAAAGAAAAGGCAAGAATTAAATTTAGGTGATAAGAAGCCATCACGAAAAGGACACTAAGCGGTGTCATTTTTCTGACAAGGAAAAGGGGTAAGATTTTTTATTTCCATTGTCGAGAATGGAAGATACTGGATTTAATCTGATTTACGGTACGGGGTGTGTGGAAATTCCAGGTTGGCCAAATAACCTCAGAGACAGAATTCTAAATAGATAAAAATTAACTGTGTCGCAAAATTACAAAAACAAAAGTGTCCGCTGACCACCATGAAGGAAAGGTTAAGCCTTTGTCTATGGGCAGATATCGTTTGGAAAAAGGCATCTGTTTTGTGTCGAAAACTGGCTGTGGTGGCGAAATTATTTTATCGGATCAGAAATTGGCACCAAGAATGCAAATACATCTAAATGGCCACCCACTTGATGCTGGCGAAAAGCTAATTGACGAATTACAGGTAATACGGTTAAAGATAAGGAGTCTAGGGTGTAAGGTCTCCTCGAAGAGAAGAAGGAAAAGGAAAAGTGAAAAAAAAAAAAAAGATAAAATTTTCAATTTTTTCTTGGAGCAAGATATTTAAATCGAAGCTAGTCTGGCCACACCCACGCTGCCATTGGCTGAATGATAACGAGAGCCAGGAGGAGGTAATCATGAGAAGCAGGAGGGGAGGCCTGTTGGCACCCATTGAGAGGATAGGTGTGAGATGCCACTGTGAGAGAGAGGGGAAACCCGTTGACACCCTCTGAGGGTATGGTGAGATACCAATACGAGAACAGAAGAAGGTGGGAGGACGAGAAGACTTCTAAAAATGGAAAAAGAATAAAATTTTCCTGACCAAAACCAAATAAGTGGATTGTGGGTTGAGAATTATCAAGGAAATTCAAACCCCGACAGGCCCACCCCGGTTTTGGTCGGCGTCTATATAAGCAAAGTCACAGCCAGCCAAAATCAGTTCGAGTTCCAGTTCCAGTTAAGTTTGCAGTGAAGTTCGCAGTGAAGTTCGCAGCTGAGTTGAATTGAGTTGGGCCCGCCTCGCAGAACAGCTGACTGAAAGATATCCACGCAATTCTGAACTTAATTTCTAACCAAGAACAATTTATTTTTGAAGAACGACTTAGATTCACACCACCAAAACAAGTTTTACAAATATCACCTGAAGATACACCAAGAACCAGTTTCTTAAAGAACAAACAACTTAAGATGTTAAGACTCGCCTAACAAACACAAAGTGTCACGAATCCATATAGCGGGTTGGGAAGTAGACGCAGTCCTGTATTCAGCAACCAGATATAAAATATTGTCATCCTTTTTTTAACACATTTGAACTTTTCGAGTTATTATTTTATTTTCTCTTACATATACTTGTGTGATATCACCCTTGTTCGAACTCGGCTTTCATTACGGTCCAGCGACTGATTGATTTCGTCTGCCTAAGATCAATTCATAACGTGAGTAGGTTAGACTGGAAGTCAAAGCAGTTACTTCGGTAACCAGACGTTGGAAGCGAGCTGGGAAAGACAAGGCTGATACCGAATCTAACCAGATTCCCATCCGAATCACCAAAAGGTTAGAACGACCACTTAAAGAAGGAAAATAGTCTAGCCACTCCCACAATAACAAATTCTGTAAAAATACACGTAAACCGAGAGATAGCTTATTCCTAAAATTTCGCTTGAAGATGAAACGGGACTAAACACCACAATCCAACTTAATTTTATTAATTATTTGGATGATTTCGGCTCTCGTTTTTGAAACATGAGAACTCTTATGTAGCGAAGGAATCATATTTTTAAACAAAAAATATTATTATAATATAAGCTCTACTTCTGTATGGAGCACTGTCTTCTTAAAAATAAAAACAAAAATACTAAGGAACCCCGGATTATGCACCCAACGTGTTCGTTTCTATTTTCTGCATACCTGCACAAGGATACATATATATATATATATATATATATATATATATATATATATATATATATATATATATCAGGCCACGATTGCATCTACCATGAAACAGACTGTTGCCTCTAAGTGTTGACTTCTATATTCACTTTCACACGCTCTATTGCTGATGTTGACCACTTTACGCCATAAATATAGCTCATCTTAATACTATATTTCTTCTTATATATATATATATATATATATATATATATGTTCATGTTGAGGAATATATATATATATATATATATATATATATATATATTTATATATATGTATTCCTCAATGTTATCACATATGTATATGTATGTATATATATGGTTGTAAATATATATATATATATATATATATATATTTGTGTGTGTGTCTGTATATTAGTGTACGTATATATCTGTCGTGCATGTTGTGTACGTTTATATTTATATTGTTATATGTTTATACTTGAGTATGTATTCATGCTCACATGTGTAAGATATTTATAGATTTGTGTGTTTATGTTTATATATATATATGTATATGTGTATATATATATATATATATATATATATATATATATATATATATATATATATATGTGTGTGTGTGTCTGCATGTATGTAGATTTATATATGTGTTTTTGTATATATGTATGCATGTATGTATGTACAAGTATATATATGAATTAGCTAAGTATCCTAAGTTTTGTTTTTTGTCTGAACACTTAAATTTTTATTTTTTTTATTTATTTAGTTGTATGCATATATATTTATTTCATCATGGACATTTTTATATTTTTAATAATTATGTTGTCCATTGCCAAATATATTTTTTCCTATTTTTCCTATTCTAAACCTTTTAAATTTTAAATTTACACTTTCAAACCATAACTATTCTGTTTATATGTCTATGTCTATAGTATAGACATAGACATTTAATATATGTAAGTGTGTCTTTATTGATGTATGGTTGTTTGAAATTTCATGAGTTTTGTTTTGGATTGGCTTTTGTATTTGTGTTAAGCAAAGTTTGTAAATTCAAGTTTTTTTAATTTCCAACAAAATCACTGAGTCAGTGCTTAGCATTTGTATTTTGAATCTAGATCTTGTTTTGTTCTTTAAAATCTAAATTATATTCTGAATCTCTAACGTTTATTTTAACTGAGATTTTAGCTTTTCAATTAAAACAAAGTAAATGATAAAATATATGCATTTTTCTCCAGTTTCTTCTTTAAATAATTTTTTAAATATTTTAAACTTAATATAGATTATATTTAAAATTAATTTGTAATTTTATTTTGATTGTAAAATTTATGATTATTTAGTAAAAATGACTTCCATTTTAATCTAAGTTTATTATCAAGGCAATAATAATGATAACCAAGGTCCGTTGTCAAGCTTTTTGAATCTTCATATACTTGTATTTTGATTGGTCATTGTGGCAGATGTAGCAGTGTTTCCCTTATCAAGGGGTGTTTGGTTGATTTTTAAACCTTTCAAAACTCTTTATTCTACACCTCACACCATCACTTGATAAGACACAAAAAGTGTTGAAACAAAATGGCTATTTTTGTCGTGGTTTTCTAACATATTTATGTTATAATTTTCGAATAAATATATATGTATATAATAAATAGAGAAAATAATTTTTATATTAAATTTTATGTAAAATAATTCAAATATAGAGTTATTTCCCTTGGCGTCTCAAAGATAGTATTAGGTTGGTGCAAAAATAATATCGTTTTTTGACGTATTTTTTAAGGTCAAAAAACGGTATTATTTTTGCACCAACCTAATATATTACTAATTTGTACCCCACTAGCCCAGTTTCTTGGGGCTGCTGCTATGTACCCAGGGTAAGTGATACGTTCTATTTCCTATTTTTCTATATATTTGCACATATATACATTATGAAATGGAGAAAGTCCGACAATTATTTAAAGACATTTTTATGTTTATCTTTTATATTCACAATATTTTCTAACTGTTACAAAAAAAAAAAAAGATTATTGAAGGGAAGTAACTCTATAATAAACTTTAGAGGTTACCTACCTTGAACCGTCAACCACGGCTTCTCTTTTAGAGTTTGCTATGCAATTTACTGCGTAATTTTTTCTTCTCGAGGAATAATTATTGAGCTATTGCTTTGGTGTTAGGACATAAAAGATTTATTAAATGTTGCTTGTTTTTAAACAATAGATGTCAGCGAAAAATGCAACATTTTTGACTTCGTTCTCATCGAATGTTGTGCAATGACGTTAGTTTTAGGAAAGAGCTATTAGGTTGGTGCAAAAATAATGACGTAATGATGTCGGTTTTTGACCTATTTTTTAACGTCCAAAAACGACATTATTACGTCATTATTTTTGCACCAACCTAATAATTGCGAAGCGGGACTAAACTTGGTGTCTCTTTATGAGTAAAAGGTGAGTTTTCTTGTGTTGTCTTTTTTCTTTAATTCCTATTCCTTCAATAAGAGTTAAGAGATGTAACTCTACATGAGGATGCTGAGAATGCAATGAGGAGAATATATAAGCAGCGAGTAAATTTTAAGAAAAATGTAAAGGAAAATTACGCTTAGAATCATGAAAATGTTGATATTTCTTACAGGGAAAGAGAGCTTGGAGAATTTGACACTCACAGGAACATATTAACGGCAAGAGAAGCAGAGAGAGACAGCAGATAACGTATTTCACGAACTTCTGTAAATGAATAACAGTGACTGGGACGAATAAGCGCGTCGTTATTGTTTTAATCATAAAAGGAGAGGAAGCTCCTTAAAGGAGACATGATCGCTCACCTCCTGAAGGCGACATAATCACCAAACTCCTAAAGGAGACATAATCGCTCACCTCTTGAAGGCGACATAATCACCAAACTCCTAAAGGAGACATGATCGCTCACCTCTTGAAGGCGACATAATCACCAAACTCCTAAAGGAGACATGATCGCTCACCTCCTGAAGGCGACATAATCACCAAACTCCTAAAGGAGACATGATCGCTCACCTCCTGAAGGCGACATAATCACCAAACTCCTAAAGGAGACATGATCGCTCACCTCCTGAAGGCGACATAATCATCAAACTGCTGAAGGAGACATGATGACCAACCTCCCGAAGGAGATATGATCGTCCAGCCACTGAAATAAAACGTCACATAAAAAGAGATGCGAAAAATCCCACCAGAATTAAAATCCTCCTTCTTTATCCATCAAATTGAATATCAATATCCGATAGAAGATAAAAGTTATAAAACACATTATCAAATTGAATACCTTCCGTGATACCAATATTTTTCCTTTTACACTTTATATTATTCGGACTGTTGTCTTCATCTTTGTTGTCACGACGTTTCGGGCGTTGTGCGCTCTGGCCTTGTTCAGGTGATGTACGTTAGAATTTCGAACCGAACCGAACCCCTGTAGATTAAATAAAGGGTTCAGTTCGAAATTCCCACGTGTATCACCTGAAGAAGGTCGAAGCGTACAACAGCCGAAACGTGAAGATGACGATAAAGATGAGGACAACATCCGAACAATGTAAATAGTGTAAATAGTTAAAATAGTTAATCTCATAAATATAGACAAATATTTCTCTAATATTAAATTCTTTGAACCGTTTCACCTCAAGGCTGGTAATGGCTTCTAAGGTGGTGAGGCCACTGAGATAGCAAGGAGATAATGCCATTATGATGGCGAGATGATAATGCCACTAAGATAGCGAGGCAATAATTCCACTAATATGGCGAGGCGATAATGCCATTATGATGGCGAAGTGATAATGTCACTAGGATGGCGAAGCGATAATGCTATTAAGATGGCGAAGTGATAATGCCAATAAGATGGCGAGGCGATAATTCTATTAAGATGGCGAATTAATAATGCCAGTAAGATGTCGAGGCGATAATGCCACTAAGATGTCGAGGTGATAATGCCACTAAGATAGCAAAGGGATAATATCACTACGATGGCTAAGCGATAATGCCATTGAGATGGCGAAGTGATAATGCCAATAAGATGGAGAGGCGATAATGCCGTTAAAATAACAAGGCGATAATGCCGTTAAGATAACAAGGCGATAATGTCTCTAAGTTGGCGATGTGACAATGCCACAAAGATGACGCGGTGAGAATGCCCCTAACATAGCAAGGCGATAATGCCACTAAGATGTCAAGGCGATAATGGCACTATAATGGCGAGGTGATAATGCCACTAAGATATTGAGGTGATAATGACACTGTGATAGTAAGGCGATAATGCCACTAAGATGGCGAGGTAATAATGCCATAAAACGCTATGAATTACTGAACAGAAAACTAGAAACGATCAGTAAGGAGGAAGTACATAAACAGGTTTTAGGAAGACAGAAGATGTCTATTGAGTTTGCATTTCTTACAGTAAGTTTTACCTTGTACAATGCCCGGGAGCTACTCGAGGTAGAGAGTTACGATAGGAGGCTGTTTGTACGGATAGGAGAGTAATCTAACCCTAGATTTGAACAGGTTAAGATTGTAGTTATCGGGAAAACATCCTTTTAGGGATCGGTTCGCGGAAAGGAGCTGTTCGAAGGGAACTTACTTCTCACTAATGGAATAGAGAGGGAATGTGTTTGGTTTGCTCCAAGGTAAGTGGCATGGTGGATTCTTGTTGTGAAAGTTATGTGCCTGGCGAAAGCATAATCGGTTGTGAACTGGGGCAGGAATTGGCTGGTTAACTTTAACGCCTCAAAAACAAAACAGCTCTCTATTACTCACCCCAGAGAACCATCCCTGCCTCCCATTGGAATATCTGACGCTCAATTCCACGAGAGCGCCTCTTTGCGACTGCTCGTTCTCACATTGACTGCTGACCTGAGATGGAACAAATATATTGAGTCAATAGCTTCGTCCACCGCAAGGAAAGTTGGCTCCCTGAATGAATGCAAAATATTTGCCTATAAGGAAACGGCTAATATTACTATTGACTTTATTCATCAATATTTTTCCTTAGCCTCGAAAATATTATTTTGCATATAGTAATGGTGAGTTACTTACCTGGCACCTGTGCTCCGGCCCCGTTACTGGTAGTATCACAGCTATGACTAGCTTAGACCAGCTCTGACCAGCTTGGACAAGCTATGACCAACTAAGACCAGATAAGACCAGTGGCCCGAGTGGAAACACTCTGGTCCCCCACGTTAAAACCGACCTTGTATCACATCCTGACTCAGTGGGGCGTCAAGTAAATATTTATAGCAATGGTGAGTTAGCCGTTTCCATACAGGTAACATTCAGCATTCATTAGCTAAACAGCTTTACTGTCAGGTAAAATTTATAAACTCATTTTCTTAAAAGAGTATTTTTTTTTCAGAGAATTAGGCTTATCAAGTTTACTGATATCGCTTTGTAACGGGAGGGAGTTATGAAAGAAAGATTTATTCTCTCTTTTGTATTCCCCCTATTATGGGCATTATTACATCCGTGATATATTAACACCTTACTTCACGGACGGAACAGAATTACTGAAAAGAAAAGGAATGACAAACATTCTTTGTCCTCAAAGAAACTTTTATATCATAAGACATACATAAAACTATATACACATGTTCCACGCGGAGAATAAAATATCACATATATCTAAACAGGAAAGAAGTGTTTAACGAGAAACAAAAAGGAAGGGTCGTACATATAATATGGAGATACTCCTGCCTGGAGAAGCCATGTTTAGGACTCTAGATTCAAACGAGCCAGATTAAACTATGTCCCAGGCGAGAACATATTCCACGAACGGAAAACAGCGATTCTTGGTTTGTTTGAAGACTGCAAGTGTTGTTTCCTTCTATATCTGCGAAAGATATGTTCCCAGAGGGGAAGGGCGCCATGGACTTGTAAACTGATGGGGGAAGCAGATTTAGCCTCAGCACTTTAGCGCAGACCAAAAGAAAACAACCTCACGTGATGGTTGCTGTAAACGAACTGAATTTGATTGCCGCTCTGGATGATGTATAGAGTGACACCACGAAGCGTCTGTCATGCAACCCATGGTATCTCAACCAGAGACAGATATGCGCTTTAAGTATCCTAACAGCTCTTTTCTTGTCTTGACGGGAGGTTGAGTGATGACATCATTTTCTCTTCTACATGTGACACTTATTTCTTGCTGTTGCTGCTTTTGAAAGTGTCCAAGTCTTTGTTAGCGGGAGTCTGAAAAATCTAATTATGGATTGCCTTGTGTCAGATTTGAAGGATACATTCGCCTGAAACCATTTTTTAATATTAATATTAATAAAAAAACGGTCGTATATAGATGATAGTTCAGACATGTCTGGACAAACTGGACGCCATATTCGTGTATAGATCTGACGAAGGAAATGTAATCATTTCTTTGAATTTTGCCTTAATGCGAACACAACAGCATCGACTGACCTTAGAAACCGGTCTGCCTATTCCATTTTCTGGACGCACTGATCATCCTTTTTGCATCTTCTTTACATACAGACATATTTTTGCGCAAATGAAAACCGCGGTCGAAGAGACAATAAATCTAATCGATGAAAGTTACTGAGGTGTTAGACCAAGTCATCGATGTTCTGCTTTAACAACTGCATTCAGCCCTCCATTAAGAATTTTTTTTAATTATTTTCTGATCAGCTGGAACTGCAAAGAATTATCTAACTCAAAGAGAGCGTGGCTGTTTCAACATAAAACGAAAGCACGCTCACCCCAGGGAGAATTGGTACAGTCCAGACGAACGCCAGTAAATGCTATTATCGCCAATAAATTATCACACAGACTTCATGTAGACAAACACACAGAAACACATGCGCGTGCGTGTGATTATAGATATAACCAGATACAGATGAAGAGAGTGTAAATATTGGTATCAATAATACATTGTCAATTCTCGTTTCGACGTGAAATTAGATTAAACGTGAAACTGATAGTCAGCATGCAGTGTTGATGCCTTCATTCATATATATATATATATATATATATATATATATATATATATATAACCCTAAAGAGCCAGGTAAAACTAACTAGGTTTTATCTAAAAGGATCGTCAGTGTACAACTGGCCAGTTGTAACCTGACGATCCGTTTAGGTGAAACCTAGTTAGGTTTACCTGGCTCTTTAGGCTTAGATTAGGTTTGCTCTGCTTCATGTATTGAGCACTTTACGTAGTTACTTTAGTCGTTTTGGAGGTTTTTCTTTGGACTCTGAGCTTGAATTCTGGACGATTGTTTTCGCCTCAAGTTCATATTCTTAGTTCTTTCTTTTTTTATTCCTCATTTTTCCTTGGGTATTGGTTTGTTCAACTACAAGCCGAAATACCTAAGGTTCTTTCAAGCGAGTACCACTATATATATATATATTATTATTATATTATATATATATATATATATATATATATATATATATTATTATATTTTATATATATATATATATATATATATATATATATATATATATATATATTATTATTATTATTATTATTATTATTATTATTATATGCGCGGTACTTATTAGAAAGCGCTCAAGTGTGTATGTGTGTCTGCTTACCTCATCGGGTGTACGGACATGCATCTATGTTTGCGTTAGCACGAGTGACATCACGACGACGATTCCCCCCACTCCCATAATAACATCAATACACGCAATCTACATAAACCCAAAATTTAAAAAAAATTAAGCAGTTTGTCTGACGATCGCAAAAGCGTGAAACACTGGGTCACAAACTCACATCAATCCAACCAAATATATATATATATATATATATATATATATATATATATATATATATAGTAATCTGTTGCTATATAATTCAGTATATAATCCAAGTGAATCCTATAAATGCAATATAAAATATTAAAACCGATTCAAGCATAGATCTGAATATTTTTTTTATAATAAACAGAGCAATATATATCATACAATCGGAATTAAGATGTCATTATGTAAATGATCATTTTCTCCTTGTAAAATTAAATTTACAGGATTTTTCAGCCAATGGATGAGGTCATCCATTGACTGGTTGAAATATATATATATATATATATATATATATATATATATATATATATACACACATGCATATAAAGATATATGTTATACAGTAAAAATCCAAAATTAACTCACGTGGGCATAATCTATTTCAAACTGGCTCAATATTATACAAGTCTTCTTCAGCCCTAGAAGACTGGCATAATGTTTTGCCGGTTTGAAATAGACTATGCCCACATTAGTTAATTTTGGATTTTTGCTGTAAAATATATATGCCCTGCTATAATAAATACATTGCACTCTCTGTGTGCATCAGTTTTAATATTTTATATTACTAGGATATACCTGGATTGTATACAAACGGATCTATTATCTGTACTATATATATATATATATATATATATATATATATATATATATATATATATATTAAAGAAAAACAGACCACTTTCCATTATAATAATTTATTTCACCAGAGCCCTTTTAAAGGACTCCGGATCATCAGATAGCACGTCCAAAAATTAAATGAAAATTGATGGGTAGTGTAAGTTTTTGTAATTTAACAGAGAGTGTAATAGGAGTAGTTAGAGAGACATGGTAGAGTTCAGGGAGGGTTTAATTTAAAATCTCTCTCAATCATACTTAGTATTGGGGGAGGAGGAGTGACCAGACCTTGACCTATTTAAATGGTTAGCTTAACGGAAGTGATATATTGAAATGGGTGGGGAGAAGAGAGAAAATATATATATATATATATATATATATATATATATATATATATAGAGAGAGAGAGAGAGAGAGAGAGAGAGAGAGAGCGGCAGAGGCAGAAGGACTGACAGAGTGAAGAGCGGCATTCACTTTCTCACAACCGTAACATAGTTCCTTGTTTCTATAAATACTTTCATGGTAATTGTTCTGATAAACTTTCCTTTATGGTAACTATTGGCAGCAAGGTTTCATTTTACAGTTGAAATGGTGATTGTCATTTGTCTTATTTCCTGCACTTTCATTATCCTCTCTCCTTAATAAAGTCCTTTTTCTTTCTTATTCCGTATCATTCAGTGGCCACTTGCGTCTGAGTGGCTTTATTGCCTTTCTGCAAATGTAATGATTTAAAAAATGTGGTTGGTAATCTTTTGGTGCTACTTGCCTGACTAGATAAATTAATTAAGTGACAATGATTTGTCTAAAAACTCTCCTAGCCACCATCTTATCCATTAAACATAATGGATTGATAGCAATGAAATAGTTTTTCAATGTATCTGATGATGCAAGAGTAACCATGGAAAATAGAGTTACCCCATTAACAAGCCTATTAATGCAAATTACATTTAAACGACCTCAAGTGAAATTTGAACTCGGTTTGTTTTCCGATAACAGCTGCGGTGCCACGTGCCTCTATATACGTCTATCTCAATGCGTTTATATATATATATATATATATATATATATATATATATCTGCATGCCAGACTGTTTTAGTCTGTTCATATCTATCAATCTCAGTTTTTTTCATTCTTTCTTTCTATCTATATGTGTGTGCCTCGATGTCTCTCTCGCTCTCTCTCTATATATATATATATCCGGAGTGCTAATGGATACACAACCACGAAGTGCGCAGCTGATAAATGAAAGTTTGAATAGTCACTTATGAATATATATATATATATATATATATATATATATATATATATATATATATATATATATATATATTTGTGTGTGTGTAACTGTCTGAATGTCTGTTTTTTCTGTCTCAGCATTCATATGTTTGTTTCTTTCTCAAACTTTGTTAAAATCTATCCTTGTTTGGTCCTTTCTTTTTTCTTTCTTTCTATTCTTCTCGCTATCTATCTATCTATCTATCTTTATTTATTTATTCATTCATAACTGTCTATCAAGTTAACTAGCTAGCGATCTCTCTCTCTCTCTCTCTCTCTCTCTGTCTCTGTCACTCTTTATATATTTAAATAAGTTTTTGTGGTACAGAATTTAATAATAGATAGGAAAAGACAAAATCTATAAGGCATTTTTAAAAGAAAAAGCTAAAAAAACAAAAACAAAAAAACAAAAAACAAAAAAAAAAAACAACCGGTTTCGTCCCAGGACTTGTCAAGTTGATTTTTCTAGGAATAGAAAATTTAAAAAGTCGTGTAAATTAATTTAAATTAACGAATGGAATTGAATGAAAGAGGGAAAAAAATGAATTTCAAAAAACTAGAATCCAATAACAGTCAGACCCAGTAAGCATTCCCTCTGTTTACAAAGGGAAGGCTCAAGGGATCTGATATACAAGGACTCTAGAACCTTGAAGTGAAATGTGGCGTGGGACCTAGATAAAATCAAAAAACGGTCCACACTAAAATTAACCACACACTTCCTGCTATTTATTATATGCTCAGCAATAGCAGAGCCAGAACTATTGGTTTGTTGGCTCTTCCTGGCAGACGGATTAAAAATCCTGGGGGTATATATTAGGTTGGTGCAAAAATAATGACGGTTTTTGACGTTAAAAATACGCCAAAAACCGTCATTATTTTTGCACCAACCTAATATCAGAAATAAAAGTGTGAGCCTTAATATTACTAGACATATTAAAAACGAAGCAACCGGTTTCGCTCCCGCTTATCAGGCCTCCATGGGAGATTTAATTTAAATTAAAACACTAGAAAATGTCCAATGAGAAGAAAAAGTGGGGGGAAAAATGAAGCTAGAGACAAATAACAGCGAGACACAACAAACATTCACGCTGTTTACACAAGGAAGGTTTGCGATACCCGATGTAAAATGCTTCTAGCACCTTGAGGTGAAATAAAGAGTGTTACCGGGACAACACCGTGAACCAGTTCACACCTATAACTAAAATACCTATAACTGTTATATAACAAAAAAAAAAATACATATATATATATAATAATAAAAAATAAATAAATAAATACTACGTTACTTAAAAATCGAAAAACCGAAAACAGAAAATATACAAGTAAAATAAATTGACCTAAATTCATCCAAATGAATAAACAAACCAATCCCGATAAAGTTACCGTTAGAAAAACAAATAAAGATAATCAACCCAAATAAACACAAACTAAAAACTGTTCCTGCCAAAATAATAGTTAGAACAAACTACAACAATCAACCACCAAATCGAATAAATAGCTTTAATTAAATTCTCAAACCAAAACAAAACAAAACTATTGAATAAGTGATATAAACAAATTTTTACTACGTTAATAAAAACATTGATTAAAAAAAAAAATAAAAATAAAAATAAATAAATAAAATAAGAAACAAAAAATAAAAATAAATAAAAAAAAGCAAAATAATTTAACCCAAATAAATAAATAAACGACTTCCGGTAAAATAACCGCCATAATAGACTACCCACAATGCACCACAGACCCGTATGTATATAAATAGCCGAGAAAAATAACAGCACATGTGGCTTGACGATTGCATATAGCATAAAACAGACTGTCGCCTCTAAGTGTTGACTTCTATGTTCACTTTTATATATATATATATATATATATATATATATATATATATATATATATATATATATATATATATGAATTGTGCTTAGACAGCAATCCCTCATTTAGAAATGTTTTATTAAAGACGACGGACAAGGTACTGTGATTAAGCTATTTATAATTTTTTTGTGTTCGAACAAGTGTTTTCTTTTTTGGACGGAGACTGTGTAGAAACTGTCGAAATGTTCTGTAATTCCGAGCACTTTCGGCTATCCTTTTAACCATTATGAAGGATTTTTTTTTTTTTGACTTTCGTCATAACTTATCTTTATATAAGAGTTCGGATAATTTTTGATATTCTCTCTCTCATATATATATATGAAACAAAATGGTTATCGTTGTAGTGATGTTATAACATGCTTATGTTATAATTTTTGAATATATATTATTCACTCTACTTTGAGGACTTTTGAAGAAATAGTGTTTTTGTTTATCGGAATTCGGATATATATATATATATATATATATATATATATATATATATATATATATATATATATATAGTGCTGTTTGATAAAAGTGACTCACCTGATTTTTTTTACTAAACATATTTTTTGTCTATTGTTTTTGGGGGTTAAAATAATTTTTAATCTTACTAATATAAAGACCCCTTCCCGACCACCTAGGAAAAAAGTTTATTCACCCTAAGGTATTCTATTGATAATTATAAATTTGGATAAAAATAAAACTCAGGAAAAAACTCTGTGCAAAAAAGTGACTCATATATCGCATTCTAATGATTAAACTGGTAAATTTAAAGAGCTTTTGACAAAATATTGAAAACTATTTTACAATACACTCAGGACAATATTCTAGAGAATTCTAGAAAAGCTTAAATTAAATCTAGAGTATTCCAGACTATTCCAGACTATTCCAGAAAGCCTCATCCAGTATAAAAACAGCTTGGAATAGCCACTCAAGTCATTAGCCAGATGAAAGGGTACAAGCACGCATCAGAACCACTTAAGGCATCTATTATTGCCTTCTCAAAAGTAGGCAAGTCTACGAGAGAAATTGCAGAAATTGCTATAACCTCGCAATCAACTGTCTCTCAAGTGCTTAGGGCACATAATGATGCCACTCCTGCTCCAAGGAAGGAAACGAGGGGACGAAAGAAAAAGATTGATGAGAGAATTAGCAGGGTAATCAAGAGAGAAGTTTCGAAGAATAGGACTATAAATAGCCAAGAAATTGCAGCCAGTCTAAGCGAAGAGCAAGGTGTTAGTCTTGCCTCTTCAACAGTCCGTCAGTCGCTGTTAGAACAAGGCTACAAATCTTAAAAAGAAGGTTTAAGCCGCTAATAAGCAAAGCCAAGAGACTTGAATGGGCTCACTATTACAAAAATTTCACCGTAGAAGACTGGAAGAATGTGCTCTTCCCCGATGAAACGAAAGTTGAGCTAAATTCAAAGGATAAGGTGAGTCAACTTTATCGAACAGCACTATATATATATATATAAGCAATTCATCGAGTCTGAAAGAAACCTCAGCAGAATGCACTTGACGGCCGTTTCGTTCTATATTTGGGACACATCAGCAGTGCGCACCCACTACCGAGTATTGAAACCCCAAAAGTTAGGTTGTTAAGCAAACATCATACCAACTGTTCCAACGGGCCTCGAGGACGAAAAGATTGCAAATCAGACTCAATATAGCGCCGCTCGCTCACATATTCCGTGGTGGAACTCTTACTGAGTTCTCTGTAACCATAAGATTGTGCCTCCTGGAGCCATGCCACTCACTCTAGAGCACTATAGAATATTAGAAGCCGGTTCAAGCAATGCTATACACAGATAGAAATATATATATATATATATATATATATATATATATATATATATATATATATATATATTAATTAAAAGGTGCATTATATGTAATTATTGAACAATATAGTTCATGCCATATTCACGGAAAATTAGTAAAAAAGAATTCTCTTATTGCTCTATTTGTACAAAAACGCACAACTTTAAAATTTAAATTCAAACTCAGCGTTGCGACCGCACGTTCCAAAACAATAACACATTTCTCATAGCATTTTTTCGGATTACATCTCTATTTTCGTTGTCCTCTTATTACCGAGAAATAAAAACAAGAACAAAATCTACTTCCATACCTGATGATGTCTGTAGGAACAGACGAAAGCTTGTAAAAAATTAAAAAGACCTTATGCAACTGGAATTTATAAACGGGGTTCATATCATTCATATACAGGTTCGGGGTTGATGTATCTTATTTATATTGTTTGCGACGTATGAATGATTCATGAATTTATAATATATATATATATATATATATATATATATATATATATATATATATATATATATATACCTGTTTGTCCATATCTCTAGTCTTACCGTTCTATCTCACACTATGTTCCTGTCTGTCTGATTCTTTCTTTCTTTCTCGCTCTTAATCTCTCTCTCTCTCTCTCTCTCTATCTATCTATCTATCTATCTATCTGCCTGTCTTGTCAATATACATTCACACGCTTAAGACACAGGTTCACATGTAGGAATGGTCCTGAGTTTCATCCATACATTGAATTAATCGTTCAAGCTCTCAGAACTGATGTTTTAGACGATTTTGGCAAAATAATTGGGATAATAAAATTAAAATAAAATACAAATGCCCCAAATTTAAGCAGATGCTAAGATAGCAGAGTGATCAACAAAACGAATACATGGTAAACAACTGTATGATCAAAGGCGAAGAAGATATTATGCCTCAAGGTGACATGGTGGTTAAACTCTATAGCCAACGAAAATTGGATTGCAAAGCCATTCGCTGTTGATAACACCAGAGCGGTAAACACGTTGACTAGATATAAAGACAAGGTTAAACATATTTGATTCGTTTTGATCGGGCGATATACAAGGGGATAATCAATGTTAACACGGTTGTAAACAAATTTTGCGCGACGTGTGAAGGGGTCTAAATATTAATGCTAATTATGATAATATAGGGAAACATTCAGCATTTATTGACCAAACAGCCATTTCGGCTAAATTTATAATATATTCCTGTCTCAAGTTTATTATTAGGTTGGTGCAAAAATAATGACGTAATAAAGTCGTTTTTTGACGTTAAAAAATACGTCAAAAAACGACATTATTACGTCATAATATTTGCCCCAACCTAATAACTATGATCACTCTTTCCGGTATTGATGGCGACTTCGGTCCTGAAATTTGTTAAAAGCAGTGTGGAACGTCAACATCATATTGATGTCATTATTTTCCCTACCAGCTGGTATGCATTTTAGTTGTTGCTACAGCTTAAAATGCTAAAGAGATGTGGTTCTGGAATGAACATGTGAGCAAACGGCAAGTTTTAGAGAAAATGATAAAAAAAAAGAAAATATATACTTAACAACAGGAAGAGAAAATTTAAATTTCTGGGGCACATAATGAGGAAGGAGAGCTTGGAAAACCTGTTACACACAGGGCAGATTGAGAGCAAGAGGAAGAGAGAGGAAAACAATGCATGAAATGTGAACGAGTTTCAGAAATTGGATAGTAAAACAAGGTTGAGAAAATACAATTTATTTAGAGCTGCAAAGGACTAAAAATTGTGGAGAGGGAGGCATGATCGCCTACGTCCTCAGGGGACACTGCACATAATGAAGAAACACCAATTCACGATTTTTAAAGAAGGATGGTCCTGACTATTTAAGATCATGACTCGAGTTTTCAGGTTAATGTTTTGGTTTTATAGCAATTGGAAATGTTTGAAACTATCCCTAGACTTGATCTGACGAGGCTATTTAAGAACATCACTCGAGTTTTCAGATTAATGTTTTGGTTTTGTAGCAATTGGAAATATTTGAAACTATCCCTAGACTTGATCTGACGGGGCTATTTAAGAACATGACTTGAGTTTTCAGGTTAATGTTTTGGTTTTGTAGCAATTGGAAATAGTTGAAACTATCCCTAGACTTGATCTGAGGAGGTTATTTAAGAACATAACTTGAGTTTTCAGGTTAATGTTTTGGTTTTGTAGCAATTGGAAATATTTGAAACTATCCCTAGACTTGATCTGACGGGGCTATTTAAGAACATGACTTGAGTTTTCAGGTTAATGTTTTGGTTTTGTAGCAATTGGAAATATTTGAAACTATCCCTAGACTTGATCTGACGAGGCTATTTAGGAACATGACTTGAGTTTTCAGGTTAATGTTTTGGTTTTGTAGCAATTGGAAATGTTTGAAACTATCCCTAGACTTGATCTGACGGGGCTATTAAGAACATCACTCGAGTTTTCAGATTAATGTTTTGGTTTTGTAGCAATTGGAAATATTTGAAACTATCCCTAGACTTGATCTGACGGGGTTATTTAAGAACATGACTTGAGTTTTCAGGTTAATGTTTTGGTTTTATAGCAATTGGAAATACTTGAAACTATCACTAGACTTGATCTGACGAGGCTATTTAAGAACATGACTTGAGATTTCAGGTTAATGTTTTGGTTTTGTAGCAATTGGAAATATTTGAAACTATCCCTAGACTTGATCTGACGAGGTTATTTAAGAACATGACTTGAGTTTTCAGGTTAATGTTTTGGTTTTGTAGCAATTGGAAATATTTGAAACTATCCCTAGACTTGATCTGACGGGGCTATTTAAGAACATGACTTGAGTTTTCAGGTTAATGTTTTGGTTTTATAGCAATTGGAAATATTTGAAACTATCCCTAGACTTGATCTGACGAGGTTATTTAAGAACATGACTTGAGTTTTCAGGTTAATGTTTTGGTTTTGTAGCAATTGGAAATGTTTGAAACTATCCCTAGACTTGATCTGACGGGGCTATTTAAGAACATGACTTGAGTTTTCAGGTTAATGTTTTGGTTTGTAGCAATTGGAAATATTTGAAACTATCCCTAGACTTGATCTGACGAGGCTATTTAGGAACATGACTTGAGTTTTCAGGTTAATGTTTTGGTTTTGTAGCAATTGGAAATGTTTGAAACTATCCCTAGACGTGATCTGACGGGGCTATTTAAGAACATCACTCGAGTTTTCAGATTAATGTTTTGGTTTTGTAGCAATTGGAAATATTTGAAACTATCCCTAGACTTGATCTGACGGGGCTATTTAAGAACCTGACTTGAGTTTTCAGATTAATGTTTTGGTTTTATAGCAATTGGAAATACTTGAAACTATCACTAGACTTGGTCTGACGAGGCTATTTAAGAACATGACTTGAGATTTCAGGTTAATGTTTTGGTTTTGTAGCAATTGGAAATATTTGAAACTATCCCTAGACTTTATCTGACGAGGTTATTTAAGAACATGACTTGAGTTTTCAGGTTAATGTTTTGTAGCAATTGGAAATATTTGAAACTATCCCTAGACTTGATCTGACGGGGCTATTTAAGAACATGACTTGAGTTTTCAGGTTAATGTTTTGGTTTTATAGCAATTGGAAATACTTGAAACTATCACTAGACTTGATCTGACGAGGCTATTTAAGAACATGACTTGAGTTTTCAGGTCAATGTTTTGGTTTTGTAGCAATTGGAAATATTTGAAACTATCCCTAGACTTGATCTGACGAGGTTATTTAAGAACATGACTTGAGTTTTCAGGTTAATGTTTTGGTTTTGTAGCAATTGGAAATACTTGAAACTATCCCTTGACTTGATCTGACGAGGCTATTTAAGAACATGACTTGAGTTTTCAGGTTAATCTTTTGGTTTTGTAGCAATTGGAAATGTTTGAAACTATCCCTAGACTTGATCTGACGGGGCTATTTAAGAACATGACTTGAGATTTCAGGTTAATGTTTTGGTTTTGTAGCAATTGGAAATATTTGAAACTATCCCTAGACTTGATCTGACGGGGCTATTTAAGAACATGACTAGTTTTCAGATTAATGTTTTGGTTTTGTAGCAATTGGAAATATTTGAAACTATCCCTAGCCTTGATCTGACGGGGCTATTTAAGAACATGACTCGAGTTTTCAGGTTAATGTTTTTGTCTTGTAGCAATTGGAAACGTTTGAATCTAGCTCTAGACTTGATCTGACGGGGATTTTTAAGAACATGACTCAAGTTTTCAGGGTCTTTTGCTTTTCAATTTCAGTGTCACGGTTTCCGTTCTCTGTTAAGATTTTCTAGATATTTAAACTCTTGTATTTGTTTGATTTTACCATCCCCACTTAGTAATTTGCATGCTGAGCTCTCCCTTTTACTAACAACCATGTATTCTATCTTTTTTCCAATTGTTGGTTAGTCCTTTCTTCTCGCTTTCTTTCACTCCCTTCTGTGGGAGTGTTTTTACTTTCCTTTCTGTTTTTGCAATCAAAACTGTATCATCTGCATATCTTTTTCTTTTTATGCACCGTATCCCTTCAGGCCGTAGGAGATCATGGCTCTCCATTTCCTCCTATTCCTTGTAGCATGCAATAAATTTCATACCTCCGCCACCTCCGCCACCTCCGCCAGACCACTTTTTGTCATCCACTTGTTTCAGCCTGCCAGGATGTCATGCGTTGCTTTCCCTTGTCTCTCCCCCTATTCGACCTGTGCGTTTCAGATTCTCCAGGCCCTTCTTTCTGATTACGTGTCCCAGAAATTTAATTTGCCTCTTCCTGATGTTAAGTATAAGCTTCTTCCTTGTTTGCATACTCTCCAAAACCTTATCGTTGCTCACACGCTCGGTCCATGATATCATTAGCATCCTTCTATAGAACAATATCTCCGTTGTCTCGAGTCTCTTCTAGATCTTTGAGGAGACCTTTCAACATTTGCTGCCGTAAAGGAGGATAGATGTCATGTTCAGTACTCTTTTCTTTGGTAACAAAGAAATCCTCTTATCTCGCAATACTTTGCCCAGTTTTTGAAATGAATCTTTGGCCATTCCAATACATCGGATCCCAGCGTTGCACTTACCGTCCCTCGTCGAAAGACTTCCCAGATATTTAAACTTCCGCACCTGATTGATTTTAGTGTCCTCGACCTGCAAACCGCATTTCGGGTTCATCCTTTTATTGATGACCATGCGTTATGTCTTCTTGCAGTTTATGTGTAGGCCCGTATGTTGTTAAAATTGTGCCTGCTAATAATGAATCCCAGTAAGACATCTTATTTTCTCAGTATAGGGTGAATAAGTCCGGTGAAAGGACACATTGTTGTCTTACACCTCTTTCTATTTTTGTGCATTTACTGAATTAATTTTCTTTACGCATATAGGCGGTTTTCTGCCATTATAAGTTCTGGATTATTCTAATACCCTTCATAAATATGTCAAGGACACATATTCAAAAAAAAAAAAAAAAGGTTCAACCTGTTGTGAATTCTGTGTCGTTTTATTGCAAACATTTTTGCTGGCAATGATTGATATACCGATAGATATACCGATAGATATAAGTGCCAGTTTGCGTATTTAGTAACTGAGAACTGTACTTGGTTTTCGCTGTAACATTTTCGAACTAGCAATGTAATTAATATTCACCACTGAATTAAGTGCATTGACAAAAAAGTAGGTTACGTTGCGTGCTTACTGGTGTAATTATTTTAGCTATTTGCTTTTCCACGTTGCCAAAAACGGTAACAAAAAAAAGTGTAAATTGTCGTAAACGAAGCGGACATTTTACGTGAATCAATAAATAAATTACAAATTGCTTCAATTGACTAATAATTCATTGCAAACCATTTTGCTCACGAAATACATCATTAATAATATTAATATACTGCAAATGAAATATGGAAAAGAAGGAATGTCATGACCAAGTAATGACGCAAGCCTTAATGACAGCGTGAAAATACGTTACTATTGATTTGGTTATAAATTCTTTGGTTATAACTTCTTCTATATGCTGTGTCCTTTCATGACGTTAACGATCATGGCTCTCCACGATTTTCTGTCTTTTGTAGATTTTAGTATTTTTTCTTTATGTTATCTCTTCTAAACCCTATTCGGCCATCCATTTACACAAGTTCATCAGGTAAGTTATGCGATGTTATGTATTGTCACTCTTGCCTTCAATCTCTTCTGTGAGTGTCAAATTTTCCAAACCTCTCTTTTCCTCGTAATTTTAACTGTCTTATTTTTGGATCTGTAGTGAGTAGAAAACGCCGAATATCGACTTTAGAAGCTTTCTTCTGCTAAACGGATCTTTAGTTGTTTAAACAGACTTTTGTGCAGTGGTTAGTATCGAAATTAGTAGGACGCTTTAGTTTATTATTACCACACCTCCCTTTCGAATATTTTCATTATCTATAGCAGATGTGCTTTTGCCTAATATTTTCGTCTTATTCGATGTTTTTTCTTTTTTTTTTTTCTGCAATGTATACATTTAGATTTAATCAATCAAAACAGATACTCAGTGGTAGTTAAATCTCCACCTTGTATATATGTCTTTTTATAAATTACTGTTGATCTGAATAAAAAAGAATTACAGAAATGATCAACAAACCTGACATCTGTCAGCTGAACTTAAAGTAGGACTGGTTAGTTTATTATTATTGCAAGTATAAGTGTCCTTTTTGTTTCCATTTTCTCTTAAACTTCCTCCTGGCTCAAATGTTCGGCCGTCCTGGGTAAGACGATAAACTACATCCGCGTCCTGGGTAAGATGATAAACTACCTGCAACAGCAAGGCTTCTGATCAGGCGGTTTTGGAGAGCGTGGAACCACCTATTAATTGCTGGTGTTCCCAGGTCCACCCTGACCCGGGGTGGTAGTACCTGTTGCAGTCCCAGCTATGGGTAAATAGTTGAGCCCCAAACTAGGGTCAAAACACTATGAAATTACACTTTATAGGTTTTAATACCAGAAATACACTTTATAGGTTTTAATACCAGAAATACTTCGTAAAATTATTACCAGCAATAAATCTTTGAAAAATTATTACCAGCAATACATTATTACCTGTAATGCATTTTTGAAAAAAATATTACCAATTATAAATTAAAAAAAAACAATAGCAGCTATACATTTAAAAAAATATTACCAGCAATAAAAATCTTATCGTCATTAAGTAACCCATTGAGATTAATATGCCGTAAACCAAACCAAATTAAATGTTCGGTATATGTTATGCTCACCATCCTTCTGTAGAACCTCATTTCTGTTGCTTCAAGTTCTTTCTTCATCTCTAAAGAGATCATCCATCATTCATTGACATATAAGAGGACTGATATTATGCAATATTTCAGTCCGTTTTTTTTGTTTTGTTTCTAACGAAATATTCCCGTTACTTTGCATAGCTTTTGGAAAACACTTTTCGCTATCCCAATGCGCCTTCTCATTTCAGTGTTACACTTTCTTTCCTGTTAGAACATTTTCTAGATATCTAAATTGTTGTACTTGTTTGATTTTGAAATCTCTAATTTGTAATTTCCATGTTGGGTTGTTAGTTTTCTTAACAACCTTACATTCTGTCATGGCCGGTTAAAAGATAAATGATACACATGAATGATTAAATATGAACTCCTTCCTGCCATAATACTCTTATAACTCTTGTGGCCAGTGCTGCTGGAATGTTTAACCAGGCTTCATGAAGTCTAAGGAAAGCGGGTTCGAATAGCGTCGTGAGTTTATTTTTCCTTTCTTAGCCGAGATATTTCTTGATTGGCGTAGAGTAGTGTCGAGAATCGTTACGATAAAAAAAAAATTTAAGATCAAAGAATTGTCAGTGAAAATTTAATAATTGTTTTCAAAGCATCATCTTATAAAAAAGAAAAACATAATGAAGATATATTAAAAATGATTTTATTGCAAACATCATGAACAAAATACACATCGATTCTTCGAAATGCCCATCCAATCCCTCAAACACTCTCTCAAGCGATTCTATTTAAACAAGGGCAGCATGTGTCAGTCCAGCCTGGCCTGACATTTGTCTGTACTGGATTTTTCATTATTCTAAAAAAATATGTTCGAAACAAAGAAAAGAGTACGGAACTGTTATGTAATAACAATATTCCGCTTTGTAAGTGAATGTTGGACAATTCCCTAACAAGTGAAGAGAAAACTGGAGACAACAAAAATTTGGTTCTACAGAAGGAAGCTGAGTATACTATGAACGGTGCGTCTAGGTAAGGAAGAAATCTTTTGCCTCAAGTTTCTTTTTCACCTCTAAAGAGATCGTCCAGCATTAGTTCCGTTCGTTTTTTTTTTAGTTTCTAACGAAATTTTCCCGTTTCTTAATACTTTGCTTAGCTTTTGGAAGACATCTTTCGCTATCTCAGTGCGACTTCAGATTTCAGGGTCACATTTTCCGTCCTCTATTAAAACCCTTTCCATATATTTAAAAATTGAGAAAGGAAAGGATCGTCAGTAATCAGGTACTTATTACAATGCATCTTCGGATTTCGTTGTTTTCCTTTTCTTTCTGTGTTAAAAGTTTTCCCAGATATTTACATTGTTTGATTTTGTCATCTCCATTTTGTAATTTGAATATTGGGCGCTCCCTTTTGCTTACAACCATGCAATATTTAAAAATTGAGATAGGAAAGTATTTTAAAACATTAATAATTAAAAAAAGATGAGTGTTATCATTTACCACCGCCTGATGAGATGCTATGATATGCATTGAAACATGAGTGCATTGGTGTAGCGGTTTTATATATTGTTATGGGAAGTTACCTATAACGATAATAGACTCTTCCTGACACTATAAATACTGCGCCTCTCAAGTGGTATGACGAATGAATGGTGCAACGAGCATCAGGTCATAACTGTTGAACTCTCTGCTTTGGCAGAGAGGAACCCAGACGAAGCTTTGCCAAAAGGCAAGGTTTCGTCCGGGGAGGTAAACAGGCCATGAACCCGTCTAGGCGGGTTCAAAGGGTATATTTTTGGCCGAGGCTACGGGATCGGGAAACCCACGTTAAACTTGGCCTTGTGCCACATGCAACCCTCGTGGGGGGTGGCTAGATACCGAATGAATGGTGTAACGAGTCGAGACAATATTAGTTCACTCTAAACCAGACGGATAGTCATTACTAATACCTTCAACTTCTTGTACTATATTTCTGTTGTAATATATCTTTGTTATTCTACTCTTGTGTTCGTGCTGTTCTTCCTTGGACCATAACTGTGGAGCGAGGATATTGGACCATAACATATATGTTCAAATGTAATATCGGATAATAAAGAAGTATATATATATATATATATATATATATATATATATATATATATATA
>OZ010608.1:29598091-29625591 GCA_963932145.1 Acanthosepion lycidas | reverse complement strand
ATATATATATATATATATATATATATATATATATATATATATATGTGTGTGTGTGTGCGTGTGTGTGCGTGTGTATACACACACGCACACACACGCACACACACACACACAAACATATATATTTCAACTGAAATTAAAGCCAACGTACGAACTTTAGAACAGCTCATGATTCACTGTCTGTACATAGGTGCATACACATACATGTATATTTTTTAATATTTTATATATATATATACTGCCAGTAAGCAGCTTTTGGACATGCTCATACTTTTATAATATATATATATATATATACATATATATATATATATATATATATATATATATATATATATATATATATATATATATATAAAATCAACGTTTAAGTTATATATAAGTTTCAAAGTTTATATAAGTTTCAAACACACACACACACACACACACATATATATATATATATATATATATTATAAATTAATTGATTTAAAATATGTTTTTTCGCTACACAGTTCTAACCATGTTTCAAAAATGGAAGCTAAATTTACATTGAGCACTATTTTGTAAAAAATAAAAAAATCTATAAGAACCCCGGATTATATATCTTACTGTTCTTTCTTTTTATTTATTTATTTATATATATATATATATATATATATATATATATATATATATATATATATATATATATATAGCTTAATCAACGAAGCTTTCCATGACCGATATATAAATTAATTAATTAAGAAATAGACAACCTTATGTTTCCATAACTATAATTTATTTCCCCAGAAAATGTATTTTTCCTGGTTCATCCTTTCACATCTCTAATTACACACACACACACACACACACACACACACACATACACACACACACACATATATATATATATATATATATATATATATATATATATATATATATATATATATTATAAAATCTACTATGAATGTACGCTATATTTATGGGTTAAAGTGCTCAATATCAGGGATAGAGTGTATGTAAATATTAAACTGGAACATTGAAGTCAATACCCAGGGGCGACAGTCTGTTTCATGCTAAACGCAATCTTCAGGTTATATGAGATGTGTTTATTGCTTGACTATTTCGTGATGCATTATTTCAGTGATGCATTGTGAGTAGTCTATTGCATTGCATTGGGAGTAGTCTATTGCATTGCATTGTGAGTAGTCTATTGCATTGCATTGTGGGTAGTCTATTGCATTGCATTGTGAGTAGTCTATTGCATTGCATTGTGGGTAGTCTATCGCATTGCATTGTGAGTAGTCTATTGCATTGCATTGTGGGTAGTCTATCGCATTGCATTGTGAGTAGTCTATTGCATTGCATTGTGGGTAGTGTATTGTATTATTCTAACGGTTATTTTGGTGGGCTATAACGGTTGTGTTTCGAATTATTATAGGGGATATTGAATTGGAATAATTGTGGATCTGAATGCAGTTCTTTTGCTATTTATCCTCTTGTTAATTATTTGTTTTATGTATTTATTATTATGTTTTATTATGTTTTATTATTGTTTGTTATTGCTAAGTTTTCTTTGTTTGCGCGTGTGGTTTGTTAATTTGTTTTATCATTTACTTATTTTTTTTGTTTTTGTTTTTAATCTCCCAAATATGTTTAGAAAGGATTGCGCTGTTTGCATATTTATTATTTCTAAAGGATTTTTTTTGTATGTGTAGGTTTTTGTTTCCAGGATCATTCAGGTACTCCTATCTATGTATATATATATAGATACGTTTAATTAAAAACGACTGAAAAGTTACTGTGGTTGGTTTTACTTTAGTTATTGGCTGCCAGGTCATGTAATTTAATAATTGTGTATTTGGGCAGCAATCCCTCTTCTATAAACGTTTTATTAAAAAATCTATGCAACAGTCAATGGGAGACTACTCCTCTATCTTTCCCAAGAAGTCATAGCAATTCATATATAATAAACAAAAGAAATCTATGCAGAAGAAAATATGTACAGAAGGCAACGAGAAACTACTCCATCTTTCCTATGAAAGTATGTCAATTCACAGATAAAAAGCAAAGTAATCTGTGGAGAAGTCAACGGAAAATCACTGCGTCTCATTTCCAAAGGATGCATGGCAATTTATAAATAATAAAAATATAATAGGTGAAAAGTCTTATTGCAATATGCCATTGAAAAGACCAAGATTCAATTCCGACATCACTCAACTGCTGATCATTTATACCCATTGACCCGAAGCCAGACTGAAGTAATAGATGAATACATTACAATGACAATTAGAATTGTCTTCATTTACTCACTTAATGTATTCATTATAGTTCCATTGATGAAAGGATGTGTTCAGGTTAGGCCTTTCACAATGGAAAATATTAGGTTGGTGTAAAAATAATGTCGTTTTTTTCACATAGTAACATATGTGAGAAAACGACATTATTTTTGCACCAACCTAACAGTTACATTTGTTATGATTTCGTCTGATTTTATACGTGGGAGTTTCGCCTCGTTCTAGTTTGCATTCGGTGTGATTTTTTTTTTAATTTATTTTTCGCGGCACTTTTATTTTCATTTCAAATGACGTATGCGACTTTGACATCCCAAGTGAAATTCGTGGACAGCTGAAGTTTCGTCATCTATTT
Source organism: Acanthosepion lycidas (assembly GCA_963932145.1). Taxonomy (NCBI): domain Eukaryota; kingdom Metazoa; phylum Mollusca; class Cephalopoda; order Sepiida; family Sepiidae; genus Acanthosepion; species Acanthosepion lycidas. The sequence continues at coordinate 29,622,981 of OZ010608.1, read as the reverse complement.
TTCAGGTTTTGTTTCGTGATTGAAATATTAATTAATTCTGACGTCTCGTTTGTCATTCAAGAGTAATTATCATTCTGATCATATACAGGGGTTTGCTGGAAAGAAAAAAACAAACAAACAAAAAACAGATACAGACCCACAATGAACAGGGAAACGGAAAACGCTAACAGTAAAAAAAATCCAATTCTTTCTCGAAGCATTTCATATCGATAAAAATATGAGACAAGAAATGTAAACGGAGTCATATTAGGACACTGCAATTAGATAGATAGATAGATAGATAGATAGATAGATAGATAATGCACATATTAAGATAGCTAGCTAGCTAGCTAGATAGATAGATATGAACAGAATGAAATAGATAGACAGATAGATAGATATGAACAGAATGAGATAGATAGATAGATAGATAGATAGATATGAACAGAATGAGATAGATAGATAGATATGAACAGAATGAGATAGATAGGAACAGAATGTGATAGATAGATAGATAGATAGATAATGGACAGAATGAGATAGATAGATAATAAACTAAGGCACCTGTGAAAATAGATAGATAAACAGATGGATAAGAGACTAACGCACCTATGAATATATATACACGCACACACACATATAAACATATATACACACAGACGCATATATATTATATATATATATATATATATGTATGTATGTATGTATGTGCAGAGATAAAAGACTAACGCACCTGTGAACATAGATATCAAACTGATGAAGATGTGAATAAATCGATATATATATATATATATATATATATATATATATATATATATATATATATATATATATATATATATATATATTATTATTATTATTTTATATGCACAGTACATATTCGAAAGCGATCAATATCAATGATAGAGCTAACATATTCCGTTGTATGGACATGAGTTGTGACCCTGAGTTTCACACTTTTGCGATCATCAGACAAACTGGTTTATTTTTAAAAATATTGTATCTATTTATGTATGTTTGTTTGATTATGTTTGATGGTGGGAGGGTGAAATTCTCCTTAGTGTTCGTTTGGGATGACACTCTCACGCACACATACATACAGGTATACGCATTTGTGTGAACTAATATACGTACACCTGTTTTTATGTATGTGTGTGTGAGAGTGTCATTCCATATATATATATATATATATATATATATATATATATATATATATATTAGGTTGGTACAAAAATAATGTCGTTTTCTCACATATGTGAGAAAACGACATTATTTTTGCACCTACCTAATATATATATATATATATATATATATATATATATCACTCCTGCTCACCCAATACAAAGTATGCTTGAGAGAGATATGAAATTAATCCCTTCCTATATTCTACCATGTCTCTCTAACTACTCCTTTTACACTCTCTGCTAAATTACAAAAACTTACACTACCCATCAATTTTAATTTCATTTTTCGTTTCATTTCATTTTTGGAAGTGCTATCTGATGATCCGGCGTTCTTTAAAAGGGCTCTGGTGAAATAAATTATTATAATGGCACCTTAAAGTGGTCTGTTTTTCTTATATATATATATATATATATATATATATATATATAATTTAAAAAATGGCGGGCCGCATTCTTTAAAAGGAACCTTTTTCATCCAACACTTCTTTAGAACAAAAAATCAAAATCGATGAAAGTGAAAACGTGCACGGGGACATTAATAGATGCCATTAAAGTAAATTTATTACTAAAACAACAAAATATTGTAATTAGTAAGTATAAAATAGAACAAAATCGTGCTGACGGCCCCAGCCACGAGCCAATGCGAACGAATCCTGCTTCAGTCGGAACAAAGTTGGTCGATGAACCTTAATATGAATAGCTTTTAAACAATGTAAATGTTTTGCCGGCCGTGCTTTGTGCAGTAGCCTAACCTCCTTGTCTGAATGTTTTAACTGCAACCCAGATTGTTCAACAAATATAGTCCAATCGCTGACTCACAAACCGACTGAGTTATGTGAATACTTTCGCTGACTCTACCCTTTCATTGTATAGGTATATGATGTCCAATTCGGGTCGCTAAACGCAAGTTAATTCGCCCTAAATAGTCAGGCTCGCATTGATATTTAAATTGTTAACAGAACTGTTTTTCACCCATCTTAATCGGAAGACGGGAGCACGGAAATAGAATCAAAGATAACAGGCAACTTGACACCCTATTGGCAAGTGTATGACTACTCCTACCCAACCATTACCTTACATTCCGCCGTTCGTTTAGCAACATTCTCCGGATAACCGTTACCCCTAAAAATATTGTAAATTTCACCAATTCCCCCACCAATTAACAAGGTGTACATACCATCAAGAAAGATTAATATACGGGTTTAATTTTATAAAACTTCTTCCCGTTAAGACTAATAACTTCCACCCTCCCCTAACCACTGTCTCGTGCCTTTCGTCTGACTGAAACATTGAAATGGATAAATTCTGTTTTAGATTTTCGACGTTTTTTTTTTTTTTTTTTTTTGTAGCTGTCACAGTTAAATTTCTAATTCCGACACGAACTCAGTCTATACCGGGGTTGAATAAAACTATTCCCCATATAAGGTAATTTTTAATTTTATTGTGTACTATATATATAATCTTTAGGACCGAAACTGTGAGATGCTATATGTTGTTTCATTCTATCAGCAAACAGTAACTTCACTTCGTTGCAATCAGACGTGTCGCTCTGGTACAGCCGGAAGTAATAATTCCTGTGGGCTATAGTAGGCAAGCATACAGGTGAGAATCAAAGAGATAAATGTGATTTAACTTGGTATTTCATTGCTTGAATGAAAGCATCGTTGCCGGCACAGGAGAAGGCCTCAGATGCGCATTTTTGAACGGGATGATTAAAAACTTCATTGTAAGTCACGAGCGAAATCATGGCATGAGTCCCAATCTGTTTGTTGATAATAGAAAGATATTCTGTTGGTAGGAGGTTCTTAATTGGTGGGGAGAGCGGAACTAAATGTTTACAGACACTACCGCTTGATCAGAGTTGCCAAGAGGGCAGAGCTACGTAGTACGACAAGGGTCAGGGATAGAGGTAAAAAGAGAAGCCTGTTCGTCAGGGTTACTGAGAAAAGGCATGAAGAGGTCAACCTCTGAGAGAAAGATTCAGTAGTTAAGAAATTAAGTATATGGGTGCCAACGAGATCCGTGACAGAGTATTTAAACCACCTGTTATGGTGGCTATTAAAGTCACCGAACACAAATATGTTTGCAAACGGGTTTAGGGAGATGGCCTTGTCTATATTATCGAAAATACTATCTAGAAATAAAAAAAATAAACAATAGACAAAAAGGGCCCACTTTAATTAAAGCGAGAAATTGAGGATATCGATACTAGATGAGATTTCAAGACATTCATAATGTTTCAACACAGAAAAGCAAGAAGATCAAGCAGGAATATAAAATTCAAGCAGTAAATTAAATTTTACTAAACAACGAAATACTTAAAAAGAAATTACAATTATAGGCACAGTGAAGAAAACGATATGAAAATTGTTCTATCAGCAAAATAAGGAATTCCAAACGGAACAAGATGTTTTACTGGGGAATTGGAAAAGCAGTTATAGAAGTAAAAAAGCTACCATCGATTGAAAAAGTGCAAACATTTTGGGAGAATATTTGGAGCAATCCAAAGGAATATAATCTCAATGCATGGTGGATCACACAGAAACAAGAAAGAATGAAGGATAAACCTCTGCAAGAATGGAAAAGTATATCCAAGAATAATCTTAGGCAAGCTCTAAAATCCCCAAAATGGAAATCCCAAGGAATTCACAAGGTACCCAACTTTTGGCTCTATCATCTGTCAACAATTCATAAAACTCTTTCACAAATTTTATCAATGTTAATTAATGACCTAAATAAAATTCCAGAATGGATCTCTGAAGGTATTACATATTACCTACCAAAAAAGGGTGAAACAGATGATCCAAAAAATTATAGGTCAATAATATATGTCTGTCCAACACATAAAAATTGATCACGAAATGTATTTACTCTTTTCTTGATGAAAACAATATTCTTCCTCTGGAACAGAAGGGATGACGAAGAGGTTTATATGGTTGCAAAGATCAACTACTAATAAACAAAAGGATCCTGGAATATTACAGGAAAATGATAGAACTCTCAGGATAGATTTGATTAAATTACAGTAAATCCTTTGATCGTGTGCCACACTCTTGGATCCTGAAGACTTTGGAAATATACAAAGTTTTCTCGGTGATAGTAAATTCTTTAAATATCGCATGAAACTGTGGAAAACACATTATACCTCAATCACACCAAAGGTACTGCTTCTTCCAATTGTTTGTATATTCGACGAGGAATCTTTCAAGGAGACTCCCTGTCACGCCTTCTGTCCTGTCTGTCTTTAATTCTACTTTTACGTGAACTAAACAGTAATATCTAGGGATACAAAGTAAAAAAGAAAATCTTTAATAATTTATTCTACATGTATAATATCAAACTTCTTTGTCAAAGACGACAATGAGTTGAAAGGGTATCCTCAATAGTGTAAAATGTCTCAGTGATGACATCGGTATGGATTTCGGATTAGCTAAATGTGTAGAAGTAACATTAAAAAAAAGGGAGAGTTACATAAACACACACTAAGTACGTGTATATTTTGTCTCAAAGATTAAGTAACTAAAACAAAATGAGCTCTAGGAGTCAGTGAAGGAGATGAAATATAGCATAACCAAATAAAAGAGAATGTAGGAAAATAATACTATAGGCGTGAGAGTCTGTTGTTAAATGCCGAATTGAATTCACAGAAGAGAATATTAGCCATAAACACTTTTACCGTCTCTGTGCTGCAATACGGCATTCAATATCCTTAACTGGACCACATTTGACATTAAGCGACTAGAAGTCAAAACGAGAAAGTTTCTCACTTGCCACTGTATGCGTCATCCTCGGCTAATGTTGATCGTCTCTACTTGCTCAGATCCGAAGGAGGCAGAGGATTAGTTCAACTAGAACTGTCTTACAAAACCACAAAGATACCCAGAAACTACAGAAGACTGGATCGTGATCTGTGTCAAAGAACATGAAAGAAATAAGAAACTATATTCAGTAAAGTAGGGAGCCAAAAAATTCAAAAGGGACTCTCAATTGGGCGAAGAAGTGCAAATATACCATAATACACCCACTACAGCGGCAAAAAACCTAAAAAAGAAAGCAAATGCAATGTACAAAATGCAGAAACAATGGTAAGATACGCTGACCATACCAAACAAGCTGATGTAGACAAACCCCATACTCATTAGTTGTTACGTAGTATAAGATTAAAAATTAAAACCTTTCTTACTTCACAGGACAATGGCTTGCTAACTAGAAATTACCAAGCACTAATGCCGAAAAATTGTGTTAGACTAAAATGTAGATTTTGTGATAAATATGCAGAAACAGTTGGCCAACCTGTATCAAGTTGCACGGTACTGGTACCCATTGAATATAAAACACGGCATGAGAGTATTGACTAATAACCTCTACTGGAAAATATGCAACTTTCACGGAAAGGAAACTGCAAGAAATTGTTCTGAATACCACCCAAAACCGGTTACACGCATATGAACCGAACAATTTTATGGGATTATACAATAGTCACAGACCGAACAATCAACTCTAATCGTCCAGACATCGTGATCAAAGACCGCAAAAACAGGAACGGCCTTCTTATTGTCATGGCCGTTCCTGCAGACTTTAATGTATCTTTGAAGATCATCAAAAATCTATCAAAGTACAAAGTCTTTGAAATCAAAATCTGAAAAATGTATCACGTGAGGACATCAAAAACTCCAGTTGTAGTTAGAGCTCTTTGCTTTGATATGGAAAGCTTCCGACAGACCCATTGAATGGATATCTGGTAGCCCAAGCCTTAAAGAAATACCCCCCCCCCGCAAAAAAATATGCACTCAAAAGTATAGATCACCCACCGAAGTGCTTTATATATATAAAATGTGTCTGATTTTAGGATTTAAAAAAAATGCTCAGTGGAAAATGTCATGATGCCATTTCTAACCTTAGGTCTCTGGTTGGGACCCGGAAAGAAATGAGTACACAAGAAATCAAAGGAATAATAATAATAATAATAACATCAGCGCAATCGTAGATCGACTGCAGTCGAGATTATAGAGTCATTGTGTACTCTATGATTATGTCAATGACTGCATAGAATGTGCTAATTCAGGGCTATATACGATTTTTAAATTTAACCTTCTCCTTGTCCGGTTGCCAACCACGGCTAGAGAATCTAGTCTGTGCTGCTATTTAGTCCATAGCCGGGATGAGAAAACGTGGATTCATGCCTTTCTCAAGATTAATTACGCGAAAGTGAATTTATGCACCCAGCTGTAACTCGAACCCTGCTTCCCTGCACACATGACACTCGTGGCCCGCAGATGGGCGGCCGATGGCAACACCAGCGGTCCTTTAGTGGCAACCTCCGGCAGGCCACCGGTGGGACTCTAGCGGTCCGCCAGTGGTAACATTGCGGTCCGCCAGCGGTAAACGCTAGTGGCATAACACCTAGTGGCGGATTGGTGGCTTACGTGTAGGGTTGCCAATTTCTAGTTCCACACCGTCAACTGTTACTCCACTAGTATATGCCGGTACAAAATCTATTTAATAAAATTTTACGAACCATTCAGCAGATCAAAACCACGATGATGATCAAGGCATAACTGTTTGCATCAATTTAGCAATACTCAGGATTTGGGAATGGCGTTAAACAGACTTCGAAACGTGTCAAAATGATTATATTTCTTAGAAGAAGGATCGGTTTAAGTACTGCTCCGTTTTATGACGATAGCCACTTGCCTCTTAGTTCTGGATGAGATATCAGTTTCAGCATGCTTAATTGGACACAAGATGATTTCCATGATATCGTATCGATGCCATTTGACACAAATGTTGTCAATGGATATTGAGTGAGCATAGCTAAGTGTTTCATCCTTTTGACAACCGTAACAGAATACAAGTTACGTAATGCATTCAACTCATTCTGCAGGTTGGCGTCACAAGTCTTTAATATGCAAGGATGACCAAAAGAATGAGAACGCTTTCCTTGAGAGTCGTGAAAGTATCGATCGTCATGTTTTTTAAAAAAAATTCGCGAAGAACTAGTTTCAAAATTGGAAACTACTAATGCGTCTCTAATTAAAATAACTCTTTTGAGATTTCTGTCTTTTCTCTCGTTTTCCCCTTTTTTTTACCGCTCCTAGCTCTCTCATTTATTCTGTCTCTCTATTGTCTCTCTTTATGTCAATCTTTCCTATATTTCCGCTGCTGGGTATTGGCGTCTCTCAAAAGCTGCCAAGTGTTCCTGCTAATATAGAATTTTTTTGAACTTTCGAAAACACCGCTCTCTTCATTCTTCATATATATATATTTATATATATATATATATATATATATATATATATATGTGTGTGTGTGTGTGTGTGTGTGTTTGGGTGATCATGCATCTTTCGATACATAACTGACAAGGCAATTTTTTCCGGCAGTAGATTGATATTACTTTCTGTGGTAGACTTACGCATAAGTGAATAACGAACTACGAATTCATATTTATATATATATATATATATATATATATATATATATATATATACACAGATAATATTAGTGGTTAACACACATACACACACACACACACACACACACACACACACACACACACACATATATATATATATATATAAAATATAAATATATATACATATATACTTAATTTAGGTCAGCGACTTAGTAATGAATTATGCATCGGAAAGTAATTCATATATATCTGTATCTCACTCATTCAAACCGTGATTTCACTCCTCTCTTTAAAAATTCCCACCTTCACTTTTAGGCCTTCCTTTTCTCTCGCCTGTTACCCCTCTCTAGAGCTTTCATATACTTCTCACATTCGTCCCCCAATCTCATACATACACTCTCACTAAATTTTATTTTTTATTCTCGGAGTTATTTTTTCCGATTTCTTTTTGAATTTGTAGGTCTGATGAATTGGATCGTAATTCCAATTCCAATATAATAAATTATAACCACTGAATATTAGTGTTTAAGCCTTTTTATTATATATATATATATATATATATATATATATATATATATATATATATATGAAGAAATATAGTGTTATGGTGTCTTATATTTATGTAAATATAAATATAAAGGTGAATACTCAGAGGGGACAGGCTGTTTCATGCTGGGCGCAGTCGTCAGGCATGAAACAGCCTGTCGCCTCTGAGTGTTGTCTTCAGTGTTCACCTATATATATATAGGTAAACATCCTTTGGTATATAATCCAAGGGAATCCTAATAACATAAAATATTAGAACTGATTGATCCACAAAGAGTGCTCAATGTATTAAAACAGAGCATATATAAATTACATGCACAGGAATTTAAAACTACTCCGTTTTAATTTATTTTCAAACCGTTCAAGGCAAAATGTTAAAATAAAATGAAATCCTAAAGTAAATCTTAAAATAAGGCAGATGAAAGAAAAGAAAGGAAGAAAGACAGAAAAAAGGAAAGAGTAAAGGGAATAATGAAAAAACAAGACCATAAGAATGTAAACAAAGGAGTAGTGGTGTCTAGACATAGCGATGGCAACAGGTGGCACACACGTGTCTGCACTTCTGTTACCACCCCATATCTAGATATCCCTATTATCCACATGTCTAACCTGAAATGCATTGATACGCATCGAAACACGACTGTAATTGTGTAGCAATTTTGATATATTTTCGGTGTAATATCCTATAATATATATATATATATATATATATATATATATATATATATATATATATATAAAGTGGACATTGAAGTCAACACTCAGAAGTGACAGTCTGTTTCATGATAAATGTAATCGTCAGACCAAAGAAATAAATAAATGAACTAAGTAAACAAAGTTTCGCAAGACAATGAAGTTGGGCTGTGGGTGATGCTTCAGGCCTAACATCCGAGTTGTTTTGATAGAAGAATGGCAGTCTCTCTTGATGGAGCAATATGAGTCAGTTGAGTTCTTGTCAAATTGAAAACAGGTGGAACTGTTGCAAAAAATGGATACGGAATATTTACTTTCGACAGATGGTTATCAGTAAGTGAAGTCAACTTCATAGTAAAGAGCAAGAGGCTCAGACAGAGAGAAAGTCACTGAATGAAGATTTATTACTTTTTTTAGACGAAGATGACAAGACAAAGAAAATTGTTATCTCTAAAACTGACGAGACAGGCCGCGGATAACGGACAGAAAAAAACAGCCGCTGGATTGTTCACCTCCCTCTCACCGACGCTTTATCACTACTTCGCTCGCTTATAGCAGTAGGTTTCAAGAATAGAATCTGTTTTACTGTTAAAAATTGTACTCTTTTTTACTCGTGGGTAATGATCTTGCCGAAGGGTAATTTTTAAACCACAAGCGTTTGACTGGAAGAAACTGCACCCTGTTAACGAACCTAATGTCTGGTCTGGGATTCAACGCAATGCCACTTGTTAGACTTTGACTTCCTTTGTTTTGTCAACTCTGCCTGTTGAGAAAAGGTAACCTGGAATGTTATATGTTTCAGGTTCAGAATTCGATGTCTTGTAAGTCATATTCAAGAATGGCAGTTCCTCAAACAATTTATACAGAAAAATGTTCGAAAGAAGAATTTTTACAAGAGGAGTATTAAAAAAATAACATAAATTTGTTACTGTTGTTTTCCTGTCACTGTCTACTTGAAAAACACAAAACATAAAGCACAAAGCATACAACGCAAAACATAAAACAAAAAACATAAAGCACAAAACATAAAGCACAAAATATAAAACATAAACATGAAACATAAATCCCAAAACATAAAACATAAAGCACAAAACACAAAACATACAACAAAAAAATAAAACAAAAACATAAAGCACAAAATATAAAACATAAACATAAAACATAAAGCACAAAACATAAAACATAAAGCAAAAAACACAAAACCTAAAACATAAATCACAAAACATAAAACATAAAGCACAAAACACAAAACATACAACAAAAAAATAAAACAAAAACATAAAGCACAAAATATAAAACATAAACATAAAACATAAAGCACAAAACATAAAACATAAAGCAAAAAACACAAAACCTAAAACATAAATCACAAAACATAAAACATAAAGCACAAAACATAAAACACAAAACATACAACAAAAAACAAAAAACATAAACCACAAAACATAAACCACAAAATATAAAACATAAACATGAAACATAAAGCACAAAACATAAAACATAAAGCACAAAACATAAAACATAAATCACAAAACATAAAACATAAAGCACAAAACATAAAACACAAAACATACAACACAAAACATAAAACAAAAAACATAAACCACAAAACATAAACCAAAAAATATAAAACATAAAATATGAAACATAAAGAACAAAACATAAAACACAACACGAAACATAAAACACAAAACATAAAATGAAAATATTGTATTATAATGTTGAGGTATTTGGTAGACTGATCCTTGCACAAACATAGATAACTACTGCAGCACTTGTACCAAACGACTAATTTCATAATTTAATATTAAATGCAACTAGTGTTTACACAGTCATCGAAGACTTCAGTACTTTTACCAAGCCCCTAATTACATTATAGTGTAATATTAAATGTAAATAATGTGATGGGGGTATCATATCATTATTATAATTATTATTATCAAAAATTTTTTTGTCTGTATAAAATTGTTCTCTGGGTGATGTTTTAAGCCCGACATCCAATCTGTCTTGATAGGCATCGTCTAGAATCTTTACTTTATCCCACACTTTGTATACAGTTTGATGCTTGTCTATCAGTCGGATTTTGGGCTTTCCTCTTTTGTATTCCCCCCTTTGACTGTTTGGCAAATGTCACTTCGAAACGTAAAGAGGTCTTTCTACACTGCTTACCTTCAGGATAATCATTCGAATGCCACAGCTTCCCACGTGTTTGTGTCTTTTCTATAACGTAGATTTTCTGTGTTTTTTCTCTATAACGTAGCACCTCCATGTTTTTTCTATAACGTAGATTTCCTGTGTCTTTTCTATATAACGTAGCTCCTCCATGTTTTTCTACAACGTAGATTTCCCGGGTCCTTTCTCTATAACGTAGCTCCTCCATGTCTTTTCTATAACGTAGATTTCACGTTTCTTTTCTCTATAACGTAGCTCCCCCATGTGTTTCCTATAACGTAGCTTTCCTGTGTCTTTTCTTTATAACGTAGCTCCCCCATGTCTTTTCTATAACGTAGCTTTCCTGTGTTTTTCTCTATAACGTAGCTTCTCCATGTTTTTCCTATAATGTAGATTTCCTGTGTTTTTCTCTATAACGTAGCTCCCCCATGTCTTTTCTATAACGTAGCTTTCCTGTGACTTTTCTCTATAACGTAGCTTCTTCCTGTTTTTCCTATAACGTAGATTTCCTGTGTCTTTTCTCTATAACGTAGTTCCCCCATGTCTTTTCTATAACGTAGCTTTCCTGTGTCTTTTCTCTATAACGTAGCTTCTTCATGTTTTTCCTATAACGTAGATTTCCTGTGTCTTTTCTCTATAACATAGCTTCTTCATGTTTTTCCTATAACGTAGATTTCCTGTGTCTTTTCTCTATAGCGCAGCTTTCCCGTATTTTTCTATACCGTAGCTTTTCCAATGTCTTTTCTCTATAACGTAGCTCCGACCCCGTGATTTTAATATAATGTAGCTTCACCGTGTCTTCGCTATAACGTAGCTTCACGTGATTTATTTTCTGTCGATATTTTCAAGGTATTTTTTATTATGAGTCTTACTCTTTGGTATTTGGATTTAAGCCTACTACTAGATTAGCAATTAGGTCTCATCGTCTTTCTGTTGAAATAGCCAGAACTAACCAGGAGACGATGGAATTCTTTGCTGGGTGATGTCTCAGGCAAAGTCTCCGATGCATCTTGATAGTCATATTCTAGAATAACAGTCTCTTCCATATTTGTGCAGACAAAGTTTACTGTTGCTCTGTCAGATTTTGGGCTTCTTTTTTTTGTATTCTACCCTTTGACAGTTTGCAAACTATCACTTCGAAACGTAAAGAGGCCTTTCTACACTGCTTCAGGATATCGTTTGAACGCCACAGCTTCCCACATGTTTGGCTTGATGTCGAGGTCTCTGAAGTCTTTTTTGTATACATCATTATAGCGTATATAATATGAGCTAGCTCTCTATACGGGCGTACCCTATGTATTTGACCTTCGTATATTCGCATGATGTATTACATCCAAGGCATGTATCTGTTTAAAGAGTGTGTACATGCTTAGAATGCAAGAACTATTTTAGGGATTTCATCTTCCCAAGAGATATTCAGGACGCGGAAAAGTTTCATGCTGATCTGCCTGGCAGACTCTGGTCTTTCCTTCTTTGACATTCAAGTTTTCCTGATGGGCAACGATAACTTTCTACGCCACCAGCCCCCAGAATGAACATGCCGGTTGATGGTACAGGGTTAGTGTCCATCGTGTCTTGATCAGCTTATTCTAAAGCGATAATTCCTTCCACACTTTGTGCAGTCAATGTTTTATGCTTGTGAGTCTTGCTTACCATCTATCCATTTGTAAATAGTGTGATGAGGATCATATTATCATTATTATTATTATTGGGCAGCCTTGAAATACCATGGAATTGTGCCCTGGATGATATTTCAAGCCCAGCATCCGATATGTTTTGATAGACCTATTCGAGAATAGCAGTCTCTCCCATACTTTTTACAAAAAAATGTTTGATGCTGGTCTGCCTATCAGACTATAGGTTCTCCTTTGTTTTTTCACCTCTCACGTTGGTCAAATAAGTAGCCATTTTGCACTGACTACCTCTAGGATGATCGTCCGAAAGTTACAGTATCTTAAATGTGTGAATTAATACCTAAAGTCCTCGGGTCCTTTTAACAGATATCTTTATACGGTAATTGGGGTCTGCTAAGGGGTGCCTTGTTAGCTCTCCTTGCTTGGGGACCCTGGACATTCTACCGTTGTCTATTCGCACATGCTTGCTTTAAGAGGGTGTCCAGTTGGAAATCACGACTTTTCCGACATCGTTTTGCTGGAGACTTTGTCTCGTCAAGAGGATACAGCTTCCTACATGTGTAGATTAATGGCTAATTGCTTCGGTACCCTTTAACAGACATATTTATACCGCAATTCTTCTTGTAGGGGGTCCTTGGCTATTCTACCGTTGTCTATTCGCATGTCCTTGCTTTAAGAGGGTGTTCAATAGGAAATCACTGTTTTTCCGAGGAACATATTATTGGAGACTTTGTCTCATCAAGATGTGTTGGAGTTAGCGCATGTCTACGGCGTTGAGCTTCCGTTCCAGAAATGTAATATCTGAATTTTCAGTATCATTTAAGACGGAGCTAACGACAATATTTTTAGTCTATGATCTTGTTCTGTCAGCTGTCTTTTGCTATATATTCACTTTATCTATCTGAAAATGGTGCTAGTCGCCTTAAATATATAACTATTTAGCTTAGTGTAGAGATGGAGACCGTTGAACGCAAATGCACATAGTAATGAACAATTTAGAGATCATGATAAAAAAATTCTGATGCTCAATGGGCAATCCACGTCTTGCTCCATGATCTGTACTTTCTTGAAACTGACGATAAGTCCGTAGCCAGGGCAATCCTCACCCTAACAGCTTATGAGCTGCCGAATGCCCCCGGCTGAGTGGGTGGTAAATGTTGCCTTGTCTGCAAAGAAGAAATTCTTCAGGTATTTCATATGAACTATGGATTTTCTTAATCTGGAAACCTTAAGTAATCTTCTAATAAACTTAGCGCGAAGGTAGCCGTCCTCTGTGATCCGAAGGTGCGTTTTATCCGGACAAAGAAAAATGATCCCAAAGAGTGGGAGAGAAGACGTAGTCATATTTTATTCAACCTTTCATATGAAAAATGTCAAAAAGCGATGAGTTAGAAGGGAAGTACAAGCCGTGATGGCTAATACAGAATATATATATTGTATTTCACATTGTATAACACGCATGTTTTAATCAGATTAAGCATCTAAGATAAATGATAAGAAAACACCTGCGAAATATTGAATTCAATATTTGTCTATCTTTCTTGTTACAGCTTTGAATCCGATATAATACGTTATTTTCTTTTTAATTTTCTCGAAGATTTTATAATTTTTGCCTTTTTCTTTTTTCTGGTTTGCTTTTTTATTATTTGTTATTGATTTTTCTTTTGATCGATCCACACGTCGTACATGCCGGACGAGGATAAAGAAAGTGGTGGAGGAAAAAAGAACACAGTCTGTTATTTAATGTTACTACAGTCTCTGGCCTTAATGTGTTTTTTTTTTTTTTCTGGGGGAGGGTTCACAACCTATTTCTTTCTTTCATACAAGTACCACATAGCGAATCATTAATTATAGAGGGATAATAAATCCCACTCCTTTTAACTTTCAAAAGACTTCATTAATAGGAAAGAAATCAAGCCTAATCGGGGACAGAGAAAGAAGACAAAAGCCCCCCCCCAAAAAAAAAAACCTGCTCTGACTTGATACGATACAAAATGCTAAACGGTCGAGAAATTCCAAATAGAAAACCGACCTCGATTAAAGATAAAATTCAATCCAAAACAGTAGACATACAAAACCAATCTTCCAGCAATTCAGAGCAGTAACGGATATATATTAGGTTGGTGCAAAAATAATGTCGTTTTTTGACGATTTTTTTTGATTATCGTTCACCCATTTATCCAACTTTTTTGACTTCCCTATTTGCTTTAAATGGCGAACGACTGTTGAGTGGTCGACCTCGAGTTCAACAGCAACTTCTCGTGTGGTTTTGCGAGGATCGGCTTCAATTAAGGCTTTCAAATGTTCGTTATCAACCGCAGTCGGTCGGCCGCGACCGTCTTCATCTTCGAGGCTCTTGTCACCATTGCGAAATTTCTTGAACCACCGTTGTGCCACACGTTCGTTCGTGGTTCCTGGGCCAAACGCATCATTGATATCACGAGCTGTCTCGGCAGCTTTTCGGCCTAGTTTGAACTGGAACAAGAAAATCGTGAGGATTTGAATTTTGTCCATGCTGTCGAAAAGCCTGCAAAAAAAAAAAAAAAATGAATGAAGAGATTGAGATCGGTAACGAATAACACGATTCGATAGAGCGAAAAAGGCGCTTCAAAATTATATATAACATGGCTATATATATATCAATGAATTAATTCAGAAATCATATATAAATGTAACATATGTGAGAAAACGACATTATTTTTGCACCAATCTTAAATTAAAGTCAATAAGCAGAGGCGACAGGCTGTTTCCTGCTAAACGCAATCATTAGGCCTGATGACTGCGTCTAGCAGGAAACAGTCTGTCACCCCCTAGTATTGACTTTAATGTTCACTTTATATATGTGTATGTGTGCGCGCGCTTGTATATATTTCGTTATATATATATGAAGGAATATAGTTTTAAGGTGTGCTATATTTATGGGATAAAGTGCTCAATATCAGAGACAGAACGTATGTAAATATAAATATAAAAATGAACATTGAAGTCAATACTCAGAGGCGACAGGCTGTTTCATGCTCGATGCAATCAACAGCCCCCATGACGATGGCGTCTAGCAAGAAACAGCCTGTCGTCTCTAAGTGTTGACATCAATGTTCACTTATATGTTATATATATATATATATAATTAAAATAAAAAGTCGTCCACGTGTGCTTCTTATAATATGTAAAATAGATATGTTAGTTAATAAAACAGGGAGAAACAAAAAGGTAGCAATATAATCAGTACAATAAACATTTATTAAATATTAACCATATGACAAAAAATGAAGCATGGAGGGAAAGGTTTTATGTTCCAAATTTTTAGACACACCTGTGTCCTTCATCAACGGTCCGAGGAACAAACAAAGAAATGGGGATTACTAACCGACAGGTGTTTTTGTAGATGGTGTATTTTCCAGGGGAAATACTATTAGCAAAAGTCAGGTCTGTGTCTGGTTCCTCGATGTGTGAATCTTTTTTTGAAAATAAACATAAATTTAGAGTTTTGATCGGTGTAAATGTGTCTATTGTTATTCCAAATTTTACAGTTTGGATCTTATTCTTCGGCGAATATTCAGTACACTTCTTTCTACAGACCTTTGCCACAAAATTTCTGCCAAGAATTTCAATTTTCTTCTCGTCTCACCAAAGTACATTTTCCCAAAATGCTGCAGGTTTGATACAATGTTCGTTTGCAACATCCAGTTTAACAAGAACGTGTTTTCGCAAAGAAGTGTTTTTTTTTTCCTTGGAGTCCTCGAAAAGATTTCATATCGACGAAGTAAACGATTAATTTAATCCATACTCACTTTTACCCCACTTACTTCTAGTTCTCGCTGAAGTTCTTTAAGCGTAAAATCAGAGCTCGTTGCCACATTTTCTCGCCAATAATCTTGCGGTACATTCCGTTACCTTTCTAGGACGATCGAACATTTTTGGGGGGAACGAATTGAATGGCACGTCTTCCAGTGACGAACTATCGTACCATCTGAACTCACTGGCACATTTAACTGACTAGAAATCATTCTATAACCAAATCCATTTGTATGAAGGTCAGCGATACGTTTACGGAGGTCTTGATCAATTATTTTGCTTTTTTTCCCCGTTTTGTCAATATTTAAAGGGCGGTTGGCACAAAAAGAACGACGCGATACTTTTAATCATTCCTAAAAGTAGTCATAAAATTAATCTGGAATGTTCTAAAAAAAAAAAAAAAATAACGCCATCCTAATTTGGAACATTCTATTAGGTTGGTGCAAAAATAATGACGTAATAATGTCGTTTTTTGACGTTAAAAATACGTCAAAAAACGACATCATTACGACATTATTTTTGCGCCAACCTAATAATAAAATTTGAACATATTTATCAAAAAAAGCTGTTCTAGATAAAAAAAAAAAAAAAAAATGTGTTGTAAACTTTTGAATTAAAAAATATCTGTTTTTCTTCGTGGGATAATTTTTTGAAATTTTCTTTTTTAATCTGATTGACTGAATACCTATATCAACAATAAAGTTGTTGACAGAATATATCTTCGCTTTTAAGTGATCTACGACTGACAAGCGATGGGGATAATCGCGTAATCAACATTGCCGTTTGTTTTAAAAATCCATTTCTCTGTTATTTTAAACTTAAAGAAAATAATATTTTTTTAAAAATCAGATTAATTATTCTTTAACTCAGTTAATATTCCTTAAATAAATTTTCCGAAAAGTATATTTTATTTTTGGAAGATTTTTAAAGCGAGAATTAACTTTTTTACAAAATGTGTCAAAAATTGCCGATTTTGTGAAAGCGACTTAGGCGTTGAGATTCCAATCAATATAATTTTTACTTGAAACCAGAGTATTTTGCTTACTGAAAATAGATGTAATCGTTTAGCTTTCAATTAAAGCTAAAATGAAGGTTTCACGAATGCTTTTTTATTTTAAAAAATTCATTTTAAACCTAAGTTATCGAAAATTCAGTGTAGTCTTTTTGCTATTTCGCCTAAACACCAACCCATCATCCATTCGCTCAAGCTCGACAGGAAAGTCAGGCGCTACTTTCTTATGTCTCTCTTACCTTCAATCTGTTCTGTGAGTATCAAATTTTCCAAGTCCGCTTTCCTCATTATGTACCCTAGATCTACCAAACTACTCTTATTTTAGCACATGCCATAAACAATTAACATATCTAGTGTGGACTCATTGCAATGTTAAGGAGCTTTTTTCACGTATTTGCTGGAAAAATATTACCCTCTGTCCTTTCCATGTTTATGTAAGTCACGTGTTTATGTATTGTGTCATACGTTAATGATGTGACATTTTATCCTGGATAATTATTTCTCCAACTAATAAGTGACCTTTTGTTTTCAGTCCATCTTGTTTATTTATAGGTCTACAAAACAAAAGTAAAGAAGAAAAAAAAATACGTATCTGAATTAAGTAATGTGCGGGACTATTGGTGCGAGTGGCCGTTGGCATGTGCGTGAATATACAAATATGCCTGACATTTAGGGAGGTCATCTTGACTGCTTAACACTGTGAATTGAGATGGGGACGACATTAAAATTGAAGCAGATATGTCTTTCTCTTGTCAAACTGTTTTGTTTCCATGCACAATTTACAGGTCTTTTGCTTTCGACAAATTATCTGAATATTGATCGAGAGCGCGTGTCTGCATGGGGAACTTATTGGCACTACAGGCAACAATTAATGCACTAGACCCTCAAAAACAGAAGGTCCTGACGAGAACATTGAAATAAACATTTATTGGTTTGAGTCGCGGTCAAAATACATAATTCAATATATATATATATATATATATATATATATATATTATGCGCATTACTTATTGGAAAATGCTCAATATCAGTAATAGGACAGACATATATTTGCATGGATATGAGTTTGTGACTCTGGGTTTTACGCTTTTGCGATGATCATTATGATTATATATATATATATATATATATATATATATATATATATATATATAGCTGTGTGTGTGTCTGTGTGAAAATATGTAGAAAAATAGGAAAGAACACGTTAGGTAAATAATCCGGGGTTCTTTAGTATTTTTGTTTTTATTTAAAAAATAAAATAGTGTTCCATACGGAAGTAGAACTTAAATTATAATTATTTTTAAAGAATATGATTCCTTCGCTACATAAGAGTTCTCATGTTTCAAAAACAAAAGCCGAAAACCTCTATATAATTATTAAAATTAAATTGAATTAAAGTATCAACCTCTGTTTCATCCTGAAGCGAAAATTTAAATTGAACTAAAGTATCAAGCCCTGTTTCATCCACAAGCGAAAATTTAAATTTTCGCTTGAGGATGAAACAGGGATTGATTGATATATATATATTGTGTATTTTGGCAGCAATCCATTAATATATGTCTCATTAAAGAAGGCAGGCGAGGTACTGCGATGAAGCTTTTTATTTAATCTTTCTTGTGTTCGAACAAGTATTTTATTTTCTGAGGTGTATAAAATTAACAACGAACACGGCCACAATATGTTGACTGTGTTCGAAAAATAAAAATACTCATAACTCTATAAACATACACACAACCCATACACCCAATTAAAAAGCCAAAATGAAATCATCCTTGATAATGTCTAAAAGTATAGTCGAAAGCGCACGGAATTACAGAACATTTGGACAGTTTCTCCACACTCTCTCTAGAAAAGAAAAAAAAAATAAGAAGCTTAATCACAGTACCTTGTCTGTCGCCTTTTATGAAACACACACACACACACACACGCCCCCCATATATATATATATATATATATATATATATATATATATATATATACAGATAGATAGATAGATATGCATATGATTTAAGAGTGAAGTAATTGTAACTGTGTATTTCTTTGGTAAATGCCAAGTCTCTCTTAAATTATGCTGTTTATTTATTTTTTTCTTTGTTTCTGTATGTTTTTTAGATTTTTTTTATTTAATACTCCTGACATTGACTCCAACGTAAGTGCTTTTTAATGTCCACAATCCATTTAAAGGCAGAGAAATAAAAAGAGTGATGTCTACACTGCGAGTGAATAAATAAAATAAAAAGCAGCAATCCGCTTTTTAATAATTTACACGACTTGAAGATACGCTCTCATTCCCCACCATATCAACCAGTTCGTTAAAAGAAAAACAGACAAAAATAAAACACACACACACACACATACAAATAATTTCAAACTCTTCATCCAATATATTTAAATCTTCGATGTTTGCAATCCGAAACTACCAACGGTCTATGCTGAAAAATAAATAATTACACCTCGTTTAAAAAAAAAAAAAAAAAAAAAAAAAAAAAGAGAAAAGGTTGGACTAGGATTTTAAAAGACATTCGACCGAAGACGATAATTTTTGTCACATTAATTCTCATGGATGTCTCTCAACACAAAGCCAAAATAGAAAGCGACATTATTCTTCTTTCCATCAGAAATGTCTATCAACCGACGTATTTGGTTCCAAGCCATTTTTAGAACGATAAGGCATCGCAGTTGCCTCTAATAAAATACGAATATATTGGTAAGATTATCTTCTTCCAATTTTCCAAATTACTGGCTTTAAAAGATCAGCATTTGAAATCCTAGCTTTTAATCATACCTTTCTCTTTGGATTGCTTTTAATAGATAGATAGATAGATAGATAGATAGATAGATAGATAGATAGATGGATGGAGTATGATGGAAATTTTTTGGTCTAACCTATTATACTAAAGCTGAGAACATAACAAAGCACTGGAGAATTTTGGTAAAGCTTTTTTGGTTAAGTCGAGGAATTTGCAGCATCTCCTTATAGATAGATGGTATGGATTGATGTTGATAGATAGATAGATAGATAGATAGATAGATAGATAGATAGATAGATATGGACTGATTTGATAGATAGATAGATAGATAGATAGATAGATATGGACTGATATTGATAGATAGATAGATAGATAGATAGATAGATAGATAGATAGATTCCTTTTGCACCGAAGATGTTGAGGTTACGTTCTGACTCTTCTGCTCTAACTTTGTCTTAAATTTCTTCAATACTGTTCTTGATACATAAAATATATATATCGATATTTAATATCTAAAGGTACTGATGTTGTCGGTATACAGACATTATTTTTTTCCCATTGCCCAATCCCTTACTTAAATCGTGGACTTCCCTACCCTTTTCTCTAGCCAAACTGAGCAACATCCTTCTCTATTGGATTTATTTCTTATCTCCTCTTTCCGCTCTTGCCAAGCTTCAGAATACTGCCCACTTGGTAACACGGACCACTTTGTGGCAGGTATATTGATATTTCCTCCCAAGCATCCATTAAACAGGACCCCCCTACACTCTTTCCATAAGACCCTCTTTTCCTGTACCTGCCTATGACTCATTCCGGGATTTTCTTCGTGAAGCCCCTTGGACTAACATTTTCAAACTCCCAATTGAAAATTGCGCCACTGAGATTTCTTCTTAGATTAAAGCCGGCATGGACGCTTTCATCCCTTCTCGGAAGTACCAAGTGAAACGGCAATTCACTCCGTGGTTCACAGTAGCATGTTCAGCCACCATATCACACATGAACCATTTGTTCCGGCTATACCAGCGTGACATCTCTCGTTATAACAGTTGCCTAATTGCTATCGTAACAAATGTAGGCGAGACCTAGAAAAAGCTAAGTCCCTCTTTGCTGAGTGAATGAGGCATCGCATAGCATCGACAAACTTTGGCTCTCATGACGACTGTAATAGAGTACTAAAAAGGTGCAAGGTCTCTATTCCCCTCTCTTCAATCGATTTGAGGTGTTATCATCCTCTGCTGATAATGATGAATGCTTTACTCGTAAATTCACCTCGAAATCTACTCTTGACTCATCTGCACTATCCCTGTTTAATTCCCACATTAGAACTGATTCTCTGCTGTATCTGTCTATATTTCTGAGATGAGGTACTATGTACACTATTTACATTGTTTGGATGACCGTCCTCATCTTTGTCACCATATTTATTACAACGTTTCGGCCTTTCAGTATCTGTCTATATTTCTGAGATGAGGTATTATGTACATTATTTACATTATTCGGACTATTGTCCTCATCTTTGTCGCCATATTTATTACAACGTTTCGGCCTTTCAGTATCTGTCTATATTACTGAGATGAGGTATTATATACACTATTTACATTATTCAGACTATTGTCCTCATCTTTGTCGCCATATTTATTACAACGTTTCGGCCTTTCAGTATCTGTCTATATTTCTGAGATGAGGTATTATATACACTATTTAGATTATTCGCACTATTGTTCTCATCTTTGTCGCCATATTTATTACAACGTTTCGGCCCTTCAGTATCTGTCTATATTTCTGAGATGAGGTACTATGTACACTATTTACATTGTTTGGATGACCGTCCTCATCTTTGTCACCATATTTATTACAACGTTTCGGCCATTGTATGCTCTGGCCTTCTTCAGGTAGTTGGAATGTCGAACTGAACCCTTTATTTCGCTCGCTGGGGTAGACCGTTCTAGTTCTACGTGCAATGTCTAATGGGTGTCAATTATCAGCTATCTCCTGTTAATTCCCCTCTCCAAGTTCTCCACTGCCATAACCAGGTATTGAACTCACACTCTTTTGGCTATGTCACTGGATCTAACTAATGGCTTTATCCACTGAGCCATGTGTTCTTGAGACATGGCACGTGGAACTAGAACAGTCTACTCCAGCGAGCGAAATAAAGGCTTCAGTTCGACATTCCAACCACCTGAAGAAAGTCGGAGCGTACAACGCCCGAAGCGTTGTGATAAATATGGCAACAAAGATGAGAACGATTGTCCGAACAGTGTAAATAGTGATTCAATGCTGTCTGATATGATTATAACCTTCTCTATCGTTTCTGCTATCATCTCTAATCTTGATCCTCACAAAGCATGTGGACGTGATGGTATCCTTGTAATAGACATTAGGAAGTGTTCTCTCGAACTGGCTCCTGTTCTCTCTAAACTGTATAATAAATGACTCGCTACCTCCTGCTTTTCTGCCAACTTGAAGTTATCGTCTGTTGTTCCAGTTTTTAACAACACTCTGGTCCATGCAACTATCGGCCTTCTGCCTCTTTTTGGGAAACTCCTAGAGGCACTAATCAATGCTGAATTGGTTCGTTATCACTCATCGCAGAGCCTTTTCTCAGACAAGCAATACTGCTTTCGTTTCTTTAGATCAACTGCTGATACACTACCGATTCTTCCATGCTCTAGAAAAAACAACGGTGAAACCCGGACTGTCGCACTTGACATCTCGAAAGTCTTTTACAGTGTCTGACATTCAGGTCTTCTCAATAAGCTATAAAGCTACGGTATCTTCGGGTACGTTTCTGAGATGATCCAGTTGTTCCTATGAAATCGTGAAATGAAAGCTGTCCTGAACGGCCATTCGTCTACATACTTACACGGGTGTTCGTCAGTGCTCTTTCTTCGATCCTACCCTGTTTTTAATCTTCATTAACAAATTTCCCGATGACATCAACTATCAACATTCCATCTACGTTGACAATACAACCATCTACTCCTGCATCGATAGTAAAGCTGATCTGTCAAACAAAGTCAAAATGGCAGCTGATGTAAAAACGACCTCCAGACCGTCGTTAACTGGTGCAAAAGATAGCTTGTCAATTTTAACGTCTACTCTGCCTTCCATCAGAATGACTGGTGCTATCCTTCAAGAAAGTGACTCATTACGCCTTCTCGAGCTAACGTTCTCAGTTGACATAAAATATAAAGACTACATTGAATCCATCGGTTCACTGTGTCGAGCGAGACAAGTTTTCTCCCCAGAATCTATGTCTAACATCCGTTTATGTTTAGAATATTGCTGCCATATATGGTCCGGTGCCCCTGCTATTTACCTGGAGTTCCTTGATATGATCCAAACAAGAATCAGCAATATTATTGGTCCTGGTCTGACGGCTCGGCTCGGCTCGGCTTCATTCACTTGTCCATCGCCGTAAGGTTACCTCTCTATGCATTATTTTATAAATACTTTCATGGTAAGCGTTCAGAGGAGCTCTTCGCTATCATACATAGATTGTATGAATTTTAGGGCAATACTAAACTGGCAGCGAGATCATATCAATTTACAGTTGAGCTAGCTAGAGGTACCCGGAACTTCTATGCTAGCAGTTTATTTTATCACAGTTTTCGCTTGTAAGAACTCCCTCCCGGCTAAATACATTCCAGCCAACTTTAATCTGCAAAAATTTAAATGCAATGTCAATCGCTACCTACTGTCCTCCTGATTGCTCTTTTCGCTTTCTCCTCATTACTAATGTTTCTATTCCTAATTTCTTCGCACGCTGTAACCGCTTGTACTGCCTTGATTGCCGATTAAAACAATTTATATTATATACGTAGGGAGATTGGAAAATAACTCCCTATTTTACCTGTGATGGACTCTCCCGTCTTGTAAAAATTATAATTAGACAGGAGAGTCCATCATACATAAAATAGGGAGTGACTTTTCAATCAACCTGGATATATATATATATATATATATATACATTTACCCATAAATGTACCTAACCTGAAATGTCTATTTATATATATATATATAACAAAAGAAAATATTTTCTTTAGCGATGCGTTTCATACACTGAGTGACTTTATTTAGGTGAATCCCTTGATAAATGCCCTCAGGAGAGGAAAAGAATCGATAAGCAAAAGTTTTCCTTTTTGATATTTTCAAGAAGATATTTTATTTATACCTTAATTTTGACACAAACAGACACACAGGCACGCACACACACATACAAACACACACATGCACACACATGCACACAAACATAGACACACACACACACACACACACACATATATATATATATATATATATATATATATATATATATATATGTATATGTATATATAATTTCATCCGACACTCTCATACTTACACTCTCTCTAAATTTTTATTTTTTATTTCCGGAGTTGTTTTTTTTTTTCTTTATGAATTTGTAGGTCTGATGAATTGGATCGTATTTACAATTCCAATGGAATAAATTATAATCATGGAATATTAGTGTTTAAGCCTTTTTATTATATCCTTACTCTGTCCTGGACATTGAGTTCTACCTGCATTCTATCCCCTTGGGATCATTTTTTATACATATATATATGTATGTGTATGTATGTATGTATGTATATATATTTATATAGTTGAGATATATGATTGCATATGTATGTGTATATTATCAATATATATATATATATATATATATATATATATATATATATATATAGA
>OZ010608.1:29498091-29593091 GCA_963932145.1 Acanthosepion lycidas | reverse complement strand
TTGGTGCAAAAATAATGACGTAATATTGTCGTTTTTTGACGTTAAAAAATACGTCAAAAAACGACATTATTACGTCATTATTTTTGCACCAAACTAATATATATATATTATTAGTTCCTGAATTTAATTTAATTCCAGTTGAGCACTCTAGGGCTGAGGTATGGGTTTGTAAACAGTGACTATTATAGCTATATAGCGAGACTCTTCGCAAGCCGAATTGAGTCACTGTCGGTCACTGGGCGTGTTTCCAAAAATAAATATAAATATATATATATATATATATATATATATATATATATAATTATAAAGCTCCATCAACCCAAAACTACTGATTATGAGGCGGTCAGTTCTCGACCTTCGCGTATTATCTGGCTTGGAGATGGACTTAGTTATTAGATGCTATTTGAGATGTATGCCACATTTTATATAGAGTGGATCTTGTCCCCACTATAACCCCCGACAGTTACAACCCCTTGGGGCATATATAATGTACATTATATACATTACGTGTTTTAGAAGTTAAACAAAAATTAACGTATATAAAACGAAATCATGAGGCAGCAAGACAAATTACGAAATAATACATAAATAAACAAACACAAATGTAGAAACATTTGTCAATTTTAGAAAAAGACAACAGAAACAAAAAATAAATCCTTTATATCAGTTGATAGTTTAGGGCTAGTACTGTGAAAAAGACTAAATATATATATATATATATATATATATATATATATATATGTGTGTGAAAAGTGTGCGTATATAAATATAAATAAATATATATATATATATATATATGTGTATAATTATTTATATATTACATGCGCGGTACTTATTAGAAAGCGCTCAATATCAGAGATAGAGCTAACATATATGGTTGGATAGATGTGAACTTGTGACGATCGCTAAAGCGTGAAACCCAGGGTCACAAGCTCACATCTATCCAACCATATATATATATATATATATATATATATATATATATATATATATATATATGTATATTCATGAATCATTCATACAAAAAAAATTAAATAATAATTGATATTAAAATAACTGATCCAACGTGCAACTTTCGGATAATCAGTGTGACATTTCTGTAATTATTGAACAATATAGTTCATGCCACATTGACGGAAAACCTACCAGTAAAAAAGAATTCTCTTATTACTATATTTGTATAAAAACGCACAACCTTAAAATTTAAATTCAAACTCAGCGTTGCGACCGCACGTTCCAAAACAATAACACATTTCTCATAGCATTTTTTCGGATTACATCTCTATTTTCGTTGTCCTCTTATTACTGAGAAGTAAAAACAAGAACAAAATCTACTTCCATACCTGATGATGTCTGTAGGAACAGACGAAAGCTAGTAAAAAATTAAGAAGACCTTATGCAACTGGAATTTGTAAACAGGGATCATATCATTCATATACAGGTTCGGGGCTGGTGTATCTTATTTATATTGTTTGCGAAGATGTATTCTCGCCATTTAAATCATTAACCTCTATATTTGTTTTTTGTATGAATGATTCATGAATTTATAAATTATAATTGCACCTATAATTGAATATATATATATATATATATATATATATATATATATATATATATATATGGCCACTCGTATTCGAGGATACTCGTCTACTAGGGCGGCTAGACAATCCCTATTGCAGACGCTAGCTCAGGCACATTTGTATTTGCTCAACACTCACAGAGTCAAACTGTGGTTTATACTGCAACTATGCTGAGCAGACCTTAGTTACAGTTTCTGGGAGAGACCATGTTATCTAGCGTCATCAACAATTTCAAAAGGACAGCACGCTCACGCTCACGCCCTCGGCCACGATAACTTGTGGCATCGTGCTAGCACAGCTATCGATGGTCCCCAAGGGTTCCGTCTACCCAATTTCACTCACAAGGCTTGGGTCAACCCGTGGTATAGCTTTCAGACACTTTTCAAAAGTGCCACTCACTTCGCTGGGGATCGTCCCTAATCCAGTTCTATAAGAACAGGGAGCCTCCTTCCTGACAAATCGACCTGGTCAGATTCGAATATATATATATATATATATATATATATATATATATATATATATACTCATGTTTTTAAGGGAATGATAACAGAATGATAACGTTTCATCTGTCAAGTATAAGGTAACCAAAAAAGTCCTTACTGTTTTTTACGTCTTGTGGGAAGAAGTGATCACTGATCAGCAAGTGGGTGCCTCACATGCTGAGACAGCGGTGGGGGTAGAGTCATTGCTCTTGATTCAGGCAGATGCGCTGAGCACACACATGAAAATGACATAGAGTTCCAAATATATTTATTGCATAACCAATATACAAGAGTTCAACATACAGAGTAACCCGGATATAAGTGACCCGGATATAAGATAAACCCGGATATAAGAGAGATTTTATCTGGTTCCAAATGAGAGCCCTACTTACCTAAAAAAATAGATGTAAGAGAAACCCGGATATAAGAGACTTATTCTCCGGTCCCGACAACTCTCTTATATCCGGGTTACACTGTATTATCTAATGTTGGATATTACATCCCTTGCACCATGAACAAAATAGTAGAAGAAAGAAAGAAAGAAAGAAAGAAAGAAAGAAGGTCGATGAAGAAATAAAGAAAGAAAGTTGAGAAGAAAGAAAGAAAAATGTATACTGGAGAAGGAGGCAAGAAAGAAAGAAAAAAGAAAAGAATTAGGAAAAGGAGAGAAAAGTAAAAGGCAAGAGAAGAAAACTAAAGAGAAAGAAAGAAAGCTGGAGAAGGAAAGAGAGGTTTCTAGAAAAGAAAGAAAGAAAGAAAGCTGGAGAAGGAAACAAGAAAGAAAGAAAGAATCAATGGATTGGTTGGTTGGTTGGTTGGTTGGTTTTATGGCATATCAACCACTGTAGGTCATTTAATGCCAAATTTAGTTTTATATATATATATATATATATATATATATATATATATATATATATAAAATATATAGTACTAGTAAACGTATAGCTAGCAACATTATTTTTTCAAAAATGTATAGCTGGCAACATTATTTTTGGATGTAGTTTATCGTCATACCCAGGACGCGGATGTAGTAAGAATGAATGGAAGGAAGGAGAGTAGGAAGGAATTCGGAGACAGAAACACAAAGAAAGGAATCTATAGAAGAAAGAAGGAAAGAAATGAAGAATGCTGGAGAAGGACAGAAAGAAAAATCAAAAACAGAGAATGAAGTAAGAAAGAAAGAACAAAGTAGCTGGGGAAGGAAAGAAAAGAGGCAAGATGGGGAAAGAAACAAGAAAGGAAAAAGAAAGCGAGAAAAAAGAAAGAAATGAAGAAAACTGGAGAAGGAAATAATAAAGAAAGGAAAGAAGATGAAGAAGGAAGCAAGAAAGAAATGAAGAATGAAAGAAAGTTATAAAGAAGGAAAGAAAGAGAACAATTTTAGGAGAAAAAAGAAAATTAAAAACGGAAATGTCAGTATGAAAAATGAAAAGGAAAGGAAGAAAAAGAAGACAGAAAGGAAAAAGAACTAAAAAAAAAATCAAATCGGAAAGAAAGAAAGAAAAAAAGAAAGAAAGAAAAAAAGAAAGAAAGAAAAAAAGAAAAAAAGAAAAAAAGAAAAATTATCAAAATGGCGGAGGAAAACCGAAAGACCAAAATACTCAGAAAATAAAGCAGTTAAGTCTCTTTTCATTTTTTGTTCACAAAATCGCCATTAAAAACGCCTCTCAACTCTCTAATTATATAATATTATGTAATTTTCAGTAAATTATTAACTACCGTATAACTGAAATGCGTTAATGGATATAATTGTCTTATTTTTTTTCAGAAACATAAAATTTTGTCAAACTAGTGCGGAGCTTGTATGCGATATTTTCTTTATGGACAAATGTTGGGTATATTATATTCCATCACCACCGATCAGACCCCGAACTAACGCCATCTATTTTTAAGGACGTTGGCGATCATGACTTTACAAAGATTCCTTTTCCTTTATTATCTATGAATGTGAGCGGCGATGAGGTCTTGCAGATGATTCAAACAAAGAGGAAGCTTGTAGTTTACATCAGGAAGAGGCAGCTGAAATTTCTTGGAGGCGTAATGAGAAAGGAGGGCTTAGAGACTCTGAGAGTCACAGGGAGTATAGTGGGAAAGAGAGACGAGGGAAAGCAACGCGTGACATAACTAGTGGACTTAAGCAAGGGGATGGCGGAACAGGGTTTGGGAGAAGTAGCAAAAGGAAAATTCATATTGAGGACTAAAAGAGATAGCGAGGACTGGAGAACCACGATCGCCTACGTCCTGAAGAGACAAGTCACATAAAAGAAAAAGTACCCATCACAGTACAACAATCCACGACCAAACATCTTAACTACGTTTCTGAAATCCGATACTTATATATAAACCCTGACATCTAGGTCAGTGCTTTTCGCTAGAATGTGGGGCAAACTTGTCCTCTACTCCTCCAACTACGTTGGCGATCATGACTCCCCAAAGATGCTTTTTCCTTTATTAGCTATGAATGTGAGCAACGATGAGGCTTTGGAGGGGATGCAAACAAGGAAGCTTATAATTAACATAAGGAAGAGGCAGCTGAAATTTCTGGGACACGTAATGAGAAAGGAGGGCTTAGACAATCTGATACTCGCATGGCATAAAGAAGGAAACGAAGAAATTTCCTTTTTTCTTAACTTTATTGCTCATTCTTTATCCTTTTCATCAACTTTTTTTCTCTATGTTTGTTGCTTACTTGCTTACATCTTGCTTGTTTCCTTCACAAGCTTTCTTTCTTTTTTTTTCCAGATTACTTTCTTCTTTCTGTCTTTCTTTCTTGTTTCTTTTTCCAGATTCTTTCTTTCTTTACTGCTTCTTTTTTCAGATTATTTTCTTCTTTCTTTCTTTCTTTCTTTCGTTTCTAGATTACTTTTTCTTTCTTTCTTTCTTTCTTTCTTTCTTTCTTTTCCAGATTATTTGTTCTTTCTTTCTTTCTTTCTTTTCCAGATTATTTTTTTTCTTTCTTTCTTTCTTTCTTTCTTTCTTTCTTTCTTTCTTTCTTTCTTTCTTTCTTTTCCAGCTTTATTTCTTTCTTACTTTTCCAGATTACTTTTTCTTTCTTTTTCTTTCTTTCTTTCTTTCTTTCTTTCTTTTCCAGATTACTTTTTCTTTCTTTCTTTCTTTCTTTCTTTCTTTTTTTCTTTCTTTCTTTCTTTCTTTCTTTCTTTCTTTTCCAGATTACTTTTTCTTTCTTTCTTTCTTTCTTTCTTTCTTTCTTTCTTTCTTTCTTTCTTTCTAGCTTTATTTCTTTCTTTCTTTTCCAGATAACTTTTCTTTCTTTCTTTCTTTCTTTCTTTCTTTCTTTCTTTCTTTCTTTCTTTCTTTCTTTCTTTCTTTCTAATCAGGACAACACATTCCCTCTCTTCCCGCTCTCTCTATCTCTCTGTGTATACTATTGCACAGTGAACTACGAACTCTCTCGCAGATGGCTACAATTTACATTCAGCAAACAACGCTTGTTCTACGTTTATTCATTTTGAAGGTAAATTATTTACCAATATTCACACGTTAATAATTAGACTCTTTTGCCAGGCAGTAAATATCAGTTTGCGACATAACGTTCCATGTATTTATCAGAAAATGATCTTCTAGGTGCCAATTTTTATATTTCTAAGTTGCAGCATCCAATTCTTAAACTAAAAAAAAGAAAAAACGCCTAAAAGAAATCTAAATGGTAGAAAATGTTTCGTAAATGTAATTCCTACTTTTTTAATTAGAAAAATAAAAGTTTTGTTTTAATTATCCTCTATAAATTATCATGAATACAATTTTATAATAGTCTGCAAATCATTCAGGAGGATCAATAAGCACAAATGTCTGTTAGATTCTACTGTGCTAGGCCACGGTGAGGAATCTGAAACGGTAAAATAAAATCCGTTCTATCACAAGACCAAAGCAAACTAGATCAGGCCTAAAATGGAGCACTGTTGGCACATTTGGGCAGCAGCTGTCCAGACCTCACTTTCTAGTCTTGATAGTTCAAAAACCGTCTCTGAGTCGTTGAGGGAGAAGAATTATTTTCCATACTCTAACATTACTCTAACAGGCATGATGTGGCGAGACTCTCACTGCTCTGCCGGTACTACCATGGAAAGTGCTCGGACGTACTGCATCACCTGGTTCTACTAGATCTAAGTTTCACGGCTAGGACCCGCTATGCCACTTACATAGTAGGAAACCACCAACATTCCCTCCGTATTCCATCGGCGTGAAGTAAGTTTCATTTAAACAGCTTATACCCACTGCCCTATGTTGAAAAAAAAAACTGGCTTATTGCATTTAATGTCACTAAAACCAAACTGGTTACATTCCATCACCGCCGATCAGACCCCAAACGACGCCAGTCACGATGAACGGATGTTCCCTCGAGAAGGCTCCGTGCTATGAGAGAAAATTGGGCCTCAAACTTAGACCAGGCATCAAGTGAAAGTTTTATATACGATCCACCGTTAAAGATGCTGGTAAAACGTTCGGTTCCCTGTACGTAAACGTCTATGCCGATGATATGAAGATTTACGGGCGCACCCTTAAAAATTTTGACGATCAGAAATTGGCAGCTGACCTATCTTCCGATATAACATTAACTTCCTAGCGGAAAAAAATGGCTGGTTACATTCAGTGCCTCTAAAATGAAATTAGTTACATTCCATCACCGCCGATCAGACCTCGATCTACCGCTATGTCCACTCGAGGAGGCTCCTTGCCTGCATAGGATATTGGGCTTCAAACTCACACTCGACTTCAAGTGGAATTCCTTTATACGATACAACCGCTAAAGATGTAGGTAAAATGATCGGCTCCATTTACCGATGTAGTAAGTACCTGAATCCTCATGCTATTCTCTATCTTTATAAGAGTCAGATCAAACCAAAAATGGTTCATTATTGCCATATTTGAGCAGGGACTGACCAGACCTAACTGTGACGTCGTCCCCTGGTCGCAGCGCCAACCGTGACGTTCTATCCTAGTCTACCACGGCACCAACTGTGACGTCCCTAAACAGCGCCAATTGTGATGTCCTCGCCGCGGCGCCAGCCGTTCGCTCCTCGCTGCTCCGTTCGGGTGTCGCCGTTCCAAATGTGACGTTCTAAACTTTTGGTGATTCGTGTGGGAATCTGGTTAGATTTGATATCAGCCTCGTCGTTCCCAACTCGCTTCCAACGCCTGGTTACCAAGGTAACTGCACTGATCCCCCAGTCCGCCTACCCACGTTGTGAATTGATCTTAGGCAGACGAGATCAAACAGTGGTTGGGGCCGTACTGCAAACCGAGTTCAACGGGGGTGATACCACACAAATATGCATAAAAGACAATAAAATGAAAACTCAAAATTTCAAAGTATCAAAGAAAAAGGTAACAAACTTTATGTCTAGTTGTTCGATACATAGGACTGAATCTATCTCCCGACCCGTTCTATGGATTGTGACACGTCGTTTTCCGCTATGCAAGTTTTAACACTTCAAGTTGTCTGCTCTCTAAGAAATTGGTGTTTCGGTGGGTCTATGGACGAAAGTCAAAAAAAAAAAAAACTTATTTCGGTGATCTGGATCTAAGTCGCTCTTCAAAATAATTGTTCTTGGGTTGAAGGGGAGTCCGGAATGTGCGTGAATCTTGGTCAGCTATCTGCGAGGCTTGCTTCAACTGAAGACTGACTCTGGGAACTGCTGGAACTCAACTCAACTCTTTTCTGCTCGTTGTGGCTTCGTTTATATGGTCGCCGACCAAAACCGGGGTGAGTTTGTCGGCGCAGGGGGGTTTCCTCGATAATTCTAAATACATATCCACCTCTCTGGTTAGGAATTTCCACCTTTTTCCATTTTTGGGAACCTTTCCTCACTCCCACCTTCTCATCATACTTCAGAGGGGCGTGAACTGCCCTCCCCACATCTTCGTAGCAACCTCTCTTACTCATCCTCCAGATGGGCTGCAACAGCCTCCCTCGTGCGTCACGTGATCACCACTCGACCAATGATGTCTTAGTCGGGCGTGGACGAATCCGCGGCTTTGTTTCAGGAAGAAAAAAAATATCTTGCTTAACTAAAAAAAAAAAATATCTCTTCTCTTTCCCTTTTCTTCCTCTTAATCGCCGTTATCATTTCTGTGGCCGCGAACGGGACAATATGACAATGGCGGTCATAACTCTTGTTCTACACGTGGTTTACGTCAGGTATTTTATCGCTAATTATCAGAATGGGTGGTCTTCCTAACACGGTCTCAAAAAGAAACATCTCCAAAGTTTCAGTCAGTCTGTCGCCTCGAAGAAAGAAAAAAAAAACACTTCTAGGTTCCCATTCATTTTCCTTCGGTACATATTTCTGATAACATAATTTTATTATCGCAGGCCAAGGATGTTCCGTCGAAGGAAAATCGGTCAACGGACACTCGTAGGTGGTTTTTACTTTTTCAGATCTGTCCAAAGTCCTTTTAGTTGCCTGTTTTTCGTCACTTATCGAAATAACATTTTCATTTGAATTTTTTTTTTCTTTGGCCAGCCGGTCTGTAGTTGATAATAAGATGTCTTCCCGTACCAATAGTTTGTTTTCATATCCTTAGATAACACAGCCGATGCCAAAACATATCTGATTCTTTCTTTCCCTTTCTTTTTACTCAGAATTTCCGTCATTGTAATGACACTCTTTCGCCATTTGTTACTTATCAATATATCCTTTTATCCATTGTCTCTTAGCCGTGTGTGTGTTCTTGCTTATCACCCACGATTCGGTCCTTAGCCTCTCCTTTCCCTCTTTTCTTTCTTTTCCCTTTCTGCCTCGTTAAATGGTGCCACATAACTTTCTAGTCTTGATAGAGTTCAAAATCGTCTCCGAGTCCTTGTGGTAGAATAATTATTTTCCACACTTCAACCTCTCTTTCTCACAGGCTGAGTGTGGCGAGTCTCTCAAAGCTCTGTCGCTGCTACCATGGAAAGTGCTTGGATGAACTACCTCTCCTCGTTCCAACAAGTCTGACCTTCACGGCTAGGACACGTCATGCCACTTAAATAGTAGCAAACCACCTACATCCCCACCGTAATCCATCGGCAAGAAGTAAGTTCCACCCAAACAGCTTCTTCCCACGAGCCGCTGCCCTATAGAACAGATTGCCAAGTGGATGTTTCCCCAATCACTACAATTTTAACCTGTTCACGTCTAGAGTCAACCATTATCTTTCTCTCCTATAAACTACCCCTTATCGTAATCCTCAAGTAGCCGCCGGGCCCTGTACAGCGCGAACTTTACTGTAAGAAAAAAAGATTCTATTCTGAGGAAACTGTGCGAAACGGTAAAAACTTCAGTTCAGTCGCAAGACCAAACCAAGGACTAATTATTTCTATCATTCTGTTGGTTCTTCTTTAAATTTTCTAATCGTACAACACCCTCCCTGATTGTCCAAGACTTCCAACACCGCGACTGGTCGCTGACGTGACTGCTTCAATCCCGAGCTAATCTTATCCCACACTGTGATTTAAGGTTGATCATAATACAGCCAAGATCGAATCATCGTAGGTATCTTGTGATAAATATGGCGACAAAGTTTAGGACAATAGTCCGAATAATGTAAATAGTGTACATAATACCTCATCTCAGAAATATAGACAGATACTAATGTTTCTCTTTCTAATTCCTTCACACCCTGTAATCCCTTGCGTGCTAGTGGTTGCACTGCCTTTCTTGGAATGATACCCATTAGAAAAAAAGGATTAAGGAAAAGGTAAATTTAATTAGAAAAAAGGATTATTGAAATGTTACGTAATATCAGTCCTCCTATATGAGAGCCAACCATCATTTTCATCTACATGGACCATCTCCGCATAGATGAAGAAATGTGCTTCTACAGAAGGATGTTGAGAATACCATGGACCAAACATGTGAGCAATGACGAAGTTTTAGAGAAAATGGATACAAAATGGACTCTTATACATGAAATCAGAAAGAGCGAGGTGAAATTTTAAAGCACATAATGAGAAAAGAGGTTTTGGAAAATTTGACATTCACTTGACAGATTGAAAGCAAGAAGGACAGAGGAAAAGAAAGCTAAATCTACCTAGCAACTTGAGTAAATGAACAGGGTTTAGGAGAGATAACAAAAAAAATAAAAGAAAAAAAAAGAAAAAAAATCTAAGAATCATTAATGCCGAAATTTAATTTTATTGCGAGCATGAGCAATTTCTTTTACGAAAACATATTGCCGGTAATTTTTTTTACTATTGAAATGTATTGTTAATATTTTTATACCTTTTATAGTGTTGTTTTTCTTTGGTGGTTTACGAATTGTCCATAGCTGTTACCCTATCCCGGACCATAACGCGACATGGTACATAGAATAAGAAGTAGAAGAAGAAGAAAAAGAAGAAGAAGAAGAATCAGCAGTAGATGGTGGCAATAGACTTTCCACTTATATATCATTTTCTTTCAGCATATTTTTTATTCAAAAGCGGTCCATATGACATCCATTAAACATGGCATGTGGATCTAGAACAGTCTACCCCAGTGAGCGAAATAAAGGGTTCAGTTCCACATTCCAACCAACTGAAGAAGGCTGAAGCGTACAATGGCCGAAACGTTGTAAAAAATATGGCATGAAAGATGAGGACAATAGTCCGAACAATGTAAATAGTGTGCATAATAGCTCATCTCAGAAATATAGACAGATACTGAAGGGCCGAAACGTTGTAATAAATATGGCGACAAAGATGAGAACAATAGTCCGAATAATGTAAATTGTGTACATAATACCTAATCTCAGAAATATAGACAGATACTGAAAGGCCGAAACGTTGTAATAAATATGGCGACAAAGATGAGCACAATAGTGCGGATAATGTAAATAGTGTACATAATACCTCGTCTCAGAAATATAGACAGATACTGAAAGGCCTAAACGTTGTAATAAATATGGCATCAAAGATGAGGACAATAGTGCCAATAATGTAAATTGTGTACATAATACCTCATCTCAGAAATATAGACAGATACTGAAAGGCCGAAATGTTGTAATAAATATAGCAACAATGATGAGGACAATAGTCCGAATAATGTAAATAGTGTACATAATACCTCATCTCAGAAATATAGACAGATACAGCAGAGAATCAGTTCTAATTGAGAATTAGGCAGGGATACCGCAGATGAATCAAGAGTAGATTTTGAGAAGAATTTGCGACAAAGACGAGGACAATAGACCGAATAATATAAATAGTATATATTTTTTATTGTATTAAGTCTTCACTATGTGTTGGAATTAAGGCAGAATTGGTTTATGTTAAGGTTCTTGACGTGCTTGTAAAATTACGACCTAACATATAAAATATAAGGAGAGAGAATCACGGATGGGTAAAAAGGAAGCGTTCTTGTCTTTGATCCAATCACCCACATATACGCAACGGGGAATCAGACACAAAACCCCATTTTTGTGCTTTAAATTACGTCTTAGAAATTTATCTGAATAGAAAGAAAATTTATGTAAATTTAAAAAAAAACAAAAACAGACATACACACAAAAAAGCCGGCCTTGTCTGAGAAAGGAGAATGATAAAGAAAATATTGCATTCATATTCCACACTTGTTTGACATAAAATTTTATGCTCCTGAAAAAAAAAAAAAAAAAAAAAATATAGAAAATTGTATGCTTTGAAAGCGTCTCGTTACAACAGTAGTAAATAATTTATAGAAAATTACATGATATTATATAATTAGAGCGGCTGGACGCAGGGTGAATGAAGATTTTATTTAAAAAAAAGAAAAAGAGACGATTTTATTTTATGTTTGCGTTTCTTTTGTTCCATCTTCATTTCTTTCTTTCTTTCTTTCTTTCTTTCTTTTTTTCCTCTTTTGCTCCTTCTGTTTTCTTTTTTCTTTCTTTTCTCTTTTTCTTTTTGAGCGTTTCCTGTTTCTTTTTATCTCTTTTGTCATTAACTGCCAATATTAAAGTCTCTTTTTCGAACTTAAATATCATCATAATTTTGTTATATCTTTCTCCTTATTTTACTTTTTTTAATTAAAGAAAAAGCCTAATTCCTCTTAAGCTTCTTCAAAATGTTCCATCTTTCTTCCTCATGTTCTTGCTTTTGCATTAAATTGTTAAATTTATTTTTTAAAAACTTTATTGCTCATTCTAAATCCTTTTCAACAATTTTCATTCTTTCTCTTTCTATTTGTGTTGATTACTTACGTACATGCTTGCTTGTTTCTTTCTACAGCTTTCTTTCTTCTTTCTTTCTTTCTTTCTTTCTTGCTTGCTTCTTTTTCCAGATTGTTTTTCTTTCTTTCTTTCTTGATTCTTTTCCCAGATTTCTTTCTTTCTAGTTTACTTCTCCATCTTTCTTTCTTTCTTTCTTTCTTGCTTGTTTCTTTTTCCAGATTGTTTGTCTTTCTTTCTTTCTTGATTCTTTTCCCAGATTTCTTTCTTTCTTGTTTCCTTTCCCATCTTTCTTTCTTTCTTTCTTTCTTTCTTTCTTTCTTTCTTTCTTTCTTTCTTTCTTTCGTGCTTGCTTGCTTGCTTCTTTTTCCAGTTTTCTTTCTTTCTTCTTTTTCCAGATTATTTTTCTTTCTTTCTTGATTCTTTTCCCAGATTTCTTTCTTTCTTGTTTCCTTCTCCATCTTTCTTTCTTTCTTTCTTTCTTTCTTCTTTTTCCAGATTATTTTTCTTTCTTTCTTGATTCTTTTCCCAGATTTCTTTCTTTCTTTCTTGTTTCCTTCGCCATCTTTCTTACTTTCTACATATTACTATATTACCAGTTTCCAGAAGCAAAATCATTACTTCACTTCAATTTCTACTTTCGTCTTCCATCTACACCAAAACTGCCCCAAACCCTTGTAGTTTATATTATTTCTTCATTGGATAATTTTTTTCCTGTTTTTATTTATTCCTGGTGGGCTTGATCGATCTAATGATGATGGATACACTTTTCATTTTTTAAAACCTCGCAATCGTAAGGGTCTTAAAAAAAACTACGTCTCATTGTTGTTATCCTACACCGATTTGATTCTTATATTATTGTATCCAGAATTTACGTTGCCCTTGTTTCTTTCGGATTTATTTTTATTATTATTATTACTTAAAAAAAGAATCCAAACACAAGTAATGAGATGTTACAGAACCATCCTCAGAATCTCCAATGTAAATCGCGTTACAAACGACTCAGTTCGAGTCACCATCAAACAAGAAATACGCCCATTGGAAGACCTGGTCCGTTGCGTACTACCAAAGACCCCCACGATCGTGGGTCTAGGGGATCTGATTGATGGTTCCGGGCAGCGTTTTGTGACTTTCGTTATCTTATTTACATTTACTTTTTCCTACTTATATTTATATACGTTACAAATTAAACTGAGTACAATTGACTGTTAATAGATGAACATTTTTCGCAGATTTTGACATTGTTCTGGGGTCTTTTTTCGTCCAATTCCGTGACTTTATTTTGCTCATGTTAAGTCTCAACAAAACACTATATAAAATTCATTATTTTTTATCCAAGACTAGCTGCATGGCGCCCTTCCTTTCCTTTAAAGGAGTGCCCTTTTCCGTGCTGATGTTGCTACATGCCTTACTTCTTGCCTATCTCACACAGCGAATTTTTTCTAAGCTCTATAATAAACATTAAATCTATTACGAAAAAAGAACTAAACAAAATGAACACAAAACGATCACCTTTAAAAAAAGACTCTTAACTGGAAAAACCGAATGAAAAAAGAATGTTAACAACAAATACTTTTTCACACCCAAACCAGTTCAGCAGAATCAGAATCAACGTTGAGTTTAAGCAACCGAATGAGCCAATTGGAGTAAAGTGCCATGCAGATTTAAATTTTTCCCACTTGTGACGAACGCAGTTATCGATTTTTTTTGCATGCTAGCATGCTAGTTAACATTCGTGTCAGACAGCTGTTGGCTCTCACGCTGGCCAATAGAATCTTCCTGCCTATTTGTGGCAGCCAGCTATAGGCTCTCACTCTGGCCAGTAGAAAATGGCCGCAAACTACATGAAAACTGCCGTAGAAGCATGAAAAAATCGATTATTTCCACTATCGATGGGAGTTGGGTAATGCAAAGTCGGTCTTCGCCTTCCCTCTAACTTGGAGCATGTGCATGTAAATTTTGGTGCAAATCTGTCGAAAATTGCGGCCGTGCATTCGTTACACACACACACACACACACACACACACACACACACACACACACACACACACACACATCCTGCCTTTTATAGATAGAGATGTTGAACGTGATAAAATCCTTGAATATTTTGAACAGATCTCAAATTGATGTTAAAAATTGCCGAAAAACATTGTTGATTTATTTAAGATAGAAAGATCTATTTGTTAAAACATGTCGCTAATTTGTATTTTGATCCATTGTATTTATTTTCAAATTTTCTAGTTGAATTGTTCACCTATATTGCATATAATCAATCATTGTACATAATTAGGTTACAATAGAATTTGTATTTTAGACGACCTTATAAATATGGATACGTATTAGATTTGGGGGGGGGCAGGTATAGATTCTTACAGTAAGATCCACCATGTACAAGGCCCAGACGCCACCCGAGGTAGAGGGTAACCATAAGGGGTAGTTTATATGGATAGGAGCGGAAGATAACGTTTGAATCTAGAGGGAATAAACTGTTTGAGGGAATGTCGCTGGTTTGCTACTATGTAAGAGACATGGCGGGTCCTAGCCATGAAGGTCAGACTTGATGGACTCGTTCATCCGAGCACTTTTCTATGGTAGCAGCGATAGAGCAATGAGAGACTCTCCACACCCAGCCTGTGAAAGAGAGAGTTTGGAGTGTGGAAAATAATTATTCTACCACAAGGACTCGGAGACGATTTTGAACTCTATCAAGACTAGAAAGTTAGGTCTGGTCAGCTCCTGCCCAAATATGGCAATAATGAACCATTTTTGGTTTGATTTGACTCTTATAAAGGTAGAGAATAGCATGAGGTATCAGGTACTTACTACATCGATAAATGGAGCCGATCATTTTACCTACATCTTTAGCGGTTGTATCGTATATAGGCATTCCACTTGAAGTCGAGTGTGAGTTTGAAGCCCAATATCGTCTAGAGGCAAGGGGCCTCCTCGAGTGGACATCCGTTCATCGTGACTGGCGGTAGTTCGGGGTCTGATCTGGATTTCATTAAAGGCACTGAATGCAATCAGCCAGTTTTTTTCCTGCTAGGATGTTAATGTTATATCGGAAGGTCAGCTGCCAATTTCTGATCGTCAAGATTTTTAAGGGTCTGCTCGTATATCTTCGTATCATCGGCATAGACGTTTACGTACAGGGAACCAAACGTTTTACCAGCATCTTTAACGATGGATCGTATATAAAAGTTTCACTTGATGTCTGGTGTGAGTTTGAAACCCAATATCCTCTCGACGCAAGAGGCCTCCTCGAGTGGACATCCGTTCATCGTGACTTGCGGTGTTTGGGGTCTGATCGGCGGTGATGGAATGTAACCAGTTTGGTTTTAGTGGCATTGAATGCAATAAGCCAGTTTTTTTTCCCAACATAGGCCAGTGGGTATAAGCTGTTTAAATGAAACTTACTTCACGCCGATAGATTACGGAGGGAATGTTGGTGGTTTCCTACTATGTAAGTGGCTTGGCGGATCCTAGCCGTAAAGTTTAGATCTAGTGGAACCAGGCGATGCAGTACGTCCGAGCACTTTCCATGGTAGTACCGGCAGAGCAGTGAGAGTCTCGCAACACACTGCCTGTGAGAGAGAGTTTGGAGTATGGAAAATAATTATTCTCCCAATTCGACTCAGAGATGCTTTTGAACTCTTTCCTCAATATCAAACTAAACCACAAATATGACATTTCTATTTCTTGGCACTTAAACTCGATTAATTTACAATGAAATGCATGCCAAGCTCTTTACCGTTAGCAGACATCTGTGTGACAAAGCTAGAGGATAGCATGATGAGTCAGGTACAAAGGGGCGATCATTTTACCTGAATCTTTAGCGATGTATCGTATATAGGAATTCCACTTGAGATCAGGTGTGAGTTTGAGGCCCAATAACCTCTCGAGGTACGAGGCCTACTCGAGGGCACATCCGTTCATCATGACTGATAGTAGTCCCGGGTCTGATCGGCGGTAATGGAATCTAACCAGTTTGGTTTTAGAGGCATTGAATGCAATAAGCCAGTTTTTTCTTCAAGACTAGAAAGTGAGATCTCGACAACACCTACCCAAATATGGCAACAGCACTCCATTTTCAGACTGATCTTGCTTTTATAAAGGTAGAGGATAGCATGAGGAGTCAGGTACAAGGAGGCAATCATTTTACCTGAATCTTTAGCGATGTATCGTATATAGGAATTCCACTTGAGATCAGGTGTGAGTTTGTTCCTTGCCGTTTGGTATAACTCTGAATTTCATGCACGTGGCAATCGTCAGACATTAACTGAAAACTGATCGTGGTAAATTTTAAACATTAATGATGATTATCACGTCCATAAAACTCAGAGTTATGTCAACGGGGCAAAACAAAATGTATATTTAATTATTATTATAATTAAAAAAATTAGCTCTGTTATTTTATATCACCGCTTTTTTATTGTCTCCAGCACTTACTGTGTTTTATCACACACACACACACACACACATATATATATATATATGTATATATATATATATATATATATATTGCGCATATTTTGGTAGCATATTTTCATGTCTCATTAAATAATTTAATACGTTTTGTCTACTTAGGAGACTCTCATAATTACGGACAAGTTTCTTAGCATCCTTATTAACAGAAAAAAGAAAATTGCCATGTTGATGTATATTCGTTTTATTTCGAGTAATTTCGACATTGGTACTATGTCATCATCAGTGTCTTGTTTTTTTCTAAGACAAAAAATTATGTTCATCATTTTTCTAAGAAAAAATGGTTTTGTCCATCTGAAAATGAAATTTGTAATTGTGAAGTGAAAAACGCTAAGGATATGTTCTGTATGCTCATCTTTCTCCCTTCAATAAGAAACTTGTCCGAAATTATGAGAGGATCCTATTAAAAATACGTAGACAGAACTTGCCTAAATCATTTAATGAGGCATTGATATATATATATATATATATATATATATATATATATATATATATATATGTGTGTGTGTGTGTGTGATTTGTAAATCCATTTCTGACGTATATAAGAATGCTCAATATTAAATATTTTTGGAAGTGTTTTTAAATACAAAAAGAGAGTCCGAAATAAACAAGCAGCCATTTGAAAAATGGCTGTGCGTGAAACAGACTTCAAATGAGTAACCAATATATATATATATATATATATATATATATATATATATATATATGTGTGTGTGTGTGTGTGTGTGTGTGTGTATGTGTGCGTGTGTGTGTCTGTGTTTGCTATCTCCTTTAATCATTTTACGTGTATTGACATCAAGCTTTACTATCGATCACCATAAAGCTGTACAAATCTAAAAGGCCTGTAGAATTAATTTTAACTTCAACCACTGCGACATGAATGAGTTCGAACTTTTTATTGTCGATAACCCCAAAACGGTAGATTTTATCAAAATTTCTTTGTTATTTTCGCATTAAGCATGTACATTTACACCAAAATGGAACTATTCGGGGAAATTTTATTAGAAACTGAGCGCGGGGTCTGAACTGCAAATTATCCTCGGGTTGAAATTAGTCCTGTCACCCATAAAAAAAAACAAGATTTTTTTAAGTTTAGGGACGCTTAGAAATATTCAACCCATTAGCTACAATGATAGAAGGACCCGACGTATGATACACAGTTGCTAATAAACGAAAGTAAATATGTGATGTTTTTTTATTAGTATTTAAGTTTTTTTGATTTAGGATTAATTTATGTGTTATATATTTTCAATAGCATGTGGTTAAGTATTTAACCGTTTTCTTTCAATTTTTTCACATTTTTGACGTCATAAATGGGAAAGTAGTAATTCTTTCATATAACAAGATTGCAAAAAAAAAAAAAAAAAAAAAATATATATATCCGGGACATAGATTTATATTTT
The DNA here is from genome assembly GCA_963932145.1 of Acanthosepion lycidas. Classification (NCBI taxonomy): domain Eukaryota; kingdom Metazoa; phylum Mollusca; class Cephalopoda; order Sepiida; family Sepiidae; genus Acanthosepion; species Acanthosepion lycidas. Next base: position 29,575,013 of record OZ010608.1, on the reverse strand, counting down.
GATAAGATTTAATAGCGACAATCTTGAGAATTTTCCTTCTAAGTTCTTTTCTCTTTTGATAAATCTGGTATATCATTTAAGATACAGGTTCAATTCCTTTCGGAGGACGCATATTTTCTATAAAATTTCTTTGACGTTCAGGCCGGTAAATGTTGTTAATACAGATTATTATAAACAGAGCACTTCCTTAAATATTTGTGTATACAGAAATAACGTATAACAATAATATATTAAAATTAATTTATGTTATATATTTTGAGTAAGTTGATGTTATTGATTTAAACGTTCATTTTTTATTTTTATTTTCAAGCATTTTTATAGTCATGTATCTTAGTTTGGGAAAGTAGTAATTCTTTCAGGAATCATGATATTGGAAAATATCCGGGGCTCAGATTTATATTTTGATAAGATTCGATAGCAACACTCTTGAGAATTTTTCTTCTAAGTAAGTTAATTTCTCTTTTAATAAGTGTGGCATTCTTTACATAAAAGTTGTGATTGGATTTATTTCTATGTAAAACTAGTACATCTTTTTTTTATATATATATATATGTGATCCCTTTTGTCTTCATAGATACGTTTTTTTTTATTTTCCGAAAGTTTCCCCAATAGATTGTGAGGAAAAGTTCTGTAAAGTTATTTTAAATATACCTGCTTCAGAATTATTATTGTTATGGGTATTTTTGATTCTGATCACATCGATAATAATTTTGAACATAGTTGTAATTATTTTGATGTTGTTTAGATTGGATAAATTGTTTTAGATAGTGGATATGTGGAGGTAGTAGATAACGTGATGTATCTGTTTTTATCTATTTTTTTTTTGTTAAAAATGTTGTTATCTTTTTTATATATGGATGTATTATCAAAGTAATAGGGGTGTAGACGTACTCACCAGGCTTGGAATACTACACTGCCACGCTTGGCCAATTGCGAATTTATGAAACTATTTACCCCATAATAGTTGAGCTGGATGACCGTTGACTCCGAAGATTTCATCCGCTTTTTAAAAGCTTTCATTTTTTTCGACAGATCGTTTACTTATCATGCTGGAGGTGTTTTTTTCCTGTAAATTGATATATATTGCAACAACGCATATATATATATATATATATATATATATATATATATATATATATATATATATATATATATATAGAGAGAGAGAGAGAGAGATAGATAGATAGATAGATAGATATTGATCATATCAGTGGTCAATATATATATATATATATATATATATATATATATATATATATATATATTCCCAAGAGGATAGAATCCAGGTAGAACTCAATGTTCAGGACAGAGTAAAAATATAATAAAAAGGCTCAAACACTCACACACCATGGTTATACTCCATGGTTATAATTTATTACATTGGAATCGTAATCACGATCCTATTCATCAGACCTACAAATTCAAAAAGAAATCGGAAAATATAACTCCGGCTATAAAGAAAACATTTTTTGTGAGAGTGTATTTGTGGGAGTGGGAACCAAGTGTGAGAGGGAAATGTTTGAAAGCTCTAGAGAGAGGTGTAACAGAATAAAAAAGAACAAGATGGCCTAAAGGTGAAGGAGAGAATTAAAATTTAACAGAGAGAAGTTTTAAAAGAGAGGAGTTAAATAACAGTTTAAATGAGTGAGATACAGATAAATATGAATTATTTTTCGATGCATAATTCGCTACCGATTCGCTGACCTAAATTAAAATTAAAAAGCAGACACCGGAAACGTGTGTATACATTTGTGGTAACACTACGCACAATAAAAAACGATATGATCTAAACTTAAAATCCAGAAGATGAGAGAGAGAGGAAAATAGATGGTGAGGGGGGCAAACAAAAAAGAAGGGCTTTTATAAGAGAACCGATGTGTAATCAAAAAAAATTTGACAACGCAAGTAATATCACCTACAGTTTACAAATTTAACATTATCATAGAAAAATTAACGAATATTTAATCTAGTAATGACCTACTATTTATATGCCCCCCCCCCTAAAGTAGATACACACATACACAACAACATATCTATATTTACTCGCACATACATACATATAAGTGTATATATATATATATATATATATATATATATATATACATGTACACATACACACATATACACAGACGTACATATATGTGCACATAAGCATATATACATAAAACCATACACACATCCGTACATAGACAAGCACACACTCATCTAAACAAATATACAACGTATCTATCTATCTATCTACACATACATATATATACATATATATAGATGTATCTATCTATATATATACATATGTAAACACACATACACACACACACACACACACACATATATATATATATATATATATATATATATATATATATATATATATATATATATATATATATGTATATATATATATATAGTTTATGCAAACTTAGGTAATCCGTATGGGTAGACCCGAGGAGGATGACATCCGGAGAGCTCAATGTAAAATTCAGAGCAGATATGTTTGAATAAAAACAGACCACGTTAAGGTTCCATGTAATAAATTATTTCACCATAACCCCTTTAACAGGGCTCTGGATCATCAGACTTTACTTCCAAAAATTGAAATGAAAAATGAAAAATGAAAAGAAATTTACACATTTTTGACGGACCTCATCAAGTATACGTAAAATTAACGGAGTGAGGAAGTGAGGTGGGAAATAGGATATGAATGTGTCATATGTATCATTTCAAATGCTTATTTTTAATTTTTAACTCCATTGTGTCGGCTAGATGTTGTTCGAATTTATTGTGCCTAGTCTCAAGATATAGATGGCTAAGGAGTGGAGGGGTGGAGACCGACTTTAAAGGAAGAAACTACACTACTTTCACGAGGACAGTTTTTCTTTCAAATTTTTTAGACGTTGTTAATTCTCGTTACTTTAACGGGCATGTTTGGGAGGTTAAAGTTTTTTCTGTATCTAAATGTTTAAACAGTCTTTAATTTTACGTATACTTGATGTGGTCCGTCAAAAATGTGTGAATTTCTTTTCATTTTTCATTTTTCATTTCAATTTTTGGAAGTAAAGTCTGATGATCCAGAGCCCTGTTAAAGGGGTTATGGTGAAATAATGTATTACATGGAACCTTAACGTGGTCTGTTTTTATTCAAATATATATATATATATAAATTAAAAGTAAAAAAAAACACACATCCATCAATACATACATTTAATATATTAAAATAGGTGGGTAGAATTAAACTAATTTGTACTTAAAAAAAACTACTGAGGAAGAAAACGTTAACAATATTAAAAACCCACGGAGTGATTAACGCGTATCTATCTCTTAAGTCTCTATATATAGTACGCACACAACTATGTTTTCTTGTCATGGACTGCATCTAGAAGAATTTAACCCGGGGCCATGTAGCATTCTCTATCTTTGTTGTTATTCCGGAGTTGTAAAACATGGTGGCACGCTGAAGTAATGGATAGCGACTCTGGCTGAGGATTCGGAGTAGCGCGTTCGAATGCCAGTCGACTTCGATACATTCACTTACGTGCAAATACCCTTGAGAAGTGTATGAATCCACCTGTGACTGTATTTTATGGCCTTGGGTGGAGAAGGACGACTCTGAATTCAAAATCTGATTGGTCGAAACCGCTAAACCGTCTCCCTCGCCAGATCAGTGTAAGTGGAACGCCAGCAGTAGGAAAAATGAAAGCTTTTAAAGAGTGGATGAAATCTTCGGAGTCAACAGCCATCCAACTCAATTACTATGGTGTAAATAGTCTCATAATTCCGCAATTAGCCAAGCGTAGCAGTGTAGTATTCCAAGCCTGGTGGGGGCCACTACACCCCTGAAGACATGGTCAACCAGAAAAGGGTGCATCCAAAAGGATTTAGTAAGCGCTGGATTTGGATTTGGATTAGTAAAATATGCCAAACAACTCCAAGTGTTGTGAGTACGTCAAAACACCTGAAGACATGGTCAACCAGAAAAGGGTGCATCCAATAGGATTGGGTAGGCGCTGGATTTGGATTTGGATTAGTAAAACATGCCAAACAACTCCAAGCGTTGTGAGTACGTCTACACACCTGAAGACATGGTCAACCAGAAAAGGGTGCATCCAATAGGATTGGGCAGGCGCTGGATTTGGATTAGTAAAAAATGCCAAACAACTCCAAGCGTTGTGAGTACGTCTACACCCCTGAAGACATGGTCAACCAGAAAAGGGTGCATCCAATAGGAGTTAGTAGGTGCTGGATTTGGATTTGGATTAGTAAAACATGCCAAACAACTCCAAGCGTTGTGAGTATGTCTACACCCCTGAAGACATGGTCAACCAGAAAAGAGTGCATCCAATAAGATTGAGTAGGCGCTGGATTTGGATTTGGATTAGTAAAACATGCCAAGCAACTTCAAGCGTTTTGAGTACGTCTACAACCCTGAAGACATGGTCAACCAGAAAAGGGTGCATCCAGTAGGAGTTAGTAGGCGCTGGATTTTGATTTGGATTAGTAAAAAATGCCAAACAACTCCAAGCGTTGTGAGTACGTCTGCACCCCTGAAGACATGGTCAACCAGAAAAGGGTGCATCCCAAAGTATTGAGTAAGCGCTGGATTTGGATTTGGATTAGTAAAATATGCCAAACAACTCCAAGCGTTGTGAGTATGTCTACACCCCTGAAGACATGGTCAACCAGAAAAGGGTGCATCCAATAAGATTGAGTAGGCGCTGGATTTGGATTTGGATTAGTAAAACGTGCCTAACAACTTTAACCCTGGTGAGTACGTCTACACCCCTGAAGACATGGTCAACCAGAAAAGGGTGCATCCAATAGGAGTGAGTAGGCGCTGGATTTGGATTAGTAAAACATGCCAAACAACTTCAAGCTTTGCGAGTACGTCTACACCTCTGAAGACATGGTCAACCAGAAAAGTGTGCATTCAATAGGAGTGAGTAGGCGCTGGATTTGGATTTGGATTAGCAAAACGGGCCTAACAACTTTAACCCTGGTGAGTAATTCTACACCCCTGAAGACATGGTCAACCAGAAAAGGGTGCATCCAATAGAAGTGAGTAGGCGCTGGATTTGGATTTGGATTTGGATTATTAAAACATGCCAAGCAACTTCAAGCGTTGCGAGTACGTCTACACCCCTGAAGACATGGTCAACCAGAAAAGTGTGCATCCAATAGGAGTGAGTAGGCGCTGGATTTGGATTTGGATTAGTAAAACATGCCTATCAACTTTAACCGTGGTGAGTACTTCAACACCTCTGATGATATGGTCAATCAGAGAAGGGTCCCTTCAATAGGAGCGAGAAGACGCTAGATTTGTATTTGCATTAGTAAAATATTCAAAACAACTCCAAGCGTCGAGTACTTCCACACCCCTGAAGATATGGATTAATAAAATATGACAAGTGCTGTTCGGAGATTTAGAATCACAAAACCCACCAATTCTCTGCTAAGAGTTCTTCCAAAAAAAATGTGGCTGATTCTACAAAAGACTTCTTGGTTATTAAATTATCTGTATGATATCATAGCAGCTCAGTTATAAACTGAACTGTTCACCTGTAATACTCGATACGAGGCTTCAGTACATACATGCACACACACACACATAACGCATACAGACACACATGCATATATATATATATATATATATATATAACAAGCGTGTAGTTTTACACATCGTACCTGAATTATGCGCGCGCATTTAATGATGACATCATGCACACACGCGCGCCACCTATGAGCGTCGAGCGCACTTATGTTCTCAGAAAATACGATGCCCGTATTTCTCTAGCGATAAGTCAGTCTCGCTAAAAAATGTCTGCAATCAGCGGGACGAAAAGTTCAATCACACGCACCATATATATATATATATATATATATATATATATATATATATATATATATATATATATATGACAGCGCCTTCATAAACAATAAAAACGAGTAACATGACATTCTAGTAGAGAGAGGTAAAGAGGGAGAGTGAGAGAGAGAGAGATGGAGAGAGAGAAACGAGTGCGTGATAGCGAGAGCGATTTTTAGTGAGTAGAAAAGATAGAAAGAGGTATAGAAAGCCATCGATAAAGAGATCGAGAGAGTGAAAAGTGAAAAGACTCACGCATGCGCACACTCAACAAATTCTTCCCGCTCTTCGACAGCCAAAGCAGTTTCGCTGTCACGGAGTTTCGCTTCGCTACTGCGTTTGCTTGAGAACTTTGCGTAGAGGACGCATTTGTTTCTATACCTGACACCGAGGGAAAAAAGAAAAGAAAAGAAAAGAAAAGAAAGAATCAACTATTACCGGATCAAGTTGGTTTCATTTTTCGTTTAAATTCCGACTTATTTTAATGATCACAATTCTCCTAGGTAATTTTTCGTGTTTTTTTTTTTTTTTACAAGAAAGGTAACGTGAACAAAAATAGACATAAAACGTGCTACAAAATATAAACATATATATATATATTTGCATATAAACAGTCATACTTATCGCTGAGATCTTTAATACGAATAACAAACTTTAAAAACATTCGTCTCTAGGAAGCAACATTCTCTATAGAAGATAAAAACAAACAGAATTAATAATAGTATTACATATCTCAACAAAGAATTATAAAAATATTAGCATACTATATATATAGTCGCGATGTACATACCTACATACATAGATACATACATATAAACATATATTATGTATTGTCTTGACACTTATATATTAATATAGACTTGGTTCTATAAACCTATAACATATTTACATAAATACGTTTAGTTTTTTTCTCTGTACAGATAAATCAGTGTGTAAAATATCAATGAGAGTCTATCTTTTTTTTTTTATTTTACAAAGTTAAAAATTAGTATGTAATATAATATTCATTTAATTTACAGTTCAGCTATTAATTACATACCCAACAGTATCCTGGGTAAGTAAAATTGCTTTGGAAACTTAAAATTTCAACCAAATTACCAATATCCATGAGTTGATGTTAATCTAGTAGTCCTAAATTTGTTGGGAAAAAATATAGGCGTTATTTGACTATTTTCTTTTTACGAACGTAAATTTTTCAGTGATACTTACGTTCAAAAGTATATATGCACACATGTTTATATATATTGTTGTCAAGTGAAAATCAAGTTTTGCTTCAAGAAAAATATATATATATATATATATATATATATATATATATATATATATATATATATATATCAGGAGAATCAGAATTGTATTTTCATCGATAAAGGAAAACTTTTTTTTTTTAAAATGTAAAGACGAATTTAACACTATCAGTACAGGCATAGAAAGAAAGAATTTCTGTTGCATCAAAACAGATCAACTGGATAAAAATAAAGCAACAACAACAAAAAAGCGATTAAAAAAAAAAAAGTTAAATCTTAGTGAGAAAATATTTACACACGTGAAATATGCATGTCCCGAGGAAGATATCATTTGGAAATTCACCGACAACAAAATCCGTCTCAAATCATGGTAAGTAATTGATCTATTTGATTCCATTTCAATACATTTTTTTTAGCGACTTGTTTCAAATGTACTTCTTTTACAGACAAGTTCGATCATCTTCCAAAACAGATTTTTTCCCTGTGCATGGATGCGTGCATATATATATATATATATATATATATATATATATATATATATATATATATAATATATGTACTCTTTATATATATATATATATATATATGTAGTTTATATATATATATAATATATGTAGTCTTTATATACATATATAAATTATGTAGTCTTTATATATACATATATGTAGTCTTTATATATATATATGTATATGTATTCTTCTTATATATATATATATGTAGTCTTTATATATATATATGTAGTCTTTATACATACATACATATATATATATATATATATATATATATATATAGTCTTTTGCTCGCTTTGGGGTTATTTTCTTTGGACTTGAATATCGAGCAATTGACGAGAGAATTCGTAAAGTGTTATGTTCTTGGTTCTTTATTTTTTTATTTCCAATTTTTTCATCGGACATCAATTTGTTATATTACAAGTTGAGCCAACCGATGTTTATCAAAAGGAGTATTACCATTCATATATATATATATATATATATATATATATATATAGATAGATAGATAGATAGATAGATAGATAGATAGATACATACAGATGCGTGTGTGTTTGTATGTATGTATAATGCTCTAGCACAGATCTATGTTTATAAATACAGGTCATCGTTTTTAACGCTTCGTTTAAACCGATTTCTATCACTTCACTTTCATTATTTTATACGCATAAATGTTTCACTGTTATTATTTATATACATTGAGACTTCACGCACAGAATAGTAGCGGGTAAATTTGCTTGGTGATTGTTGTAAATGCGAGTCTTCTCTGTACTTCAGGTAACTCTATTAATGGTACCATCGCGATGGTTTCGAATGTAACCAACATTTATCCAATATTTGAAAACCACTTCGGAGTTGATCCATTTATATTATTATTATTATGATGATTCTTTCGCTAATGGAGCCGAGTCCGAAACATGGTTTTTCATGAGGGCTGATGGATTTATTTGAGGGATAAAAAAAATACTTAATATGTCAATAGTGCCGCGGAACATGATCTTCTGGATTTCTTCTATCTTGATGTTACAAGTTATTTTTATTGTTTTATTTCCTTTGATTTCTGGGTTGTACTCATTTCTTTCAGGGTCCCGACCAGAGGCCTAAGGTCAGAAATGGCGTCACTGAGCAATTGAAAAAAAACCAACAAAAAACAAACAAAAAAAAAACAAAAACCAAAAAACAACAAAAAACAAAACAACAGACAAACAAAAAACACACATATATTTTACATAGATAAATCCCATCGTAAGCTGTGGGCTGTACACCTGAGAACAATTTTTTGTATTTCTTTAAGGCATGGGCTTCCAGGAATCCCTTCAATGTGTCTATTGGAATCTTTTCCAATTCACCCGAGGGATCCAACTACAATAGGGTTTGTTGGTGTTCTCATCTGCCACATTTCTGAGATCTCGATTCAGGGATAGAGTCTCTGACTGATGCTAAATCGGTCGAGTTTCGATCCCGGCTTTAAGCTGTTGTTGCTGTTATTATTATTATTATTATTATTATTATTATTATTATTATTATTATTAGTTTTTACTTTGATTTTTGTTTTATACTCATTTCATTCCAGGTGTCAACATGAGACCTAAGGTCAGAAATGGTATCATGACATTTTCCACTTCGTATTTTCCGAGGAAAAATAAAAATAAAACAACCTAATATCATACACATTTTTGTAAAGTGTGAGCTGTATTCGTGAGAACATTTTTGTATTCCATTAAGGCCTGGCTAACAGGAATCACTTCAATGATTAGAATATTAGAAATTATTATTATTATTATGATTATTATTATTATTTTTATTATTATTATTATTATTATTATTATTATTATTATTATTGTTGTTGTTGCTGTTGTTGTTGTTATATTCGTTGCGTTTTGCCTTTGGTTTGGAAGTACGTTTTACTCCCAAGTCTTCAAGACACAAGTTATCTTTTTTATCAGAAGATGCAAACAGAGAGAAAACAAAAATACAATTTTGGTCATTCCATATAAACGTAATCTACGCAAGATGTAAAATGCCCCTATGAGTGGGATTTTTTTTTTGAATTCATATATTTTGGGACTTCCAGAGATTTGATCTATATACTTGTTTCCAGAGACCAAAAATCAACACGTACTTCTGTTGCCTTGAGATGTAACATTTTGATTATTTCTCTCTAGAGGTCCTAGTATTTACCTTTTTCATCATCATCATCATCATCATCATCATCATCATCATCATCATCATCATCAGTTTGATTTCTGTTTTATACTCTTTTCCTCCCGAGTTTCAACCAGAGACCTGAGAGACATTTCCCTTTCACATTTCTGTAAAAAATAAATAAATCAATAAATCAATAAATAAAGAATAGATACAAACATAAAAATGGAACTCTTCGTAGTTTTGGGGCTATGCTTGGAAGGACGATCTTTCGTGTTTCCTGAAACATGGATGCCGAGGATCCCTTCAATCAGCCTATCAGAACCTGTCTCAATCATAACTATGGTTTCAATTACAACTGTGACGTATTCATTGCCACATTTCTGACATTTGAAATTCAAAATCCTTGTATTTTGATAATTTTACTTATATATATTAATCTATATTATGCCTTTAAATCCCTTGAGGAACGTGGGACAGCAAGATATCGTTGTGGGTTCTGTAACAAGCTTACTGCACAACCCCTAACCTAGATGATCAGCTTTTGAATTCAGAGTTGTCCTTCTCCTAGACCAGTTGCCATCCAAGGCTATAGAACCAAGTCTGCTCTGTTATTTACCCCTAACTGGGGGGAGAAAAAGTGGATTCATACTTTTCCCATTGGTATTGGCACGTAAATGAATGTAATGGATCCGACTGGAATTCGAACACGGCTCTCCTATTCCTCAATCCGAGCCACTATCCATTAATATACAGTGCCTCCTTTACTTCAGTACTATTATTATTATTATTATTATTATTATTATTATTATTTCTTTTGATTTCTGGTGTGTACACATTTCTTTCCGGCTCCCGTCCAATGACCTAAGGTCAGAAATGACATCATGTCATTTTCCACTGAAGAATTAAAAAGAAAACAAAACCAAGCACGTATTTTACATAGATAAAACCCTTCGTAAGGTGTGAGCTGTACTTGTGAGAACATTTTTTTGTATTTCTTTAAGGCATGGGCTTCCAGAAATCTTTTCAATGTGTCTACAGGAATATTTTCAAACCAATCCGAGAGCCCCAACTACAACAGGGATTGTTGATGTTCCCATGTGCCACATTTTTGAGATTCCGATTTCAAGGTTATTGTATTTTGATAGCTTTTTGAAGATCTTCAAAGATACATTGCAGTCTGCAGGGACTGCCATTTCAATTAGGAGGCACTTTTTTGTTTGCATTCTCTAATAACAATGTCTGTGCGGTTAGCTTTGATTTGTTCTCTCTGTGTGTATTGTGTAGTCCCATAAAATTGTTACATCTCCTATCTCCGTCACTGGGTCTGGATGGTGTTTATTATTATTATTATTATTATTATTATTATTATTATTGTTGTTGTTGTTGTTGTTTCTTTGAGCTTCTGTTGTATATACATTTCCTTCCGGGTCTCAACCAAAGACCTAAGGCCAGAAATGGCTTCATGACATCTTCCGCTGATGATGTTTTTGTGAAAAAAACAAACAAACAAAAGAAAAAAAAGCACCTAAGATTGCATAAATTTTATATAGATAAAGCTCATCGTAATATCTGAGCTGTACTTTTAAGTACTTTTTAATACCAGGAATCCATTCATTGAGTCTATTGGGATCTTTTCCAATCAGCCCAATGATTCCAACAACAACAACACGAGTTATTGATATCCTCCTGTGCCATATTTTTGAGATTTCGATTTCAAAATCCTTGTATTTTGATAGTTTTTTGAAGCTCTACTAGGAAACAATCTGCAGGGATGTTTATGTCAATAAGAAAACCCATTCTCTTCTTGTGTTCTTTGATCACGATGTCTGGGCAATTAGATTGATCATTCTGTCTGTGTGTAAAGTCCCATAAAATTGTTACAGGTCCTATCTCTGTAACCAGTCGCCTTCCCATAAAAGTGGCATATTTTCCAGTGGAGATATTGGCCCATTCTATCATGGCGAGTTTTATATTTAGTGGGCACTAAAACTGTGCAACGTGATATAAGATGGCCACTTGTTTCTGGATATTTTTCACAGAATATGCATTTCGGGTTAACTAATTAATTTTTTTTAAATTATTGAAGTCCTCATGTTCTGCCACATTTTGAGATTTTAAATTCCTTGTATTTTGATAGTTTTTTTTAATATCTTCAAAAATTTACATTATGCAGGGACTGCCATGTTAGTTGGAAAGCCCATTCTGTTTTTGTGGTTTTGATAACGATGTCTGTGCGATTAAATTTGATCGTTCTGACTCCATGTATTGTAAAGTCTCATAAAATTGCTACAGATCCTATCTATTTAACAGGGTCTGGGTAAGGTTCATACCAGTTTCATGCAGTTTCCTTCCCGTAAATGTCGCATATTTTCCGGTGCAGATATTGGCCCATTTGGTTGTGTTTTGCCTTTGGAAGTGCACGTGACCCGCATGTCTCAACCACTTCAAAGACTTCAAGATACAACAAGTTATCTTTTTTAACAAAAGAAGCAAACAGGTGAGGTGACATACAACCAGGGAGAAAATAAAAAGGCAATTTTGGTCATTCTATCTACGGAAGATGTAAAAAGGACCAATGAGTGGGAATTTTTTCAACACATTTTGGGGCTTCCAGGGATTTGATCTATATGTTTGTTTTCTCCTTTTGGTATAATTTACAGAGCCCTCCCCACCGCAAAAAAAATAACAGCACATAATACAAAGAGGAAGCTTTAAAAAAAAGTAAGGACTACACGAAAAATAATAATTACAATCAGGACGAGACAGCTGTAGATTCTGGGACATATAAAAAATCTTCTGAAGAGTTAAAACATTTTTTATTCCATGTAGTGAACATTTATAACCTTGCCGCTACTTACCCAGACTACTACAAAAAGATCTGTCGTATTCAATTTTGAGGAAATAAACTAATATGCTCAGGGGATATATTTGGCTAATCCGGTCTTTCCTAATAAATCGTCTAATGAAAGTCGTGTTAAATAAACACATTTCTTGTTCATTCCATATTAATGAAGGAGTCCCACAGCGCTCTATCGTTGGACCAAAGCTGATTCTGATCTTCATCAACGACCTTTCCAATGTCACCAGTTTCAAATTCGTATCTATGCAGCTTACACAACTATTTACTCCTATCTTAGCATCAAGTTCGAAAAACACCTCCAGTCAGTTGTTTGGTTTGGTTTGGTTTATTTTGTTTTACAGCATATCAATCTCAGTGGGTTATTTAATGCCGAAAACATTTTTAGGATAGATTTGTATGAATAGAATATGTATTCTTTGGTTTAGATTAGTTTGGTTTATTTTGTTTTATGGCATATCAACCTCAATGGGTTATTTAATGCCGACAACATTTTTAGGATAGATTCGTATGAATAGAATATGTATTCTTTGGTTTAGGTTGATTTGATTTATTTTGTTTTACGGCATATCAACCTCAATGGGTTATTTAATGCCGACAAAAATTTTTTATTGCTGGTAATATTTTGTTTTCTCAAAAATCTGTTTCTGGTAATATATTTCCTTCAAAATTGTATTGCTGGTAATAATTTTTTCCAGAAAGTATTGCTGGTAATAGTTAACTATTTGCCCATAGCTGGGACCCTAAGAGGTTCTACCAACCTGGGTCAGGGCGGACCTGGGAACACCAGCAATTAAGAGGTGGTTCCACGCTCCTCAAAACCTCCTGATCAGAGGCTTTGCTGCTTGGCGTAGTTTATCTAATTACCCAGGACGCGGATGTAGTTTAACGTCTTACTCAAAATGACCAGTCAGTGGTTACTTGGTGTAAATAAAAGCTTGTAAATTGTAACTTCTCCAAAAACAAAACTGCTTTCATTTAATCACCACAGAGAACCTTTTTCTGCCTGCCATCAGCATGGCCGATAATAAAATCCAGGAGAACAACACATTGCTCCTCCTTGGGTTCACGTTTCCCACTGACATGATGTGAAGTGATTATATTGAATCAATTGCTAGGTCAGCTGTTGGGATCATTGGTTCACTGTGTCTTGCAAGACAATTCTTTTCGTGAGAATTCCTCTTGCACACTTAAAATTTACCATTCGTTCGCGCATTGAATACTACCACCATATCTAGCCCTTCTATATAGATTGAAATTATTGACAGAATTCAAAGAAGTGTCTGTAAGTTAATTGATCCTGACATGGCATCTCGACTGCAATCACTTTCCCACCCATGTGACTTAGCTTTCCTCTGTCTTTTCTACAAATATTTTCATGGCAATTGTTCTGATGAGTTGCTCTCCTAAGCGTTTCGACTATATGAATTTAAGCGTGCTACTAGATTGGCAACTAGGTCTCACCGTTTTACTGTTGAACTAGTTCGATGTAGCCGTCAGTTGTATTATAATGGTTTCTTTTCACGCACTTCTCGCCTGAGGAACTCACTTCCTATTTCTTACTTCTCTGCCGTGCCGAATCATCAAAGATTTAAAATGCAAGGTCAATCGTTATCTTCTGTATTACTGAATTCTGTCTTTTTATTGTCCTCCCCTCTCCCAGTTCTCCCCAGTAAAGTCTTCTCTTCCTTTTTCATTCGCTACTATTTAGTGGCATTGTCGCCTTCCTTGGGGTGAAACGTTTAAGAAAAAGTACCATGGCTTTATTCTTTAAAGATTTACCACACTGTTTTCATTGACTATTTACAACATGGCACTGTGGATAAAAGTGTTTATTGAAGTAATCCAAAAAAAGCGATTTGACCCAAACAGTTGTGAGTTCAATATCTGGTCAAGGCAGAGGTGAACAAAAACTTGGAGAGTTGAGTTACTGAAGGGGATTAACTGAAACAAAGATATCCAGAAAAGGCATGACACGTGGAACTAGAACAATATACCCCCTTGGACTAATAAAGGGTTCGGTCCGATATTCCAACGTATATCATCTAAAGAAGCCCGGAGAAACGTCGCGAATAGGACAATCAAGATGAGGACAACAGTCCGAACAATGTCAATAGTTTAAATAATTACAATACCACATGTTAGTAATATAGAGAGATCCTGAAGAATGCCAGAGTGTTCAAAAGCCCGAAACGTCGTGAATAGCACAATAGAGATGCGGACAACAGTCCGAACAATGTCAGTAGCGTAAATAACCACGAATGTTATTCTAAACAGTTACATTTTTTTCTCTGAACATTTACCACAATCTTTCTTTAAGCATTCAACACTCTCTTTTCTCTAAAGATTTACCATTCTACTTTCTGTAATATTTTAGCAGAATATCAACCTTTTTCTAAAAATTTACGACATTTTTTCGCAGAAGATTTATCAGAATATTTTATTTTCTGAATATTTCTACCATTCTTGCTGATTTATCGATAGTCTTCAAGACATGATGAAATAAAGTCATTATACTGAATTCATGGCCCAGTGGATAAAGACGTTGGTTAGATCCAGTGACTAAACCCAAACAGTTGTAAGTTCAATACCAGCCCACAGCAGTGGTGAACAAAAACTTGGAGAGTAGAGATGATGAGATATCCCGAAGAGGCATGTCACGTAGAACTAAAACAATCTACCCTGGTGGACGAAATAAAGGGTTTGGTTCGATATTCCATTCATCTGAAGAAGGTCCGAACGTACAACGGCTGAAACGTTGTGAATATGACTATGAGGATGACAGTCCGAATAATTTAAGTAATTATAATACCTCATCTCAGAGATTTTTTTTTTAAGCATTGCGCCCCGAGCAAGGCGGGAAGCCACTAGGATGAAGGGGGGTGCAGAAGATTTGGAGCAAGAGCAGATAGGAGTGATAGAAGAAAGGATGAGGGGAAGGATATTGGGTAGATCAAGGTAACTGGAGATGTCGTATTGAATTCTTCAACGTTTTTACATATTTTTTACTGATATAATTACAATTAGAAATCGGAACAATAATTAATTAAAAAAAAATAAGGGAAGATGTGTATTTTATCGATTAAATTCACAACGTGTGAATTCGTTTTGCAATAGTGCTAGATGACCATCTGTGCCCATAAGATGCTTTTATCATGGAATCATCCCATTTTTACATAAATCTGTACAATTATGCAGAGGTTGACCAAACTACTGCTTTATCATTTACATTCAGTTTTAGTCATAATTTTCCAATGTGGGTCAAAAGGTCATTCGTCAGATTTAAATACATTTTTATTATCTCACTTCCTCCTCTTGTAGAAAAATTTGATTCTTTCTATTCTTGTCGTTATTAAACGATCTATGGTTTTAGCCCAAGATTTTTTTATGTTTAATACATTTAAATATAAAATCGATTTTCTACCATGTTGTCAGTTTGAAAGGACATCGACCTGATCAGTCTCTTTTGTTTTAACGCTGTCAGTTTTACTTACGTTACGACTTATAAACAGAAACGACGAAAAGGTTTCCAATTACTAGCTTCTTGTCCACAAAATCTTCAACAGAATTACTGCTAGAATGTTGACATAGGTTACACTTATTTTTTGGAACGGAACAGTTGAAGAGTCTCTAACATCCCTGAAAAATACGCAATATCATAAATGATAAAGACATATTCAGTCAGTTATGTGCCATGCATGATTCACTCTTAGGCGATCATGTACCTTTCGATACATGACTGACGAGGCAGATTTTTTTCCCGCAGTAGGTTGCCATTTCTTTCTGTGGAAGACCAGTTGCCATCCAAGGCAACTCGGTCTGTTCTGCGATTTACCCAGAGCTGGGGAGAGAATAAGAGGATTCATACATTTCACAAGGGTATTATGTAACGGATCTGACTGGAATTCGAACTCGGCTCTCCGATTTCTCAGTCCGCACCGCTATCCATTGTTCCACGATGCCTTCTCATATTACGTATAGCAAATGCATGATATCGGTACTCGGATATTTGGCCGACGGATATTTAGCCGAACGGATATTTGGCCGTTGGATATTTAGCCGAAAATGTAATTATATTTATTTACTGTATTAAATTAAAATTTTTCGTTTTTATTTTGACAGGCTTTTTAAAAAATCTATTCTGTATATATTATATTTTACTTTAAATATTACTGTATGATAATAAGTATTTTAAGAAAAATCACATTTTACTACAGGAAAATTCTTAAGCTTTTACGATATGAAAGATCTTTCAATTTTGCTTTTAATGATCATGATCTTAAAGGGATAAACTAGCTTTTATCTTACTATTAAATACGAATTTAAATAATTAGTTGCTAATTTTTACCCAAATACTCTCAAATATTTAAAAAAAAATACTAATTTCAATAAGCAAATATTGAAATAAAACTTTTAACTTTAAATTTAGATTTAGTAATTCAATCACTTGAAGTTCAGTGGTAATTATTAGTCCTATTCTACCTTATAATAATGCTAATTAAAATACTTAAAGTATTGCTTGGTACTATTTTTACTTGTACTTTTTCGGTGAAATGTCCATTCGACCAAATGTTCGTCGGCCAAATGTATGTTGGTCAAATGTTCGGTCACGTTATGACGATTACACGATATTATACATGACCAATTAACGCTATGATACATGACTTGCATGGACATCTATTTTGTTATACTCACGATGTTTCAGACGTGGCCTAATTCAGCCTTCTTCAAGTTCTGATAGGTTTTCATCTAGAAATTTTGACCTGAACACTTTATTCAGTCAACGAAGATATGTTGTTCCCATTATACTTTCGTTCCGGGGAGATTCTCCCCACTCGCAAGATGCTCATCTTGGGTTGTGTGTGCATGTATGTGCGTGTAAGTGTACGTGTGTTAAAGCATCCATATTTAGATTTAGGATGCGATAGATAAATTGTAGTCTAAATTAGGCAAAAAAATAAATAAATAAATAAAAAAAAATAAATGAAAATAACACTGACATCTCATTTTAACAAATATATTTACCAAAATCACACAAAAATATCTAAAAATACTAAAGACTAAATTTATTCAATAAAACCACCATTGGTTTCAACCACATATAATAATCAAGGTAGTTGCAATCCGGGGAGCTAGGCAGCCAGATTTAAGCGGTGATGTGGTCGCAGAAATTGTTTGACAGCAATGACTGGGTTCAACTGTTTGTGTATCATGTGCAGAATCCTGTTGCCAGACATATAGATTTCCAGCAGTCACTATTATGGCCCAGGATAGAACTACCTCCTCAAGGCACTTGATGTGGGCCTCCGTGTTGATTTTGAGGCCCTGTGGGAATATTCATGGAGGTATAACGCCGACATCACTAATGATCACTCCGAACATTTTCGTAATCACCATTAGACTCATCGAACTCTTTCCGAATCCTCTGCACTATCATCAGATTGACACCCAAATACTCTGAAATGCTCGTATTGGTGCTTCCGGCGCGAATACTAAGCAGTACAGAATGCCGTTTTCAAATTTCTGGCAAAGTGGATTGTGTCATGGTACTCTTTTTTCACAGACGGTGCCCAACTGACCCTAGTATAATATGCAGTCAAAAAAATAAAAGCAAACAGCACGCATGCACGAAATAAAAAAATATATAAAATGGCGACAATTTACCCATCGCACCCGCTGCGTGCGTATGTGTGTGTGTTAAGACATACATATTTATATATAGAGGCACGGTGGGGTAATGAAATTGGATTGAGGAATCGAAGTGCCGAGTTCGAATTCCAGTTAAGTTCATTACATTCACTTACCTGCTAATACCTTTGGGAAAGGTATGAATTCAGCTTTTATTCCTGAGCTATGGGTAAATAGCATGACAGACTGGGTTCTTGGGTGGCGAACACCCTTTTTTTTTTATTAATCGTTTCACTTCAGTCAATGCAGGAGTGCCACTAGTACGCACGGGGTGACAGAGAATGAAAGTGAGAGAAAAGACTGCGTATTGGAGGGGGATGTGGAAAGGATAAAAGATGAACAGGCTTCAACACAACAGAAGGTGGGGATTGACTTGGCATTTAAATTTTTGAAGATCAAAGTTAATAGGGAAGCACGTAAGCGGAAGGGAGTTCCACTGTCGGGAAGTGCGAGAAAATAAACTGTTGGCGTAAAATTAGCGGTAACATTTAACTATTTCAACACTAAAAGGGTGGGACCCAGATATCAATCTGGCTTAAATTTATGCAGCCGAGACACCAAATAAAAGACTCGGCAGAGAAACTGCCATGAAAATATTTGCCAAGTTAGGGTTGATTACATTGAAAATCCTTGGATTTTGTCATGAACATCAAAATGAACATCAGGACCACCAGATCACATATGGCAATAGTATTCAATGTACAGACGAATTGTAGATTTGTAAATATGCAAGATGGACGATAAGTGAAAAATTTCTGGTACGACACGATGAATCAAGTTTCCTTGCAGTAGATGCAGTTATTGACTGAATGTAGCTGTTCCACTTCAAGTCAGTTGAAAACGTGAAGCCCAAAAGGCGCAGTTTGACGTTCTCCTGGAGTCGAGCATCAACCATGCTGATGAAGGAAGTTTCCCTTTAGTGGCTAAATGAGAGCAATTTAGCTTGGGGACATTAAAATTTTCAGGCCATTCCTTATACCAGGTAACCACTGATTGGAGGTCCTTTTCAATAGCAGCGACCAGGTTAACTTTGTCAGCTTTGACTGTTTTGCTTCTGGGACAGGAGTAAATGTTTGTGTCATCTGCATAAATACCTACTTGTCAACTGATGACATGAAGAAGAACATTGATGAAGATCAGAAACAGCGTAGGTCCCAGGAGAAGGACAACTCTGAATTCAGTACGTGCGAAGGGTGGTTTGGGGATCTTGTGGCACACTGTCCTCTGTATTCAGCTGATCCAAATAGTGAGGTTGATTCTGAACAGGTATTCACCAATATAATCAAACAATATGTACAGATTCTGGCTGTTGGTTCTAAGAACTAACCTGCTTGAACATCATACGTCGAAAAAGGGGAGTCCTGTATATATATATATATATATATATATATATATATATATATATATATACACACACACATATATATATATATATATATATACATATTTATATCAATGGATACGTGTGATAACGTATATATATATATATATATATATATATATATATATATATATATATATGTATATATATATATAAGTTTAATGATCAGAGTTGAATCAGACCAGGAAACAGTAGTATAAAAAGTGTGAAAATAAAATAAAATAAAAGTAAAAATAACATGTAGAGCTTTTAACTTTAAAAGTTAGGATGTTAGTTGAATACACGACCTACGTTTCGACCTCACGGCCTCATCAGGCAAAAAAATAAAGGTTTTGGTGGTTATTTGATAAAAATCACCTGATGAGGCCGAAACCAAGGTCGCGTATTCAAATAACCTCCTAAATTTTAAAGTTATATATATATATATATATATATATATATATATATATATATATATATATATATGAGAAAGTATTATGGCAATGTTGAAATAGTATTTATGTGATGTGTTTCGACCTTTAAGACTTCATCAGACTTTTTCCACTGTGTCATACTGTGTCTCATTCTCGTAATATACATATATTTGTGTGTGCGTATATCTGCGTGCCTTTGTGTGTGCATGTCTGTGTTAAAGATACATATTTACATGTAGGGACAACGATCGGTTGATGCATTTTCGATTAGTACGCCGAAATCTTTAAATACCAATATTTGATTAGTGCATACATAATACTCGATTAGTACGCTAAAACATTCTTCAGTTTAGCCATAGTAATAGAAATTTGATTTATTATAGTTACCGATGTACACATTAGCCATACTAATCGAGGTATTCTTGTACATATATTCATCTTGCGGTAATCCGATGTCTAGCCACACTGATGAGCAAAATATACTGTCTTTGGGTGAAATATATCGTATATTTTGGCAGCATATTTTCATTAAGACATGTCTCTTTGAATAATGCAGACAAATTTTTTTCTACTTATTTTCAATTCTATACTCACATATTCACGACAAGCTTCTTAGTAAATTCGAGTACTTTCGACATTAGCACAATGTCATCATCGACGTGTTATTTTTTCTAACGCGAAAATTGTTGTAAATATCACATTTACCACTATTTTTTATCAATTATTTCAACTTGTCTAAATTATTCATTTAATTATTTAAATTACTATTGTAATTATTTATTCGTTTAAATTATTATTTTAATTATTTATTCAATTTTTAAATTCCCTTAGTTATTTCAACTTGTCTAAATTATTCAATGTGACATGTTTTAATGAAAACATGCTGCTAAAATATACGCAACTTAAATTATATGATATAGCAGCTTACCAGAAAATCAACATCTGGAATGTTAAATGTAGTTTTGTGAAAAAGCAAATTGAAATAACTAATGACAACACTCTCAATAGCAGTAAACAATATATCTACAAATAGAAATGCAGAAGAAAATTTCCCCCTCCATCACACACGAATAATCAAACACAAATAAAGCATAAATAGATCCACTTTTGAAAAAATAAACTAGTTTGTCTGAAGATCGCGAAAGCTTGAAACCCGGAGTTACAAACTAGTAACCATGCAACCGCACACACACACACACACACACATATATATATATATATATATATATAAACAAATGTTGAACTTTAGATGATGAAATAATGAATCGGATTGTTAAGGCGACCAGTGCTTTCGGCAAACTTCGCCATCGCTTGTGGGATGAGCGTGATATTCAACTGGGTACGAAAATTCGAGTTTACACAGCTGTTGTCCTTGTCATCCTCTTGTTGTGCTCAGAGTCGTGGACTCCATACACGTACCGTATACGCCAGCTGCATGTTTTCCATAAAAGCTAATGAAAAAGATCCTAACATACAGGCAGTTAGATCAGGGTTACAGGAATGTTAGACGACCATGGCTAAGGTACAAAGACAAGCTGAAGAGCAACTTGTCAATATGCTGTCAATATAACACACAACACCCTTGAGCGCTTAGCGGGTAGATAGGAGATCAACATGTTTTAGTGGACTCGGCAGTTTTCAATCAAGAAGCGAGAGCAAGATCTAAAAGGTCAGCCAATCTAACAGTAATCTCATCCCACAATCCTCACTCTTGCTCCATATGTGGACTCCTTTGTAAATCACTAGCGGGTCTTAAGTGCCACTTAAGATTATCGCACAGAATTTCATAACTGAATCAATTAAGCTGTCAGATCCTCATACGTCGAAACCGACGGAAGAATCCATTATTATCATTATATATATGTATGTATGTGTGCGTGTGCGTGTGTATGTGTGCGTGTGTGCATTTTGGTGACTCAAGGATTGTGGTCGTGACACCCACTTAGAAGAGGATGGTAAAATTATTTTATCGCATTCTTGGGTGTTTTAAATTTTTTTTATAACCGTCAGTAAAGTCTGCGGAATATAATCTTCAAAGCAGCCACCCACTTGACCAAAAGGGAATCAAATAATAGCACTTGATCGGACGTTGGACATTTCCGTTCGCAGGCCTATATAAACAGTCATATTTTAGATTGAAGGTATTTCCGATGCAACTGCTGCTGGTGTACAGGCTACCAATCAGAAAGAGTTTTGGTTCTTTCATTGGAGGGGTGGGTATGCACGGCGTAATGTAGATAAAGACTGGGAGGTGAACGAATAGGGCCAGAGTTTTCTCGCTGCATGAACAGAAAACCTAACCTGTTAGTCAGACAAGACAGAACTGACACAAGTTGTCGTGAGTGTCACCAACGTACCTGTCCAGCCAGTGACACCCTGAATAAACCAGGAAATATACTGGAAACAGAATTTAAATCTTTTTTTTTCTCAGTGTGACGTCAATTACCACCTTTGTTCTCCAATTTTGTTCCTACAATGAACATTTCTCAGTCTTTGTACACGCCGATCCGAAAGGGAATTACACAAAATTTATTTGTCCGTTAGGTGTAAACCTGAGGGAGGGATTCAGTGTATGTTTACATGAAACACACACACACACACGCAAACACACATACGCACACACACACACTTTATATATATGCATATTATGAAATGGAAAAAGTCCGACAAATATTTTAAGACATTTTTTATGTTTATAGGTTCTTTTTATAGACACAATTATTTAAGTAAATGCTCTGTTTATAATAAACAGTATTAACAACATTTACCAGCCTGAATGTCCGAGAAATTGTTAAAGAAAATATGCGTCCTCCAACAGTAATCGAACATGTATCCTATACGGAACCGTCATATAGTCTGACGTGCTTTTACCGATTGAGCCACAGAGGAGAGAAAATCATGGAGAATTGTAATTTAAAAACAGTAAAATCAACCTTGCTAACCGAAACGCTCCTCTGTGGTTCAATCGGTAAAGCACGTCAGACTATATGGCGCTTCCGTATAGGATACAGGCTCGATTCCTGCCGGAGGACGCATATTTTCTATGAAAATTTCTCGGACATTCAGGCTGATAAATGTCGTTAATATTGTTTATTATAAACAGAGTATTTACTTAAATATTCGTATCTATAAAAAGAACCTATAAGCATAAAAAATGTTTATATATATATATATATATATATATATATATATATATATATATATATATATATATATATATATATATATCCCTCAAGTTTCCACCTAATTGGCAATTGTGTGTGGAACTTGTGGCACATTGTCTACCAGTTCTCTGTAGTTCCCAAAAGTTTGATTGGTTCTGCACAAGCCTTGACTACTATAATCAAATATGTGCAAGTAGTCTGGCTTTCGGTTTCTAGGAACTGAGTTGCTTGATCCTCATGCGTCGAAAACGACGGGAGAGTCCTGTCCAGTATATATATATATATATATAGAGAGAGAGAGAGATAGAGAGAGAGATGTGAAACCAAAGGCTCATAAAATATTGCAAAATAGTAAAGCGGACCCTCCTGACAAATTCAAAGAATAAAAAAAAAATATTGTTCTGTCGACTAACACTATCACAACTACAATTGAAAAGAAATTATCTAAACTCAACATTTTTCTCAAACACCGCTACAACAATAAAGGACTAAATCGATACAAAACAAAACAATAAGCTAAAAGCCGAAGGAGGAATTTATTCTTTTACCTGTAATGATTTCCACAAAGAATACATTGGAGAAATATCAAGAAAGCATTTAAAAGATTATTTGAACATAAAAATGGTTATTTTACAAAACAACACATTAAACGCATTAGTTGCTCACCGTAACGAGACTGGCGACCATTTTGATATAAAAAATGCTATTCTAATTAAAAGAGAAAACAATTTACTAGGACAAAAATGTGCTTTAATCGATAGTTCATCCACAATAAATTGGCGTCCAGGTTCTTACAACGTTTCTCTATTCTTGGCTGATTTTCTATTATCACAATGCGGGATGATATTTAATAACAAAAGTGATGGAAACAAAAAAAGAATTTAAATGAAACTGGTTAGATTATAGACAGAAAACACATCTAAAACCAAAATTAAATTCAAAATTCCCAGCGTTTGATATTCGTGCGCATGTGTACTCGCATCAACGCAAACAAAATTATTCAGATGAAGTCCTAAAGGACGAAATGCGTCCCATGAAAACATTTTCTAATTTGTCATACGTCTTGCCTTCAAAATTGTTCCTCACACACACACACACACACACACACACACACACACACACACACACACACACACACACACACATATATATATATATATATATATATATGAATAAATGTACGTGTAAGTGATCAAATACATATACATACATACATACTTATATACTCATATATATACCCATAGGATAAAGATATATATATATATATATATATATATATATATATATATATATATATATATATATATATATATATGAAGAAAAATTTACGGAAAAAACAAACAAAAATCCTTATATGCAATTATGCTGTTTTAATGTTAATATAATGTCAACGTCGGACTTTTCGGTCTAATAAACCATCTTAACATTAATATTAACATTAAAACAGCATAATTGCATATAAGGATTTTTGTTTGTTTTTTCCGTATATTTTTCTTCATACTGTCGGATCTATATCCATATATTTGCTTACATATATATATATATGTGTGTGTGTGTATATATATATATATATATATATATATATATATATATATATATATATATATATATATATATATGTGTGTGTGTGTGTGGTCATATATTATTGTTAGTTCCGTCCTCGGAACTTCGACTTGGAAACAGTGAAGCAGATACCGAGGTGTACTAAACAAGAACTAGACAAGATATCCCTAGACATGACTACTTGACAAGAAAAATCTACACCTGTAGATTAGATAAATGGCTCAGTTCGAAACCCCTATAGCCTACCAGGACCGACATATACCTGATGATGGCCGTTTTGATTACAACAGCAAAGATGAGGACGATAGACCGCAAGGAAATAATATAAATTACGATAACTCCAGATCCGAGAAATTCAGACAGAAGTGAAGAATTACAAATTATGTCAAAATAAAATGGTGCTGATCTCACCAACCATCAGCCTCTTTCGTCAAATTAAATACATTAGATCCTTTTCACTGGATTTTCTAGGGAATTAAATAAATGGGTTGTCGCGTGAGTTAGAATCTCATCCTCGTTGTCACTATTGTAATTTTGTCTTCAAAATGGCCGACAATTAGGAAGGACGTAATTAGAGAGAGTATCGAAGGAACAGAAGATTGTGTAGGAAAAACAAAGAGGTTTATTAAATACTCATACATAGGAATTTAAAATAGCCGAGAATGAGGAAGTCTGTCGTTAGAGAGAGTATCGAAGGAACAGAAGACTATGTAGGGAAAACGAAGAAGAGGTTTATTAAATGCTCATACACAGAACAGAAAAAAAAACTTGAATAAATCATCTACTCCTCAAATCCCACTCTAATGTAGCTACTTACCATATTTATAAGTAGGGACAGTCTATTTTCACAGTACTAGGAAAGAGAAGGGTATTCACTGTGTCTTACTCTATAAGACATTAATGGTAGGTTATATTTTTCGCAGAACACTCTTATAAAATATTAGAGTAACTTTCTGGTATCCGAAACGGAATACACCACTTGACGTTTCAAATGTTCTACTCAGAGATTTATGACATCTTAAACGTGACAAGAGCTGTTGAAACTGCTTTAATATGTTCAGCCATGCCTTTGAAGTGGTCCGGGAAGCTATTAAAAGGGCATTTGCTATCATTAAGATAACGTGCTATGTCATATTTCATAAAAGATCTATCAAAGCCACAAGAGGTCGTGGTTCAAGAGTCATGAATCACTAAAAAAAGGATATTGATGAAACGAGTTCAAATTTCAGGTACGACTATATTTTATCACCTTCGTACAAATATTCTTTAAACAATGGGAATTAATTAACATCTGTCTGCTCGCTTTCCTACTGAAATTTATATAGACTATGGTAATGACTCTCCACATATTTTCCTTTATTATATACTAGAGCCATATCCTGTTGGTCGATCAGAAAAAAGCGTTCAATTAGAAATGAGCAAAAACAGCATCATGTTTAGATTAACAGAGTCTGTCTTCTTCAATTACTTTAAAGTACTTGCATTAAAAACATTTTGAATTAATGCAGTTACTGATATGACGGAAGTAGTCTGTATTTATTCAATCGAAGTTAGCCGAGGACATGAAGGGGTAAAACAGGCAACATCAGGACGCACTTCAGACCATAATTATTTTGCAGTTTTTAAATTCAATTTGTCAGTGTGCTACCAGAGATAAATTAAAAATTATAAATTTATAAAGCAATTATTAAGTTTGATGAAATTTGGTTGAAAGATCAACGAAAGATAAAAAGGAAGCCAGCAAAAATCGCCATTTTTCATTATTTACGCGGGTTTTCATTATATGGGTGGACTCAATTATCAATTTAAATGACTTAAACAATCAACTTATTGTTGGCTACAATTGAGAGAAGTTTATATTAGATTGCTTGAAAATTGAGAGTTTTTAGTTTAAAATTTGTATTGAAATCGATTTGTGTTAAAATCGATTTTTCATTTTTCACGGTCTTTCGCCAAATGCAGTGGCATAGAAATAAAAAATGAGGTATCTTTGAGCTCGCCATGGTGTAAGTAACCTACATACAGAGTTTGAACGAAATCGGAGGAAAAAAGTTGAATTTATCGATTTTTGATCGGCATTATCGGTTATTGATTTTTAAAAATTATCGATATTTTATCCTAAGAACCTATCCCTTATATTGTACAATGTTTATGTCAAGTTTGGTCAAAATCGGTTGGATGGATGTCGAGTGAAAAGGTATCATATAAACAGACAGACACAAATTCTCAAACATCCTCTGTTTTATATAAATAGATGAATTGTGTTGTTTTTTATTTTTTTTCTCTCTGGTTTCTAGTGTCTCGGATTGAGGAATCGGAGAACTGAGTTCGAATTCCAGTTGAATCCATTACATTCACATACGTGCTAATACCCTTGGGAAAGGTATGAATTCTCTTTTTCTTCCCATCTAGCTATGGGTAAATAGCAAGACAGACCGGGTTCTATAGCCTTGGATGGCAACTGGTCTACCGCAGAAAAAAAATAGAAACCTACTGCGAGAAAAAGTCTGCCTCGTCAGTCATGTATCGAAAGTTACATGATTGCCTACGCGTGTATCACGCATGGCGCATAACGGAGTGACTGACCACCTATGGCTAGGTAGGACATTATTCCGTGTTCCCCACCCCGGGTACAACTTCTTCCAGTCAAACGCTTATGATAGCCACCCACAAATTAAGACCATGAGAATTTATAGCAGTAAGCAGATTTTATTTTCCGATTGTAACCTACTGCCTTTGACGTTCGAGGAAAAGATAAAGTGTAGATGAATTATAAGATGAACAGTTTAACGGGCGTCTTCTCTTTCTCGTCCTTCTACGTGGACCCTTTCCGTCTCTTTGCCCTTTTCTTTGTCTTGTCTTCTGTGTCTAAAAATGTAGTGATTCCATTTGTCCGAGTCGCTTGCCATTAAGTTGCGAAGTTCACCTCACTTAGCTGATAGTTACCGGGAAAAATAAATGTCCGAATTTTTTTTTTTTTTGTGACAGGTCAGCTGTTTTCCATTTAACAAGATATCATCACAGATAATGCTACATTTCCCAAGGGTATTGATGAGAAAATAAGTGCAACAGATTAAGCCTGGAATGAGATTTCATTACATTCTATGAAAACCCTGCAGAGGTGGTCAATTTCCTGTACCCATAAAAACACAACTCTCTATCACGGTACCATTTCCTGCACTGGTGAGCCGTGTGCCAGATATCAGATGATGCTACAATGACGGACTTTTTAAAATAATCTCCTAGTTACATGTTGACAGTTGCCTCCTACAAAAAGCTCAACCGACACTCCAGGCTGGTTTGAATTCAGAATTTTGCTTCACCTTGTGGGGTTGCCAACCGAGGCTATAGAACACAGTCTACCCTACTATGTACACACATACCTCGTCGCCTGAACATCGGGAGATACGTGAAACTTAATTAGGAACTCGATCCGTGCCTCTGTTAGGGCTAACGCTGTGAAGCGACTTTTGCTCCATCTGGAAAGCTTACGTGTTGAGAACTTTAGTTTACTGCTTAGGTAGGTGTTTGATATTTGGTCTTTTTTCTTTATTAGTTTTAACTTCGTCCACAGCAAGGAAAGTTGGCTTCCTGTGTCGCGCCAGGAAAATTTTCTCGTCGGAGTCGATCCTTCAAATCTACAAATCAACCATTCGACCTTGCATGGAGTATTGCTGCCATATATGGTCTGGAGCCCCTTCTGCTTGTCAAGGTCCTTGATAAGATCCAGCGACATAATGTAATGTAATTGACCCTGATATGGCATTTCCTCTGCAGTCACTCTCTCACAAACGTGCCGTCATCTCCCTCAGTCTTTTTTACGAATACTTTCATGGTAACTTCCCCGATGAGCTGCTTTTGCTGGTTCCCAGACTTCATGAATTTAAGCGTTCTACGAGGCTGGCATCTCGCTTTCACCCTTTCACTGTCGAAACTTCCAAATGTAGCCGTCTCTTCTACTCGAATATCTTCATGTCTCGCACTCCTCGCCTGTGGATCACTCTCACCTTTTTCTGTTTCCTTGATAGCTATAATCTCCAAATATTCAAATGTAATGTCAATCGACGTCTCCATTCATCCTTTCCTCTATCATTTCTATTTGCTCTAGCTCCAACTCTCTGTAACCTCTTGCGTGCTAGTGGCTTCCCACCTTGCTTGGGGTGAAACGCATTAAAAAAAAAAAAAAATTAAAAAGATATTTTTTACTTGTCTAACGTTTTAGGTATTTTGGCAGGTTATCTGTTAGCCGCACCAACATTAATAAAAATATTATTTAGTCTGAATAAGTTATTTCGAAGGAAATATCTTTCTTTTCGATTTTGTCATTCACTAACCCACTGATATAGAGAGTTTGCACATCATAATCCACCATATATACATTTCCCGCGCTGCTTTATGACCATAATTATTTTTCCTGCATTCTTTGGTATTAGCTCGAAAAAGGGGCCTTCAGTTGTTTTGTATACAGATTGCAGACCTAAAGAAGGCCCCAGAAGAGATTAACGAAAATGTCATGTTGTCAACAAAATTATCAAGAAAGTAGTGGATTAATATCCCGGACAATGATAGATTCCAATCTAATCACAGTTAAAATTTAATACAATTTTCAGACTTGTTTAGTTGAAGGATGAGTCGACAAAGCAAATTCCATTAGAAACCCTACGACGTGTCATGAGTGATTTGGAAAAAATCCTGCTGTTAATATCTTGACACTAGATCCCAGAGGGAAAATATAAAGGTCATATTGAGTTCACAGCTGGTTTTCTAAAAGTTATTTTGCGAGCATATAGAAAACCAAGATCTTATTAGACAGGTGGCCATTGTATTTCACTTAACAGTATATATATATATATATATATATATATATATATATATATATATATATATATATATATATATATATATATATATTGACTACTCTGTATTGAGCAGTCTTTTAAGAATAGTATTTTTGGTTATTGGAATTTATTCCATCTACACCAATCCTATATATATATATACACACATTCAATGTTCATATATATATATATATATATATATATATATATATATATATATATATATATATATATATATATATCAACAATGCATTTTAAGGTTTCTTCTTGATTTATTATTATAATGCTCTGTATTTTACATTTAGCTCTCTCTGGACTAATATTCTCCTTGGAATTATCCGTACCAGCCAAAAATTGGTAATATATATATATATATATATATATATATATATATATATATATATATATATATATATATATATATATATTCATGAATTATTCATACATAAAACAAATACTTGTTTTTACTCTCAGTAATAAGTGGACAACAAGAACACAATCAATTTCATACCTGAGGATGTCTGTAGGAACAGACGAAAGCTTGTAAAAATAAAAAGACCTAATGCAACTGAAATTTATAAAACAGGATCTTTTCATTCATAAACAGGTTCGGGGTTTATGTATATTATTTGAATTGTTCGCGAAGATGGATTTCTCGCCATTTAAATCATTAACCTTTGTATTTGTTTTATGTATGAATAATTCATGAATTTGTAAATTAATTGCACCTTTATTGAAATATATATATATATATATATATATATATATATATATATATATATATATATATATATATATATATATATATAACATGTGTAACAGCAGAATTGTCCAAATCGGTGTCCAATCAAAATTGTTAATTTCTTAGATTAAGCTTTGAACTATTGTATCTTAGAAATGATTAAAGATTTCTTACTGGAATTCTCCAATATTTTTATAACACCATTGGACTCCACTTTGAGTAATAAGAATGTTTAAATACTTTTCAAGTTTAGCAGAAGAATAGTGATAAAATTGATCATAAACGAAAATCATATGTTCATCATTAATTAATCATAGCTAAGCATCCGAAGCTCATGAAGAACTGAACTTAAGTTCAAATATATACACATTATTCCAAGATCATTTTCCAACTTATTCAAGATGATCTTCGCCCTCTCTAACCTTCTAACGTTTTGTCCTGGAGTAACACATTGCCTCACAGATTTCACGTACGATTTCATTTTCAAGTCATTTTTTTTTACTGCCTTTTCGACTGTCATAGATGAGACTACTCTCTCATTTGCCAAACGTCTTATGGAATCAGTTGGGTCTTTTCTAATTGATCTCTTTAGTTCTAACTTAAACTGATGATATCTCTTCCTGTTGTGACCTCCTGATCCACTTTTCCTTTCAAATGTTCCCTCATTTTTAAATTTATTCAACGTTCTCTTGATGGTTCTTGAACGAGCTTTGAAGATAGAAGCCACAGTATAAATGTTAGTACCATTACTGAAGGCCTGAATGATCTTTTTCCTTACACCATTGCTCAGTTGGGAAGTCATAGTGGGGCTGACCCCAAATGATTTTAACCTGTTCTCTTTCTACCTAAATAACTCACAGGATTTTTCAGTGATTCTTACGACAAACGGTGTCAAGATGGCTAAACGTCTTATCTGAAAACCCGAGGAAAAGAAAGTTTAGTGTTTCTTTAGAGATTAAAGATTGTGGCGGCTTTATCAGAGATTGGTGGCACGAGACCCAACCACGGGCCCTGTGAGTATATACTAACATGAAAGCCAGTGATTTATAAATAAATAAATAACAAGACATTCGTGGTGTAAAAGCAAAATTGCCCTAATCATGTAACAGCAAAATGGTCCAATTGTTAGATTAAGATTTGAACTGTTGTATATTAGAAACTTTTTTGAATATATCTTACGGGATTTCTTCGAGGTTTTCATAACACTATAGTTATATAGACTATATTTTGAACAATAAAAATGTACCTAGTTCTCAGTTGAAATGATGATCCCTCTTCCTGTTGTGACCTCCTGATCCTGTTTTCCTCTCTAGCGTTCCCTCTTTTTTAAACTTATTCGCAGTTCTCTTGATGGTTCTTGAATGGACTTTGAAGATGGAAGCCAAATTAGGGATGTTGGTACCATTACTGAAGGCCTGAATGATCTTTTTCCTTACACCATTGCTCAGTTGGGAAGTCATAGTGGGGCTGACCGAAAACGATTTTAACTTGTTCCCTTTTTAGCGGAATAACTCAAAGGGTTTTTCTATGATTTTTAAGTCAAACGGTGTCAATATGGCTATACGGCTTATCTGGAAAAAAGAAACTTAATTAGTTTAGTGATTTTTTTTTTAGATATTAAACATTTTTTTGTTTTTGATAGACAATTATGCTTTTACCCGATTTGGACAATTTTGCTGTAACGCCAGCTACACACACACACACACACACACACACACATATATATATATATATATATATATATATATATATATATATACACACACATTTTTATCATTTCACACCACGCAAGGCGAATATGCCCCTACGACGCTGGGAGGAGGGGCTACAGGAATTGAAAGAGAATTTTGTGAGGAGAAGTGAGAAAATAACCATTAAATAAACAGGTTTCAGGAATACAGAATATTGCGACTGATGTTGCATTTAGGTTTCTGAAGATTGCAGGTGGCAAGGAAGCATGAAATCTGAAGAGTGCTCCACAGGCGAGAAATGCAAGAAATGCAAAAAAAAAAAAAAAAAATATTACAATAGAACTTTCAGATTCACCTAGCTAATACAGCAGTAAATGCAAGAACTGTTTGAACATGATTCCTTGTCCGAATTTTTTTTTTTTAAAGCAATTCAACCCAAGCAAGGCGGGAGTCCCATTAGTACGCAAGGGTCTACAGAGAATGTAAATAAGGAAAAAGACTGGGCAAAAGGGGAATTGAGGGAAGGACAAAAAAAAAAAAAAAAATGAACGCGTATTAAAGCAACAGAAGATGCCGATTGACATTACATTTAAATTTTTGAAGATTATATTTATCAGGGAAGCAAGTAAGTGAAAAGTAGTTCCACAGTCAGGAAGTGCGGGAGAAGAAGCTATTGGGGTAGAAGATTCGGCTACATTTAACTTTCGACATTAAAAGGGTGGGACCGAGATGTCAACCAAGTCATTAAAATCATGAAGTCAGGGCAAATAGTGAAAATAGCTGGTCAGTGCAGATGATATGAAAATATTTATCGAAATGAAAGACGGAAGGCCCATTACGTCAGTGACAAAGTGACTGGAGTCAAGACCCCAAGTTAGGACCAATCACAGTGCATATACATCTTTGGATTTTGTCGAGAACCTCGAGATGAAGAACGGGGCCACCAGACCATATATGGCAACTGTTGCAGTCAGAACTACTTCTTCTTCTTCTATGTGCCGTTCCACTTTAGGACGTTTGCTATCATGGCTCTCCATAATTTCCTGTAGCTTGTAGCTTTGAATAATTTTGACTTTTTTCCCATCTCTTCCAAACCTTGCTCCGACATCCATTCCCTCAAGCTTGCCCGGTATATTATGGGTTGCTTTCCTCTAACTTTCATCCCCTCAATCTCTCCTGTTAGTATCAGATTTTCCCAATCACCCTTTCCTCATTATGTGTCCAAGAAATTTCAATTCTCTCTTTCTGAGTGTCATTTTAAGTTTCCATTTTCTCTAAAATTTCGCCGTTTCTAGCATGTTTGGTCCAGGGTATTCTCAGCTTCCTTCTGTAAAACAACATTTCCTTTATTTCAAGTATCTTCTTCATCTTATCTGTGGCGGGATAGTCCAGTATTCACTAGAATATAGGAAGACTGATAATACGTATCTTATTTTAAGTATCTTAATTTTTGATTTTAACCATATTTTCTCGTTTCTTAATACTTTGCTTAGCTTTTGGAAGACATATTTCGCTATCGCAATGCGCCTGCGTATTTCAGTGTCACACTTTCCGTCCTCTCTTTATACACTTCTCCTATATCTAAATTGATTTTGATATCTCCAATTTGTAATTTGCATATTGGGCTGTCCCTTTTACTAACAACCATTTATCCAGTCTTGGTGCAATTGATGCTTATTCTTTTCTCCTCCTTTTCCCTCTCTACTTTCTGTAATCATTATCGTAGTTTCTTTTCCAGTTCTTCTATCAACACGGTATCATCTGCATATATTATGATGCTAACATTGTGGCCGCAAATAACGAATCCTGGTAGGGCTTCTAAGTCTCTCAGAATTGCTTCACTGTATAGGATGAAAAGGTCCGATGGTAAGACACATCCTTGTCGTACACCCTACTTTTATTTTTTGTGTATTTATTGAAATCATTTCCTATCCGTATGCAGATGATTTTCTGCCAGTATAGGGTCTGGATTATTCTAATATGCTTCCCACATATGCTCAGGTTTCCTAGCAGTTCCAATGTACTTTATCAAACGCGTTTGCATAATTTATAAAACATCCTTTTGCATTTGTATTGTTTTTCTTGATATTTTGAGCATAAATATCACATTTCTTGTTCTACTGGTCAAACAAATTCACTGGTCAAACATATTTTCTTCGATGTGCCATGTCCCGTCTCTTCAGGATGTAGGCGATCATGGCCCTTCAAATATTTTGTTCTTTGTAAAGCTTATTAAGCTATATCTTTAAACTCCCTCTCTCTTAATCCACGATTTGGCAGCCAGTTACACAATCTCGTTTGGTTGGTTATTCAATGTTTTCATCTGTTTCTTTAAAATGCAATCGTGGAAGTCAATGTTCTTGACATAATATCTGCAAGGGTATTTGAGAATTAATTCGATTTTTTTATCGCTGAAATCTAACTTAATTTAATAAATTCATACAATATGTGAAACTTGAAATTAATAATTGCCACAATGACAATTAACAATTTTCATTCTTACATATAACGATGTGTGCGTAACGTTACCGTTTTCGAAACGGGAAATTGGTATTGGCCTAGCAAACTTAACCGTTGCATCTGCTTTCGTACAGTCTCGTAAAGGTAGGTATCCATCTTATCTCCTCCCATGTCAGGGCGTAATAAGCCTAACCTTCCCACGCTATTTCCATACCATAGCAGATTAAACTGGGTGTACTAGCTTTGGTTGGCCATCACTCGAGGGAAACGACATGTAACCAATCCAAAACCGTTTGGGCGGGGGATAGAAACTCCAGTTCTACTATACTATGCGGTCTACCATGGTATCAAACACTATAGCATGCGGTCTACCTCATTTGCTATTATAGGATGCAGTCTACCTCATTTGTTACTATAGTATGCGGTCTACTTCATTTGGTACTATAGTATGCGGTCTACCTCATTTGCTATTATAGCATGCGGTCTACCTCATTTGCTACTATAGCATGCGGTCTACCTCATTTGGTATTATAGAATGCGGTCTACCTTATTTGCTATTATAGCATGCAGTCTACCTCATTTGTTACTATAGCATGCGGTCTACTTCATTTGCTACTATAGTATGCGGTCTACCTCATTTGGTATTATAGCATGCAGTCTA
Organism: Acanthosepion lycidas; assembly: GCA_963932145.1. Taxonomy (NCBI): domain Eukaryota; kingdom Metazoa; phylum Mollusca; class Cephalopoda; order Sepiida; family Sepiidae; genus Acanthosepion; species Acanthosepion lycidas. The sequence goes on along the minus strand of OZ010608.1, from coordinate 29,539,791 downwards.
ACTCATTTGGTATTATAGCATGCAGTCTAACTCATTTGTTACTATAGCATGCGGTCTACTTCATTTGCTACTATAGTATGCGGTCTACCTCATTTGGTATTATAGCATGCAGTCTAACTCATTTGTTACTATAGCATGCGGTCTACTTCATTTGCTACTATAGTATGCGGTCTACCTCATTTGGTATTATAGCATGCGGTCTACCTCATTTGGTATTATAGCATGCGGTCTACCTCATTTGGTATTATAGCATGCAGTCTACCTCATTTGTTACTATAGCATGCGGTCTACCTCATTTGCCATTATAGCATGCGGTCTACCTCATTTGGTATTATAGCATGCGGTCTAAATTATACCGAGACTTCGCCTTACTTCTTGTGTCGTCCATTTGCTGTATATCACAATGAATTTTATCATCACCTCACCTCTCGTGTGTCCTGTCTACATAAGAGGAATGAAATGGATCTTCCATATTAGAATCCCCTAGGTCTGAGACCGTTAACATCAGCTGGATAACCTCCTTCGGATTAAAATATTAGTGAAAGATTTTTTATAGACGTGTCATCTTCAGGAAGACAGACGGGTGATTGACGTCGCATTTAAATTTTTGAAGATTAGATTATATAAAGTGTATAAATTGCTCTCCAATTCACCAAAAGACAATTCATCAAAATTTGGAAGATTTGAAAATAGCGTGGGGAATCTGTGGCCATAGTGTGGGCAGGGTGTGACCCTAGAATGAGGATGCTCTGGTCAGGTGGAGATTTTACAGGTAGAGCAAAATGTAATTTAACAGTTAAAGGGCATTTTAATATGCAACTAAATGCAAATGCTTGTATTGTTCTAATTATTTCAGATCCATGTTGTGGGCACTGTGTGACCACTGCTACCTGTCACAAGGTGGAGGTCATCGCTGACTAAACTGGTTTTATCATCAGGGATTATTTTTCTAGCGGGGAGAGAGGCTAGACATCAAACAGGATATAAAGACAAAGCTATTCAATGAGCGGGTAAAACCATCTTGTAGAGTTTACTGACACCTAGCCAAATGGGGTAGACTGGACCCACTAACTATTTACGTTGCTGGGATGACACGGCATCTCTGGCTGAAGGGCTTCTTTGATCGATGTCAACGGCTACGTTAGAGAATACTCTCAGTGTAACTAACGGCCATGTGTCCACGACCAAATCATGTTGCACATATAAGGACATCGACATTTGTTTGACCGGGAGAGGGATGAGATTTGCCATGTCTCCTTTCCCAAGATAAGCTATGGATGAATTAAAAATCTCCAGCTTTCAGCCCACTTAAATGAAGATAATGTTCTCATCGGTGCTGCAGCCCTAAGACCACACCTGCTCATGATCTTTATAATGATAATAATGATGAATTTTAAAGGAATTTCAAAGACAATATTATGATATTTATACCCAGAATTTAGCACCATTCTGAATTGGCAATGTTGGTTACAATATGCTTCCAGATAATAGACATTTGTAGGGATCGAAATCAGAGGTAATCCAGAAGTGAGATCTCAGATGAATACGGTAGTTGTAGTAGGAAGCTATAACCTAGTTGCACCAAGCTTTTCATCGATTAGTGCTTGTAATCGGTCCAATTGAGAAGAGTAATTATCTGAATATAAAAACTGATTTTGTAGAACGTGCTCGTAATACACAATGTCTTTCGAACCCCACATGATAAAGAGCACCATCTTCTTCGGATTTTGGAGTGGTTCCCCAGGATATATTTCGCTCCATCTTGTAAACAATTCACTTTTCATCGCTTACGAGTATTCGTTCAAAGAAAATCGTTTGATTTTTTTTTTTTTGCGCTTAAGTGAATCGCAGATGGAAAATTAATCCTTTCATTTTTTTCCCGTTAAACCGTGAGACAACCAAATATTCACTTTTCCAAGTATTTTCATAAGGCATTAGAAAAATGAGAAGTTTCTTTGCGTACAAACCAGGTTTTGGAGTGGTTAACCGTGGCCGTTTTTTTTTCACCAAGAACCTTTAGTCACATTTTATGAACACTCATTTTCGTCGCCTGCAGTCATTCTTTTCCGGAATAGCACGTTGCCTTCGAGCAGAGAGAATCGTAAATGGAAGTACGGTCGATTAATTTTTTCCGGTTAAATACAGAGGCAAATGTAACGATTCATGTATGCAAGTGTTTTGAAATGTCTTTTAACACACATATGAGATAATCTCTGCAATGTCCGCAACGTGTGACCTGGATAATTTTTAATTAGAGTTTCGATTTGCTCATCGTCAATGACTGAAGCCCTGATTAAACGTTCTCGGTTTTACAGATCGACATTCTGCACTCTATAAATGGTACACATCTTTCAGTTGCTTTTAGTAAAGCGTGTTTCTTCCTTTCTTTCTTTTAGAGAATAAAAGAGCGTCCAATGACATTTTCCTCCATTTTCCGAGCCATTACACCATAGTCCAGGGTATGACGATAACCTACATCCGGGAGCAAGTCCTCTGATCGGCAGATTGGAGATTTTGAGGGGCATGGAACCACTTCTTAACTGTTGTTATTCCCAGGTCCAACCACATAGGAGGGGTAATATCTGTTAATGTCCCAGCTCTGGGCAAATAGTGAAAGTATAAAAATACATTTTAAAGTAAAAATTACGAGCAATATATTTTTTCATTGTAAAAATAACAGATATATGTTTTTATATAAAAAAAATTATACCAACAATACATTTTTATATAACAAAAAGTAGTAACATTACATTTTATAATAAAAATACCAGCAATACATCTATATAGAAAAAATACCAACAATATATTTTATAGTAAAAATACCAGCAATAAATTTTATGGTAAAATTACCAGCAACAAATTTATATAATAAAAATACCAGTAATACATTTTCATAGTAAAAATACAAGCAAAATATTCTTATAGTAAAAACAATACATTAACATAACAAGAAGTACTAACAGTACATTTATATAGTAAAAATACAAGCCATGCATTTTTCTAATAAAAATTCCAGCAATATATTTTTATAGTAAAAATACCAGCAATACATATTAATGTAAAAATTCCAGTAATATACTTATATATTAAAAATACCAGCAATATACTTATATCGAAAAATACCAGCAATACATTTTATGAAAATACTAACAATACATTTTTCTAATAAAAATACTAGCAATATATTTTTATAGTAAAAATACCAGAAATAAATTAATATAGGAAAATACCAACAACACATTTTATAGTAAAAATGCCAGCAATACATTTTTGTAGTAAAAACACCAGAAATAATTTTTATACTAAAAATAACAGCAATACATTTTATATAAAAATACCAGCAATGCATTTTTATATAAAAATACCAGCTATACATTTTATATAAAAATACCAGCAATACATTTTATATAAAAAATCCATTTGCATAATAAAAATACCGGCGATATTTTATATAAAAAAAAAGCAATACCTATTTATAGTAAAATTACCAATACATTTTAAAACAAAATGACCAGCAATACAGAATTACTGATAATTACTAATATAGCAGAATTACTAATACATTTTATGGCCAAATCACCTATAATACATTTTATCTGTAGTTGAAGGCAAATAATTGCGTTTAAAATATTTAGATTTCGGCATTAAATAAACTATAGACGCTGATATGCCGCTAACTAGTCAACCAAACAAATCCTCCATTTTCACTTTTAACGTAAAGCAAATATTCAAATATGACCTTTCAGAATATGTATATATGCATTCATTTTCAGTCACATGTGACAGGAAATCGCTTTTTTACAAACTCACTATTTACCTTTGTTGAAACCCGTTATGCATGCAAGCTTTGTATACTCTGCTCTAGGGCACAGCTGTTGTTGTAATGGTTTCCTTATCAAATAATTAAGAGGCAGAGTTTTGGGCTCTACTTATAACCAGATTTTATTTCAGAGTTACCTTCTCCTAGACTGGTTACCAACCAAGGCTAGAAAGTCCAATCTGCTCTGCAATTAACTTCTAGCTTGGAGACAAAGTGGTTGACTCTTACTCTTCCAGGATTGTTTTTTCGAAAGCAAACACAGCAGCCTTGACTGGAATTTGAACTCGGCGCTGCTATCTGACTTTCTACGACTATAACCACGACTCTACATGTATATGCATTTTTTTTCTCACACGCAATTAATAAATATTAAAATAAAATAGTAAAATATTCCGATCTCAAAATCATTTTAGTCTAACAGAAACATGCTTATCCGGATTTCAGTTTTTTTGAAGTGTTAAAAATTTTACCTAAGGAAAATCAGTAAAAAAGAAAAAAAAAGAAGATAATTTGACGTTTGGTATTTACGACGGAATTTCTTTTTTACTTGTTACAAAATTTAACTCGGTAAAATCAACAGAAATAGTAATTGATCACCGGAGTCTCCCGTATTCTAAAAACTATACAAAATCAATGTGTTATTGAACTTTGAGAAAACATTCAGTACTGACTGCCTCTGTAAGTGAATTTAGTCATTAAAAGGTTTACGTGTCACTGTAAAGATTGTGTATTTTACCTTTAATTCAAACATCTGATTGCTTCTTCTTCTTCTTCTTCTTCTCCTTCATTTTCTTCTTCTTCTTCTTCTTCTTCTTCTTCTTCTTCTTCTTCTTCTTCTTCTTCGATGTGACGTATCACTTCATAGTTCTCCACAATTTTCATGCTCTTTGTAGCTCTTAATAAATTTTGTATTTTTGTTATCTCTACTAAATCTTTTGCTCTGTCTTTCATTTTGTCAAGCTTCACTAGGGAAGTTGTTTTCCTCTGTCCCGCTTGATTTTAATATGTCCTGTGAATGTCAAATTTTCGAAGGCGTCTTTCCTCATTCTGTGTCCTAGAAATTCCAACTAAATCTTTCAAATGTTAAGTATAAGTGTACGTTTTCTTTCCATTTTTTTAAAAGCTCGTCGTTGCTCACATATTTGGTTCGTGGTATTATCAGCATCCTGCTATAAAAAAACACATTTTTACCGCCCTTTTATCTGTGCGGAGATGGTCCAGCATTCATTGCCATATAGCAGGACTGTTATCACGTAACAGTTCAGCACTCTTTTCTTTGTTTCTAATGAACTCTTTCTGTCGGTTGATATTTTATTCATGTTTTGGACGGCGTCTTTGGCTATTCGAATTCGCCTCCGGATTTCTGTATCGCACTTTCCGCCCGATCTTAAAGATTTCCCAGATATTTAAATTGTTGCATTTGTTTGATTTTGGTATCTACAATTTATAATTAGCATGTTTGGTTGTTCCTTTTATTAACAACCATACAACCCGTCTTCTTGGAATTGATGTTTAATCTTTTATTTTCACTTTCCTTTGCTACTTTCTGTAGGAATTTGTGTAGTTACCTTTCTGTGTCTGTATATCCTATGTTCTTAAAATTCTGGTTGCCGAATAATGAATCCTGGTAGGACTTATAATTCTCGCAGAATCGCTTCACTAGAATTCTGGCATGTCTTCCACATGATTGCAAGAATTGTAATAATATTTGTGCCTACTCAAAGTCAATCCTTTTAATCAATCCTAGGTATTCGTAAAGACCGATTTAGATGAAGAGACTCCCTAGGACCCACCAAATTTCCCTTTATCACGAGTACAGTTAAATGAAAGAGTGTTAAATTAAACAATTTGAGTAAATCTGAGGATAATAACAGGCGTTTGAAATTAACGAAGGGTTATTAAGAGTTTACAATAAATTATAACAGCATTCGTAAGAAAGGCCTCTGACAGTGTCAAAAATATAAACCTTGGCTGGAGGCCTCCCTAGATTTTGATGCCCTAGGCTTCAGGCTACTAAGCCTATAGGTAAATTTGGGATTTGTTTCATTGTTAGTCCGGTATTTGTTTTGCACAATAAGAGGAGCGAATTCATGATAAAAATGTTTTCAACTAATACAGAGAAACAGGGGATACTTTTCTTTGAAAAATTTTGATCGCAGATCAATGATTAAAAATGGCTTCAAACGCTGTACGTTTTGTAGAACACAACCGTTCATCGGATCTTAGACTTTCAATACAAAATCATAAACAAAGAACTTTACAAAATATGCGAAACGACACAAATTGAAGACTTCTAACAGCAACAACAATTAAAATTGGATATCACATGCAACTGGAAGGGTGATAAATGATATAAATCAAGAGAGAATGCTTCCTGCCTGCCATCAGAATGGTTGATGCTAGACTCATGAAGAGAAACACACTGCGCCTTCTTGGGCACACGTTTTCAACTGACTTGAAGTAGGACGACTACATCGAATCAATCGCTGCATCTACTGCTAGGAAAGTAGGGTCACTGTGTCGTGCCAAGTTTTTTCTCGTCAGAGTTCATCTTGCTCATTTACAAGTCTACCATTCGTCCGTGCATTGAATACTGTTGCCATATCTAGTCTGGTACTCCTCTTGACAAAATCCAAAGGAAGATCTGCAATATCATCGACCCTGACTTGGCATCTCGACATCAGTCACCTTCTCACCGACGAGACGTGGCTTCCCTCGGTCTTTTAAAAATAGTTTCATGGCAACTTCTCTGACGAGTTTACGCGTGCTACTAAATTGGCATTTATGTCTCACCCTTTTACTGCTGAACTAGTTAAATGTAACCGCTGCTTTTACTCAAATAAGCAAATACTAGAAAAGAGCGATAACAGTGAGTGAAGTGAAGAAATATATTTTCCCGAAAAGTCTTTTTTAAGAGAAACATTTTATAAATTTCATCCAAACGCAATGCTACCTGTTCTGTGAATGTCGAATATTTCCTGTGTGGTAAAGGTTAAACTTTGTATCGCCATTTCTATAATAAACTAATAAATTCCTTAATAAACTATTAATTTCTATAATAAACTATTAATTTCTATAATAAACTATTAATTTCTATAATAAACTAATTAAGACATTACTATAATTAAGCTAATAATTTAATAAATCTTGATTTAATTATTTAATTATTTTTTTTTATCCTGAATGCATCGATGGCATTTTAATCATTTTTATTAAAGAAATTAACATATTCAATTTTTTACGAGGGTGAAATATCCTAACATTTAATGTTAAAGATGAATTTGTGCTATAAAATTCAGAAAAAGAAATGATAAAAAATGTGCGTTCAAAACCAAAACAAAACCAAAACCAAAACAAAACCAAAACCAAAAACAAAAACAAAACCAAAAACAAAAAAAAGTCACCCAAAAATAATTCTTCTTGAATATGATCGCAAATGTTACTCTATGCCTTCAATGTGGCCCTATTTAATAACAGCTGTTATGACTGTGAATTGAAGAGAGAAGAAACGTTCTTTTTTTTACCTCCAATGAAAAACCGTTAAAAATATTTGCTAAAAAAACGTTCCACTGGCTTTTTTCTATTGCTTAAAATGTGGTTTCTGTTATTTGGTGCAGTCTTTTGTTGGGGATGCTGTAGCGCCAGCTCACAATGTTCAAAGACAGATGGCCTTTCCCAAGATTCTCAGGCTTTACTCGCTCAGAGCCATTTTAATCATTATTAACGTTTATATATTTACGTTCAGCGTGGAGACTCGAGTCATGTTCTTAAATAGCCTCGTCAAATAGAAATTTTCCTACATATCTACAAATCCACCATTCATCCATGCATTGAATAGTGTCGCCATGTATGGCCTGGTGTCCCCGCTGTTCATCTCGAGGTTCTCGACAAAATCCAAAAGCGTATATGCAATGTAATAAGTCCTGACGTAGCACCTCGACTCCAGTCATTTTCTCACAGACGTGATGTGGCTTCCCTCTGTCTTTTCTACAAATATTTTCACAGCAACTGCTATGACGAGCTAATTTCCCGGGTGCTCCGACTGCATGAATTTAAGTGTACTACTAGGTTGGTATCTAGGTCCCACCCTTTCACAGTTAAATGTAATCGCCACTTCTATTCAAAGAGCTTATTCTCTCGCACTTAATGACTGTGGAATTCTCTCTCCTTACTTGCTTATCTGATAACTATAATCTCCAAAAATTTAAATGTAGCGTCAATCGTCATCTTCTGATGTCTTGACCGCCGTTCTTCTTTTTATCCTATCCTCAATCCCCACTAAACCCAGTATTTTCTCTTACTTTCACTCTTTGTAATCCCTTGTGTAATAGTGGAACTACTGCCTTGCTTGGGGTGAAATGCTTAAAACAATGTATGCATGGCGTTAAATCTGTTCAGAAATATCTTAGCTGTTATTTGCATACAACCATTTCCTAAGATCAATGGTGAAAAAAGACTTTGTGCGAGTGAAGGTCTTGTCGACTGGCGCTACATATCCACAAACAAGGAACTGTACCAAAATAAGAGGAAGGACATTTTTTTTTTTGAATTTTGATAAAAGTAAACATTAATTTCTATTAGATGGCATGTAAAAGTCGATTTGTCTTTGTCCAGAATGACATGTGATGCAACTCGGGTAACGTCTTGGCGGAGAGCGAGTGAAGCTTTAGGGTTTGGGCAAAGATTATAGATTTGAATATTGTGGACTGGCGCTACAGAATCACAAATAAAAAAATGTACCAAATTATAGAAGCCACGCCATTTGATGACTACCAACAGCAGAAACCCATAAATTGGATAGTACATGTAACCCGAAGAGAAAATAATGACATCCTACACTATTTCAAACAAAAAAGGTTAGGAAGGAAACTCCAATCAATAATTGAAAAAGGAATGGTAGCAGACTTTTTTTTTAAAAATTATATTCCTTAAAAATTGTTTCAATAGAAAGATTTTTATAAATTTCAAGTGAAAGCTGTACTGGCTATTCGGTCACTCAATGCCAAATGTTTCCTTGTAGGGAAATGGCTAGTATTAACATTACCATTAAAAGAGAAACTTGATTATTTCACATTTGTTTCAGCAGATTTTTGTGAGTAAATTTGTACGTTTCTCACTGAAAATCAAATAGAAAGAAAATGTCACGGATTAAGAATTCACGCAATAAGACACTTATATATATAATTAAAAGCACCTGCGTTAGTGCCCAGTATTAGTGTGCGTCTCATATCCTTCTTACCAGGGTAGATTGACTTAATGATATGCTAGGGAAATATTGTGGTCTTGTTTATACTTTCAAAATTCAGAACTTTAACCGTAAAATTTAAATTCAAACTCAGCGTTGCGACTGCACGTTCCAAAACTATAACACATTTCTCATAGCATTTTTCGGATTACAACCTTGTTTTCGTTTGTCCACTTATTACTGAAAGTATAAACAAGAACACAATATTTCATACCTGAGGATGTCTGTAGGAACAGACGAAAGCTTGTAAAATAAAAAGATCTAATGCGACGGAAATTTATAAAACAGGATCTTTTCATTCATAAACAGATTCGGGGTTTTTGTATATTATTGAATTGTTCGCGAAGATGGATTTCTCGCCATTTAATCATTAACCTTTGTATTTTTTTTTATGTATGAATAATTCATGAATTTGTAAATTTATTGCACCTTTATTGAAATATATATATGTTTATATATATATATATATATGTATATATATATTTATATATGTGTATATATATATATGTGTGTATATATATGTATATATTTATATGTATATATATATATTAGGTTGGTGCAAAAATAATGACGTAATAATGTCGTTTTTTGACGTTAAAATACGTCAAAATACGACATTATTACGTCATTATTTTTGCACCAACATAATATATATATATGTATATATATGTGTATATATGTGTATATATGTATATATATATATGTATATCTCTCTATATATATGTATGCACACACGCGCGCGCACACACACACACACACACACACACACACACACATATATATATATATATATATATATAATTAAAATGAAAGATGGTCTACGTGTACTTCTTAATAGGCCGGTTAATACGTTTTGAGAAATAAACAGCCATCAATATTTATGACAATATTGGCAATAAGGATGATGATATTTATAATACAATATAAATGTAAATCTTACACTATGCGGATATCTAGTTACAGTCTACCATTCAAAGATTAAATAAAACTTTCAGTTCCAATTCCCTGAAAATTGCTTAGACAGACAGCTGAAGATGGCCCGGCGTCTACAAGGGTCAAAACTTTGTGCTCCTTACAACAACCATGGGTACAGTACATCGATTTAAATAATGTAAATATGTTAAATATCCAAAGAAAAAAAAAATAACGAGTCATGCAAAGCTTCCAACCAACGTGGCTTACGGCCATTTCACGTTGGAACAACAGCAACGTCCAGTCTGGTCAATACCTAGATGGGCGACCTTTTAGGAATACCAGGCACTGTAAGCTTAGATGTAATGGATAATAACTCGGGATTATTAATCGGAGAGCTGAGTTTCAATTTCACTAGGGTCCGTTATACTCAGTTATGCGCAAATGGATTTGGATAAGGTATTAATCCACCACTTCTTCCCCCAGCTATAGGTGAATTAGTTTGTTTTGTTTTACGGGATATCAACCTCAATGGGTTATTTGATGGCGACAAGATTTATTTTGCTGGTAATTTTTTTTCTCAAAAATCTACTGCTGGTAATATTTTTTTCCCCAAAAAAGTATTGCTGGTAATCCCCCCCCGCCAAAAAAAAACTATTGCTGATAATAATTTTTTTCTTCAGAAATTCATTACTGGTAATAATTTTTTACAAAAATGTATTGCTGGCACTAAAAAATGCTAAAATTTATTTTTTACACTTCCATAGTGGTTTGATTCCATTTTGGGGGTTAACTATTTGTCCATAGCTGGAACCCTAACAGGTGCTACCACCCCGGATCAGGGTGAACCTGGGAACACCAGAAATTAAGAGGTGGTCCCACGCTTCTCAAAACCTCCTGATCAGAGGTCTTTCATAGAGTTTTGACCCCAGTTTGGGGGTTAACAATTTGTACATAGCTAGGACCCTAACAGGTGCTACCACCCCTGGTCAGGGTGAACCTGGTAACATCAGAAATTAAGAGGTGGCTCTACGCTCCTCAAAACCTCCTTGCTGTTGGATGTAGATTATCGTCATATACAGGACGGGGTTAATTAGTAAGACTAGTATCAGTGCATCTTTATTATCACCCCCACCACCATATTTTGTAGCTACGGGACTCATTATGCTACAGGCTTACGACTATATCACATTGAAAGACTTTCTTCTCTTACAGACATCGCAGTTAAGCAACGTAAAGAAATTTGAGAAAGTCTAGTTTGGGGTACCACATGATGATCTAACTTGCAGACTGTTACACCATGATGAGACAACCAATGTTTATTTAAAAAAAAAGAAACTTACCAATATCAGAATGTCATGTGGGGCACCTAGTGAGGAACGTAGTCTAACTTGCAGATAATTACGCTACGATGTAATAAGTGTTCTCGTACGGTGGCATCAGTTAAGCAACGTCGAATCTGGTCAGTACCTAGATAGGTGACAGGTTGGGAATAATAGGTACTCTAAACTTGAATGTGTAGATCGGAATTATTAATCAGAGTGCTGAGTTCCAATTCCAGTCGGGTTCGTTATGTTTGCTTACGCTAAAATATCCTTGGGAAGGGTATGGATTTACTTGTTCTCCCGACCCCAGCTATAGGTTACTTAGTAAGACTTTTATCAGTACATCATTTTTATCCACCACAAAATTTCTTTCACATTCTGAAAATATATACTGACTTTAGATAAACTGTTAAAGGTTGATAAACCGTAAAAAACACAAATCAATCCAATAGAAATACAAGTGACTGATTAGAATTTACTTGTCTTTTTTTAACTTTTTTTATAACTCTCTTGATCTGCATTAACTAATTGGTGTACAGACGTTTATTTCGCTTGCATACAATTTTAACTGTCAGACATATACACAACGTCTAACGGTAGTGACATGTCGTCACTATTCACGGGTAATACTTATTGAACTTGGCGAATAATCATGAAACACTCAACGGGCAAAGTAATAACCCTTAAAAAGAGAGAGAAAACAAAGTTTAGCAAAATAAATATACATAAATAAAAAAAAAGTATAGCGTTCCCATTAATATTCGTGTTAACTGGAGTTAAAGGCAAACCACCAATTGATCTTACCTTTCAAATGATGCTGGATTGATCACATTGATTTCTGTTTTGAAACGCGTCAAAATGAGAGGGGGAAAAAAAGAAATCTGGCAATTGAGCATGAAGGCTTTCAATTTGGGCAAAAATGTCACAGAGAATTTGGGAGAGAAATCAAGTGGAAAGTGAGGCAAGAGATAGCTTCAGTGAAACGGAAAAAAATAAATAAATAAATAAAAAAGAACGATTCAGGCATTTTTTTTTTTTTTACTTTCATAGTAATAACCATAAAATAAACGTGACGGCGGTTATTAATCCAGTCTTCTCGAATCTGATAGCTGACTATCCGAACAAGTCAAATAATTCATCACGAGGTAGAATCAGTTCGGCGCCTCGGCTTTAGAAATACGGATAAATGTAGAAACTAAATGCGAGCCAACTGTACGTATCCTGGCAAATAAGCGAACGTATCCGACCGATCATTTATTTTTACCTCATTTAAAACTAACCTAGAAGCAGACCTTCGGGCGGACTTTAGGCTAACTCATGCGGAGTTCTTTTAGGTTTTCGGCCTTTTACCTTCAGCGTCCTATGTACGTAAATGTTATAGGAATTTAGAAACAGTAAATTTATTTTATCTTTATTCGACATCTTAATTCGGCATAATCTTTCTTCGCATACGTAACAGATTTCTGTAGTTTCTTTACATTTATTTTGCGCGCAATTTTTATTTTTTTTTTTAAAAAAAAGGCACCATTCTTTATGATCCCTTCAAATAAAGTCATTCTTCTTAAAAGACATTAGGGGACCAGAACTATGTAATATTTCGAATACGTCACATTACGCTTACTAGAAAAAGAAAAAAAAATATAAGTAACGTACCGCACCCCGCTTAGATTTTAATTACGGTTTAATTAGAAGATATCATTTGCAATTGCTAAGAAAAGCGAAATTAAAGTTAAAACTTTAATAAATAGTTGTTCTTTTTTAAACCTTTCACTCTGTTCGATATTTAAAATTAACTTAAAATGAGGTATTTATTTAATTTTTAATCGCATGTAACTAGAGTTGTTACTACCTGTTAGTTCAGGTTGTTTATGATTCACGGGGATCGAAAAACGGACGTACGGACGGACGCACGTACACAGCGCTTTATTTATATAGAAGAAATCCGCAAATATACCTTCTAAAAAATACGAAAGTTAAGAAAGACTAGTTTGATACAAGGACACGATTATGGACCATAGAGTTAGGATCTAACTTACAGACTGTTACACCATGAGACAACAAATGCTTATTTACTAAAAAAAAGATATGAAGCTTACTATTATCAGAAGGTAGCAACTAGTGAGTATAGAACTTTCTGTTAATGAACTCCAAATCCAGATTGTAGAGCATTAACGCTACGATGAGGCGACTGATCGTTATTTAGTAAAAATAATTTACGTTTGGCACAAGGTTATAAGTATAGAGCATCTATTAAGGATCAAATTCAGTGTTAATATGATCTCCAACTCCTGCTTGCAGATTATTACACTACGATGAGGTGACTGTCGTTTACTATAAATAAGGTTTAGCACAAGGCCATAAGAATGGGGTATCCGTTGAGGGCCAAACATACAATTTCTAATTTACAACTACAGATTGCAGATTATTACGCCACGATGATGCAACCTACAACAATTTATTAAACGTAACTTTTGGCACAATGTCATGAGCATGGAGAATCTGGGGGAACGAATTGACAAATTTTAATCTTCAAATTCATCTTTCAGATTATTACGCCGAGATGATACTATGTATAATCATTTATATTTGACACAAGGTTATGAATATAGGGCTCTTTGGTTGGATCGAACTAAGAATTTCAAGTTTGGATGTTCACTTTCCAAAACATTACACTACTGCAGCTCAGTTCTTTCATACTTAATTCGATCGACTATTGGCTTCTCTGTAGTAGATCGATTGATACAAAGTCCCTTGCAGTCGTCTTATTCAGTGAGTTCATTATTTACAATGTGTCCCAACCACAGTTATTACCAGAATAAGCTATTTATAACTGACCGCTTGCATCCGAGTGTTCCCGTTTACTAGGGCGATTAGCTAGTCCCTGTTACAGACGTTTTCTCAGGCACATCTGTGTTTGTTTAATACCAACAGAGCCCAACAATGGTTTATGCTACAATTATAGGAGAGATCTCGATCAACAGCGTTAGCAAGATCACTACGCTCAAACCCTCGGTCACGATGACTTGTAATATCGCACTAGAACAACGATCGACAGATCTTCCCACCCTCGGTCACAATGACTTGTAACTACGTGCTAGCACAACCATCAACGACTCTTCACACGCTCGGTCACGATGACTTGTAACATCGTACTAGCACAACCATCAACGACTCTTCACACCCTCGATCACGATGACTTGTAACTACGTGCTAGCACAAGTATAAACGGCTCTTCACTACCCTCGGTCACGATGATTTGTAACTTCGTGCTAGCACAACGATCGACGGCTTTTCCCACCCTCAGTCACGATGAGTTGTGACTTCGACGCCTCCCAAATCGTTCCGTCTACCTAATTTCCTTCTCAAGCATTGTGTCAACAAGTGGTGTGGGTTTTCATGCACTTTTCAGAGGCGATCGGGTCACAAAGTAGAATCAGTTCGGTGTATCGGCATCAGGAATTCGGATAAAGGTAGAAACTAAATGCGAGCCAACTGTACGTATCCTGTCAAATAAATGGACGTATCCGACCGAGCATTTATTTTTACCTTATTCAAAACTAACCTAGAAGCAACCCTTCGGGCGGACTTTAGACCAGCTCCTGCCGAGTTCTTTTAGGTTTTTAGGCCTTTTACCTTTAGCGCCGGTTGTACGTAAAAGTTATTAAATTTAGAAATATTTTATATTTATTCGACACCTCAATTCAGCATAATCCCGTATATCAAGAACAAATATTCCTGACAAATCGAACCATAAGCGAGATTCGAACCCGGCCCTAACCACTCGGTCACGTGCCCAACCAGTCTAAGCTAGAATTAGTAAATATCCTCTGATGTTTTTCATCGTTGCTAACACGCTTGCCACCTGTGTCAGAATGCGTTCTTCGAACCCAAGAAAAAGAACCGTTTTCCAATGCAGGCAGTCTGACTGTCTCCGCTGGGGAAAAAACGTATTACAGAGAATTGGCAAGTCTCTTCTTTGTACCTGACTCAAACGAAAACAAACACAGTTATTTATGTGCTCTTGCTATAGGGCTCTGGCAAGAAAACCTCCATTAACCTCGAAGTTTGTTCAATTATTTCTGATGCATTTTTTAGCTTTGATCACGGCAATGGTAATCTTATTAAGCTTTGGCATTTTAATCCTGTTACTCTCAGATAACACACAAAATACTTATTCACACGCCACCGAATCATTCGATATACTTGTGAAACATTTTTCATGCAGTAAAAAAGTGTTATATAATATATGTAAAATGAGATTTTAAAGACTGAAATTCAAATTGGATAAATTTATATCGGTAGAATCCTCTTAAATTCAAATTATATATTGTAAAATGCTATGAATTCATATAATTCATATAGGTGGCCACTCGTATTCGAAGATTCCCGTTTACTAGGGTGAGAAGCGTCTGCTCAGTCTCATTTATGTCTGTTCAAAACCCACAGAGCCTACCTGTTGTTTATACTGCAACTATGCTAAGCAAACCTTAGTTACAGTTTCTGGTTAATAGCATGTTCAACAATTTGTACAAGGCATAAAGTATTAAAGTAACACAAAAACTTTGTGAATTTAAAAGCTGTTTTAAATTCAGTTTCAAATATCTCCAAAGCTTTGTGAATTGTAGAAATCAATTTTATTTCTTCAAAATGTCAAGGAGTCACAGTTAAAGTCAGAGGTTTCGTGAGGTGAGGTTTTAAAGTTCCGCAAAGTTGTCATTTGAAGAACTCAACTCGATTGAAGCCCTACAGAGTTTATGATTTGAAGAAATCAGTTTTCGGCCTGAAGCGGTATTTTGGCCGAAATCATACTTTCGATCCAAGTCGCACTTTTGTTTGGAATTGGACTTATTTTGTTCCGGTTATATATCTAGAGATTTTTGACAAAATCCCAAGAAGAGTCTGTAATGTTAACGGTCCTTATATCTTGACTTCAGTCATTTACCCACTGATGTAACGTGTCTTTTCGAGTGACAGAACTAATTTCAACTCGTAACTAATTTAATTTCAGAACTAATTTCAACCCAATTTAAATCTCTGACCCTAATCCCTAACCCTAACCTTCAGTGTGTAAATCCCTCCCTCGTGGGGTATACCAGCTAAGACCAGCTATGACTAGCTTAGACCAGCTCTGACCAACAAGCTCTGACCAACAAGCTCTGACCAACAAGCTATGACCAGCGGCCCGAGTGAAGACACTCTAGTTCCCACGTTAAAAATTGACCTTGTGTCACAAACTGACTCAGTGGGGACTCAGGTAAATCAAACCCTCCCTCGAGTGGTATATACATCCTGATACCCTGCGCTGGTAGTATCACAGCTATGACTAGCTTGGACCGGATCTGACCAGCTTGGACCTGCTATAACTAGCTTAGACCAGCTTTAACCAGCTTGGACAAGCTATGACTAGCTTAGACCATCGGCCCGAGTGAAGACACTCTAGTCCCCACGTTAAAAACTGACCTTGTGTCACAAAATAACTCAGTGGGGAGTCAGGTAAATCAACCCCTAACCCTAACCTTTAGTTCCAAGTTGAAATTAATTCCGAGTTGAAATTAATTCTGCACCCCGTTTTTTCTATATGTATTTTCATGGCAACTGTTATGATTTTTTCCATCCTGGGTATCTAGGATTTATAAGGTTTCATCATTTCTTGGATTATTTACCTGCAAGTAATTTTAGAACCAGCCAGAGACAGAAGGATATTTGTATGCATGGTTCTCAAAGAGAAAAGAGTTAAAAAAATTAGGTCAGTTCCGTGCAAAGAATGTCAAACTCCTTCTGTTCATATAATTACTTAATAATTTAATTCTATTTATCATAAAATTTGGATCCTGATATTCCTTTTGTATTGCCTTTTCATTTTTATCATCTAAAAAAGTTAATATGATGTTTATGGTACTAGTAATATTAGTCATTTCATTTGTAAGGATTCATTCGGCAGTCAGTTTTCTTGCAGTCGAGCCGCAGTCTCTGTGTGCGACTTCTGTCGAACTCTCTGCTTTGACAGAGAGGAACCCGGACGAAGCTTTGCCGAAGAGCAAAGTTTCGTCCGGGGAGGTAGATAGATCAGATCCCGCTTATGCGGGTTCTAAGGGAATATTTTTGGCCGAGCCTACGGGCTCGGAGAAACCCACGTTAAACTCGACCTTGTGCCACATACATTCCTCGTGGGGTGGGGGACTGTTAAATATCGGCAGTCAGTTTTCTTCATTCCCTGGCTGGGATCAAAGTGAAGTATCTGTTTTCTCCTCATTTGAGAATCGAGAATTCAAACCTCCCTCATTGTACATAAAAATGATATATCGGTGTAATATCGATGCCACCGTAACAGTGACTACGGGAACTGGACAGTCTATGGCCGGTATGTATATTAATGCATATAGACTTCCCACCTTAAAAACGACCTTGTGTCTCACCTTGCCCTAGTGGAGCTGTCAGTAAATAACCACTCTCTGGTTGTCATCGAAGTGCCGTATCTACCGTGGGAAGAGGACAGACTACATTTTATCTCTCAATTGTATTTCTCTCGGTCTCGGGTTACAGCTACTCACGACAACACCCCCATCATTGCAGTAAAGAGGAGAGGTCGTTAGTAATACCGATGCCAACTCAACCGACACCTGCGGAGTTTTCGAGTTACCTGTGCAACCTATTTTAATTGTTACTGCTGTTAAAATACATCCAATGATGTGGTTTCTGTTGTTTGTTGCAGTACTTTGTGATTCTGTAGCGCCAGACGACATGTCTCAAGGAAGAATTGTCTTTGCTGACACTAAAAATCAGCCATTCGCCCTTGCATGGAGTATTGCTGCTATGTATGGTCTGGTGCCCATTCTGTTTGTTTCAAGGTCCTTGATAAAACCCAAAGACGGATATGCAATGTAATTGGCCCTGATCTAGCATCTCGTCTGTAGCCGCTCTCTCACAGACATGGCGTTGCCTCCCTCTATCACTTTTACAAATACTTTCACAGGAACTGCTTCGATGAGCTGCTTTCACTGGTTCCCAGACTTCGTGAATTTAAGCGTTCAACTAGGTTGGTGACTCGCTCTCACCCTTTCACTGTCGAAACTGTTAAATGTAGCCGTCTTTTCTACTCCAATAGCTTCATGTCTCGCACTTCTCGCCTGTGGAACTCCCTCCCATTTCTTGTTTTCCTGATAGCTATAATCTGCAACTATTCAAATGTAATGTCAATCGACGTCTCCATATGCCCTTATCTATCCCCCTAACCTTCTCTTCATCCTTTACTCTATCACTCCTCTTTGTTCTCTCTCCAACTCTGTAACCCCTTGTGTGCTAGTGGCTTCCCGCCTTGCTTGGGGTTGAATGCTTAATAATAAAAAATAAAAAAAAATCCTACGCGCTTCACCAGCTAGAATGTCTTTTTAACTGTTGATCGAATGGTTTGGTTTTCTTTGTTTAACAGTATATCTACGCCCATTTCTTATTTAATGTCAAAATCTAAATATTTTGTACGCAGTTTTCTTTATTTTTTGTTCTTAGATAATAATCGTTTTAGTGATACAAATCTTACTAATTAACCCATAGCTGGGGAGATAAGAGATGGATTCATGACTTTTCCCAAGGATATTTGCGCGTAAGTGAATATAACGAACCTAAATGAAATTGGAACTCGGCTCTCCGATTAGAAATTCTGAGTCGTCATCCTTTGACCCACCCACGCATTTAAACTTAAAACACTTCGTATTCGCAAACGGTGACCAATCTAGGCACTGACGTTGCTTAACTTCTGTGATCGTGTGAGAATCCATATTAGAGCCTCGGTCTGACATGACTATTTAATATTTTCTTATATAATTTAAGCGAAAAGAAGCTTACCAACTGCACTTTCAAGAAGAGATTTTTTTCGTATTTTTTCTGGTTTGTGTTTGCGTAACGTTATTCTTGTTAGTTATGCCTAAATTTAACATATAAATAAGAAAACATCTCATAAAATATATTAGCCTACCATTTTAACCATTGTTCAGTTGAATTCGTCTTGGTTTACGAGCCACAGGATCAGTGTCTTTGATGAAATATATTTGACTTGCTACGAAGATTACGTAATTAACTCTTTTCCAATTGATAGAATGGATTTATTTAATCTTTCTTAACCTTGAGAATTTCTTGTACAAGTTTTAATTCTATACAAAGCAGAAAAGCGGACACTTCTCATGGAGGAACCGTAAAAATTAATTAACAAAGCCGAACTCCGCTGTTGTAAAGATTTCTCCAGATAATTTTTTTCGAGTGTTCGCGTTTGCAATTAATTCTCCGAACGTAATATCCAAGTCAAAATTTAACAGATGAGAAAAGGTTCATACCGTTGAATTCAAACTGCGTCAGTAAATTATTTTTCTTGGTGTCATAATTCAGGAATCCTGTAGATTAGTAGTATATTCAATATTTAATAGTAGATAAGTTCGCCTACTGTCCGGTTCGCGCACCTCTGCGGTCTTTTTAACAGGAGTAGAGGTTTATCCCCTGTTTGCTGCTTTGAACTGGGTTTCCGGCTCCTTCTAGGATCTTCTTCATTCTCTTTCACTACCAGTAGCCAGTTGCATCTTAGTGGCATTATCGCCATGCTTGGGGTGAATGGATAAAAAATTATACCAAATAAAATACTACGAACAAAAATAGCGTAAGACGTACTGTGTATTTGGTTACTTTTTCTTTCCTCAAGACTGTTGGATGCTATTAGTACTGCCTGACTTTAGTCATTCTACTAATTTTCTCTTTCTTCTGGAAATGGCATATCATTTTTGTGGAAAGAGATTACTTCAAATTTTGAATGCGTTTTGAGAATTGATTGTCGCAAATATATTTTGGCTGCGTTTTATTGTAACTCTCAAGATGTTTTATATTCTAGGACCTGTAAATCTGAGAATGTACTTCTAAAACCAGTCTGCTTCTTTATATTCCCTTACTCGTAAAAGATACATGATCGCCAAAGCGATTATCATGTATGGAACTTAACTGACTTACTACAATATAGCAACAAGCAACAAAATGAAACAGAAAAAGCTAGTAAAAAATGAAATAGAGTAATTTGACCAAAGATTTCGGACAATTAAAGATTTATTGGTATTTATATTGGTACCTCCACTCAGTTTCGAAACCTAAGGTTTAAAAACAATTTTTTTAAATGAAAAAAAAATTCTTGAAGATTTAAATGAAATCTTAAAGATTAAATCTATTATTTGAAGTAAGCAAAATACTCTGGTGTATTTCAAATAGAAATTATATGGAATCTCAACTTTTTTCAGAAAAATCAATTAAAATCGGTCATTTTTGACACGTTTGTAAACAAAGGTAAATTCTCAGTTTTAAAAATCTTCCAAAAATGAAATATACTTTTCTTAAACATTTTGTGAGGGATATTAACTGGACTAAAGTATAATTAATCTGATTTGAAAAAAGTTATCAACTTTAAGTTTAAAATAACAGAAAAATGGGTTTTTAAAACAAACGATAGTGGTGATTACTCGCTTATGAGAGTCGTCTGTCATTTGTAGATCCTTAACAACTGATGATAAAATCTGTCAACACCTTTACTGTTGTCCTTGGATACATTATCTGTTAACATATAATTTAAGAAAATGACGGGTAAGCGCCTTAGTAATATAATTTTTAAGCACTCAGTAATCTAAAAAATGTTGGAAAATATTCTCCGTAATCAAATTTTAGGAATGTTGAATTTAAATTTGCTATAGTCTTCGCTCTTATTTTCTGATATTGTCGTGTATGGTCGACCATACTTTCCAACAGGGGCAAGTTACGTAATATTTTATGTACATAAGAAAAAAAAATTAAATATTGCGTGAAAAAAATCTTTACTGAGTTTTCCATTTTTGATTCCTAAATATATTTTTCACTTAACAATATCACCTAACCGGATTGAAGTAATGTATAAATTTAAACGATTTATAACATTATAATTAAAATTTAAAAAAAATAAAATAATTATTATAAAAATTCATTATTCATCCCAATTTTTTTCTTAAGACAATAGTCTCTTTAATAAATCTTATTTCTAAAAGCAATTAAAAGCTTTTCTAATTAAATAATATCATAGTTTTATTGCATTTTTTATTTTACGACTCAGAGTAGATTTTTGGTAACTCGGGGAGGCCTTGTTTTACAAAAAGAACTGATGATTTATATTCTCCAATTAGTCCTGCTATTAACTAATAAAACAGATGTTGAAATTGCAATTTAATTTCTCGAAATTTCATGAAATCAAAAACATTTTTACTAAGATTTCCTTAAAAAAATAATTTCACTCATGTATTAATAATTCTTGAAAGTTTAATTAAAATCCAACAATTATTTTGATTTTTGCAAGAATCAATTTCTTTTTCACCTGAAAAAAAGGTAATAAACACTTATCGTTAATATTACATTTTATTAATTTTGGTTAAAAATCTTTTTTTTTACGTCACGTAAAAAAAAAGATTTTTAACCAAAATTACGAACGTGCTAGAAAGGGTTAAAAAAATTAATAAAATAATGAAAAAAATACTTTGGTCTTTACTCTTATTAATAACATAAACGTTTTGACGATAAAACTTTGTTTTTATTAAGCTTGGGGATTTTTTTCACCATGCTATGCTATTTTTTCAGCGAGTAACTAACTGGGGATACCTAATATTATATGTATTTTAATAATTCGACTTGTTTTCAGAATCAAACTATTTGTTAGATAACCAGTTACCTTGCGGGTGATTCGATATCAAGTCATTTTTATTACTGAATAAAAAAAGCGAGAATAGAGCAAAATCGATTGTTGCCCTATTTTCGCCATTAATGTCAAAGTAAAAGATCGATAAGATCACGATTAGAAATCAATGCAAACTATTTTCAACACAGACACAGCCAAATGGGAGTTCTGGGAGTGAAAGAGAAGACTTTAGTAGAAGAAAGAAGAAGGCAGGCGCGTACAACGGCCGAAACGTTGTGATAAATATGGCAACAAAGATGAGAACAATAGTCCGACTAATGTAAATAGTGTACATAATATCTCATCTCAGAAATATAGACAGATATCCAAGTGACTTATTCGGTTAACCGACTCAAGAGTTTCGTGTCGGAACGCTCAGCAGGGTCAGAGGCTTGAAGTGAATTCATATCGAATTTTTTCACATTTCTTCGCCGACTATTGTACAGGAGTAGAGGGTTTTATCCATTGTCTCCTGTTTATGAAAGGGTTTCCGGTTCATTCTACTAAAGTCTTCTCTTTCACTCCCAGCAATCCTTTGTGTCTTAGTGTCATTATCGCCTTGCTTGGGGTGAGATGATTAAAGAAAAAAAATAATTCTGACCTTATTCTCCCCCTTTAACTTACGAAAAGAGGTAAAGATTTTTTTTTTAATTGCCCCAAGGGAACATTTTTATCATTAATTATCTACCATCGCCTGAAGAAGTACCATCTTAGTACCGAAACATGAATGTTTATGTGTAGGAATGTGAAATGTTTTTATTGTAATTTATATAATAAAAATATTGTAATAATATTTTGCTTTACTTTGTAATGACCTTTTATTAATGCTATAAACTGTGGATTTTTATCCCATCTGTTCTTTCTCTCATTTGTATATATATATATATATATATATATATATATATATGTGTGTGTGTGTGTGTGTGTGTGTGTACCCGATCGATATATCTCTGATGAAGTCCGGAAAACTCAACAGCCGAAACGTTCTAATAACGACAACAGAGATGAAGAAAATAGGTTAAGATTGCAGAAACACAGAAATACAATCTTACGCGAACGCAGAATGCGTTTTCCAGGACACTGCTGGCGAGCAAAACATGAACCTGCTCTGGACACCTAGACATGGAGCAAGACGTGCTGGTTGCCCAGTATCCACCTACATTGACCGGCTATGATACAACATAGAATGCCATCCTCATGACCTTCCGAACTTGATACAGTATCGTGAGGGTTGGCGTGGCAGACTAAATTAATGTCCGAGCTAACTCGACGAATAAAATAAATATTTACATAAAATTCCTTAATTCGAATAAAAACCCCGCTAGCAGCAGGGGAGATTACGATGTGCAGGGCATGTCTATCGTTTGGACGACTCTCGATCGCCGAAAATCGCTTTGTATAGTGAAGAAATGTGTATGTGCGAGAAGTGACGGGGAGGCACTCAAAGGATTCACAATAAAGACGGCATCAAGAGGGATTCGAAAGCGGCACAGATCGACGTAAACAACTGGGAACATCTGGCTGGTAATCGCACTGCATACCACCAACGCGTCATACTGGAGAAACAACGACTAAAGCATCAAGGTTGCTCAGTTATCATCGAACATCATTTCGGAGATATAGCGGTTCAAACCACTGGACTTGGATAAATAAAAAAATAAATAAAAATGTGTATTATAAATTATTTTATTTACATTATTTACATTATTTGGACTGTTATCCTCATCTTCATTACCATATTCACAATCAGGTGATTGGAATTCCGAACTGGACCCTTTATTTCGTCCACCAGAGTAGATTGTTCTAATTCCACGTGTCATGCCTCTTCCGAGTGTCTCAGTTATCTCTCTTTAACTCAACTCTCCAAGTTTTTTGATTCACCACTACTGTATTGAACTCACCACTCTTTGGGTCTTGAAGGAGACCGGAGCGTACAGCGGTCGAAACGTTGTGAATATGACAATTAGGTTGAGGATAACAGTCCGAATAATGTAAATAATCATAATACTTCATCTCAGAGACATAGACAAATTATTTTCTATAACGGAAAACAAGATCTTATAAATACCATCGAAAATTCAGATTAGGTTCTGTTCGTGTAATAAGAATAAATTTAAATTAAGTTGATGTCAAAAATTAGTATTTTTATATAACGTATTTTAAAGCAAATATGCTATCTAATCACTATTTAGCCTTATCCACTCGTAAAGAAATAGGAAAAAATGTCCCGGGAATATTTTTATTAATATTTTCATTAGATAATCAGAGAAACAGGAGGCATTTGAAATTTCTAAGACACATAATGAGGAAAGAAGGCAGCCATGTTGGCAGGTAAGTCACTTGACTTCTACACCTTGGCGTATTTGACACTCACAAGATATACTGAAAGTAAGAGAAGCAGAGGGAAATACTGACCTATCCAAGGAATTTGGGTAAATTGACGTCAAAACAGGGAGTGGTATGTTAGTAAAATGACAAATATTGCTATAAGTTGTAGCAACTTATAGGAGGTTATGGAAAGCCATAATTGCCCACGTCCTGAAGGGACACAGCAGACAGAAGAAGAAGAAGAAGAAGAATGTTAGAATCAGTAAACAAAAATAAAAATAAAAAACATAAAAAGCAAAAAAACATGTTAATATGAGCTTTCACAATTAAAACGAAACACTCCTAATGCCATTTGTAGCAGAAAGAGAAATATCTTAGCCAAAGCTTTAAAAAAATACTTCCTGATATTGATGCTAGCAAATTAAGTGAAAAACAATTTTTTTACCATTATACTCAACACTTCCAATGCGATACAATTTCCAGGTTGATCGTAAATGGATTCATCGAACCAATGAAAACGATACTTTCTTTAGCAGTATAGTATGTGCTACGCCAGTGCTACATATAGTTTTTGCATTCATAGTTGCTTTCTCTTAGACCGACTGCCACTCAAGGCTATAGAACTGAGTCTTTCCTGCTATTTGCCCATAGCTGAAGGGAGAAGAAGATTCGCACTTTTCCCAAACGTTTTATCACGATAGTGAATGTAATGGAACGCTGCACTTAGATTCCTCAAGCCGAACCACTTTTCATTAGTCCTCTTAAGTTCTTTAGGGCGGCCTTAATAACCTCTGACATACTACAATCGAAAGTGATGTTTTTGACTGAGGTTATTCAAAACTGGACATTAATAACGCCATCCAATTAGAAAAACAAAACTAAATAAACATTTCAGGTCAGGGAATAGATTAAGAGTATATCCGTGCTTTTTAGTATCTATATGCACATTTGCATATGAATGTACAATATGTTGATGGAACCAAATGTTTTCACACACACACACATATATATATATATATATATATATATATATTAGTTTGGTGCCAAAATAATGACGTAATAATGTCGTTTTTTGACGTTAAAAATACGTCAAAAAACGACATTATTACGTCATTATTTTTGCACCAACCTTATATATATATATATATATATATATATATATATATATATATATATATATATAATTAGATTTAACGAAATGCTTTCTCAAGGTGAAAACACTTCGCTTTAATTAAATATATTTATATGAAAATACGCTGCTAACTATTCACACAATCGTACACACATGTCTCTCTTTCTCTCTCTCTCTCTCTCTCTCTCTATATATATATATATATATATATATATATATATATATATATATATATGTGTGTGTGTGTGTGTGTGTGTGTGTGTATGTGTGTGTGTTGTGTTAGCAAGCTTCACCAAAAGGGTCGTATTTATACGTTTCAATTTTAAGATAGAAACTATCAATCAGATTCTTGTTCATTAAATCTTTTATAAAATCGAATTAAATTCCCTTGCAAAGTGTCGGCTGCCTTTGAAACCGAACTGAGTATTTAATTTTCACTCGACATTATCACAAGGGTTTTATTCATTGCGAACATCATTTTTCTCTAAACACGGTTTTGTAATTTAGATTCATGAAGCCTTTGATTGTCGATTTGAACTTTGAAAATTGTCAAATAAATATAAACGTGTCAAACGTGATTCAAATAATTTTTTTTCTAAATTTCTCTAAAGACATTTACTGAACAAAAAAAAATATAGGTGATATATAATAAAATATATTCACTAATTCTTAATTATCAAAAATATGAGGCTTATGGCCTATGACTTTGAAACCCTAGTTAAGCAATGTCGAGCTTCGTCAGTATCTAGCTGGGTGACTAATCGGAGAGCCGAGTTCTAATTTCAGTTATGTTTCTTATACTCACTCACGGGAAAATTCCCTTGGGAAAGGTATGAATCCACTTGCCCTTCCCTGTATTATTAGTTAATTTGTAGGATTTTATCAGGATATCATTATTATCCGCCTAAAATTTTGTAGTTGCGTAACTCGTTACTTTACAGGCTTACGGCCATAATACGATGAAACACCGGTTCTCTTACGGTCACCGCATTTAAGCAACGTTAACAAAGTTAATAGATACTAGTTTGGAAGTACCAGGTACTGTAAGCTTGGATGTGCGGGTGGTGGCTTGGTTAGTTCCTCGAAATTGTTAATTTGAAAGCTGAGTTCCAATTTCAGTCAGGTTCGCTATATTAACTTAATCGCAAATACCCTTGGGGTAGGTTAACTTGATGGTCTTGTATCAGTAAAACTTTATTGTCTACAAAAAACTCTTACAATCTAAAATTTTTTTCTGGCTTTAAATAACTTGCAAAAGGTTAATAAGTTAAAGAGAGCAAATCAATCATCGGAAACATTATATAACCGTTACTTCTAATCCAAGTTACCTAAGAAATATAGAATCCGAAAAGATCTTGGCACTGAAAGGCAAAAGCATAAACAATAAGACGAGATACGGGCTAATAAAAATTAATAACGGAAGACTGGCCTCTGTTTCAAACATTTTTGTCTGCTTCTAAAATCTTTGGGTTACCACTGAGAAGAAATTCAGTTAAAATTAAGTTTACAGAATTTCCTATTTGCAGCCAAACCTATGAATCAATTACTATTTAGAATCGGTGCGAAATATATGTCTACAACCTCAGCACGTTGTGTTACTTCCGTGGCTTACGTAGTAAGTGTTGTGGAGTAGCTGAACACCACCACAAGATGGACTGGTCTAAGACTATTTAAACAGCACTCTCTCTTACTGAGGGAGAGCAGTTAATGATTACTGTTAACTCTGCTTGTCGGCTTTCTGTCTCCGGGGGGAGAGGAACCCAGACGAGGCTATGCCAAAGAGCAGAGTCTCGTCTGGGGAGGCATACAGCTACCCCCAGGTATACGGTGTCTGAGGGCAATTTTTGCTCGAGCCTACGAGCTTGGAACGCTGCGCGTAAAAAAAAGTCGGCCTTGTGCCACATTCTGTCTCGTGGGGAGATCTTGGGCGAATACCGAACAGTTAACGATTACATTTAACTGTGCTTGTCGACTCTCTTCCTTCGGACGGAGAGGAACGCAGACGAGGCTATGCTGAAGGGTAGAGTCGCGTCTGGGGAGATAGACAGCTACTCGACCCCGTGTATACAGTGTCTACGAGCAATTTTAGTCAGAGCCTACGGGCTCGGAATGCCCCACGTAAAAAATCTAGCCTTGTGTCATATCTCGCCTTGTGGGGATGTCTCGGTTAAATAGTAAGAGGACTTAACAATAAACTCTTTATTACATTAGTCTGTGTTCTCAACCGTGTACCATATTATTCTCTACTTCTTAATTTCTACGGCTGTGTCAACCTTTCCTATGACACAACAGTAGGTTTTAACTGATTTGGGCTTCTAACCCACAGCCTAATCAGTTTTCAATATTCTTCCCTTAGGCTATTTAAACCCTGGCTGGCAGAGATTCGTAGCTTTCCCAACGACATTTGTACGAAAGTGAAAGCAACGTTCTCGGATGGAATTTGAAATCTCATCATCAGCATCTGTCGCATAACCACACATCTGGGTTGAACAATATAAAAGAAAATGTGAAATTTGGATATTTTATCCATAATTTTATCTCCGATAAACGCCAACGTATTCGAAATCTGGAAAATGCAATAACAATTTAACAAACATACTTTGTCGGCTAAAATTAACAAAATATGTTTACATACACACAAACACACACGCGCGCAATTATATAAAGGTATGTTTGTAAAATTTCAGGTAGAGTATATCGCTATGAGGGCAATATGAATAAAGACAGAAGGAAAATATATCTTAGCCGACATGTTTCGTCCTCTGAGAGACCTTATCAAGGCAAATGCAAGGATTTTATTTTCTAACAAGTATTTGTATACGCGAACATAAAAAGTTATTGTTTTTACAATTTTTTTTCATAAATATTCATCAAGTTAGCCGAAAAGTCAGGCAAGCTATGGAGGACGTTAAATGACATAATTCAATGTCTAAAATGTCTAATAACCGAAAGTGTGTAAATGATGTCTTTTTTTTTTATTTATATAAATCAATATCTAAATTATTTTAGTTTTGAGATTGCATTTATATGCTATATATTTTAAATGATACGAGGTTTTGATTTTAACCGTTTTCTTTTCATTTTTTTAACATTTTTATACTCATGTATGTAGTACTGTATTTTCCGGCATACAAGATGCACTTTTATTCCTAAAAATACCCTGAAAATACAGATGCGACTTCTAAGACGAATGTATGGCAACGCCCAGACTCAAGTAATATTGGACGGTTACCTAACTGGCTTGACTGATAGAGACGTGGATTTGTATGTTGAGTCATTCCACTATAATGTTAGCTGTTGGCTATTAGGTTGGTGCAAAAATAATGTCGTTTTCTCACATATGTTACTATGTGAGAAAACGACATTATTTTTGCACCAACCTAATAATTCAGCCTTTTATATGATGTAACCTCAGTACTTATCTTTACAAGCATTCCCAAAGACTATAAACCTTCCAGAAGTCGAGCCACAAGCTTAAACATGTTCTGTTTACTAGCAGCGGCGGGAGCCTTTCCGCTCTTGACTAGTATGTCATTGCCATACAAACAAAATCGGACGAGTGATTAATGTAAGCAATATGCGGTGCCAGTATATGAGGGACGCATGGTGAAGGTGTTGTTGTATGAGAATTACTTTTTTCTTTCTTAGAAATTTCTTTCCCATATTAGGGTGCGTCTTCCATGCCGCAGCGTCTTGAAAGCCGGAAAATACGGCAATTCTTTCAGGAATGGAGATATTCGAAAACCCGCTGATTTATATTTTGATAAGATTCTATAGCGGCACCCACGAGAATTTTCCTTCCAAGTAAGTTACTTTACTTTTTAATAGGTGTCACCATCTTTAGATCAAAGTTGTAGTTGAAATTATTTCTCGGTGCGTGTGATTTGTGTGCAGGCTCTTGTTTTGTTGGCTGTGTGATTATCAGTTTTACGATTAAAGTAATAACAGACTGTCCCCCATTAAACTAAATCGCTGACTAAAACCAACAAAGTTAAAATCCTATTCGCTCACTGTCCATATTTATGGCTCAGGCGAGATTCCGCCTACGTACACCAAATCCGAGACTAGATCCTAAACTCTGGGCAACAGTCAAGCATTTTCATACAGAATGAATAAACAAGTTTTGATATCAATGACAATTGATCCAGGGAACTACGATCATTGTGGGAAAACACAAGTCAGCAGACAAACGACTTGTGTGCAGAATTTCATGTATATACAGGGTGCGATGGATAAATTGTCGTCTAAATGACGCAGAAATGAAAATAACACTGACATTTCAATTTAACAGATATACAGCGTGCGATGGATAAATTGTCGTCTAAATCACGCAAAACTCAAAATGACGCTGATATCTCATTTTAGCAGATATACAGGGTGCGATGGATAAATTGTCGTCCAAATGATACACAAATGAAAATAACACCGGCATCTCATTTCAACAGATATTCAGGGTGTGATGGATAAATCTGTCGTCTAAATGACGCAACAATGAAAATAACACTGGCATCTCATTTTACCAGATATATTTAGCAAAATTACACAAAAAACATCTTGAAATACTGAAGAGTAAATTTATTCCATAAGATTGCCATTGGCTTCAATCACGACCTTCACACGACTTCGGAATCTCCTGCATCTCTTCTGGACGGTCTCCTTTAAGTTGGCGAATGTTGCTATAATCCTTACTTTCATTTCATCTTTGGTGTTATAAGAAGTTTTGCTGGTCTCTCGCTCAACTGCTCCCCACACATAATAATCAAAGGGGTTCCAGTCTGGGGAGTTAGGTGGCCAGATGTAAGGCGTGATGTGATCGCAGAAATTGTTTGACAGCCATGACTGGGTTCTCCTGTTTGTGTGGCATGGCGTAGAGTTCTGTTACCAATGTTTTGACCCCACACCCCAAGGTAGCACATGTTGTAGGTCTGCATGTTGAGCCTGATGCCCACACCAACATATACAGTAGTTCTGTTCTTATCAGAATGACCAGAGTGAATTTTCCGAAATGTCGTCCTTTCGTAATCACCATTATACTCATTCATCTCTTTCCAAATCCTCTGCACTGTCCTCAGATTGTTACCCAAACACACTGAAATGTCCGCATTGGGGCATGTCGTTTCCAAATTTTCCGGAGGATCGGATTGTGTCATGGTGCTCCTTTTCTCCATAGACGGTGCCCAACTTACGCTATTATTCTCTGAAAGCGACAAAATCATAAACAAACGACGCGCATGCGCGAAATTAAGAATATAAAATGGCGACAATTTACCCCCTCACGCTCTATTGTCTCTTCAGGCCGTAGACGATGATGGCTCGCCACAATTTCCTGTCTTTTGTAGCTCTTAATTTTTCCATTTTTTTGTTTTCACTCTTAAACCGTGCTCCTTCATCCATTTAATCAAGCTATCTAGGTAAATTATACGCCATTTTCCTCTATCCATCTTGTCTTCAATATGTCCTGTGAGTATTAAATTTTCCAAGCCCTTTTCCTCATTATGCGCCTCAGAAACCTCAACTGTCTCTTCCTGATATTAAGTATAAGTGTCCTTTTTGTTTCCATTTTTTATAAAACTTCGTAATTGTTCACATTTTCAGTCCATGGTATTCTCAGCATCCTTCTGTAGAACCACGTTTCTGTTGCTTCCAGCCGCTTCGAAGAGATTGTCCAGCATTCACTGCCATATAAGAGGACTGATATTACATGACAATTCAACACTCATTTCATTGTTTTGTTTCTAACGAAATTTTCCTGTTTCTTAATACTTTGCTTAGCTTTTGGAATACAATCTTAACTATTCTAATACGCGTTCGGTTTTCTGTTGCAGTTTCTGTCCACTTTTAAAACTGTTCCTAGATATTTAATGAAAATCGATCATAGCAATTTAAGCCTTAATTACACATTTGCTTATGTGTCGTTAGGATATTACGAAGTTCATATCTGCTAAATTTATTTTCATATCCGAAAGAAACATAACCAGATAATTAAACAATTAATCAATTTTTCTAATCCGACATTATTTTTATTACTATAAACGTTATTATGACTGGTAATATTAGCCGTTTCCCTATAAGGAAACATTTGGCATTCATTGACCGAGCAGCCACTACTGCTTTCGGTTGAAATTCATAAAATCTTTCTGTTAAAATATTTTTTCATGATAATAGGTTTCTCAAGTCCAGTAGCTGTTATAGCTCCTTTCAGTATTAATGGGGAGTTTCCTTCTTAATCTTTTGTTTGAAGTAGTGTGGAATGTCAACATCTTTAGTATGTAAATTATTTTCTATATAAGTTACATGTGCTGCCCATTTTAGTTGTTAGTGCTGTTCGTAGTCTTCAAATGATGTGGTTTATTATATGTTATTTGGTACTATACTTTGGTTGTGAATCTGTAGCGCCAATCCATAATGTTTAACAAAGGTTAATTTTGGCAAACCCCCAGGCTTATCTCATTCAAAGACCTTTTTCGCCGTTGATCTTAGAAAGCGTCTGTATTAACTGACAGTTTAGATAGTTTTGAACGGTTTTGGTGCTATGCATGGCATTAATATGATAAGGCTATTTAAGAACATTTAAAGTTTTTTAAGCTGATGTTCTGGTTTCGTAGCAATTTGTTGTGGATTCCGAGATGAATTCGGTCTCCAAGGAATGACAAACGCAATAATTAAATATAAGAAATAAAATGTATTTACACAATCATACAAAGAGTAATACTGTTAGTAAGTCCAGGAACGTGGTTAGTAGCAAATACAGATAGATATATACAGTCTCGAAGTAGGACTTCCTTAGAGTCTACGTGCTTGTAACTGACTTCTGCAAGAGGTTACCTCACTCTATCCGACTACCGATTACCGACTACTATCCCCACTGACTGTAACTCTGGGTATTTAACGGCAGCAGTCCAGGTACACTTGGTAAAGCCCATTTATATGAAAAAGGGGTGGACCCCATAACACAATTTGAGGCCGTTGGAGAAACAACCTCTGCCACAGGTTATTCTGTGTTCAATTTCTTTTTTTGATCGATAAAACGAGGTATCTGAAGTATTTACTAACTCCAAATTCTGATTTTTTTATGGTGAATTCAAGATATCTGATATCATTGCTTTCATTGCAAATCTATAATTTTTGTTTTGGAAATGTTTATCTTCACTTCTATTTCTTGAAAAACTTGACATATGATGTTGATTTTTTGTTGAAGATCATTATCATCTCAACTATGGATATCTATCTCATCAGCATAGACCCTCCCCCCACCTCCTCATCAGTACATTGGCTTTGGGAGAGAAAGCAGGATCCTTATCATCCATTGATAGGTTCGTTCAGGTTTTGGCATGTGATGCTTAAATAGCGCATATCTCATCAAACGTGGGTAAATGCGCAGGGCCATAATCTAGGGAAACCCGAAATACACTGGGGCTCTCATTTCCTCCCCTTGTCATAATCTTGATGAGGTTTGATATTTTTTCTCAATATTATGGTCCTCGCTAGACATGTAGGATTCTGTAGATCGATAAAGTTCCTCTATTAGATCGATATATTCAGTGGATTCGAAAAATGGAAGATTCCTAATGGATTAGAAGATGAAGATTCTATTGATGTGGTCATATACTGCCGTGATGTCGATAAAACAGGCATACAGTTATCCTATTAGGGAGGTAAGCAATTTCCTAGAGTTGTTTGACGGCATATATGCTATCATTGCATCCCTTAAAAGAAAGAAAACCAAACTGGGTCGTGAAGAGATGACTTTCATAAAATAACGAGAGCCTATTTAATATAATTTCCATGATGGCTCTAAATGAGATAACTCTGTATGCTTGATGGTCTCAAGGTCCACCTTTCTCTTTTCATAACACATTAATGCAGGATAAATGTAACCTTTTGGTCATGCATTTCTGACTCCACACTTCTTTAATAAAATAGAGAAACTTGTTGAATTCAGAGAGAAAGTTAGCTATTTTCAAAAGTTCAGCCTTACTGTCAAATGAGGCTTTATTATTCCTTAGTTTTTTTTTTAACCCTCTGAAACCGATCGGCTTGTATACCAGCCGATGTGTGAAAGTGTATATGCCCAGATAGAATCTAGAATCATGGACAGCAGAGATGGAGAGTAGGGGGCCAGGAGTGAGAGATCCTTCTCCATCAGGGGGTCAGTGTCTAAAGGGTTAATAGTTTTCTTAATTTCGGAATTTGTAAGGATTGAATGAATATTAGTATACACCACTGTGCAAATTAAATGAAACAACCGCTTTAGTTTCCTTTCTTTCACCATACGGTCAGATTTAGACCCACTGGAGTTACAGTGTGTAATAGATTTCTATTTTTCTTTACATTAGATCATTTGCAGGGGTGTGCAGTAATATGAATTTATTTTCGGGGTCGATGATGAAATTTGTTTTCCTTGAAAAATATTGCGTCATCCGTAATTGCATAAGATTTTTATTACGTCCAGACACTATTTTCTCGACTGTCGATTAGTTGCAGAATGGTGTATGTACTATTTTTTGTGGTCGTCTTAAGTGTGATTAGAGTTGTAATGTGATTTAAAGGTTTTATTTTGAGACTAGAATATTATTTATTGTTATATAGGACCGACATTCTAGTTTGAACACAGATCGCCAGAGAGCAAACACAGGCGATCCCATTTTGAATATGTAGATCACGTGATGGTAAAGGAAATGTATATATGTATAATGTAGAGGAGGCACGGTGTAGTAATGGATAGCGGCTCCGATTGAGAAATCGTGCAAATAACCTTGGGAAAGTTATGAATCCTCCTTTTCTCCCCACCCCACCAGTAAATAGCAGGACAGACCGGATGGCAACTGGCCTACCACAGAAAGAAATGTCAACCTACTGCGGGAAAAAAATCTCCGTCGTCAGTCATGCATCGAAAGATACATGATCGCCTAAGTGTGTATCACGTATGACACATAACTGAATGATATATGGGAATTAGCGTGTCGTCTAATTGATCACTGTTACTACTTTATCCTCTATAGGTTACTATAGACGATAGAGTTTTATTACTAAAAGGATCGAAATTCTCTATACTATTCACTATACTATTCTCTATACTGATCACTACACGGATTACTATTCAGTAGTTAATACTGGAGCAAGTACTATTAGTGCTAGTGTTATTCGAAGGAGTCTGACACCAGTATTGTTCAACGTCGTAACTA
Source organism: Acanthosepion lycidas (assembly GCA_963932145.1). Classification (NCBI taxonomy): domain Eukaryota; kingdom Metazoa; phylum Mollusca; class Cephalopoda; order Sepiida; family Sepiidae; genus Acanthosepion; species Acanthosepion lycidas. The sequence continues at coordinate 29,505,121 of OZ010608.1, read as the reverse complement.
TAGTCGTATCTGCGATTACAAAGCCTCTGCTACAACGAGCATTACGAGTATTCGTTGATATTATCAAAGTGACAACGAGTGTTCGTTGACATCACAAAATTTATGTAGAAGTTTATGATATTATTTTGATTATTCATTTTTCTCCATATTGTCTATGTTCCTTAACTTCATTTATTTAATTTCCAATTTTCCGGAGCTAACGGTTCATCAAAGAATTAACTCGTTTTTTTTTTGCTTTGTTGTTTGGTATTTTCCATTTTTTTATCTTCTGTTTTTCTTTTTTGTTTCTTATATTAAGTTTTTTTTTCAACTCAGAAAGGTTATAATTATGTTCGTCGCAGAGATTTTAATTGTACAACTGATTAATATTTTTGCTGACGACGTTCATTTTGCTTTTATATTTCTGTATTTTCCTGTAGAGAACAAATCGATACGGTAAATTGGTACTCCGTCTGAATCTGCTTTTCTTTTCATCTTATAAAACCATAGTATTTTAGTGACAGATGATAGAGAAATCCGATAAAAGCGCTCGACTTTTTTCAAACATTTTCGGAGGAATTATTCAACACATGTAACATTATCTCTCGTCGAGTAAGACAGAAATTAGAACCTAATGGGACAATTAATGACAGACACACACACACACGCGCTCACATATCACATGTGTAGTGACAATCTTAAGGGTTTCCTTATACAGTCAATGCGATTCGAGTAACGCTTTTTTTTCACCCCCTAGCTATCGTGGATAAAAAAAATATCTGCCTTCGAATGGATAAAGTTACAATTATGTCTCTGTCTTCAGTCAGAGCGCAACTCAGTCATTGTTTTCGAGCAGACCTCAAGTGAAAATATTAATGAGAGTTACTCGAGCTCAGGCACTAAAAGGTGGATCGGTAGTAATACCGATATTCCCACAACCCATGTTTGCTTGTGCTTTGCTTATCTTTGGGTCTGGCTCTTGTGCACGCGCTCTGCCAGCATGGACCGAAAATTAATAAATTCATGATAATTATTCTGATGAGCTTTCCTCTATGGTACATGGATTTAAGTACAGAACAATGTTATTTCTCTTGACCTGGAATCTCAGCTTCAGCCTTTTTTCCTACCACCGTAATGTATCTTCTCTGTGCTTTTTCTATAAATATTTTCATGGTAATTATTCTGATGAGCTTTTCGCTTTGCTACCTTGACATCACAAATTTAAGCACAGTACTAGATTGGCGGCAAGATCTCATCATTTTACAGTTGAAATGGTAAGATGCAACCATAAGTTCTATGCTAACAATTTCTTAATCTGATAAGTATGTTCATGGTATTTTTTCTGATGAACTTTGCTCAATGGTACCTAGACTTTATGAATTTAAGCGCAGTACGAGATTGGTAGCAAGATCTCATCATTTTACAGTTGAAATGGCTAGATGTAACCGCAAGTTCTATGCTAACAATTTCTTCAATCGTACTTCTCGTTTGTCGAACTCCGTTCCGGCTTCTTGCTTCCCAGTTCGCAACGATCTTCAAAAGTTTAAATACAATGCCAATCCTTATCTTTTCTTCTTAATTCTCGTTCGTTTATTATTTTCTCTGCTTAATAGTATAGTTTTCTCATATTCTCTAACACTCAGTAACACCTTGCGTCTTAGTGTCTTTATTGCCTTGCTTGGAGGGAAATGTTTTAAAAAAATACATGAGGATTGGCATTGCATAGGATTTAAGCACTCTTTGTTAGCTAAGAAACATTTCAGTTTCTTAATATTTTTTCAGCTTTTGCAAGACGATTCTCAGAATTCTAATACGTCTTCAGATTTGTGTGTCACCGTTTCTGTCATCTGTTAAAACATTTCCTGGACAGTTAAATTTCTGTACTTGCTTCATTGTGGCATCTTCAATTCATACGATTAACTGATATTATTATAGCGAAACGAGTGGAACAGCTCTTTTCGATATTTCTCACGAGATGCAATGCTAGCCTTAAACACTCAATAATATAATATGCCACTTCAATGATCAAACAGGCGTATGTTTCATACGCGATACACGCTTGGGTGATCATATCTCTTTCGATTCATTACTGACAAGATAGATTTTCCAGTAAAAGGTTATCGTTTTTTTTTTTAGGTAGACTGGTTGCCAACCAAGACTGTAAGACCGTTCGATGAGACTTCCGTCTTTATTACTGTATTTCGTAACAAACTTCTATTTCTCCTGGATATATCTGTTGAGTTTAGTATGACACAAGGCCATAAATCTGGAGTATATATTGCAGATATAATTCATGATTGCTTTTTACCGATTTACCGTACCGTTACCGTCCTTAGTTGTATTAATTAAGATTACGGAATTTCGTTGCATGACAGCAATATGAACGATCTGGAGAAATGGCACGACGCCTTACTCCGCCTGAACGACCGCAGTTACTTTTGCTGATTCCCAGTAAACGAACTAGGAATGATTGCAAGACTCCTGCTATGCAGCCCAGGGAGAAGAGACAGATTCATGGCTTGGCTATTTGCGCGTAAGTTAATGCAACGAACCCAACTGAAATTCAAACTCGGCTCTCTGAAATCTTATTGAAAGATGACCATTACCATGCACGGTATTAAATACTTGAAATAGTCTTTCGCGGTATGACAGCAAGGTGAATAATTTAAAAAAAAAATGGCGGAATACCTCACTCCGCTTGAACCCAGGATGCATAGTTTAAAGATCATAAACGTCAATTCATTCATCTTAGCCTGTTCTTATCTATCTATCTATCTATCTATCTTAGCCTGTTCTAATCTATCTATCTATCTATGTCTGTCTGTTTACATATTATGTTAATATTAATGTCGATTGCTTGGTATAAAACTGAACAATTGATTGATAAGATAAACAAGAATTGAATAGGAACGCTGTAAATAAACGCTGAACAGTTTAGTCTGATTAATAATACAAGCTGCGTATATTGACTCAGGATTATAGATCCGTTGATCAATCAATCAATATGGAAAAAAATCAATTACTTTTATTTGACGTCGTGCTCTGGTCAGTTATGAATATTCTTGGGCACATCTGGATATGTCTGTATATTTTTACGAATATATATATATATACAGATATTCATACACATACAGATTCTGAATTTATTGTGTTGCCAACTAATGAATAAACATTCTTTTCATATAATTAACTCTACATAATAACTAAATATGCATAGAAAACAGAAAAAAAGAACGAATTTGTCAATTCTTCACATCTTGCAATGATGATAACTTTCCTGCACGAATATAAATTACAAAATGCTCTGTTTGTATTTTTTAGGCCAAGAATAACTACTGATAAAATTATTGGAACTTTATAGAATATTCCACTTGAATAACTTAGGGTATTAAAGCAATTTAAAAATTTAAAAATCTGAAATTTGCATTGTATGAATATTTTTTCACCCATTAAAATAGATAAATGTGATTTATTTCTGTTAAATCAATTTTTTCCCCTGTTTTCTATGCATATTTAGTTATTATGCATCTGTGTTGAGTTAATTATATGAAAAAGTATGTTTATTCATTAGTTGGAAATACAGTAAATGAAAATTTCTATGTGTACGAATATTTGTTTTCACACACTGTACATATATATATATATATATATATGTGTGTGTGTGTGTGTGCGCGCGTGCAAATATATAGAAAATAGGAAAGAACTCGTTAGGTAAATAATCCAGAGTTCTTTAGTATTTTTGTTATTATTTTTTAAAAATTCGGCTCTTGTTTTGAAACATGAGAACTTTTATGTAGCGTGTTGGAATCATATTTTTAAATAAATAATTGTATATATATATATATATATATATATATATATATATATATATATATATATATATATGTATATATGTGTGTGTGTGTGTGTGTGTGTGTGTGTGTGAAGAAATATAGTTTTAAGGTATGCTATATTTATGGGATAAAGTGCTCAATATCAGAGACACCAATTCAGCAGGGTTTCGATCCTAGCTAGAGGCAACTGGACGTCTAGCCACACCGAAGAGCTGTGATACAGCGAAACAGTCTGTCTGTGGATGACTATATATGAGATAACGATATATATCATATATCTGAAGAACAATATTAGGAGAAAACGTATGATAAAGTGGGAAAAGGTTTTTTTTTCATGACGCGTGCAGTTCTTCATCAGACTAAATTTGTTATGTTAATGCGACTGCACATTCGCACGAACCAGGGATGCTGGGAATTTTAAATGTTTTTTTTTTTTTTTTTATCTAGCCGTCTTCACTTAGATTCATTTTATTTTCCTTTCCATGACATTTGTTGTTCGTAGATATCCCACACGGTGATAGAATTTCTGCCAGGAATGGTGAAATGCTGCATGAGCCCGGGCGCAAATTTACTATAGATGCCCCTTACGATCAAACACTCTCTAGATATTTTCATTGTAGTGAATTGTTTTCTCTTTTTGATCAGAGTAGCATTTTTTATCTAAAAATTGAGGCCAGTCACGTTACGATAGGCAACCAATGCATTTGATATATCGTTTTGTAAAATGCCTCTTTTGTGTTTCTGTAATCTTTTATTTAGATCCCTTGAGGTTTATCCTGTGTATTTTTGTCCCAATTATTACAGGCGATCGATTAAATTCCTCATTCAAGATTTAGTTCATTGTTAATATTCAGGGTGTCCATAAAGTACCTTTACAATCTAAAAAAATATTACAAAAGCAAATAAACAGAAAAATATGTGGAAATCTTTACAAAATGAATACATATTGAAGTTCTTTAACTAATTTAATACGTCTCTATATGAACAATATTAGTTGCACGAAGCAATTCAAGGCGGTATTCGATTCACACGATTGATGTTTTCTTCAGATGTTCTTGGTCGTTAACTCCTCTCTTTATCTGGCACTGTCTCTGTCTCCATTAATTTCGCCGAATTGACGGACATGTCGGTGGATCATTTCATAGTTCTGTAGTTTCGCTGAGTTTGCGTATCCGATTTTGTTTCAATAAACCACGGTACACATTGTGTTTTTCGTTAGGAGTAGCCATTTTGTAGATGTTTAATTAACCATAAATCTTTCATCAAAAGGATATATGTAATACACTAATGCAATGTGATTAAAAACGTTGGTAGCTACTGCGTACATAGAACAAACCTGATTAAGATATATCCATTACCTATGCAATATAATTTTTTAAATGAAGAAAATTTATGGGCACCTTGTAAATATATATATATATATATATATATATATATATATATATATGATGGACTCTGCCGTCGTATTCGACGTATGAGGGTCAAGCAGTCCAGTTCCTAGGAATCGACAGCACATATGATTCAATTATAATGGGGAATGTTTTGTGCAGAACCATCCACACATTTTGAAGGGCCGAAGACCTTTATGGAGACCTGGTGCACTACGTCGACATGGTCCCCAAACAGCTGGCGGCAGGTTTTGAATTCAGAGTTGTCCTTCTCCTAGACCAGTTACCATCCAAGGCTATACAACCCAGTTTGTTTTGGAGGCAGAAGAGGATTAATACCTTTCCCTTTATTAGCACATAAGTGAATAATAATATTAATACCTTTCCCAAGGGTATTAGCACATAAGTGAATGTAATGGAATTCTACCCCGGCTCTCCAATTTCTCAATCCTAGACGCTATCCACTACTACACTGTACCTCCTCATATATATATATATGTGTGTGTGTGTGTGTTTGTGTGTGTGTGTGTGTGTACGTATATACGCAAATTCCTCGTTTTAAATTTCCCCAGTGAACGAAACCTTGATCTAATGAAGCTTAATAGTGCAGTGTAAAAAACAACGGATAATGTGACTGCAAAATCCGAGGGTATATCGTAATAGGGAAAATGCCTTTCAAAAGCTAACCAAAGTATTAAGAAACTTTATTAAACGCCAGGAAAAGAGTGCTGTCCTACTTTGTAATATCGATCTTCCTACACGACACTAAATACTGGACGATTTTCTCACAGATAAAGAAGGGACCTGAGGCAAAGGAGGTACTTGTCTATAGAAGTATGCTGAGAATACCACGGACAGATCATGTGAGCAATACGGAAGTTTTAAGAAAAATGCAAACAAAAAAAAAAGGACATATTTACTCAGAATCAGAAAGAGACAATTTAAACTTCTGGGTCACATAATGTGGAAAGTGGGCTTAGAGAATTCGATACGCACAGGACATAGTGAACGCTGCGAGGCAGATAGAAACAATGAGTAAACTATATAATGAGCTTGTGTAAATGGGTGACAGAGAAGAGACTGTGGTGGATAATAACAGGGCAAACATTACTTTCAGCTATAAAAGATAGGAAGAAGCACAAGGCATATAAAAAAAAATTGCTGAAAATAAACAGTTGACCAATATTCTCTTTGCTTGCCTGTCTCTGGAAGTTTGCGCTTAAATTTGTATTATATTAAACGTTAAGCTTTTGACAGGAACAAGAGAAATCAATCAAACAATTACTTTGCTTCTGACTTCACGAAATTTTTCTCGTGGTAATAACAATTTCGTATTTTTTTTTACATCACGTTATTCAGAAATAACATTTAAGTAATCCTGTCATATATACCATCAGTACGTTGGCGATCATGGCCCTCCACAATTTTCTGTCCCTAATAGCTCTTAATAACACTTGTCGCTTTGACATCGCTCCAATACACTGTTCTGCATGCATTCACTGAAGCTCGCAAAATACGTTAAGCATTACTTTCCTCTGCCTCAGAGCAGATACATACATACATACATACATATATATATATATACATACATACACACACATATATATATATATATATATATATATATGTATGTGTGTGTGTGTGTGTGTGTGAAAATATTGTAGAAAATAGGAAAGAAACTGGTTTGGCAAATAATCCAAAGTTCCTTAGTATTTTTGTTATTATTTTTAAAAAATAGTGCTCGATACGAAAGTAGAGCATAAATATAATTATGTATTTAAAAATATGATTCCAACTCGCTACATAAGAGGTCTCATGTTTCAAAACAAG
>OZ010608.1:29343091-29490591 GCA_963932145.1 Acanthosepion lycidas | reverse complement strand
AACGACAAAAAACGACATTATTGCGTCATTATTTTTGCACCAACCTAATAACATAATCGAAGAATAGAGAAAAGAATTAATTGAAAAAAAAGTTCAATACTTATTCATTTCTTTAAATACTAACTCTATATAAATACTACTTACACACCCATATACTATATGTACTCGCGTATCATGTGATATTTGAAGACTTAATTTTGAAGCTAATTTCATGAGGGTCGCATCATACACAAGATATAAAATTACAGTATGTATTGCTGGCTTTGGCTATGCCATTGACCAAACTATATATCCATTTACTGTAGTCAAAATGTGCAGCTGTATTTAAAATAAAAGTGATTTTGATAAGACTGATGTTTTACTTAACAGTACCCAATAATAATGCATGTAATATTCACATATTAGTATCGTATTATAAAATACAAACCTAGCGAATATGCATCTTTTTCATTGTTTACGTTCATAAGATATTTAGCTATTTATCGTTCGGTTCTTCATGGCTGTACGCATTTACGCAACGAGTATAGCGTTACTAATGATACTTTTATCATTCTCTTTTACTTTTTTAACTTATTTAAGAAGATGGGATGAAGAGATACAGAAAATGGCGTTAGTCTGTTGTATTTTGGTCTCTCAAAAAAGGAAATCGTATGATACATGAGATACACGATAAAATCATTTTTTATACAGTGGGCTATGATAAGTTTTTAGCCACCCTTAATTAAAGCAATTTTTGGCTTATGTAATAAAGTCTCTTCTTTTTTTTTCAGACAATAGCGTGTTAGTATCAAGCTACTCTAATCTATGAACGATAGTTGATTTATATTTCTCAATGAAAGTTCGCGGAAGTAAGGAAATTGGTGAATTTCAACGAGGGCAAATAATAGGATGCCATCAGTGTGGCAAGTCAAATATAGAAATTGCTAGGTTTTTCCAGGTTAATCATCCAACGGTTAATAATATTGTCAAGAAATTTAATGAAGAAGGCCATTGTCATGTGGAACAACGTTCAGGAAAACCAAGCATCGTGTCTGAGTGAACGAAAAGGGCGCTGAAGATGGAAGTCACCAGAAGCCGTTGTCATAGCGTCAAAGATGTCGCCAACAGCATGGAAATGTCGCCATATGCGGTGAGAAAGACTCTGAAAAAGCTTGGCTATCAAAGAAGAGTTGTAAGAAAGAAGCCCTTAATTTCAAAGGTAGCAGGAACAGGCGTATGGACTGTGCGAGAGAATTCGAGAGCAAAGATTATGAATTTTGTCAGTCTGTAATTTGGTCAAATGAAAGTAAATTCTGCCAGTATGCGAATTCGAGACAGGTTTATGTTTGGAGAAATCAAAATGAGACTTGGAACATTGAATGTCTGCATGTGATCTTGAAACATCGAGAGATTGGAGTAATGGTGTGGGGCGCTGTCTGTTTTGGAGGAAAATCTGAGCTGATTCTTGATGACGAGCGATTAAATGGTCCAAAATACTGTCAAATATTAGAGAAATGACTACTCCCACTATTTGAAACGAATCAGAAGATATCAAGAAGATATAGCGCCATGTCATGCGAGTAAAGTAGCAAAGGCCTGGAAGGAATCACAAAGAATCAAGTCACTGCCATGGGTTGACTAAAGTCCTGACATATATTTAATACAGCACATTTGGGAGCACCTTGACCGAAGGCTTCAAGAGCGTGCAACCAAAATCACGTCAGTGGCAACCCTTAAAGAAACATTGCAAAATATGGATCAGACGATTGTTGATAACTTGATCAAATCCATGAAAAATCGAATAGAAGAACTGAAACTAGCAAATGGAGGACCTACTCTATACTAGTTCTAAATATTTATTTATTTTGAGTTGGAATTAAGTCCTTAAATTTTGAATTTGGATGTATTAGGTTGGTGCAAAAATAATGACGTAATAATGTCGTTTTTTGACGTATTTTTTAACATCAAAAAACGACATTATTACGCCATTATTTTTGCACCGACCTAATAGTCTATTTCTCATGATTAAAAACTTTTGTTAGGCCACTGTAAGTGAAAATATGATGGTCGTACGATACACAAGGTCGCGCGTTACACGCGTATATTCGGGATATATTTATCCGGTACATTTAAGAAGATCACGCAGCAGACTAGCTGAGAATCATTGGTCTAGCTGAATATTTAGTTTCGAGTTCAAACTAGCTAAGCGTGAAGCTAATGACTACACCTTACGGGTTAATTGCTACTGAAGCCGCATTATCCACATCATCACCATCTAGATTTGTGCTGCTAGAGTTCAAGCAACTGTTATTTCTATTATTGTTTTCTTAAGTTGTATATCACATGTGCTGCTGTTTCTACTACAACAAATCTGTTTTCGTTTCGCGGTTTTAAGTGAGAGTCTTGCTGGGTATGATGAATTTCCTATTCGTATTATCACGTGGCATCCATTGGACTTGAAGTGAGAACTCTTCTCCAATTTGCAATGGCGATGGAGTGTTTGCTTGTATTTCGCCTCAGCCTCTCCATCCAGACATTGCGTTGAATCTTGACATTTATTGCAAACGTGAATATGCTAACCGGCTGATTGTTCTCAGGACTGGAATATCGTGTATCGGCCGGCCAGCGTTCACAGTGAATTTCACAATTTAGTCTAAATGTTTATTCGCAGTTCGGTCTTTGTGTTCCGTATGTTGTTCCGTACGAAAGTTGATTTAATTTTTTTTTTTTCTGCGAATTCGAATCTGATTTTGAGCGAAGTGGATAATAGAAAATTTTTATTATACCTATAATAATACTTGAAAATTTTCATTATATCTATAATAATACTTGAAAATTTTTATTATACCTATAATAATACTTGAAAATTTTTATTATACCTATAATAATAATTGAAAATTTTCATTATATCTATAATAATACATGAAAATTTTTATTATACCTATAATAATAATTGAAAATTTTCATTATACCTATAATAATACTTGAAAATTTTCATTATACCTATAATAATTGAAAATTTTTATTATACCTATAATAATACTTGAAAATTTTTATTATACCTATAATAATACATGAAAATTCTCATTATACCTATAATAATACTTGAAAATTTTTATTATACCTATAATAATACATGAAAATTCTCATTATACCTATAATAATACATGAAAATTTTTTATCATACGTATAATAATAATTGAAAATTTTTATTATACCTATAATAATATTGAAAATTTTTTATTATACCTATAATAATAATTGAAAATTTTTATTATACCTATAATAATACTTGAAAATGTTCATTATACCTATAATAATACTTGAAAATTCTCATTATACCTATAATAATACTTGAAAATTTTTATTATACCTATAATAATACTATTCTGTCAGTAATACCTGAATTGATTCTTAACATCTCAAATAATTTTAGTATAGACTATTGGATCTAAATTTACTATACAAATACAATTGCAAATAGTTTTACTCTATAAATATAATGAACAATATGTCCACGATTGCAATGGATCACAAATTATATTACAAAATAATTACATGAGTAATTATTTGACTCTTTACATTATTAAAAGCCGAAATAACGTCTTTGTTGCTGAACGTTTCGAGTGCTGTTCCCTCTGGGCTTCTTCAGCGAATTTCGAGCTGCACACTTTTTAGTCTACGAGAACTATTTTCGATATTATTTATTCATCTGGTAACGATTCACGATTCTTCTTCTTCTTCTTCTTCTTCTTCTTTTTCTTCTTCTTCTTCTTCTTCTTCTTTTCAATCTGCCTTGCGAGTATCAGGTTTTCCATGCCTCGGTTCCTAAGTATGTGTCTTAGAAATTTCAATTGTCTCTTCCTGATGTTAAGTATATATTTCCTTTTTTATATTATTTTCTCTAAAACTTTGTCATTACTCACATGTTCGGTCCATTATATTTTCAGCATCCTTCCGTAAGACCACGTTATTGTTGATATAAGTCTCTTCTTCATTTTGTGAGTAGATTGTACTGCATTCACTACTATATATGAGGACTGATTTCATGTAACAGTTCTGTAGTATTTTCATTTTTACAAGTCATATGATAGCAGTCATATTTAAATCCCATCTTCAGGAAGTTTGGAACTGAACACTTTATTCAATCAACAGAGCTAGATTGTTTGTGTTTCACTATTCAAAAACAAATGTAAGGATATTACTATGACTGTAAATAATGGTAATAATGACAACTCTTCTTCTTTTGACGCATAAATCATAATCATTTCCTGCCGGGAATTCTATTGATTGGTTGATCAATTGATCTGTTTTTACGGTTTATCAACCCTTTGCAGGTTATTTAGAACCAGAAAATGCTATTTGAATGTAAGATTTTTTTTAGATAATAATTATTTAATTATACAAGTCTTACTAATTAACTGTATTAACTCGGAGTTTTACAGCAAATACACTCCTTGTTACATCCAAAGATTTGTATCATCCTTATTTGACCCGTATTCCATTCGTAGGAAAATTTGATTTCCCAAATACTACAATCTTAATTTCTTCAGGTATATCTTTATCTATCCTTCATATCCTGATGATGTATGTGTGTAGAGGGGTTAAATTGTCATATGGCCATAGTTAAATGTAATTGGCAGAACTGCCCAAACAAATAGTTTTACAATAAACAATAACAAAAAGAAGAAAAAAACAGGGCAAAATAATACAAAGCATATATATATATATATATATATATATATATATATATATATATATATATATATATGTATGTGTGTGTGTGTGTGTGTGTGTGTGTGTGTGTGTGTGTGTGTGCCTTGTATTATTTATTATTGTATTTGTTTTCCATAAAAGCTGTCTGCGTGCAATCTGTGGAGTTATCCTTCAAGATAGGACATCTAACGTAGACCTGTTTAACAGGTGTAATATTGGATGAATCGAGACTTTTCTCATACAGTCTCAGTTATGGTGGACTGGTCGTGTCTTGATAATGTCTGATGACGGGTTACCCAAGATCTTAATGTACGGCCAGATCTTAATGTAAGACGCCCACGGAAAAGCAACTTGTCAGCTGTCAATTTACAACATAACACCCTTGAACGCTTAGCCTTGGAGTGTGTAGAATGGAGATCAACGTGTTTTAGTGGACTCAGCAGTTTTCAGTCTGCTTGTCTGAATCAACTTCAAGAAGCTTGAGCAAGATCTAAAAGGTTAGCCAATCTAACAGTGATCTCATCTCACAATCCTCACACTTGCTCCATATGTTACCTCCTTTGTAAATCACTAGCGGGTCTTAAGAACCACTTAAGATTATCGCACAAAATTTCATAACTGAATCAATTAAGCTGTCAGATCCTCATACGTCGAGAGTCCATTATTATTATATGCTTTGTATTATTTTGCCCTGTTTTTTCTTTTTGTTATATATATATATATATATATATATATATATATATATATATATGCAAGACACAAAGAAGAAGGCAAAGCGATGGTAATGAGACAAAATTTCATAAACGAAGAATCGTGTTAACACAGAAAATGGCTGCATACTAGTGATCACAGCGTTCTGACTTTAAGATCAGAAAGAACAAAAAAATGCCGGATTAGAGAAAGAATTCGCCTATTATACTGACTAGAAAGAAACCCCAGCATACTCTAGGATTTCTGTATACATTTGGTGAGGAGAAAGTTTTTTCTGTCCGATGCAGTTTGGAACCAACACCTTTACAGCAAATATCTGCATTGATACCTCCATATGCTTGTCTCATCCCCATTCTCCTCCATATTCGTAATTCGTAAGGATTTTCTTCCTCGAACACTATAATCTTAATGTCTTCAAGTCTAGGACCAATCGTTATCTATCCCCCATATCCTCATAACCTCCACATCTTCATATTACATACCTCATTTTTTACCTACAGTAAGGATCAGCCTGTGCAAGGGGCAGAGGTCACTCAAAGCAAAGTGTTATGTTAAGAGCTAGTTTATATGGATAGGAGGGGACGATAACGGTAAACTCTAAACTTGAAGAGGTTATGATTGTAGTGATCGGGGAAACAACATCTTGGGTGTCTGTTCCACAGAGCAGTGGTTTGCGATAAACTGCTGTTTCAGTAGAACATACCTTCGTTCTGATGGAATACGGAAGAATGTGAATGTTTAACTACAATGTAAGTGGCATGGCAGGTCCTAGCCGTGAATGTTAGACCTGGCGAAACTAAGGACTGTAGTTCGTCTGAGCACTTTCCATAGAAGTGACAACAGAACAATGAGAGGTTCGCCGCATTCCGTCTGAGAGAGAGGTTGCGCGATTGGAAATATTTCTATTTCAACAACGACTCGTAGACGCTTTTGAACTCTATCAAAGATCGAAAGTAAGGATTCGGTAGCTCATGCCCAAATATGGCAACAGTACTCTATTTTCGGCCTAATCTGGTTCTTATAATGGTAGAAGACAGCATCGGAAAGTCTCTACCTAAAGTGGCTCTACGAGTTTGTATTGGGTGAATATTTGTAAAATTAATAAATAAAAAAATATAATAAAAAATTGTTGCATAAGATAAAATAAGTTTTCCCGCCCTATTAACCTGTGGTAATTATTTTTCTAGGGAAATTTGATACTCACGAGGTAGCCTGAAGATAAGAGAGACAAAGGAATGCAACTCATAACATACATGATGAGCTTGAGTGAATGGATAGTTGATCTGGGTTTAGGAAATATAGTCAAAAATCAAAATTTATAAAATTCCGCGAAAGACGGAATTGTACAGAGCTATCATCAACAGTAAACATAGAAAAAGAAAAATGTTTTAGCAAGATTAAGTTACGCCGATTTTTATGACGAAATGTCCTTCTGGAAGAACGAACATTTTTGGCTAATGATGTTCTGGCTATTATTTTTTTGAAAAATCTAATACTCATAGGACACACCGAAGGTACGATTCACAAAGGAATGCAACGCATGTCCTCCCTGTTGAGCTTGAGTGAATGGATGGCGGATCAGGGTTTAAGAAAGATATTTAAAACAGAAAATGTATTAGATGCTACAAACGACAGGAAATTATGGAGAGCCATGATCATCAACGCCCAGAAGAATACGTCACATAGAAGAAGAATATTTTAGAAAAGTTACAGATTTTTTTACGACGAATTGTTCTTCGGGAAGAACCACCATTTTTGGCTAATGATATTATGGTGACAGCTGTCGAAACTGAGCCTCGTTACCGAAAAAAAAAGCGAGAATAAATCAAGCTCAGCCCTACACAAACACACTCAGGCAATTTGGAATGAAATCACAGGAAATAAATTTGTTTTCCCATTTACTCTCAGCAGAGAATCGAACGTAGCCTCCAGCAATCGAGAACGGAATTCAAAAGTTCCTTTTCCCCGCATATTTATTGATAACAACCATATATATATATATATATATATATATATATATATATATATATATATATATATATATATATATATATATATATGTATATGTCTGTGTGTGTGTCTCTGTGTGTGTGTGTCTCTCTCTCTCTCTCTCTCTCTATATATATATATATATATATATATATATATATATATATGTCTGAACGTGATGTCACCGTAATATATATATATATATATATATATATATATATATGAAGAAATAAAGTTTTAAGGTGTGCTATATTTATGGGGTGAAGTGCTCAATATCCGAGATAGAGCGTATGTAAATATAAAAGTGAATATTGAATTCAACACTTAGAGGCCACTGTTTCATGTCTGATGATTGCGCCTAGCATGAAACAGCCTGTCGCCTCTGAGTGTTGACTTCAATAATCATATATATATATATATATATATATATATATATATAAGGCAGGATGTGTGTGTGTGTGAGTGTGTGTGTGTAACGAATGCACGGCCGCAATTTTCGACGGATTTGCATCAAAATTTACATGCACATGCTCCAAGTTAGTGGCAAGGCCAAGACCGACTTTGCATTTCCCAACTCCTATCGATAGTGGAAATAATCGATTTTTACATACTTCTACGGCAGTTTTCATGTAGTTTACGGCCATTTTCTACTAGCCAGAGTGAGAGACTATAGCTGGCTGCCACGAATAGGCAGGAAGATTCTATTGGCCAGCGTGAGAGCCAACAGCTGACTGACACAAATGTTAACTAGCATGCTAGCATGCAAAAAAAAATCGATAGCTGCATTCGTCACAAGTGGGAAAAATTTAAATCTGCATGCCACTTTACTCCAATTGGCTCATTCGGTTGCTTAAACTCAACGTTGATTCTGATTCCGCAGAACTGGGTTGGCTGTGAAAAAGTATTTGTTGTTAACATTCTTTTTTCATTCCGTTTTTCAAGTTACGAGTCCTTTTTTAAAGCTGATCGTTTCGTGTTCATTTTGTTTAGTTCTTTTTTCGTAATAGATTTAATGTTTATTGTAAAGCTTAGAAAAAATTCTCAGTGTGAGAATAAGTAAGGCATGTAGCAACATCAGCACGGCAAAGGGTACTCCTTTAAAGGCAAGGAAGGGCAAACATATTTTAAGTCAAGTGATAGCGATTGCTGTATGAGTCGTACGATTTTTGAATCAAGCACGGGCAACTCCGGGCCATGCTGCTAGTATATATATATATATATATATATATATATATATATATATATATATATCACGGTGACATCACATTGAAACGCACGTTTTGGTACGATCGCTGAAGTTAAGCAATGTCGAGCCAGCTCACTACCTACATGAGTGACCACCGGGAAATTCCAGGTGCAGGTGGTGTAATAGCTAGTGGCTCGGAATTGTTAATCAGAGGGCTGAGTTCGAATTACAGCTAGATTCTTTATATTCACTTACACGCAAAGAATCCTCGTCATCTCTCCCAGCTATGGGTTAATTAATTAGACTTGTATTACTAAAACATTATCATCTCAAAATAATCTTACAATAAAAAAATGTTCGCGCTTTAAAAACCTTACAAAGGATTGATACACCGTAGAAAATGAATCAATCAAATTAGTCGTGTGTGTGGGTGGGGGGCGTGCCGATATATTGACTGGACATTATGTATTTAGTACAACCTAACACGGAAAAAAAACATTGTGGGAACACAAACCAAATTCTGTGATATATAATGAAAATGGATCTGTGCTGTGGTATTTTTCAGTCCGAACAGACACAACTATAAAAGCGAATAATCTGTTGTAAAATACGGCAAAGGTAACAATCCCTTTTGATGAAAATATTTCAGTAAAATTGTTCAACAAACTAAATTCAAAGAATGTAGAATTTGAAAATCCGAACATGTGGCATCTCAAAACTCAGACAATCCCAATTGTTATTCGTACTCTAAGAACCATACTAATACTTAACAAAATTACGTTTCTCAGCTACTAGGTGAATCATGAAATGAAAAAGAATCCACTCAGGCGTATTTCTCATGTCGTCAGGGATGATTTATCAATGTCACATGTTATGAGCCTACACTACTGGAATTTTCAAGTACATCCTCAGATATTCACAGAACAATACATTATGCAATGATTTCTTTTACATATTTTGAAGGTTCTTCTGAGATTTCCGTGACATGATTTTTAGCTTTTCAAAATCTCCATTCAAATGAACATAAATTCCATCTGAGTATACACATACACAATTTAATGAACGTTTGCACGACTATACACTTTTATAACCGTTTCGTCCCAAGCAACGTAATAATACCACTAAAATGCAGGGAGTGGGTTCGGATTACGGAGAGTGAAGGAGAATACGAAATCATTTGTAGGGACAATTGAGGAAAGGACAAAAAAAGTAACAGGTTTCAAGAAGACAGAAGATGGCGATTAAACTTTTGAAGATTGTCGTTATCAGGGAAGCAAGAAATCGGAAGGGAGTTACGTAGATTGGAAGTGCAAAAATAATGTGTTAGAGTAGAAACGGCGGTTGCAACTAGCTAGTTCAGCAATAAGACAGTGCGATCTAGATGCCAATCTTGTAACACGCCTAAATTCATGTATTCGGGGCAGCAGGGAAAAAAAGTTCATAAGAACAGTTACTATGAAAATATTTATAGAAAAGGCAGAGGGAAGCCACGTTCTATGACATCATACAATTAAAAAAAATTACGCTTAGAATGAGTTCATAAAATACAGTGTTTGAGGGCTACTCATAGTAAGGGGATACTAAATGAGGTGTGTAATATGAATGTATGAGGAGGTAGAAAGAGGTGAATGTCGTGAGGATAAGGGGGATATACAGTGAGTGACCCTTGACATGAAGACATTAAGATTGCAGTGTCCAGAGAAGCATCCACGTGATAGTTCGTTGCATAAAATAGCATATCACGGCAAATAGTTGCCCCACATCCTGACAAATGGAATACGGTGAAAATATGGGTGATTCAACTCCGTGGGCGTAGAATAGCGTCTACCGGCCATAAAGGTCTAAACTAGAAGAAATAAAGTCACCCGTGGTCTTTGTCAGCTTTTTTTTTTTTCTATTTTGCCGAAAGACAACCGACTTTCTTTACACTCAATGTTGAACATTGACTCGTTCATCTGCTATGAGTAGAACGACTGATCATAGGAACGGTCGTCGCAATGTGCGTATGTCGTACGCATTGCTACGCTGAACTACGGTATTCTGTATTACTGCATTATTAAATCATGTCTCACATCTGATTAAACCTGTTCTTCACTCAATCTTTTTTCCAACGTTTCCTTACAGTGTTATTAACCAGAACTACAAGAGTTCTACGAACTTTATAACATTTTCTGACGCTTCATCCGATAAAATCTTCGTCCGTAAATTATGTATTAATGAAACAATTTTCTTCTACTTCTTTTTTATTTTTTGTCCCTTTAGGACGTGGGTGACCATGGCTTAATACATCTACTTATCTATCTATATAATATTAAAGTTCTGTGATTGCTTGCTTGCTTGTGTGGTATGTCCGTCCGGCACATAATAATTTAAGTTAGTCTGATTTCAGTGAATATGATTTAAAAATACGAATTGTTTATACAGTAAGCATTTTAATTTTAACTTTCTTCAAATACACAATTTTTTAATTAGAATATTTTTAAATTAATGACAGACACAAAGAGATTCCGCTTTGCTGTTTTGTCCAGTTCTTTGTAGAGTAATTATCTATATTTCAGCTTTCTTTAGAGAGACAATATCTTAAATATTTAAAAAAAATATTTCTAAATTAATCTGGTTTAAAAATATTTTAAGTAGATAAGATTTAAAAATACGAGTTGTTTAAACAGTAAGTATTTTTATTTTAACTTTCTTCAAACAGACAACTTTTTAATTAGAATATTTTTAAGTTAAAGACAGACACAAAGAGATTCCGCTTTGCTGTTTTGTCCAGTTCTTGGTAGAGTAATTATCGATATTTCAGCTTTCTTTAGAGAAACAATATCTTAAATATTTAAAAATATTTTTGGCATATTTAAAAAATATTTTCAAGTAAATGATTTTAAAATATGTTTTTTGCCATATTAAATTTTTTTTGAGCTACTTTGATTTAAAGTTCAAGTTTATACCGGCAGTTTTACCACTAGTAAATGTGGTAAACAATAAGTAAAACGGTAAACAGGAATTTTTAAACCACACCAATGATGACGCGAATGATTTTAACTGAATCATAATAAAATTAACTTTCATTTCAATGGAATGCTGAAATGAACTTCAATGTTTTATAACCTGAACCGTCACTGACCCAACGGGTCAAAGGTAGTCTAGTCCTTTATATGTTTCTCGTTTCTCCGTCACCCAGTTTGCTATCCATTCACTCGGGCTCATTTGGTACATAATCCGTTGCTTTTTGGTCTGTCTTGCTTTCAACACGTTTTGAAAGTGTCAAATTCTCTAAGAATTCATTCCTCATTATGTGTCCATGAGATTTCCCTTTCCGATTGCCCTTTTTTTTTTGGAGGTTTCCACTATCATTAAACCTTCCACGTTTTTCAGATACTCTGTCCATAGGATTTTCAGAATGCTTCTGCAAAACGACATCTGTGTTGCCCCAAGACTCTTCTTAATCCGTGAAGAGATTCACTACCATATAGAAGGACTGATATTAAACAAGTTCTGCACTTATTTCTTTGTTTCTAATGAAATTTTCCTTTTGCTTAATTATTTACTTAAATTTTGGAAGGCATCTTACGCTATTCAATTTCGCCTTAAGTTTTTGGTGTCACGGTTTCGTTCCTCTGTTAAAAAACTTCGAAGTTATTTAAATGTTCGAAAATGATTGATTTCGATGTTTCCAACTAGAAGCATCCATATTAGTCTGTTCCTAATCCTCTGAAAACCCTGAATAAAGTCCCTTTACCATCATTCGTTGTCTTCTGTTCTTCTATTAATTCTTAAAAACTCGCTGTTTCTCTCACGTTTCTCTTGCTTTCAATATGGCCTGTGATTTTGTGATTCCCCAAGCCTTCTTTACTCGTTAGTCGTTACGAGAATTTTAAATATCTCGGGTTCTATGCACGTGTTTTATTTCTGTTCTCATTTTTCCTTGAACTTCCTCAATACCAACATGATCATCCATGATATTCTTATCATCCGTCCGTAGAATGACATAATATTATTATACATATCCACTGTCCAAAAACCGGACTTGCTACCATTATTTGCTTTTCGCATCCTTCTTTAGAAGCACACACCTTGCTTTCCCGTCAATATTGATCTTCAATAATTTACATGCAATATCATTCGTTATATTATGTCTTCTTAATTCCTGTTGTATTATTGATGCCAATAGTTAATAATTCCCTCACTCTCAGTAACCCCTTGCTTCAGAGTGGATTTTTTGCTTGGTGAAATGATTAAAAAATAGAACTACTGCTCTGTTGCACAATATTAATATTGGCGTAATGGAAATATATTCGCATCGTAATCAATATATACAACTGTATAAGGAAAGGAACTCAATTCGTGATGAAATCAAAACGAAATAATTTTTTGGTTACGACTTGAACATTTTTTCACCTTTCTTTTATTCTCCCTAGATGTAAATTGATTCCAGATGTGGGATCAAATGAAGTAGAACAAAAAATCAGAAAATGTTGTTAGCATATTTTTATCTGCGCAAAAAGGAATTAATTTTCGAATTGCGATTGTTTAAACGTCCAGAAGAAGAGTAACGTGTAAGGACAAAATTGCGCAGGTGTAGGCTTTAAAAAAAAAAGCTTTATTCAACTGAGAATACAAGGTTCGATTATAGAGTCCTTTTATAGACCCAGTAAACAGAAATACGTCTCTCAAAGAGGAGAGTAACAAAACAGGTGGAGACTACTCTTGATTCTTCATAACAGATACCTCAACGAAATCGCTAAAAAATCAACATACCGTGATGAAAACATGCCCCAAACTTAATGAAAACAAAGTATTATCGTCAAATGTTATTATTTAAGAAGAAGAATCAAAGTATCTTTTGAATATTTAATTAAATTTTTACTCCTTTTTAGAAGATTCGAAATTTTCTATTAAATAATTATCTTTCTTGCATCAGCAGTTATACTAACTTTTACTATAGCAAATTTTAACGTTTTTTTGCGGTGATTTTTTTGTAAATTTTAATATGAAGTATTTATTTATATAGGTACTCTCATGACAAAAGTGCACAGGTGTAGGCTTTAATAAAGTTTTATTCAACTGAGAATACAAAGTTTGCGTATAGTGTCCTTTTATAATCCCAGTAAACAGAAATAGCTCTCTCAAGGAAGGATGTAACAAAACAAGGGAAGACCACTCTTGATTATTCATAATACGTTTGCACATCGAATGCTGAATTATCGAATCATCGAATGCGTCGCAACGCAGTATTCTATAAACATTAACGTCTCTTTTCTTTTTTAAGCTTACTCGACAGTTACATGTATTCCACTGACACTAGATTTTACTGTTCGAGCCCGGATAGATGTCAATATTTCGAGAGCGTATTTTCAAGACCAATAGACTATATATAACGTGATTCCCACCCCAGATTCTGACAGAGTAGACTTGTCGGCATTACAGAAACAAGGTACAATGTTGACCTCAGGTGACCACCGCCTGTCGAGTATAGATTCAGTTAACCGTACATGCTGCTCATGGGAGGAAAGTGTTGGAAAGAGCCGAATGGTAGAGGTATAACCCCCCCAGGTGTGAGTTGGCAGGCCCTTGCAAAGATCGCAGACAAGAATATAAGGTCTGCACTCATAGGTTAACAGATTCCCCCCCAGCAAAAGAGCCACTCAAAGTAGGGAGTTTTTGAATGAGATAAAAGGAGGAGGGTGAGGTGCATATTACAAAAATGTGTAGGCTATGTATTGGTTGATCCTAGATTGAAGACGTTAAATTTGTTGTGGTCGTGGAAGCATCTTCTCGGCAGTCTGGTCTACAAAGTTCTGCGGAAGAAGCTGAGTGAAAATTCTTTCTTACCAATGCAATATCAAGGGAATGGTGATGACTTAACTCCTACTTTGCATTGCGGGACTTAGTTGTGAATGTATGAACTGGTGTAACTAAGAAATGTAACACGTCTGAACATTTGCCAGAGTAATAACGATAGAGTAGCAAGAGTCCCACAGAATCTCGTCTCTAGACAAGGGTAGCAGGGCTGAAAATAATTCGTTACCCACATGGCTTTTTAAAAGATTGGCACTCTGCTGGACAGTGAGGGATGAACAACATCATCCCAGTTATGGCAGAAATACTCCATTCTTGAAATCATCTGACTCCTGTAAAGGTAGAGCTTGGCAGTTTGGTTTGGTTTGGTTTGGTTTATTTTGTTTAACGGCATATCAACCCCATTGGATATTTAATGCTGGCAACATTTTTAGGATAGACTCGTATGAATAGAATATGTATTCTTTGGTGCAGATTGGTTTGGTTTATTTTGTTTTACGGCATATCGACCTCAATGGGTTATTTAATGCTGACAAAAATTTTTATTGCTGGTAATATTTTGTTTTGTCAAAAATCTGTTTCTGGTAATATATTTCCTTCAAAATTTTATTGCTGGTAATAATTTTTTTCCAGAAAGTATTGCTGGTAATAGTTAACTATTTGCCCATAGCTAAGACCCTAACAGGGTCAGGGTAGACCTGGGAACACCAGCAATTAATAGGTGGTTCCACGCTCCTCAAAACCTTCTGATCAGAGGCCTTGCTGCTGGATGTAGTTTAACGTCTTACCCAGGACGAGAGCTTTGGTATTAGATATAGGGTACTTTATGGAGTCCGACATGTGTGACACTATTTAGCGGTTGCGTGAAAATTAAAAAAAGCGAGAAATACTTAAGGCGAGAAGAAGCTATCACAAAAGACATACTGAGCGATGTTATTTTTTTTACCAAAGAAAAGTGGTAAAGATTTTATTTTCATTTGCGAAGAAAAGTATTTTTTCCCGAAAGATAGGGAATTCGTAAGATCTTGGATCTGTCGGAATTAATTTATGTTATGACGCGGCGAATAAAAGATAGCAATCATCCCACGTCAATAATGAAAATTTCAAATTGGTCAAGTGGCCTACAAGACAGAATGCTAAAAGATAATCAAATTCAGGTCAAGTACCGACCAAAAAAAAAAGATTAGCTGAGGCCACACCAGAGAAGAAGGAAGGGAAAAGAGAAAAAACGGAAAGAATAAACCATTAACTATCTTTCGGAGATATCATTTGGTTTTGGGAAAAGACACCTGTTTTATGTCCAGATCTGGACATGATAAAAGTTTGTTACCGGGATAGAGAATTGGCGAGAGGTTGCGAAGACGTTCGGTTGATCACCCATTTAACGACCTGGCGAAAATCTCGTTGACGAATTCCAGATGACATTCGGTTAAGACAGAGATTAAGGACCACACTACGAGTCGTAGGGGGTCTGTTCGAGGAAAAGAAAGTAAAGAAAAAAAGGAAGAAAATTTGGTGGGGGCGATAATTGTAAACTGAGGCCAGCCTGGCCACACCCGCGCTGTCGAGCGTCATTGGCTGAGTGGTAGCGTGAGCGGTGGGCGAAGGTAAACATATGAGAAGGAGGGGAGGCCTGTTGACGCCTCTGAGGGGATTGGTGTGAGATGCCACTAGGAGAAAGAAGAGAAACCTGTTGACGCCCTCTGAGGGGATTGGTGTGAGATACCAATATGAGAAAGGAAGAATTTGGGAGGACAATTCCCTTAAGAACCCCTCTAAAACAGAAAGTCAAGAACTTCCAAAAATGGAAAGTGATAAATTTTCCTGTCCCCAAACAGAAAATCCTTATTGTGGATTTGGTATTATCGAGGAACACAAACCACGACAGGCCCACACCTGGTTTTGGTCGGCGTCCATATAAACGGAGTCGCAGTGAGTAGACGCGGTGGCAGTTCCGAGAAGACAGCAGACGCGGACAGACGCAGACAGATTTGAGCTGTGAGCTCGCAGACCAGCCTGGCAGGAAGCTGACTGAAAAATATCCACGCATTCCGACTTAGACTTCTAACCAAAAACAATTTATTTTTGAAGAACGACTTAGACTCACACCACCAAAATAAGTTTTACGAATATCGCCTGAAGATACCAAAAACCACTTATTGAAAAACAACTTAAGATATTAAGACTCGCCTAACAAACGCATAGTGTCACGTATCCATAGAAGCGGGTCGGGAGAAAGACGCAGTCCTGTATTCAGCAACCAGAGATAAAAAAAAATATTTGTTATTCTTTTTTTAACACTTTTGAATCTTTCGAGTTGTTACTTTATTTTCTTTTACATATACTTGTGCGATGTCACCTTTGCTCGAATTCGGCTTGCATTACGGCCCGGCGACTGACTGATTTCGTCTACCTAAGATCAAATCACAACGTGGGTAGGTTAGACTAGAAATCAAAGCAGTTACTTCGGTAACCAGACGTTGGAGGCGAGCTGGGAACGACAAAGCTCATACCGAATCTAACCAGATTCCCATCCGAATCAGCCAAGGGTTAGAACGTCACATTTGGCGCCGCGACCAATACCAAGTCACATTGGTCGTCTTTCCTACCATTATTTCCTTTTAGCATTCGTGCTGAAATAAATTATAAAATGAACTGGAATTGGCGGGGAGGTTAGATTTCTTGGATCTAAACTGTTTCTGGCCGTCATCAATAATCAACCCGATGTCATCAGTTCCCAACATGACATATCCGTATACTGCTGTCTTCGTAGCAAATTCAACAGATCTGACAATGAAAACCTGGAAGCTGCTCTCGAAAAGGACTTCAAATCAGTTTTAAACTGTGCCAATAAATGGCTTCTTAAACATGGAGACCGTACAGAAGTTTTGCAAGAGATTCCGAAATCGTCTAGATGTCATGGTTGTAGCCAATGGCGATTTTATTGAATCACGCATGATAGATAACTGACGGATGTAAATTTTTACTTTATTCAATCGAGCTGGCTCGGACATTCATGAATCTATCACGCCAATCACGGCCCTGCATCAAGATCGGAAGGTCATTAGGGTGATATTCTGTGTCATAACATAGCTGGTCAACGTAGGTGGTGGGCGACCAACTCGTCTTGCTCCATGGCTAGGTATCCAGGAAAATAGATCACTTGTGCTCGGCAGAAAAAAAGAGAAATAAAAAGTTTTCAGTGGAATCTCCTCCCTTTCTTCTAGCACTATTCCTCCTCCCTCTTCCCCCCACTACCACACATCCCTGACCCACCTCAACGTTTGAATATACGACGGACATTTTCCTAGGCATAAAATTCGTGGGTATGACGATAAAACTCATCCGGCAGTCTCTGATTGGGAGATTGGATGTATTGAGGAATGTGTAAACACATTTTAATTGTGAACCTCCAAGCAAAACCAAAACACTATGAAAGTATATGATACATTTTTATAGCAAAAACACCAGCAATACATTTTTCTATATAAAACACCTACCAAAAATGCCTATTTATAGTAAAATGAACAACAATATATTTCGTAGTTGAAGGCATATATTTGCGTTCAAAATATTTAGATTTCGGCATTGAATAACTCATAAAGTTTGACACTCAGCTAAACAAAAACAAACACACAAACCAATCGCAATATTTAGATTTCGGCATTAAATAACACATAGAGGTTGATATGCCGCTAAACAATTTCAACCAACGAAACCAATCGCAATACTTAGATTTCGGCATTAAATAACCCATAGTGGTTGATATGGCACTAAATAAAATCAACCAACCAAACCAATCAAAATATTTAGATTTCGGCATTAAATAACCCAAAGAAGATGATATGTCGCTAAATAACATCAACCAAACCAATCAAAATATTTAGATTTCGGTATTAAATAACCCATAGAGGTTGATATGCCTCTAAACAAAATCAACCAACCAAACCAATCGACATATTTAGATTTCGGCATTAAATAACCCATAGAGGTTGATATGCCGCTAAACAAAATCAACCAACCAAACCAATCAAAATATTTAGATTTTGGCATTAAATAACCCATAGAGGTTGATATGCCACTAAACAAAATCAACCAACCAAACCAATCGACATATTTAGATTTCGGCATTAAATAACCCATAGAGGTTGATATGCCACTAAACAAAATCAACCAATCAAACCAATCGACATATTTAGATTTCGGTATTAAATAACCCATAGAGGTTGATATGCCACTAAACAAAATCAACCAACCAAACCAATCGACATATTTAGATTTCGGCATTGAATAACCCATAGAGGTTGATATGCCGCTAAACAAAATCAACCAACCAAACCAATCAAAATATTTAGATTTCGGCATTAAATAACCCATAGAGGTTGATATGCCGCTAAATAACATCAACCAAACCAATCAAAATATTTCGATTTCGGCATTAAATAACCCATAGAGTTTGATATGCCTCTAAACAAAATCAACCAACCCTACCAATCAAAATATTTAGATTTCAGCATTAAATAACCCATAGAGGTTGATATGCCGCTAAACAATTTCAACCAACCAAACCAATCGCAATACTTAGATTTCGGCATTAAATAACCCATAGACGTTGATATGCCACTAAAGAAAATGAACCAACCAAACCAATCAAAATATTTAGATTTTGGCATTAAATAACCCATAGAGGTTGATATGCCACCAATCAAAATCAACCAAACCAAACCAATGAAAATATTTAGATTTCGGCATTAAATAACCCATAGAGGTTGATATGCCGCTAAATTAAATCAACCAAACTAAACCAACCAAAATATTTAGATTTCACCATTCACCCATAGATTTTGATATGCCGCTGAACAAAAATGCCTAGGCATAAAAGAAAAAAAAAACATTGGCAAAGGCTCTTGTATTCAGCAATATCCCCGAGAAATGACTGCCTTGCCATTAGACCAGACAACATGCAATCTAGAGGAAAATAATATGTTGTCTATTTACATAAATAGACAACATATTATTTAATGAGAGTTGAAACTATTTTTTGTTCGTAAATATATATAACGCATGATTTCTAAAATCCTTAATTTGATTTTTTTCTGTGCTTTGTTGCATAAAGCCGTGAACTGTCTGCGAAAAGGAGTGAATGATGTCGAATTTTCGACTCGTGTTGCACTGATCGCATTATCTCGAGGAATACTGCATAATTGCTTGCTTCTGCGCTCTTGCAAATTCCCACAAGGGTATGACTGCTTACAGCCAAGCAGGACTTAAAAGACCGAATAGATTTTGCCAATATATACTTATTTTTTCGTGCCAGGGAAACGGTTTTCTTTCTCTACATGAATTTAAACGTTCTAATTGATTGTTAACTTGGTCTCACCGTTTTATTATTGAACTAGTTCGATGCAACCGCCACTTATATTGTAACAGTGTCTTTTCTCTCATTTCACGTCTTTCCTGATAACTACAACCTTCAAAAATTTAAATGCACGTCAATCACAATCTTCTGTCTTCTAGTACTTTGTTACTTTTTATCCTTCTTCAATCCTTCCCTTTTGCAGTCTTATTTCATTTTCACTTCCTGTAACCCCCAACTCGTGCGTTGTAGCAGAAAGACATCAACTGTCGGTGAAAAGGCGTGAATGATGTCCAAATTTCCCACTCGTGTAGTCATTACTGCATTATCTCGAAGAATACCGTATACTTGTTTGATTCTGCGCTGTTGCAAATTCCCGCAAGGCCAATTTTGCATACAGTCAAGCACCATCCTGTGAATGACGATAAACTACACCCGACAGCAAAGCCTCCGATCAGGTTTTGAGGAGCGTGAAACCACCTCTTAATTGGTGGCATTCCCAGGTCCGCCCTGACCCAGAGTGATAGCACCTGTTAGTGTCCCAGCTATGGCTAAATAGTTAACCCCTAAACTGGAGTCAAAAACGTGTAAAAATAGGTTTTAATACCAGTAAGACCGTTTTCTAAAAAATTATTACCAGCAATAAAGTTTTGAAGAAAAAATATTTCCAGCATCATATTATTACCAGCAATGCTTTTTTTTTTGGAAAAAAAAATATTACCAGCAATAGATTTTAAAAAAATATTACCATCAATAGCTTTTAAAAAAAATATTACCAAAAATACTTTTTGAAAAATATATTACCGGCAATAAAAAAACTTGTCTGCGTTTAATGCCTCAAAAATAAAACTGATCTCATTTACACAGCACAGAGAACCCTCCCTGCCTGCCTCCTATTAGAATGTCAAGTGCTCAACTCGACAAGAGCTCCTCTCTACGCCTGTTTGGTCTCACGCTGTTCGCTAACCTAAGATGGAACAAAATACATTGAATCAATAGCTTTATCTACTGAAAGGAAAGTTGGTTCTCTGTGTCGCGCCAGTAAGTTTTTTTTGCCTGAATCAATTCTTCAAATCTATAAATCAACCATTAATCCTTACATAGAATACTGCTGCCATATAGGGTCTGGAACCCCCGCTGTTCGTCTCAAGTTCTTCGACAATATCCAGAGACGGATATGCAATGTGGTTGGTCTTAGTCTGGCATATCGTCTACAGTCACTTTCTCAAAGACGTGCAATCGCTTCCCTCTGTCCTTTCTACAAGTACTTTCACGATAACTGCTCCGACGAGCTATTTTCGCTGGTTCCCAAATTGCATGAATTTAAGCGTGTTACTAGGTTGGCACCTCCGTGCCACCCTTTCACTGTTGAAACGGTTAAATATAGTCGTCTCTTCTACTCCAAAAAATTCATGTCTCACACTTCCCGTCTGTGGAACTTTCTCCCTTTTACTTGTTTCTCTGACAGTTATAATGTTGAAATATTCAAAATTAATGTCAATCGACATCTTACGATGTCTTGATCTAATTCGCCGTCCTTCCTCAATCAAGTTTCTTTACTCTTGCTCCCACTCTCTGTAACCATTTGTGTGCTAGTGGCACTTCAGCCTTGCTGGGGTGAAATGCTTAAAAAAAATAACCCATTAAGGTTGATATGCCGTAAAACAAACTAAACTAAAAAAGGGACCGAATAGCTTTTGTCAATATATACTTGTTTTGCGCGTCAGGAACACGGTTTTCTTCAGCTTCGGAATTTTTTTCACTTTTGAATCGCTCTTATTCCTGTTTATTATAAATTGGAGTTTACCAATATCAAACAAGTACACATGTTTAACTAACTAGGAACAAAGGACGAAAACACCCGACACCGAAATCCGAAGGTACATTGGGATAGCGAAAGATGCCTTCCAAAATCTAAGCAAAGTATTAAGAAACAAGAAAATATCGTTAGAAACAAAGAAAAGGGTACTTAACAATCTTCTTATAGGGTGCTGAATGCTATATAACATTCTCAAAGATGGGGAAAAGACTTGCGGATTTAGAAATATGGTTCTACAGAAGGATGCTGAGAATACTATGTATTGAACATGTGAGCAACGACGAAGTTTTAGAGAAAATGGAAACAAAAAAACACTTAACATTAGCATCAGAAAGATACAAAAGAAATTTCTCGGGCACAAAATGAGGAAAGAGGACTTAAAAAATTTGACACTCACAGGACATACTGAAATCAGAGAACAGAGAAAAACGGCGTTTAACGAGTCTGTGTAAATGGTTGGCAGAACAGGGATTAACAGAAATAGTGAAAAGACAAAATTTTCTAAGAGATACAAAATACAGGAAATTGAGGAGACCCATAATCGTCCTCATTCTGAATTTTCAGAAGAAAAAGTATTCAATTTGATATTTTTTGCACAACAGCTCCACGGAATTGCTTTTCTTCAATAGAATGTTGCTCACAAAAGCCATCCCCAAAAAGTTATTTTCTCGGCCATATCTTTTAGAATATTTTTTAAAAAAAAACAAGGAAATACGGTATGGTACACGACTGAAATATTAATATTGATTTGCTATAATTCAAATTATATTTTTTAGAATGTAATTAATTATAATTATACTGAAATTTTAGAATCTGCATTAAATCAGTTACATAATTCTAAAAGATCATATTCTTTGAATTGAAATGCTTTCTGTGAAGTTTTTATTGAAATAAATACACATTAGCTCGAAGCCATTTTTAATCATTAATCTGAGAAAGCGTTTTGATACTGTTATGGTCCAGGTTAGGACCAAGGAAGAACAACACGAACACAAGAGTAGAAATAACGAAGGTATATTACACGAAATAATAATACAAGATGTGGAAGGTGTTAGTATGACTGTCAGTCTGGTTCGGAGTGAACTACTATCGGCTCGACTCGATATTTACTTGCTCCTCCCACGAGGGAAAGATGTGGCACAAGGCCGAATTTTACTTGGGTTTTCCGAGCCCGAAGGCTCGGCCAAAAAATGCCCGTAGAAACTGTAAAAACAGAATCGGGTTGGTCAACCTCCCCGAACGAGACTCTACCCTTCGGCGGAGCCTCGTCCGAGTTCCTCGCTGCTCAGAGGAAGTGAGTTCGACCGTCAAGCCGAGAAGCTCGGCTCGATTCGGTCCTCCCTCTTGAGAGGCGTAGTGTTAGGAAGATTCGGTCCTCTCTCTTGAGTAGCATAGTGTTAGGGAAAGTTCATTCTGTAGTTATAGGTAAGGATCCATGCCACCCACCTCCCAAGCTTTTACCTCGCAGGAGTCTTTAATATTTTTTCCTCTCCGGATTAATCATCAAAGGCATTGTAAATTTTCTTTTTCTGCTTGTTTTTCGCGGTTCTGAAATTGCTTGAGGCCTTTGTATATTGAATGTTTCAAATATTCTGTCCATTTCTTCCTCCTCTTCCTGAGGTAGACCGTTAGAATCCTCTAACAGCCTCTTTCTGATCTGATTTAAGTGCCTTTTATGCGAGAAGTTCGGACCCTGAATTATGTAAATCACGTTCCCGATTCGTTTCTCTATTGTACCTGTATCCCAATAGGATGTATTGTTTTTGAACATTTAAAAAAAAAAGTTTCTCCCCTAGGCTAAATTTTCTTTTTTGGTACAAACGACGTTGGTGATTGCCTTGTCTGTTTTGGCAGATACTATTGACTGTTAAGATATTTTGGTACTACTTTGGCGCTATAGATGACATCCATATAAATATATATATCAGACAAAGCTGTTTAAGAATATTACTCGAGCTTTCAGTTGTTTTGGTTCTGTAGCAACGTTCTGTGTTGTGCGAAACTACTCTTTGCGCAGCTTATTCTATCTTCACTTTCCCTATCTCTTTACTAAATTAATTATAGCTGGTCTATACACGTATATATTTGAAGGGCTTCGTATCTATAAAATCCACATCCTAAATTTTTATGGGTTCGTGGGAGGTGTCATCACTGTCTTCATCCCAATTCCAGTCACATGCAAGAAGAAACAAAAATAGGTTGCCAATAAAACCATCCTTGGAGACCGCCTCGGAAGTGATTGAATATTCAGATCAGGTGGCTTATTGTTCATGTAGGTCTCCAGGGGCGGTGTTCAACGGGCTATTGTCAATGTGGGGCTGCAGGTTGATATCAAACATTGTGGTCCAAGGGATTGAAGCCAAAGAAAAATCTGTAAGGGTATATGATCGTGGAAATTGTCTGCTAGCCACTCCTGGATCCTGTGAGAACTCCGATACCCTCCGGTCGAGCATAAGATTTGATCGTCATATCTAACACCAGGACGTGGACAGTGCAATTGAGTTCGATGCATGCTGGAGTAGCATGAGTTGTTCTCAAATCTCTGAACGATTACAGACAAAAAAAAAAAAAAAGGTCAGCATCACTGTGGATACTTTCTGGGTTCGGGGCTGAGCCACCTCTCCCGTTCTTCCTGTTCACCTGTGCCCACTAGTCACTGTATCTAGCAGATATTGTCGAAAGTACGTGTCTTTTAATTTCATGGTAAAATTTGGTGTATGCCGCGTATTATTACATTATGGTGTTATCTACTTATAGCTTACTAAAGTTTTTGTTCTCAAAAACACAATGTGCACTGTGTAATTTAATAACTCTATTCTATCAACATAATTCACATTTGCCGGATTTGCATTCAATTTGATTCACATTTGCCGGATTTGCAATTAATTTGATTCCCATTTGACGGATTTGCAATCAATTTGATTCACATTTGCCGGATTTGCAATTAATTTGATTCCCATTTGACGGATTTGCAATCAATTCGATTCACATTTGCCGGATTTGTAATTAATTTGATTCACATTTGACGGATTTGCAATCAATTCGATTCACATTTGCCGGATTTGCAATTAATTTGATTCCCATTTGACGGATTTGCAATCAATTTGATTCATATTTGCCGGATTTCCGACACATAATGATTGACCTTTTTAATATTTCCCTTCAACATGTAGCTCACCGCAGATTTAATTACTTTAATGACTGAGAATTGTCATGCGTTCTTAGGAATGACACTACAGTGTTTTACCGTTGAAATCGCCAGGGTTTTCAATTTCGAGTAGTAGACTGGCTGCCAACCAATGCTAGAGATCCCAGTTTACCCTGTTATTTGACGTATAACTGGGGGAAAAACAGATGAATCTGTTATAGTGACCTATCTACATTAGAATGAACACTTCCTCCTTCATAAATACGAACCTGCGAGACTTCCTAAGGGGGCAGCCGGGACGCAGTCTCTGACTGTGTGTGACTTCTGTCGAACTCTCTCCTTTGTCAGAGAGGGACCCGGACGAGGCTTTGCCGAAGGGCAAAGTTTCGTCTGGGGAGGTAGACAGACCCTGAACCCGTTTATACGGGTTCTAAGGGAATATTTTTGGCCGAGCATACGGGCTCGGAGAACCCACGGTAAGCTCGGCCTTGTGCCACATACATTATTCGTGCGGGGCTGTTAAATATCGGCAGTCGGGACGCAGTGTAACCTGATAGATCGGACGGACACTTTTATCTGCTGACTAATAACAATCTTATTTTGTATATATGTTCTGTTATTTTAATCCACTTATTCAACCTACCTTCTTTCCGTGTCTTTCTTTCTGGCCCCTAACAGGCCACAACAGAATCAATGTCTTTTAGTTTGAATATTGTAATCTTATTAAATCATTTTTATATATAAAAATATTTTTTTCTGTACTATTTGCAAGAAAGGCAAATGACAGTAAATCTTCAACAGGAGCTTTCACAAAAGAGAACTGTTTCGGTTAGCGCAATTAAGCAAGACAAGAATCAGGAGGTAAGATAGTTTTAAGGCTCCAAGTACTACATAGACCTAGCTGATTAAAGCGTTGCTTCGTGAAGTTGGTGATATAATTATTGTTTGTTTAATCCCTGGACCGGGAAGTGTGAACATGAACTCAGTAGAAACAATAACTGTGCAGAAACTAAGAACTAAACGAGATACTGTTAGACATGGGCAATGAAACGAGGTTTACCCTGTTGACTAAATAAAGGATTCAGCTCAGAATTCCTTATAGGCTAGGCGGATAGATTATGGCTTGCCGTTTGTATCCGTGGATGTCTGTCTACTAGGGCGGTTAGCTAAACCCTGTTTCAGCCTCAGGCACAGTTATGTTTGTTCAAGAGAGCCCACCCTGGTTGATACTGCAACTATGCTGAGCGGATATTAGTTATAATTTCTGAGAGAGAGCGAATTATCTGAATAAGGCCAGCATGCTCACACTCTCGGTCACAATGACTTCGTGCTAGCAAATAATTTAGCTCAAAGGCTTGGAGCAGCCTGTGGTATTGTTTTTAGACACTTTCCAAAAGTTCCGTACGCTGGGATCGGCCCGGAGAAGCCGATAATATCAAAAATACACCTTCCTGACAAATCGACCATAGTGAGATTCGAACCCGAGTCGTATGGTCGGAAGGCAAAAATTCTAACATCTCTCCCACGTGTCAATAGACACGGCTAGATATTCACCTGATCTGATCAGAGAAAAGTGCAACGCATAAATTGTCCGAATTGAGTCTTTTCATTCTCATGAGTATTTTTGTTAGTTTCTAATTAATTTTCTATTCTTGTAGTAGACAATCTTCTTCTTTTGTATGTCGTGTCCCTTCAGAATATAGAGGATCATAGCCCTCCACATCTTCCTATCCTTTGTAGCTCTTAATAATTTTTGTATCTTTTATTACTCCCAAACCCTGTTCTACTATCCATTTACTCAAGCCTATGTTACACGCTGCTTTCTTTTGCTCTTCTTTCTCTCAATCTGAGTATAAGGTTCTCCAAGTCTTCCTTCCTCATTATGCGTCCCAGAAATTTCAACTGCTTCTTCCTGATGTTAAGTATAAGTTTCCTTTTTTTCCATTCTCTCCAAAACCTCGTTGTTGTTCGTATGAGTATCCTCAGCATCTTTCTGTAGAATCACATTTCTGCTGCTTCAGTTCTCTTCTTCATCTTTGAGGAGATTATCCATTATTCACTACCATACAGGAGGACAGATATCGCTTAACAGTTGAGTACCCTTTTCTTTGTTTCTAACGAAATTCTTCTGTCTCTTAATACTCTGCTTAGCTTTTGGAATACATCTTTGGCCATCCTGATACGTCTTAGGTTCTCAGTTTCGCACTTTCCATTATCTTTTAGAACAGATCCCAGATATTTAAATTTCTGTACCTGTTTGATTTTAGTATCCCCAACCTGTAAAACTGCATTTTGAACTCATGATTGTGCTGATAACTATGCATTCTGTTTTCTTATAGTTTATTCTTATTCCTTTTTTCTCGCTTTCCTTCGTTACTTTCTGTAGGAGGTTTTGTAGCATCCTTTCCATGTCTGCTATCAGCATTGTGTCAGCTATTTTATGGTCAGGATTTCTGAAATAAACTAGTTTCATTATTAGTAAGAGTGACTAATTTTTCATAGACGTTTCGACCATGTTTTCAAACATGTGGCGAATGTATTTTCTTCTGACTGATTGTGGGAAATGAAGACTTTTCAGCAAGTAGGACATAAGCAAAGACCTTGAATTCCGGTAGATAAAGGATTCTGTCTTCTACGGTGTTCCTCTGGTATTTTGGACCAACTTTGCTTCTGTGGAGTAAAACGGATCGTTGCTGTTACGTCGGTAACTTGTCCAATTAACAGTCAAATTTTTACCTTGATCAGGAATTACTGTTTTTTATGAAGGATTATGATGTTTTCGGAGTAGTAGTCAATGCGAAATGGTTTATTTTTGAATTTGGGAAATGAAGCTTTGTTTCAAAGCTCTTTTATTTCAAATAGATTTTTTTTGAGAAAACCTTGAACGGCCTAATTCAAACCACAACTTTTATTAAATATTCAGTTAAAACGTTTTGTCCTACAGTAATCACGGTTTTAATTAATGGATGGGAGAAAATTTCTATAACATCTAAAACAGTGATGTTTTGAATAGAGATGTTCTGATTAGATTTTTTATTCAAATATAAATAATTGTCCTGGTTTGTCTGATTTTTTATTCGATTTCTTTCACTAATGCCCTTGCAAAAGACATGAAACCATTATTTCCCAACTATGAGTTAAATAACAATACAGATTGGGCTCTCTTGGTTTAAAGTATAAACAGAACGAAAACTGAATTTAAAACAAGACTGAAGGGGATGGTTCTCCGTCAGGCTATCTTACCTTAGACACACCACTTTTGCTGTCTGCTATAGAAGCAGTACATGCGGTTTCATTAGGACTATAATGGGTTACGATACTTGTCATGTGACATGAAGTTTCTAATTGAAATCCGGTTGCTCTGCTTGTAGGTGTACCTGTACCAGTTGCATCATTCACCCGGTAGGTTGAGACGGATCTTTCGGAGTTACCTCCTCTTTAGTTCCCTAATTCTTCCCCAGGGGTCTCTCTCTCCATACTATAAATACTGGGAAACCTCTTGCCTCGAACTCTTCTTGCCTTCAGGCCTCGTGCTGAATCCCACCTCGCGTGAAGGTGAGGTAAATCTGTCTTCTTCATTTCAGCGACAAGATGTAAGCTCTTAGAAGATTAGCGTTTCCCATTTCTGGGAAAACGCTATGAACATTACAAACATTCACACACACGCGCGCACACACACACACACACACAAATGTTCACACACAAACACAATGTTAACTGTCAATGTGCTTTGTAATTGTTTTGTTAATACATATATTTGTCTTATATGCATCGGTCTTGTTTGCTTGTCTTCTCTATCTTCGGTTCGACACAACTAAAGCCCGACATTTTCATGTAGTCGGACCTTATTCTAGCAGGAAATATAAACGCACGTGTTTTCTTTACATCTTACCCACCCCCCGGTCCTCTACAGATCCGTGAAACAAACCCGCTGCATTCGAACATAAGTTGGCCAAGCGAAGCAGAGGTTGCATTAATTCGGACGAGAAAATCTATAATAAAAGTTTCAGTGGGAATTTAAGCTGTCCTCAACCACATCTGTACGAAATTTCAGGATACTGCAATCCGGTTCGAATTCAGAGTTTCCTTCTGCTATACTGGATGCCAACTAAGGCTGTACGATACAGTCTGTCCTTATATTTTCCCCATAACTGGCTTTTATACATAGCTGCCTTGCTTGCTTAACGAGTGTAGGTCAACAATCATGGCGTTGCAATAAGAAACGAGAGAAATAACGTGTCCATAAAGTTCGTGTGCACTTTAAAAAAATTATAACTTTATTTCTATTTGCGATAGAAATAATCTGTAAAAAATATTATAAAGTTTAATGTACCTAGTTCTAAGTATAGCTAAAATAACTAATGTGATTTCAGGCATTACTGTAACTCAGTTGGCAAATGTTTTCCGTGAATTGTAAAATGGTATTACTCTTTGTATTGCTAATGATGGAGGACATGTGGAAACATAAATAAAATTTCAATAAAACCTTACGAAATTATAGATTTACTTCTTTCTAATCCTTTTCACAAATTATTTCTATCGCAAATACAAATAAAGTTAGTAATACATTTTTTAAAGTGCACACGAACTTTATGGACACCCTGTATAATGAAAACTAATATAAACATCGTAAAAGTGTTTGTTTTTTTTGCTTTTAAATGCCTAGCTTAGATTCTTGTGTAACATATGCTTCCAGTACTTTTTCACGGGATGTTTTCTTAAACATTACGCTTAGTAGGTTTACTAATTTTCTTACACTTCTTCAACGATTCGCTAGCTTTTATGCGACAAACAAAAACACGCCAGCCATAATATCGTCTGGAGCCACCAAATAAACACAAAAACACTTTTAAGTGTCGTTGAAGAGAGAATCTTATTTGCAACCGAGATACAATATAAAACAATAAACATAAGGGACAAAAATATCTCAGTTAAGATTTTGGTGCGAGATAAGAATGTTTTCCTGTCTAATATTACATCTTCAATCTCAGGCATTCATTGTTTCTGTCTTATAAAACCAACCATTTATCGATGTAGTTTCATCGTTAAAGTGTAGGTTTACAGACTCAGAAGTACATTTGTGGCGGAGAACAATATGTATCATGCAAAAGAAGAGAACAAATTTGCCTGGAATCTTTTGTATTAATCTGAATATCTGGATAAGTCCCTATATAATCATTATAATTCGTCTCACGATGCCAAAACAGAAATTACGACTCGAATAAAATAGATGATTGTATTTTTTATGCGTGTCATTTTATCAAATCTAAGAAACATTCTTAATGTAAAAAAATGAACAGTTTATGGGTCTCAGTGTGATTTTCGTGCAGTATATAAAGTTTTTGCTCGATTTCATAGGTTGGTGGATATTGTTTAGCGGTATATTAACCTCTATGGGTTACTTAATATCGTTTTTTTTTTAATCGATTTACCCCAAGCAAGGCGGGAAGCCACTAGGACGCAAGAAGATTTGGATCATGAGCAGATAGGAGTGATAGAGGAAAGGATGTGGAGAAGGATAGTGGATAGATCAAGGCAACTGGAGATGTCGATTGACATTACATTTAAATACTTGGAGATTATAGCTATCAGGGAAACAGTAAGAGTGAAGGAAGTTCCACAGGCGAGAGGTGCGAGATATGAAGATATTGGAGTAGAAGAGACGGCAGCATTCAACAGTTTCAACAGTGAAAGGGTGAGAGCAGGATGCCAGCCTCGTAGGACGCTTGGATTCATGAAGTTTGGGAACCAGAGCAAGCAGCTCATCGGAGCAATTTCCATGAAAGTATTTGTAAAAAAGACAGTGAGACGCGAAAGCGCGTCTGTGAGAGAGCGACTGCAGACGAGATGCCAGATCAGGGCCAATTACATTGCATATCCGTCTCTGGATCTTATCAAGAACCCCAAGGCAAACAGAAGGGGCTCCAGACCATATATAGCAGCAATACTCCATGCAAGGGCGAATGGTTGATTTGTAGATTTGAAGGATCGATTCCGGGGAGAAAAATTTCCTGGCGCGGCACAGGGAGTCAACTTTCCTTGCGGTGGACGAAGCAATTGACTCAATGTATTTGTTCCATCTCAAGTCAGTAGTCAACGTGAGACCGGGCAGCCTCAGAGAGGTGCTCTCGAGAAGTAGAGCGTCAGACATTCTAATGGGGGTCAGGGTAGGATCTCTGTAGTGATTAATAGAGAGCAGTTTTGTTTTTGAGGCAGGAGTAAATTGTGTTAACTTCCGTGTAGAAGCCAACTTGGGAATCTATGGCGTCAGGAAGATCGTTGATGAAGATAAGGAACGGAGTGGGGCCTAGGATGGAGCCTTGAGGAGCTGGAAGAGAATCCGTTGAGAACAACCTTCAATTCACGGTTTGATAGGAATGATTGTATTAGGTCAAACAATTGATTTGTAATACCATAACCCTGGAGCTTGCTAAGAAGGATTTTAATTAGTTTAGTTTGGTTGAATTTGGTTAGCTGCATATCAACCTCTAGGGGTTATTTAATACCGAATCTAAATATTTTGATTGGTTTCATTTGGTTGATTTTGTTTAGCGGCATATCAACCTCTATGGGTTATTTAATGCCGAAATCTAAATATTGTAATTGGTTTGGTTGATTTTGTTTAGCGGCATATCAACCTCTCTGGGTTATTTAATACCGAAATCTAAATATTTTGATTGGTTTGGTTGGTTGACTTTGTTTAGTGGCATATCAACCTCTATGGGTTATTTAATGCCGAAATCTAAATATTTTGATTCGTTTGGTTGGTTGATTTTGTTTAGCGGCATATCAACCTCTATGGGTTACTTAATGTCGAAATCTAAATATTTTGATTGGTTTGATTGGTTGATTTTGTTTAGCGGC
Source organism: Acanthosepion lycidas (assembly GCA_963932145.1). Lineage (NCBI taxonomy): Eukaryota > Metazoa > Mollusca > Cephalopoda > Sepiida > Sepiidae > Acanthosepion > Acanthosepion lycidas. Next base: position 29,459,024 of record OZ010608.1, on the reverse strand, counting down.
ATATCAACCTCTATTGGTTATTTAATCCTGAAATTTAAATATTTTGTTTGGTTTGGTTGGTTGATTTTGTTTAGCGGGATATCAACCTCTATGGTTTATTTAATGCCGAAATCTAAATATTTTGAACGCTATCTGATCGCTTTAACTACAGATAAAATGTATTGTTAGTAAGTCTTCTATAAATATGTATTTTTATGTTTTTTTTCTATAGAATGTAATGGATTTTACTGGAATTCGAACTCGGCTCTCAGATTCCTCCATTACTACAAAAGTATGAGAATATTTCACATTTGACTAAGACTTAGTTTCTTTTTTTTTCTCTTTGTTACACTCTCTGTCCTTCCTAGTATCGTCAGAAAATAAAATTCTGAGATGAAAAATTCGAATACGGCTCTCTAATTTCCCATCCCGATCCGCTATTCACTACAACAGGCGCAAATCCGCCTCCACAGCGGAAAAAAAAAAAGAAAAAAAAAAAAGAAAACACAATTCCTGTTTTAAATATTATTTCATGGATTCACGGGTTGGGTAAGTGAAACTTGTAAAATCTTCGCTGCTATTTCGCTAATCTCTTTGCCATTATCTCAGGATGAGTTAAGTTCATATAATGTCGACTAGAATTAATATCCTCATTTTCATTGTTAGTATAACAACGTTTCGTAAATAATCGCCATCCACGAATTTGGGATAGAAATAACAACTGATAAGCAAAAGGATAAGAAATAAGGCAGTGGAGAAGGGAATGAAAAGGAGATAGCTGACAACTGACATCCATTAAACGTGGCACGTGGAACTAGTGAGCGAAATAAAGGGTTCATTTCGACATTCAAACCAACCGAAGAAGCCGGAGCGTACAACGACCGAAACGTTGTAATAAATATGGTGAAAAAGATGAGGACAATAGTCCGAATAATGTAAATAGTGTATTAGGATTCACTGGGAATATATATCAGCTGGATTTCATATATATATATATATATATATATATATATATATATATATATATATACACATACACACACACACACACGCACACACACATATATATATATATAAGGTGTAATGGATAGCGAAGTTCTGATTCCATTGGAGCTTCTGACATTCGCATACGTTCAGATACTCTTGGGAAATGCCTGAATCCATCTATTCCGTAAAGCTATAGCTATGGGTAAATAGTGAGACAGTCCTATAGCCGTGGATGTCAAGGAGAAGGACATTTCTGAATTCACATCTTGAGGAGGGTCTTTTTGCCGGCCTTGTCTGTATTCGACTTTTCCCAAAAATGTGTCTGATTCTGCACAAGTCAAGTCTGTGTAGTTTGGCTGTTCGGTTTTAAGAACTGAATTGCTGTACCCTCACATGTCACAAAGTCGCACAATGACGGGATAATCCAGTATATATATACATACACACACACACACACACACACACACACATATATATATATATATATATATATATATATATAATATAAATGACAATAGGAAAATTGTAGTATTTGCTGATGCGTTTCGTCCAATGCGGATATTAATCTACGCCCAGGCTTTTTCCCTATTTCACCTTTCTTAACAAAATTACTGCTTTCCCAAACAAACACACACAACAATATCGTAAAACCAAAAGAAAATGGCTGAATCCGTCAACACAGCAATAATAACAATATCTCCACACGTGACAGCAATTGACGTAATTTTCAGTTAACAGTATGAAAATAGCATCCTCTAAATTCTTCCAGTTACTAAGGACATTTTGTTTTTGCTATTATTAGTTACTTTGTTTAAATAAATTGATTTCGTTTTCTGCTTTGAGAAAGTCCACATTGGACGAAACGCGTCAGCAATACCTACAGTTTTCCTATTATTTATATTTAAAAATATTGTCTTTTCTACAGGTTAACTCTGAGAAATTTTCATATATATATATATATATATATATATATATATATATATTTAAATATATAGAAATTTTCATATATATATATATATATATATATATATATATATATATATATATATATATATATATATATATATATATATATGCAGGTACATGAGAACGAACAGAGTACATTTCCAAATATAACGGGTTTCAATTCATAGTAGAGCAATATAATTTATGCGCATGTTTGTCAAATTTTGGCGTCTTTTACAGTAGATTTTACGTTAATATAATATCAAGATTTAGCCCACTATCATTCTTACATATTCTGCGTTGTTATATGAACATAAATTTAATTTTTAAAATCGTGCTTGTGTTTACTCTACGTTGAAAGAAATCGCGATGTTTGAAATTGTCTGTCTGATGAACACCAGTCAATGCGCTTCATATTTTTACACCGAGGTCTCATTTGACGAACTAGAATCAAGAATAAAACATGTAAAAGAAAGCCAAGTAGCTCTGAAATAAAAACGAAACATTTTCTACTTGTTACGTCATCGATGTTACTGTTTTTTTTTTTTTGCTTCCTCAGAGAACTAAATCGATCCTATAAAAATGGAATCGATTTTACGATGTTCCAGATGCGCAGAGGAAGAAATCGTTTCAACCATGACATTTATTTACTGTCTTTCGCTTTTGCTTTCAACTTTTTTTTTTCTTTTTTCTTTCACCTTTTTTTTTTCTTTTTTCTTTCACCTTTTTTTTTTCTTTTTTCTTTCACCTTTTTTTTTCTTTTTTCTTTCACCTTTTTTTTTCTTTTTTCTTTCACCTTTTTTTTTCTTTTTTCTTTCACCTTTTTTTTTCTTTTTTCTTTCACCTTTTTTTTCTTTTTTCTTTCACCTTTTTTTTTCTTTTTTCTTTCACCTTTTTTTTTTCTTTTTTCTTTCACCTTTTTTTTTCTTTTTTCTTTCACCTTTTTTTTTCTTTTTTCTTTCACCTTTTTTTTTCTTTTTTCTTTCACCTTTTTTTTTCTTTTTTCTTTCACCTTTTTTTCTTTTTTCTTTCACCTTTTTTTTTCTTTTTTCTTTCACCTTTTTTTTTTCTTTTTTCTTTCACCTTTTTTTTTTTTTTTTCTTTCACCTTTTTTTTTCTTTTTTCTTTCACCTTTTTTTTCTTTTTTCTTTCACCTTTTTTTTTCTTTTTTCTTTCACCTTTTTTTTTCTTTTTTCTTTCACCTTTTTTTTTTCTTTTTTCTTTCACCTCTTTTTTTTCTTTTTTCTTTCACCTTTTTTTTTCTTTTTTCTTTCACCTTTTTTTTTCTTTTTTCTTTCACCTTTTTTTTTTCTTTTTTCTTTCACCTTTTTTTTTCTTTTTTCTTTCACCTTTTTTTTTCTTTTTTCTTTCACCTCTTTTTTTTCTTTTTTCTTTCACCTTTTTTTTTCTTTTTTCTTTCACCTCTTTTTTTTCTTTTTTCTTTCACCTCTTTTTTTTCTTTTTTCTTTCACCTTTTTTTTTCTTTTTTCTTTCACCTTTTTTTTTTTTTTTCTTTCACCTTTTTTTTATTCTTTTTTCTTCCACCTCATGTTTCTCTTTTTGTTTCTTTTACTTTTTCTGCTTTTTTTCTTTCATGTCTTTTTCTTTTTCTTTTAAATTTTTCTTTTTTTTTCTTTCACTCTTTTTCTTCTTTTTTATTTTCGCATTCTTCTTCTTTTTCATCACTTGTTTCTTCTATTTTCTTTCATCTCTATTTTCTTCCTTTTGTTCTTTCACCTCTTATTTCTCCCACTTTTTCACCTTTTTTCTTTTCATTTCTTTTTTCTTTGCATGTCTATTTTATTCCTTCACCTTTTTTCTTCTTTTTTCTTTCCCCTCATTTTTCATCTTTTATCATTGGCCCTTATTCACACGTTGTTTTTCTTTCAACTTATTTTTTCTTCATATTTTCTTTCATGTCTTTTTCTTCGTTTTTTGTTCGCCTTTTTCTTCTTTTTCCTTCCACCTCCTTTTTCTCCCACTTTTATTTTTTCTTTTTTCTTTCACCTTTTCCTGCTTTTTCTTTCATGTCTTTGATCTTTTTATTTTACATTTTTCTTCTTTTTTCATTCAATCTGTTTTCTTCTTTTTTTACTTTCACCTTCTTCTTTTTTCATCTCTTTTTTTCCAACTCTATTTTCTTTCATCTATATTTCCTTCCTTTTGTTTTTTCACCTCTTTTTTCTTCCACTTATTTTTCACCTTTTTTCTACTTTTTTCTTTTCACTTCTTTTTTTCTTGTCATATCTGTTTTGTCCTTTTTTTCACTTTTTCTTCTTTTTTGCATTCGCCTCATTTTTCTTCATTTTTTCATTCGCCTCTATTCACACGCTGTATTTCTTTCTTTTAACTCCTTTCTTTCTTCATATTTTTTTCATCTCGTTTTTCTTTCACGATTTTTTTTCATCTCATTTTTCTTCATTTTTTTCATTTGCCTCTATTCAAACGTATTTCTTTTTTTAACTCCTTTTTTCTTCATATTTTTTTATCTCTTTTTTCTTCATTTTTCTTTCACAATTTTCTTTCATCTCATTTTTCTTCATTTTTCATTCGCCTCTATTCACACGTATTTCTTTCTTTTAACTCCTTTTGTTCTTCATATTTTCTTTCATTTCTTTTTATTCGTTTTTCTTTCACGATTTTTCTTTCATCAAATTTTTCTTCATTTTTCCATTTACCTCTATTCACACGTTGTTTTTCTTTCAACTCCTTTTTTCTTCATATTTTCTTTCCTCTATTTTTCTTCGTTTTCCGTTCCTTTTTTTTTTCTTCTTTTTATGCTTTGCGCACTTCTGTCGTTTTACTTCCCGTTCTGAACATCTTTTTTCTTTCGCTCTTATTCTTCAGGAAATTCTTTCTCATATTCCACAGTTTCCATCCACTTACCTTTTCCCGACATGCCTTCTTGTTTAAGCCTCGTTTCTGCCATAATTCTTTCTTTCAAGCGTGTATTTGTGGGTGGTGTAATGGGATAGTGGCTCGGAATGAGAAATCGGAGAGCCAAGTTCGAATACCAGTCTGGTTTCCTTGTGTTCACTTACGCACAAATAACTGTGGGCGAGGTATGAACCCGTTCCCCACTTATAGAGTATATAGTAAGGCTTGCATGTGGAAAAAATCATTGTTGTTCTCACTTATAAATGCATTAATCATTCGGATAAAAGAACCCTATCTTACAATCCAAAATATATTTCGGCTTTAAATAACCCAAAAAGGGTTGATAAGCCATAAAAAACAAACCAGCCACCTTTCCTTTAATCATTCAGTTTTTCTTCCATTTAGTAACTCCCATCTCCACTCCGATTTTCCTTCTTTTTTTTTTTTGCTTTTTTCTTTTCTCTTCTTTTTTCTTTGCGTTTCTGTTTTGTTCTTTCACCTTTTTTCTTCTTTTTTCTTTCACCTCATTTTTTCCTTTTTATCATTCGCTCTTATTCACACGTTTTTTTTTTGTTGTTTTGTTTTTGAGGATTCTTTTTCTTCCATCTTGTTTTATTATATGATGACATTTTTTTTTATTCCGGAATGATATACATATTTTTCTTCAGTTAATTGTGTACGTCTAACTAGTAATTAACTAAAAACAGTCATCGGCCTTTACAAGTATTTTTAGAGTTTTCTGCATGAAGAATTTTTTCCTAGATTTTATTTAATTTTTGTTGTTTCGTCCTAATTGACCCAAGATTTTTAGTTTCTTATATCGATTTCTCATTCATTCACTTGTCATAAATGACACGTCGTTTTTAGATTTTTTTATATAGAATACTTGCTTTCTTTCTTTCTTTCTTTCTTTCTTTCTTTCTTTCTTTCTTCTGTCCTAATTGACACCAGCGTTTTTATTTTTTTTTATATTGACTTATTTCTTTCTGCCTATGTAGCTACCGACTTCCTATTTTCTTTTTTGTTTAATTTTACCTTTTCCATTGTTCCTTTTTCTTTCTTTCTTTCTTTCTTTCTTTCTTTCTTTCTTTCTTTCTTTCTTTCCTTTTGTTTATTTGTTTTATACATTCTCTTTAATTTTAATTTTATTTGTTTGTTTCTTTCTGTCTTTCTTTCTTTCTAATTTGCTATCTATACAGTTTATTTTCTTTCTTTCCATTTTTCTTCCTTTCTGAGACATCAGATATTCACTTCGTTTTCTTTCTTTTCCCTTATGCATAACTACTTCTTTCTTTCTTCTGTTTTCCAATTGTCTTTCTATTTCCCTTTCTTTTTTCTCTCTACCTATTACTTTTTTCATTTTCTTACTTTCTTTTAACTAATTTCAATTTTTCGTTCCATCGTCTTCTTGTTTTTCCTTTTGTTTATTCCCCTTCCTTTTCTTGCCTACCAACCGCTTCTTCTTCTTTTTCAGTTGCCATTTTTCATTCTCTCTCGTTCTTTGTTTCTTTTGTTCGTGTTCTTCTTTTCTTTCATTCAGTCTTTTCCTGAATATTTTCTTCTCTTCTTTTTTTTTCAGTGTTATTCGTTTCTTCGGGTTTTTTGTCTTAGTTTGTACAAAAGATCACCGATAATTGTGTAAAAATTGATTTAAAGCGAATCTTTTTAATTTTGGCAAAAGCAAACATTAATTTCTATTAAATGGCGTGAAAATGTCGATTCATTTTTTTCAGGAATGGCAGGTGAATTCAGTCGAGTTCCTCTTGGTAAAAAGCAAGTGAAACTTGAGGGTCTTGTCAAATATTGTCTTTCTTTGAAAACTGCGGATTGGCGCTACAGCATCACCGATAAAAAAAAAAACTGTACCAAATAATAGACACTGAATCACTTGAGGACTACCAACAGCTGCAACAACTAAAACGGATAGCACATGTAAAACGAAGAGAAAATAATGACATAAACAAGACGTTGATATTCCACAAAACTTCAAATAAAAGGTTAGGAAGGAAATCCTCCATCAATACTGGAAAGAGCAATAAGAGTTACTACACTTGAAAGACGTCTTTTTCTAAAAAATGTTTTAAGAGAAAGATTTTATACATTTCTCTCAAAAGCAGTACTGGCTGGTCGGTCAACGACTCCCAAATATTTCCTTGTAGGGAATCGGCTATCAATTAGCATTACTTTTATTTAAGGAAAAGCATTTCTCGAATTTATAAATTATTAATATATATATATATATATATATATATATATATATATATATATATAGTGTGCGATAGATAAATTGTCGCCAATTCATATTTTTAATCTCGCGCATGCGCATTGTTTGTTTTTGAGTTTTTCAACTGCACTGTATAGTAGGGTCAGTTGGGCACCGTCTTTGAGAAAAAAAACATGATGACGCAATCCACTCTGCCAGAAATTTAGAAACGGCATGCAGTACTGCTTGGCATTCGCGCCGGAAGCTCCAAAACTAACATTTTAGGGTGCTTGGTTGCCAATCTGAGGATTCGGAAATAGTTGTAAGAGTCTAATGGTGATTACGGAGGTGTTTGCAGGGAGTACTAGTGATGGCAATGTTATACTTACATTCATCTTTCCACAGGGCCTCAGACTCAGCACGGAGATCTACATCAAGCGCCCTGAGGAGGTAGTGTAACCCTGGGGCAAGAGGTTGGCTACTGGAAGAACCTGTGTCTGGCAACTGGACTCTGCATCATGCCACAGAAGCAGAAGAATCCAGTGATAACTATCAGACAATTTCTACGACTACATCACCACTTACATCTAGCCACCTAACTCCCTAGACTACAACCTCCTCGATTATTATTTGTGGTGCGCAGTAGAGCGGGAAACCAAAAAAAATGACATCAATGATGAACTGAAGGCAAGGATTATGCTAGCATTAACCAAGAAGAGTGTCCAGAAAAGTTGCAGAAGATTCCGAAGTCATCTGGGCAATGTGGTTGGGACCAATGATGATTTTATTGAATAAATTTACTCTTTAGTATTTCAAGATATTTTTGCGCAATTTGGTAAATATATCTGTTAAAATGAGATGTCAGTATTATTTTCATTTTTGCGGAATTTAAACGATAATTTATCCATCGAACCCTGGATATAAAGAGGCAAGCAGACAGACAGACAAACAGACAGACATACCGGAGGAGTAGATGTAGGAATCAATGCCACGATACCTAACATTTATTCGCTTCGATGCTATCTTAAGACCAAAGGGTACTATTCTTTAGCATTCTGTATATGTTATGGTCCGGTTCCTTGTACCACGGTGATAGTCCAAGGTAGAATCAATAAAGAAGAACTCGAAGGCGGATATGGAATAACACAGATATATTACAAACAGGAATATATACAGAGAAGTAGAATTGTTAGTATGAACAATCAGGTTTAGTAGAAATAACAATGTAGTCTGGACCAGTATCACTATTCCAAAGTCTTGCAGCAATTGTCTGAACGCGACTCTGTTTCGGACTGCCTCTGACTCGACTCTTGACTCGGCTTGAACTACTGACTTGACTTAAACTACTCCTGAGGCGCAGTATTTATTAAGTATGGAATAGTCCATTATTATTATTATGGGTAAGATCTCAAAACAGTATATAAAGTAGCTCGTGCTTGAGAGTGTTATGAAAGGTGTTCTACTTTTAAGTATCATGTTCCTTGTAGCACTTAATAAGTTTTGTCTTTTTGTTATTTCTGCCAAACCCTGTTTTACCATCCATTTACTCAAGCTCATCAATTATGTTACACACTGCTATCCTCTCTACATCTAACCGTCAATCTGTCTTGTGAGTATCAGATTTTCCAAGCCCTCCTTCCTCATTAATTTCCTTAGAAATTTCAACCGCCTCTTTCTGATGTTAGGTATAAGTTTCCTTTTTGTTTCAATTCCTCTAAAACATCATCATTGCTCACATGTTTGGTCTATTGTATCCTCAACATCTTTCGGTAAAAACACATTTCTGTTGCTTCATGATTATCCAGCATTCACTGTCATATTGGAAGAGATGTCTTTTATTTGTTTCTAACGAAATCTTTCTGTCTGTTAATGCTCTGCTCAGCTTTCGGAATCCATGTTTTGCCGTCCCAATAAGTTTTAGGATCTCAGCATTGCATTTTTCATCATCGGTTCGAACACTTCCCAGATATTTACATTTTTGTACTTTGATTTATTATCCCCGATTTGTAATTTGCATTTTGGTTTCACCATTTTACTAACAGCCATACACTCTGTTTTATTGTAGAAATGTGGGAAAACAGGTTTCTCCTCTTTAGGCTTAATCCTGAGCGGCATTTACATCCATGACACCTGAATCGCTTATTTGTGCTGTTTGGGAGGTTGGAGAGAGTGTGTATGCGAAAAATAGATTATCTTTCTTTTATCTCATACTAACTATATTTCTTATTTATGTTCGTATATTGTTCCTTTGTAAATACACGCACATCCAAACACACATATATAATATTAGGGTGGTGCAAAAATAATGACGTAATGATGTCGTTTTTTGACGTATTTTTTAACGTCAAAAAACGACATTATTACATCATTATTTTTGCACCAACCTAATATATATGATTTAAAATTTAAAAAGAATTAAAGATTTAAAATTTAAGAAACAGCAGATATTTTTATATATATATATAGTGCTCAATATTAAAAATATTGAAATAATATTAAAAAAAAAAAAGAGCGTTAATAAAATGAAATGAAAAGATTACTTAACTTTTAAATATCAATTTTATCCCGACTTCGAAGATTCTTGGTAAAATTTCCAGTCTTCAGAGTCTATGGTTTTCAACAGTATTTCCATTTTGTTCTTTCTTTCTTTTTCAATTTTTTCAATTTTAATTTAAACGAAATTTAAAAAAAAAAAAGTAGCAATACCGTTTAAAACCACAACCCCCGAAGTCGTGATAAAATTGATAGTTAAAAGTTAAGTAAACTTTCCATATAATATATATTAGGTTGGTACAAAAATAATGTCGTTTTCTCACATATGTTAATATGTGAGAAAACGACATTATTTTTGCACCAACTTAATATTAATTACTTGTGATGTTTTGATCTATATGTGCGTCTATTTTACTAATTTTTTACAATTGCCAAGTTAACCCACGAGAGAATGTGGTGCATGTATGGCCTATGAAAGAATTTAATGTTTTTTGTTGACAATTAGTGTTGGAGATACCATCTCCTCCAAAATACAAGAATTCCTAAACAACATTACTTTTACGTAGAGTGGAATTTTAAGGTTATGACTTATTTCTAAGAATTCAATTAGATGTTTCGAATATTTCATAATAAAGGATAAATCTAATGTATTTGTTAGGATCAATAATTTTTATACACCGGTAAATTTTATTTTTAGAGCCTTTTCGTCTGGTTTATAATTAGGAGGCATCTGGTTACAATAAAATAATTTAAAAGCATTTGCTATTTTTGTTTATATCAAGTTATATATATACATATATATATATATATATATATATATATATATTAAAATTTTGTGTATTTAGGCATATATATATATATATATATATGTGTGTGGTGGGGGGGTAACGATATATAAATTTTTATATACCACGACCTGTATTAGATGAAAGATATTTGACAAAATGGAAAAAGTTTTCCTGTGACGCGTTTCGTCCTTTAGGACTTCATCAGACTTGGTTTGTTTATGTTGATGCGGCTACACGAAGGATGCTGGGAATTTTAAAAGAAGAAAGTATATATATATATATATATATATATAGATAGATAGATAGATAGATATACATACACACATATATATATATATATATATATATATATATATATAAATATATATATATAAAGTGTTGGTCCTTGTTCATATATATATATATATATATATATATATATATATATATATATATATATATATATATATATATAGACACACCTTAAAATAAGCATTATAAGCAAAGCGATCCTTTTGAATGAGGTTAGGAAAGGTTAAACACTAGTAATACCATCTCTCGTCAAAAATAAAAACACCCTATCCATCAATTCAATAAAATGAATTATTTCGTGCAGAACACAGAGATTAGTTCAAATCTTAATTTCCATTTGTGTTTATCAATTTTATTTTCTTAAAATTGAATGCAATAACGTTTGATCCAATTCTATTTTCACCATTATTTTCAAGTACATCTTGTCAGAAACCGATCTGATATGTTTTGAGTAAAATTCCGAATATATTTCCGAGATGACGTATTATGTACACTATTTACATTATTCGGAGTATTGTCCTCATTTTTGTCGCCATATTTATCACAACGTTTCGGCATAAGAACACATGACACAGGGGATAAAGGCGTTGGTTAGATCCAGTGACAGGACCCAAAGAGTGTGAGTTCAATACCCGGTTAAGTCAGTGGAGAACTTTCAGAGGGAAATCAACAGGAGATAACTGATAACTGACATCAATTAAACATGGCACGTGGAACTAGAACAGTCTACCTCAGTGAGCGAAATAAAGGGTTCAGTTTGACATTCCAACCACCTGAAGAAGGCCGGAGTGTGCAACGGTCGAAACGTTGTGATAAATATGGCGACAAAGATGAGGACAATAGTTTGAATAATGTAAATAATGGATTTTTTTTCATTTCAAAGCCTTTAGCAGAGATCAATAACCGTAATAATCGTTTGGTGCAAAATAAGGTGAATGTGGAGATTGAGGTAGAACCCATGGAATGGCAAAATTTATTGCTGTTTTATTTTTGATGTATGCGTCCTTGCGCTGTCATGGATGAGGAAAATATTTGCCCGGTTGACAATCTCAGTGCACTTTTTGGCGAAATATTTACCGAAATGCTGTGGCTGCTTGACGTTAAAATATGTTTTAATGCTTCATTTAGTTTTAAGAACTTTAACTTAAGAATGCCCCGACAGTACCACCAAATATTAGATTTCCTCAACAGATCTTGGTTGTGGAAATTTATCTCTACCAATCATCTGCCTATTGCGTGGAACTGTTTTCTTCCGGAAACAATTTTACATTACATGTTATGATTTATTTACAGAACTGTTCAGATTATACATTCGTCATTACAACTGATTTTCAAAAACCAAAAATAACTTATGGTTCAAGCTAATAGACTCATCTTAAATAATGACTAAAATTGTTATCTTCTAAAATCTTTCATGATGTACTTAATTGCGTTTTGATCTAACGTCAAAGTCCTAAGCTTCAAGAATAAATCTGTGACACCCACGCTAATCGATAACGGAGACTGATCAGCAAATTTAATTGGTGCCTAATTGATGTTCATTTGACCTTTTAATAAACACTCAATTATCGATAAATGTCAAACAATCTCCTGTTACGTCAACCGCTCCTTCAATTATACTTTTTATATTTGACTTATACACTATTTTACCGAAATATGCATGATTCTTCTTTCTTGTGTTCTAAGTCAATCACTTTTTTTCCAAAGATATATATTCCTAACTTATCCATATGTTATCTTGCCATATCATGATCCGAAAACGGAATAATTTTTTTATATATGTATAACGAAAATTTATACAAGATTAAGTAAAAGTTGCAATAAAATAATACTTAATAAAAATATTACTAAAATGTTACTAGTCAAAATTTATTAGCATATCTGTTTTAACTAGTAACATTTTATTCTACGGGACCCGTTTTCAAGTCGTGGGTGCCATCAAGATGGCCGTAACGACGGAGCTGAAGTGGATTCAAGAATAATCCTTTTAGCACTGCTTAGAAGCGTGACAGAGAAAGAAAAGTATATTATATTCGAGAGGGATTACTCTGTAGACACTATTTTAAAGATATATATTCCTAATTTTTGAATATGTTAGCTTGCCATGTTGTGTTCTGAAGACGGAATAAAATCGTTTTTCTTAATAGGCGTAGTTTGCCTGCAAAGTAACGGTGTCAGCACCATTACTGGTGTCAGCAACGATCTATTTCAAATCCAGACAACAAACTCCATGGTTTTCCCTTCAGAGAAATCCCTCACGAGTCTAATGCACTCCCCTCACTTCTCGGTCACATTTTGGAAGGATTCTTCTTAGAAGCTCTCCAGCTCTGTCGTTACGGACTTCTTGATGACTCACACGTCTTAAAAGCGGATCTCCTTTATGATCCACTTGTGGTTGGGGAAAAGATAAAAGTCTCCCGGGGCAAGATCAGGTGAATAGGGCGGTTTTTCCAGTACGGCGATGTTCTTATCGGTCAGGGGCTGCCGGATAGCCAGGGCGTCGGGAACAAGTGCATTGTCGTGGTGAAGCAGTCACGATTTGTCCAGCCTCAAAAGTATGTGAAAAAAGATTGCATTTAGAATATTTTTCTAAGATTGCATTTAGAATATTTATCTACCAACGAGGGTTGCATGTGGCACAAAGCCGGTTTAACGTGGGTTCTCCGAGACCGTAGGCTCGACCAAAAATATTCCCTTTTGAGCCCGTATAAACGGTTTCAGGGACAGTTTACCTCCATGAACGAGACGCTGCTCTTCGGCGGAGCCTCGTCCGCGTCCGCGTCCGACAGAGAGTTCGACTGTTTAGTTGGAACAGGTTGCAGTTAGATACTCCCAATATATCGTGTTAGATGATAACACAATTCACTTATCTCTCTCTCGTCCATAGCTCACACAACACACCCAGTGCAGTTACTTTTCAGACACGCACCCCCACACATCCTTGTCTCATAGCCCTTTCTATTTTTGTGTAGCTAATTAATTAATTTTGTATCCATGTGTAGGCTGTTTGCTCCCACTATATGAGGCCCGTCTGAAAAGTAATGTTACTGGTTGTCACTCTCGAATCTAATGAACTTTTCCGTCTTTCTCTGCCACACTTCTATGCACTGCTGGAAGGATTCTTCAGGGTTTCTCCATCGTTAAGGCCCTCTTGATGGTCTCCACGTCTTCAAAATGGGTCCTCTTGAATATTCCCTTTGAGCTTGGGTAAAAGAAAAAAGTCACACGGAACAAGATCGGACGAATACGGATATTAACAAGGTTTCGGGAGTTGTACACTCCGACCTTCATCAGGTGACTGGAAATACATACACAGATGTTCTCATGGATAAAGGCGTTGGTTAGATCCAGTGACTAGGCCCAAAAGTTGTGAGTTCAATACCAGGCTAGAGCAGTGTTGAACCAAAACACTTGGAGAGTTGCGTTAAAGGGAAATAACTGCGACATCTAGAAGAGGCATGGCACGTGGAACTAGAACAATCTACCCCGTGAGACGAAATAAAGGATTGGAAATTCCAATCACCTAAAGAAGGCCGAAGCGTACAGCAGCCAAAACCTTGTGAATATGACAATGAAGATGAGGATAACAGTCCGAATAATGTACATAATCATAATACTTCATCTCATAGATATAAACAGATTTTCACTTGTTTTGTTAATGCCTTTTTGCTTATTATTCGTGCTTGTTAGATAAAACATTTTCACTGGATATGTTAATAATTCCCCCCCTCATATTTTTACTTTTTAGAGTCCTTATATACTCGTGTATTTTATTTTTATGGCCAGTTTTTACACAAAAAATAAGTGGGGGTCGTACTATACAAAGGTAATTATTTTGAGGATGTTAATTCCAATCACCTGAAGAAGGCCGGAGCGTACAACGACCAGAACGTTGTGAATATGGCAATGAAGATAACAGTCCGAATAATGTAAATAATGCAAATAATCGTAATACTTCATCTCAGAGATATAGAGGCTGAAACGTTGTGAATATGGCAATGAAGATGAGGATAACAGTCCGAATAGTGTAAATAATGCAAATAATAATACCTCATCTCAGAGATATAGAGGCCGAAACGTTGTGAATATGGCAATGAAGATGAGGATAACAGTCCGAATAGTGTAAATAATGCAAATAATAATACCTCATCTCAGAGATATAGAGGCCGAAACGTTGTGAATATGGCAATGAAGATAAGGATAACAGTCCGAATAGTGTAAATAATGCAAATAATCGTAATACCTCATCTCAGAGATATAGAGGCCGACACGTTGTGAATATGGCAATGAAGATGAGGGTAACAGTCCGAATAGTGTAAATAATGCAAATAATATCTCATCTCAGAGATATAGAGGCCGAAACGTTGTGAATATGACAATGAAGATGAGGATAACAGTCCGAATAGTGTAAATAATGCAAATAATAATACCTCATCTCTGAGATATAGAGGCCGAAACGTTGTTAATATAGCAATGAAGATGAAGGTAGCAGTCCGAATGATGTAAATAATGTAAAACAAGTGAAAATGTTTTTTGTCTTAGAAGCAAAAATAATATGATGGAGCAAAATAATTGCCAAAACAGAATAAAACTGCTTTCATTCATTCATCGCTGAGAATATTTTTTACCAGCCATCAGCATGGGTGATGCTAACCCGCACGGGACTAGCACTCTACCGCTTCTTTGGTTGACGTTTTCCACTTGTTGGGTGAATATATTGAATTGATTGCTATGTATATTGCTATAAAGTTTTCTTTCACTGTGTCGAGCCAGAAAGCTTTTACTCGCTAGGGTCCATCTTCCACATTCTTGTTCTTGTTCTGCCTTTCACGACTGAATGAGTGAGGGTCGATATGTAGGAAAGAGGGAGGAGGGGAAAGAGGGAAAGAGAGAGAGAGTGGGAAAGAGAGGGAGATAGTGAGAGAGAGAGAGAGAGAGAGAAAGTAAGAGGAAACGATAGAGAGAAAGAGAGGCTGAGGAAGGGAAAGAGAGAGAGGAGTAAGAGTGAGCGAAGAAAAATGAGAGGGGATAAAGAGAAATGGGGATAAAGCGATAGGGAATAAAGAGAGAGGGAGTGATAAGAAAAACAGATGAGGTAAGAAAGATAGGGAGAGGGAGAAAGAGAGCGAGAATGAAGATTGAGAGAGAGGGGAAGATAGAGAGAATGTGAGTGTGAGGAAGGGAAATAGAGAGAGGGTAGAAAGAGAGAGGAGAGAGAAGAAAGAGAGAAGGAAAGAAACATGGAAAGGGAGAGAAAAATAGAGAGAGAGGGAGAAACAGAGAGAGATAACAGTCCTGTTAAACTGATTGATTAATTTTTTTACGGCTTATTAACTCTTTGCGGTTATTTAAAGCCAGAAAATATTTTTAGATTGCAAGGGTTTTTTTTTTGTTTTAGATAAAAATGATTTCGTGATACAAGTCATACTAATTAATCCATAGCTGGAGGAAAAGAAGAGATAAATTATATCTTTCCCAAGACCGTCCAGGCGATGTATCACACGGTCGAATTCTGCTCATTTCTTTCGTATTGGTAAGAAAGAATTTCCATTCAGACAGCTTCTTTCTGAGATTTGATGCTCTGTAAAACAGTTCCCGAGAGGACGCTTTACCCATCGTCACGATCTTAATCTCTGCGAGTTTAGAGTCAACTCTTGTCTATCCTATATATCCTCATAATATGAATTTCTTACATTAGAGCCTTACAGCTGATTTTCAGCTGTAAGGCTGTAAAGTAAGAAAATCATGTTATGAAGTTATGACCGTCAGCAAGAGACCAGAAAAACTGAACATTAACATCAATGGGACCCAGCTAAAGCAAACCAGATTCAAATATCTGGGCAAGCATATCTACTGAATACGGCAAACTAGACAGAGAAATCGAGACCAGATGTCAGAAAGCCAACACAGTCAGTTACCAACTTGCTCCTCTTCTAAAACATCCTAGCATTTCCATGAGCACCAAGGCAAATCTGATCAACGCCATTTTTCTACCAACGCTGACACACCAGTGCCAGATATTGCCCCTAACAAAAACCCTTGAGAGGAAACTGATCACTTGTGAGATGAGATGCCTGAGGAAAGCATTAAACAAGACCCAGCAATGAGGCAATAAGAGATATGGTAGGAACAATACCAATCATACAACACATCGAACAACATAGGATCAAGTGGTTTGGACACCTGATTCAGACGCCTATCAACCAACCAGCGCTACGAGCATACACGCTCAGGTACCCTGGCTGGAGATCCATAGGCAGACTAAGAAGACGCCGGAGTGACTCAGTGGCAGACACACACACACACACACACACACACACACACACACACATATATATATATTTATACATACATACATACATATATATATATATATATATATATATATATATATATATATATATATAAAGACGAGAGGCAGACCAAGAAGACGCCAGAGTGACTCAGTGCCAGACACTCTCAGAGTCCACGATACCTATCCTCTAGGCCACTCGCCTTGCCGCTGACGGACGTCTTTGTCTCCCCGCGACGCCTAACAACACAAGCGGAAGGAAACACTGAACAGTCTTACAGCGACCTTGTTCAGTCACTTTCAATTGAAGGAATGGCTCTCGTGCCTTGTACTGGGTGAGCAATAATGATCACGCCTTCCTCTTCTATGTGGTTATCCCATTTATAGTGTCACAATTTAATGATGATATTTGCCAATATTTGCAGCAATTAATCACCGCTTTGATTAATTGATTCAGTTTTTTTACGACTTATCAGCCCTTTGTAGGGTAAACAAGGATTTATATAAAGTCGTAATCATAGCGGCTACACACGCGTATATAGCAGGAGTTATACAAGAAGTGTTAAATCAGGTGTTCGTGAAATTTGAAAAGATTGATAAGCCTGCTGATTTGTCCGGAGGTTCAAAGTTTCTTGTCTCTTCCAAGACTTCATGACGCGGAAATACAAAAAATGGTTCATTACTTCAGAAAATGTGTGCATACATACACTCACGTACTCACTGGAGCTCACACAAACATAAACATATGTGAACAGTGTGGGACTGGGCATATATGTGCATATATGTGTTGTGCACAGACGTACGCATTTGGTCGCTCTATTCAATGTTGGATTGTGTAGCGAATATTTTTTGTTTGCTGCGCTGTCAACGCGCGGACCGTTTTCTATTTTTGTTCGCTGAATAATGTTTTCTCGCACGCACGTATATACGTATAATGGGGTCTGTGTAAGATTATGATAGGTAGAAATTGCTATTATTTTTAATATTTTAAGGTCGTTTTGTTATTATTTTAAAGTCGGTTATTTGCTTGTTTTTGGCGATTGCGCATATGGAAATCCAATTAAATATGCTCTGTTACTGACATTGAGCGTTTTTCAATAAGTACTGCGCATAGGGAATATATAATATATAAATAATATATATAGAAAAATTGCATATATATATATATATATATATATATATATATATATATATATATATATATTATATATTAAAAAGAAGAGAGAAACCGCAAATGTTATGGGTTGTAATGTGGATTTTAAAAAATTATTATGCTTCATTTTCCATAATTTTGCTACACGTGTTTCCGGTCTCGCGACTGTCATCAGGCAAAGGGTGGAGATTTCCACATATTAAAAATAATTAATTTTTTTCTTTATGTTTTTCAATGTTAAATACTCTGGATATGAGACATTCTCCTTTTTTGTGTTAATTATACAAACGTCTTTCTTGAACTTCCGATGAAAAGTTCTGCGTGAAGGGTTATAAAACTATTAAGATTGGTTCGAGAAATCATGGATTAGTTATCGGCATTCTTATCTTTTTATGACCCCTGTGTGTTCTTAGATCTATTACCATTTTCGTGTGCTTTTGTCTGCATGCGTGTATATATGTGTATATCGCCTCTCCATACATACACACTGTCTGTGTTTGTGTATGTGTGTGTGTATGTACAGATGTGTTCACTGACTCAGCAAGTCTTACTAATTAATACATAGCCCGCGGAGAAGAAGTAATTCATACCTTTCACAACGGCATTTGCGCTTAAGTGAATATAACGAACCCAGCTGGAATTGGAACTCTGCTCCTCGATTAACAATTCCGAGCCATTATCCATTACACCACACGTAAATACGAGCTTACACCAACTCGTATTTCCAAGTGGTCACCCATCTAGGTACTGACCAGGATCGACGCTGCTTAACTCCGTTGAACGCATGAGAACCCGTGTTTCAATGTGCTATGGCCGTAACCCAGGAAATCTTAAACCAATTATAATAATTATCGTTTTTCATTGAAGTCTGGCGAAGAAAATGAGAAAAATTGGTTATCTGAAAAAATTAGGAATTGAAGAGGTTTGGAAAATTTCACCCACATTTCCCCCAAATATAAATGTCCCCACCCCCAGGGTACTTCTATATGCGCGCCATTGATCCATCGAGTACGAGTCATTGCATTAAATTATAAGCCGTGATTTTTTTGGTGATCGTACGGGAACTGGTGTTTCGACGTGATGTGGCCGTAAGTTCACCGCTTTGAGAATTACCGTTCGAAGTCTTGACTTTAACCAAGAACCGGGGAGCGATCATTGGCACCGAGGTTAGGAAACTTGTTTTGCTGAAGCCGATAATGGAATTTCTGATGAATCTTCTCATCTGTCGCAAACAACCTGTCATTCCTAATAAAATCAGTGTCCAACAGAACAGTCCATCATTTTGGAAAATAATTTGTCGTCGAATCCAATTAAGTATCTGGACAAAATTTCTGCGTTAAACGAAAAATTGTTTTTCAACAAAACATCGCAAAACGAAATAACACATCGAAAACAAGATTTGCAGTTTGATGATTTTTCGTTTCTCGAATTATCCATGCGTTCCTCAGTGATTTTACTTTAGGTTTTATTTTATCAATTGCCACCCGCTGCTACTGATTTTGTTTAGCGGCATATCATTTAATGTCGAAATCTAAATATTTTGATTCGTTTGGTTGGTTGATTTTGTTTATTGGCATATCAAGTTCTATGGGTTATTTAATGTCGAAATCTAAATATTTTGATTCGTTTGGTTGGTTGATTTTGTTTATTGGCATATCAACTTCTATGGGTTATTTAATGCCGAAATCTAAATATTTTGATTTGTTTGGTTGGTTGATTTTGTTTAGCGGCATATCAACCTCTATGGGTTATTTAATGCCTAAATCTAAATATTTTGATTCGTTTGGTTGGTTGATTTTGTTTAGCGGCATATCAACCTCTATGGGTTATTTAATGCCGAAATCTAAATATTGCCATTGGTTTGGTTGGTTGATTTTGTTTAGCGGCATATCAACCTCTATGGATTATTTAATGTCAAAATCTAAATATTTTGATTCGTTTGGTTGGTTGATTTTGTATATTGGCATATCAACTTCTATGGGTTATTTAATGCCGAAATCTAAATATTTTGATTTGTTTGGTTGGTTGATTTTGTTTAGCGGCATATCAACCTCTATGGGTTATTTAATGTCGAAATCTAAATATTTTGATTCGTTTGGTTGGTTGATTTTGTTTAGTGGCATATCAACCTCTATGGGTTATTTAATGCAGAAATTTAAATATTTTGATTGGTTTGGTTGGTTGATTTTGTTTAGCGGCATATCAACCTCTATGGGTTATTTAATGCCGAAATCTAAATATTGCCATTGGTTTGGTTGGTTGATTTTGTTTATTGGCATATCAACCTCTATGGATTATTTAATGTCGAAATCTAAATATTTTGATTCGTTTAGTTGGTTGATTTTGTTTATTGGCATATCAACTTCTATGGGTTATTTAATGCCGAAATCTAAATATTTTGATTCGTGTGGTTGGTTGATTTTGTTTAGCGGCATATCAACTTCTATGGGTTATTTAATGCCGAAATCTAAATATTTTGATTGGTTTGGTTGGTTGATTTTGTTTAGCGGCATATCAACCTCTATGGGTTATTTAATGTCGAAATCTAAATATTTTGATTCGTTTGGTTGGTTGATTTTGTTTAGTGGCATATCAACCTCTATGGATTATTTAATGCCGAAATCTAAATATTTTAATTTATTTGGTTGGTTGATATTTTCAGAGGCATATCAAGCTTCTTGGGTTATTTAGTGCTGAAATCTAAATATTGGTTTGGCTGGTTGATTTTGTTTAGCAGGATATCAAACTCTATGGGTTATTTAATGCATGCCGAAATCTAAATATTTTGCATGATTTTATGCTTTCAACTCCAGATATCTATTTTATAATTTTACTTTTCTTTTGTCATATCAGCATTCGCTTTCATCCGAATATTGAGATCGTCACCCTCTCTTCTTACTCCATCTCTCTCGCCTGATACAAGCTTTGGGGGAGTTGGCTGTGACTCAAAGAGAGTTTGACAAGGCCATTCGCGTGAATTTGATTTTGGTGGACAAATCTGCGTGACGGTTGTTTCTTAGACATATAACTGGGGATTATAAAACATGCAATGATAACAGCAAAGGTTGCAATATGAGCATTTAAAAAAATGGTTACGGAAGACATTAAGTTTATAATACCCAGAAATGCATACACAGATGTCCTCAAGGACACATGGCACAGTAGATAACGGCGTTAGTTAGATCCAGTGACAGGATCCAAAAAGTGTGAGTTCAATACCTGGTTAATGCAGTGGAGAACTTTCAGTGGGGAATTAAAAGGAGATAAGTGACATCCCTAAGACGTGGCATGTGAAACTAGAACAGTCTAATCCAGTGAGTAAAATAAAGGGTTCAGTTTGACATTCTAACCACCTGAAGAAGGTCGGAGCGTACAACGTCCGAAACGTTGTGATAAACATGGTGATGAGAACCATAGTCCGAATAATGTAAATAATTCTTTTGTTGTATGGAAGTACTATCTTCTTGTATTCGTCATTAAAAGTCTTCCAAAATCTTGGTTTGGCAGAGCAGACGTGTTCTTTTAACGAACCTCAAAGAAATAAATCACGTGCTTTTAAGTCAGGACTCCTAGCTGGCGTCTCATACATAAAATAGGGAGTTACTTTTTAATCACCATGTATATTAATCATCCCCACAAGCAAGGCGGCAATTGCACTAGTACACATTGGGAGTTACAGGGAGTAAAAACAAAAGAGAAGACTAAGGATAGGGAGGGCTGAGGGAAGGACAAACATGAACGGGATTCAATAATGGAGAAGATGGCGATTAATGTTGAATTTCAATTTCTGAAGATTGTAGTTATCAAGGAACAAGAGAGTTCCAGAGGGGGAAAGTGGGAGAAAAGAAACTGTTGGAGTAGAAGTGGCGGGTTTCCCTATTTCAACAGTAAAGGAGTGAGACATAAGTTCCAATCTAGTAGAACGCTTTCGTGTACTGGGGGAACCAGAGAAAAAAAGATGGTCAGAGTAGTAGCCATGAAAATATTTGTAGAAAAGACTGGAGGAAGCCATGTCACGTCGGTGCGAAACTGACTGGAGTCGATAATCCTGGTCAGGATCGACTACATTACAAATCCTTCTTTGGATTTTGTCAAGGATCTTTGAGATGTACAGCAAGAGCACTAGACCAGATACAGCAACAGTATCCAATTTATAGACGAGTGGTAGATTTCTAAATGTGAAAGATGAACTCTGAAGAGAAAGATTTTCTAGTATGACACAGTGACCCAATATTCCTTGTGACAGATGCAGCTATTGGTTCGACGTAGTCACTCCACTTCAAGTCAATTGAAAACTTGAGGCCAAAATGAGAATAGGGAAGATTGAGGGAAGGAGAAACATGAACAGGGTTCAAGAATAGAAAACATGACGATTGATCTTGCATTTCAATTTTTGTAGTTATCAAGGAATCAAGAGTGTTCAAGAGAAGGAGAACTGGACTAAAAGAAACAGTTGGAGTAGAAGTGGTGGTTGAGTTTCACTATTTCATCAGTAAAAGGGTTGGGACTTAAATTCCAATCTAGTAGAATACTTAAATTCGTTTATTTGGAGCACCAGGTAAACAAGATGGTAAGAGCTGGTGCCTTGGAAATATTTGTAGAAAAGACAGAAGGAATCCATGTCACGTCGGTGTGAAACTGACTGGAGTCGATAATCCTGGTAAGGATCGATTACATTACAAATCCTTTGTATTTTGTCAAGAATCTTTGAGATGTACAGCAGGAACATTTGACCAGATAGAGCAACAGTATCCAATGTACAGACGAGTGGTCGTACAGACGAGCGGTCGTACAGACGAATGGCCGATTGGTAAATGTGCAAGATTGGATCTGATGAGAAAAGATTTCTGGGATGATACAGTGACCCACATTTCTTTGAGGTGGATGGATGCTGCTATTGATGTAGTCATCCCACTTCATATCAGCGAAAAACGTAGGCCATAAAGCGTAGTGTATTGCTCTCCTGGAGTCTAGCGTCATCAATGCTAGTGGCAGGCAGAAAAGGTTCTCAGTGGTGGTTGCTAATTTTTTCGGCATTGATTTCATTATTGTACACACTTATCTGCTATTGTCTATAAACAGACAAAAACGAAACAATCGAATCAACGTTATCTTCGATACAATGAGATTGTAACTGTTATGTAAATACATAACAATACAACTCAAGACTTTTTGGCTAAGAACTGTCAAAATATTGAAGATATCCGTTCAGTGAACTAAGAGTTTTATGACAGTTATACCTATTTATCTCAATTCACTTCGCACGTACTTCTTTCAGGTAAACAATATGGCTTTTATTTCTCTAGGTAAGGTAAACAATATGGCTTTTATTTCTCTATGTAAGGTAAACAATATGGCTTTTATTTCTCTAGGTAAGGTAAACAATATGGCTTTTATTTCTCTAGGTATGGTAAACAATATGGCTTTTATTTCTCTAGGTAAGGTTTAACAATATGGCTTTTATTTCTCTAGGTAAGGTAAACAATATGGCTTTTATTTCTCTAGGTATGGTAAACAATATGGCTTTTATTTCTCTAGGTAAGGTTTAACAATATGGCTTTTATTTCTCTAGGTAAGGTAAACAATATGGCTTTTATTTCTCTATTAACTACTAGCAGTAGAGCCCGGCGTTACCGGGGATGTAACAGTAAGAGATAGATCAAGTATCGACCATCATAAAGACTGAAAAATAAAATTGACAAAGATTATTGTTTAAGTTTGACGGACACGCATGTCTTAATTAGTTTTATTTTTATTTTTTTATTTTTTTTATTTTTTTTACGAACTGGTCAAACCCAAACTCAACCAAAAACATTGTTTTCAATCGTTATGAGTCTACCGATTGAATAGAATTTTATTATAAACAATTGTCTTGTAAATGGAATTTTTAAAGCATTCTGAATGTAAAAATAAATAACAAAGTGTGCAAGACAATAAGAAACACTACCTCCCCCCAACAAAAAAGTGAAGTTTTGTTGAAATCGGTTGAAAAATAGAGGAAATCCGATCCCATATATAAACGAACACACACACACGCACACGCACAAACACACACGCACGCACAAACAACCAACCTGGGTTTTATAATAAGTATAACTCGATAACTCGATATTAATAAGTATAACGCGATATAAGTTGTTCCCCTTTTATTAATGCCACTTAATCGTGTTTTAAAATTGATTTCTTGCAAAAACAATTGTGTTTTTCCAATTTTTGGCGCTGTCAGAACCACCGCAAGGTAATTTTACGTAGTCCTGTGAAGTTTTGTTGAAATCGGTTGAAAAATGTAGGAAATCCGATCTAATATATAAAGTACACACACACACACACACACACAATCTGCATTTTATAATAAGATTATTACAGAATATTTTTGTCAACCTTTAGATAAGAACTGCGAGACTCGATCTGTGGTTTTAGATATCACGAAGGTGTCTAACAGGGTTTGGCAAGCAGACCTTCTTCACAAGCTCGAGGGCTACGGTGTCTCGTGCTAAATATTCGACTTGATCAAATCTTGCTTAAGATGAAGGTCTTGTTGAAAAGACATTCTTTTAAATCCTTTCACAGTAATACGGATATCCCTCAGGGCTCTGTTTTTAATCCTACGAGGTTTCCTTTTTTTTCATCAACGACCTTCTCGATGTCATCAGTACCCAAATCTGTATGCAACAACTATTTACTCCTGCGTTAATAGTAAGTTCGATAATGTAAAACTTGCAGCTGATACGAAAATTACTTCCAATCAGTTGTTAACTGGTGCAAGCAACGGCTTGTAAATGTTAACAACTCCAAAACGAAATTTAAGTATTTTAGTCATCTTTTGCTTTCTAGCAGTATGGGTCCCCGCATATGTGATTTTGAGTTCAGACTGGTCCTTCTTATAGACTGGTTGTCAACCACGACTATATAGTCCAGCCTGTCCTGATATCTAACCCATAGCTAGGGATTCCTATATTTCCCAAGAATATTTACCGAATGTAACGAACTCGACTGGAATATGAAACATCCTAGACGCCCGTTTATGTTCGCCATCAATATGACTGATGCTAACCTCCTGGAGAGAAACTAATTTTCCCTTCTTGGTTTTACGTTTTCTACTGGAAAGTGAAGCGATTATATTGAATTCATTGCTAAGTCTTCTGCTAAGAAGGTTGAGTTGTTATTTATTAATCTGAAAAGTTCAACGCGATTTTTAGTCGATAGCCATATTTGAGTAGCCGCTCTGTTGATTTATTAAACTTTTTTTTTATTTCGTCTAACAGTCAGGATATTCGAGTAATCATATTCAAGAAAAATATTTGCTCTCCGGTATGATTCGAAACTCCGTCCTCCTGGGAAGAGGAAACAGTCATTTAAAAAAAAAAAACATATACTGCAACACCCTTGTGAAAATTAATTGAAACAACAAAAACATATGTTTCTTGAATAGGATTTCTCGAATATCCTGACCGTTAGATGAAAATAAAAAAAAATATAATATTTAATAAATCAACAGAGCAGTTACTCAAATAATGGGTATCGGCTAAAAATAGCGTTGAACTTGTCGGATTAATAAATAACAACTCAGCCTTCTTAGCAGAAGACTTAGCAATGAATTCAATATAAACGCTCCACTTTCCAATAGAAAACACAAGACCAAGAAGGGAAAATTATTAGGCTGGTGCAAAAATAATGACGTAACAATGTCGTTTTTTAGGTTAAAAAATACGTCAAAAAACGACATTATTACGTCATTATTTTTGCACCAACCTAATAGTTGCTCTCCAGGAGGTTAGCATCAGCCATATGGCAAACATAAACGGCATCTAGAATGATTAATTGATAACTAAATTTTAAGTTCCATATTAATTATTTTTTGACATGTATTGGTTTTAATTTACTTAACGTATTCTGAGAATTTTGATAATTTTCAGTACCAGAAACTGGAGGCATTTGTTGTTGAAAGAAAACGTTTAGAATTTAATTTTCTGGTATGACTTGAAATATGAGAGATAAGTTCGTATTCCAGTCGAGTTCGTCACATTCGGTAAATATCGTTTCGAAATGTTGGAATCCCTAGCTATGACATCTTTCTTTTTGGTTACGTAACTGAATAGATATGTAGATTTTGTCAGACAGGGAAAATTTGCTTTTAAGGGCATTATTCAACTTTGCTGGCTCATCAACGTAATTTGTTTACGAGTGGTGTAGAGCACGTAGAATCTAAAGACGGTTTATCCTGCCCAGGAATACGCAGGAATAGATTCCAGCCGAATATTCCCATATTTTTCTTTAATAAGATTTCTCAAGATTAGATTGAGGCCGTTATACGAAAATAAATGCAGCATCTGCTAAAATAAGGTTTAAAGTAATATCATTTTTATTAGGTTGGTGCAAAAATAATGTCGTTTTCTCACATATGTTACTATGTGAGAAAACGACATTGCGTTTTATATTACCTTTCCCTGCCTAAGCATATGTAATTACATCAACAAAAACATTACTTTAGCCTGAATGAAAGTCCTAAAGAGACGAAATGCTTCACACAATTTTTCTTTTTTCTACTTTGTCATCAATTTTCCTAACATTATTCTCTTTTAGAATTTTACTCCCGTATATCAATTAATTAAAACCCTAAAAAAACTGGTACTAACATACTTACTCGGTAAGAATAGCGTTAATTCCACGAGCGAAATCCCTGACATTAGATTATAATAAACCAAATAAACAGTATTCTAGTCTCGTAAGATGTTGAAAGCTTATTGACTAATGTTGCAGTCAAAGAGACTATAGACAAAGTATACAATCACTCTTTTTCTCACTTCCTAAACTTAGACCAACAATTATGTGCTGAAGGAGACAACTACCTTTTTACGACCATCATAGCAACATCTATAGACAAACTCATGGCGTAGAGATGGGTTCGCCTCTTTAAGCGACTCTAACCAATCTCTACATAAAATATATGTAAAACGAAGATTTCAATAATTCCACGAAGCCTTCTCTATATGCGTTCATTATATCGACGTTATCTCTCCACATTAGCAAAAGCATTCTTCTAAATAAAAATAAATCAAAGAAAATCACAAGAACAGAGTTTATCCGCAGTTTCGAGCACAATATTCAACAGCGAATTCGAAAAATATAATAAAATATTTATCTGGCAAAAGTTGTCCTTTTTATCGAAATTGTATATATATATATATATATATATATATATATATATATATATATATATATATATATATATATATATATATAGGCGAAAGAGTCATATTTTTAAAAAATATTTTAAAAAATAATTATAATTATAATTTAGGCTCTACGTTTGTATTGAGCACTGTTTTTTTTTTTTTTTAAATATAAACAAAAATACAAAAGAACTTCGGATTATTACCTAACATGTTCTTTCCTATTTTTCTACATATGTGAGCGCGCGCGCACACACACACACACACACACACACACACACACACACACACACACACACACACACACATTTCATAATGTTCTACGGTGTACAAAATTTTATTATAGAAATAAAAAAATAAGACTGATTTTACTTTTCATGATTAAAAAAAGAGAAATAAAACAAAAAGAGCGAACGGGTTTCGCACTCACTGAACAGAGCTAGAATAGAGGGATTAAATACTGCCATAAAAAAGTAAAACATAAAACGATATGTACTATTAATAAAGGAGGTATACAATCTAAATTATAATCACGTTAAGTCCTAACAGACACTTCCTCTGTTTACAGAGGGAGGGGCTGTCTGGACAGGACCATAAATTGGTTCCAACATCTTTAACTGCAACAGAGAGCGAGCACAACACAAGATGGTAAAAGTGCCAATGCTGAAGTTAGCGGCGCAGTTTGGGTTTTTAATAAGATTTTCCGCAAATGAAAGAAGCATACGTATTGTTGAAAACGTGCTTTAACCAATTGACTTTGTTTATTTCTTATTAATCATGAAAAGTAAAATCAGTCGTACTTCTTATTTGCAAACTTGACGCCAAGAAGCAGTGCATTATAAAGTAATATGTATTATATTGTAATTAATTTTCGTTCAATTCAAATACATTTTTTCTGTGTAACAATTGAGGGGAAGTGTGCAAAATAACGATGATCCACCCGCCCAAATTCAAGTTATATTTGTTTGGGAAAAGAAAAAAAGAATTTTAGTTCAATAAAAATTATGGGACAGACATTAGTTGCGCTCAATATTAGTTATTTTGAATATTTATTTTACGAATTTAACTGTATTTTATTTCCTGTTTTAGGCACATTAGGAATAAATGAATAAATAAATATAATTTATGTACTTATGTCAGAAACAATGAAATGTTTTCTTTTTTATTTTCAAAAACAAATATAACTTGAATTTGAGTGGTTGCTCATCGTGACAGAGTCTGTACGTGTGCGCGCGTGATTTTTAGTAGTAACGGGGAATACAAGAGAGTTAGAATTTAGTTCTTACTTTGGACTGTGTCTCCTTTGTAGTTTTCAGCGCGGTTGTGTTTGCGTTATATATATATATAGTGTAACCCGGATATAAGAGACCCCGATATAAGAGAAACCCGGATATAATAGATATTTTCTCTGGTCCCAAATTAGAGCCATACTTACATAAACAAAATAGTCCAAACCCTGATATAAGAGAAACCCGGATATAAGATAGATTTTCTCTGGTCCCAAATTAGAGCCATACTTACATAAACAAAATAGTACAAACCCGGATATAAGAGAAACCCGGATATAAGAGACTTTTTCGAGTGTCCAAGTGGCTATGCTTAATACAAATTCTTGTTTAAAATTGAGATCGGTGTTATGCTTAAGTGAATATAACGAAGCTTACAGTACCTCATATTTCTATGCGGTCACCTATATAGGTACTGACCAGGCTCGACATGGTTAACTTCGGTGAAGGTATGTGATCCGATGTTTCAGAGCGATATGGCCATAAGCCTGTAAAACTTGATCAACTATAATAATTACTGTTTCCTTACTGAATTCTGGGGAATACTTGGTGATCTGAAAAAATCTTGACTGGATAGGGTTGGATTAATTGCCCAAAATATAAACGTCCCCACCCTCAGTGCACTTCAACATGTGCGCCATTCTTCTATTGAGTACGAGTCATTGCAATAAATTATAAGCCATGATTTTTCAAAAGAGCATTTTATAAAACATTCGTTTGATGTGATACAATAATTCATTTCTTGTTTTTATTTATATGTCCTTCACTTGTGGCGCTTACTCCAACAGAAATCATTGTTGTCATGGTAGTCCAAATCCTCTGAGGTATTTAATTCATTTCTCATAAAATGACCGTTCAAAGAAAGCGCGGGAAACTCTTAGCCTGACGATTTCTTTTTTCTCCTCTTCTTTGATCAAATCATATTTTTTCATCTATCCGTTTATTATTATTCTCATCACTGGCGTCTTCTTCTTCTTCTTCTTCTTCTTCTTCTTCTTCTTCTTCTTCTTCTCATCATCATCATCGGTCTTCTTTTGTTGTTTATCTGCTCTCCTTCTATTTGCTATGATTCATTTTATTAATTCTTATCTTATTTTTCTTAATACTTTTCCATAATTTTGATTCCTATCTTCGTCTTCTTCATCTTCTTTTTCTTCTCAATGCCGCCATCAGTTTTTACATTTCATTTACCTCTCTTTTTTTTTCGTTTTGTTGTCTTCTTCATAGTCCTAATCACCTTTTTTTCTCCATTAATCTCCATTCCTTTCTTCTTTTTTCTTCTCCTTCTTCAGTTTTTCTACTCCTACTTCATTCTCTTTATCATCTTCTTCATCTTTTTTCTTCTTCTTCTTCTCTTCTTCTTTTTTCTGCTTCTCCTTCTATTTGCTATGATTCAATTTATTACTTTTCATCTCATTCTTCTTTAATTTTGGTTCCTTTCTTCTTCTTCTTCATCTTTATTATCATTTTCTTCTTTTTCTTCTGCTTCTTCTTCTCAGTATTCTTCTTCTGCTATTCTTCTTCTTCCTCTTCTATTTGCTTCGATTCATTCGTATTGTTCATAACTTCCTTCCTTTCTTTAATTTTGTTTTCTTTCTTTTTCTTTTTGCCGCCATTACTTTTATTCATTTAGCTTCATTTTCGTTTTTTTTTGTCTTCTTCATAGTCAGAATCACCTTTTTCCTTCATTATTTTTCATTCCTTAATTCTTCTTTTTCCTCTTCTTCTTATTTTCTTTGTACTTATTCCTTTTATTCATAATCTTATCCTAAACATTTCTTTCATTATATTTGATCCCACATTTCCCCCTTTTCGTCTCACGTATTCTTCTTGACCCTTTTTCTCTTTCTTCTTCTTCTTCTTCATTTCTTTTTCATAGTCAGCCCTGTTTTGCTTCTATTTTTTTCTTTCTTTTTCCTATTAGATTATCTTTACTTTTGCTTCTTAGTACATTTATTTCACCTTCTTTCTTCTTTGTTGACCTCCTAATTTCATTACTCTCTCTTTTCATCTTTACCTTCCTCAATCCTTATTCTTCTTATTCACCTTCTCATCCGCCCCCCCCACATTCTTAGGTTTTCTCTTTTATTTTCAAATTCCTTTTTTTAATTATTTCGTGAGTCTTGTTTTTTTTCTGCTCCTATGGTTTTCGACATCTTTGATTTATATTCTTTTTTCTTCATCTTAGCTCTCGTCTTCTTCTTCTTCTTCTTCTTCTTCTTCTTCTTCTTCTTCTTCACCTGATTCTTCTTCTTCTTCTTCACCTGATTCTTCTTCTTCTTCTTCTTCTTCTTTACCTGATTCTTCTTCTTCACCTGATTCTTCTTCTTCTTCTTCTTCTTCACCTAATTCTTCGTCATCATCACCGGATTATATTATTCTCCTTATTCCCATGATGATGATTCTTCTTCTTCTTCTTCTTCTTCTTCTTCTAATTCTTCGTCACCCGATTCTTCGTCATCATCACCGGATTGATATTATTCTCTTTATTCCCATGATTCTTCTTCTTCTTCTTCTTCTTCTTCTTCTTCATCTTCTTCTTCTTCTTCTTCTTCTTCTTCTTCTTCTTCTTCTTTTCCGTTCTCTTCTGGTCTGCATTTTTGATTCCTGTTGCCTGCTGCTCTCATGTTTTCATTTTTTTCTCATTTTTCTCATTCATCCTCTTTGACGCCTTACTTCTTCTTTTTTCTTCTTTTCCCGCTCGTTTCCCTTTTATTCCTCCATCTTGTTCAGTTTCCTTCATTTGTTTGAACCTATACCTTTTCTTTTTCTCTCATTTCTTACTTCAATTTCCCTGATACCACACCATTAAGGATTCTCGATAATCACTCGATTTCTCCTCTCTTTTTCGCCTATACCTCAACGTTGCCATGGAGGAAGCCGTGCTTCGCGTTAGGCTTAAAATATTCAACTGGGTTTGTTTGTATATGTTAGAAGCAGCAAAACTAGATACGTCGCACAGTTTATACTCGATAAGTGAGGTCGGCGCAATTTTCACTTTATTCTTAAAACGTATGAGATTGTTTCTTTTTTATTGTTTATATACTTTGTAAAGTGGCTTAATTTTTACATAATTTGCTAATTAGTAATAAAAATATTAGGAACAAAACAAATCACTTAAGATCACTGAAAATCCATTCGCTTAATAAGATATTTTAAAACACATTTCAACGGGATTTGATGTTTATGTTTTTTTTCTTTCTTTTTTTTTGTCAAGGTTATGAGCAACTGGTGTTACTGTTCAGAGGTTCAGTATCTAAGTTTCACTAATAATGTAATTTTGTGTATATTTGTAGCTATGTTTTTCTTCATTGGTACCACAACCCTAAGTTTCACGCGCAATACAATCATCAGGTGCTGATTGAAAATTGGCGATTGCGTACGCTTGAAACAGAGTTGTGTTACAGTTGAGGCAAAACTGTATATTTAGTATTAATTTAAATTATAGCTGTTACTATATATTAAAAACAATAATTTTCTCCTTTTCTGGATGTAAATTATGCAGTAATTGTCCGAACTTTGTGTATGTCTGAGCGCATCCGGCTATACTTTTAGCCATTATCAGGAATTATTTTATTTTTACTTTTAACTGAATGTATGGATTGTTTTATGTATGCACATAGAGTTATAGGAATGGGTTTCGAAAATAAAACATTATTATAACTCCAGACACCCAAGTGTTACTCTATTCTTAAAACATTATGATATTCTTACTTAAATTCTAAATTATTGGCTATTTAAATAATATTCCAATTCTTTTTATTAAGAGGCTCGTTTATGGTATAATGAAAAAAATTCGAATTCCATTATTCGCCCATCTTTTATTTAGTCACCTAAAAATCCTAATATTCCATAATTCTAATTTCCCTATTCTAATATTCTAATATTTAATATTCGTTGTAATTATTCCAATATTATCCTAATATTCCAATTTTTCTAATATTCCAATTTTCTAATATTCAAATATTCTAATATTCCATGTTTGATAGTGTTCTAATATTCTAAAATTCTAATTTCCCTATTCTAATATTCAAATATTTCATATTCGATTCTAATAATTCTAATATTCCATTATTCTAATATTCCATATTCTAATATTCAAATATTCTACTATTCCTTGTTAGTTCTAATAATTCTTATATTCCATAACTCTAGTTTCCATATTTTAATATTGTAATATTTCATATTCGTTTTAACAATTCTAATATTCCATAATTCTAATATTTCATATCCTAATATTCCAAATTAGTTCTAATACATTTGATATTCACTAATGTTTCATATTCTAATATTCGTTCTTGAAACGTCTGAAGATCGCGTCATTGATTGAAACTTTTAATCATGGCTATGTAATGTCGCTTGAAGACTTCCGTTTTTTTTTCTTATCTCTGGCCTGACCGAGTTGGCTTTTTTGTTATCGAATTTCCTTGTT
Organism: Acanthosepion lycidas; assembly: GCA_963932145.1. Lineage (NCBI taxonomy): Eukaryota > Metazoa > Mollusca > Cephalopoda > Sepiida > Sepiidae > Acanthosepion > Acanthosepion lycidas. The sequence goes on along the minus strand of OZ010608.1, from coordinate 29,426,125 downwards.
TCAGTTTTGGAGAACTTTATGTCCTTTCAACTTAAGTTATCATTCTTATATATTTTTTATTAATTTTTTTTCTTTTTCACTTGGCCGTGTTTTGAACAGGTTGTTGAGTTTTTGTTTTCTTTTTCTTTTTGTATTTTCATTTTAGTCTTATTTTGATGTTGTTAATGTCATGAATTATGCGTTAATATATACTGTGTCGTGCTCCTTCCAGAATCTATCTTACGTATCCATAAGTCTATCATTCGTCCATGCTTAGAATTTTGCTGCCACATTCCGGCCAGTTTTCCTGCTATTTATCTAAAGCGCCTTGATAAAACTCAAAGAAACTCAGCAGTATTATTAGCCTTGGTCTGGCGTCTCGGCTTCAGCCTCTTTTCCACTGCTGTAAGGTTGCCCCCTCCCCAATGTGCCCTTTCTTTCATTGCAATTGTTCAGGTGAGCTCTTTGCTATGGTACCTAGACTCTTTGAATTTGAGCGCAGTACTAGACTGGCATCAAGATCACATCGATTTACAGTTGAGCTGGCTAGATGTAACCGTAAATTCTATGCTAACAGTTTCTTTTCTCGCACTTCTCTCTTGTGGAATACCATTCCGGCTCCAAGTTTTTCCAGCCAACTTTAATCTTCAAAAATCTAAATGCAATGTCAATCGCTTTGTACTGTCTATACGATTTCTCTTCTTTTCTTCTTGCTTTTTAGCAATGTTTCGAACTCTTCCACACCCTTGTATCTCAGTGGATCTTGCTTGGGACAAAATCGATGAATATATATATATATATATATATATATATATATATATATTTTTTATTAAAGACATTTTTTATGTTTAACGTTCTTTTTTATAGATACAAGTAATTAAGTAAGTGCTATGTTTTATAATAAACAGTATTAAATAACATTTACCGGCCTGAATGTCCGAGAAATTTTCATAGAAAATATTCGTCCTTTGACAGGATTCGAACCTGCATCCTATACGGATTTTCTATGAAAATTTCTCGGACATTCAGACCGGTAAATGTTATTTAATACTGTTTATTATAAAACAGAGCATTTACTTAAATACTTGTATCTATAAAAAGAACGTTAAACATAAAAAATGTCTTTAATAAATAAATTGTCGGACTTTGTCCATTTCTTAATGTATGACGTCATTTGTTTAGATTTGATACGCCATGAGCAGTTATGAATTTACGAGATTCATGGAAGATTGAAGTTTATAAGAAGTAAATTCGACCTTGCCAACCGAACGATCCTTTGTGGCCGAGCGGTTAGGCACGCCGGGCTAAATGGCGGTTCCGTATAGGATGCAGATTCGAATCCTGTCAAAGGACGAATATTTTCTATTTACTTAAATACTTGTATCTATAAAAAGAACGTTTAACATAAAAAATGTCTTTAATAAATAAATTGTCGGACTTTGTCCATTTCTTAAAATATATATATAAAAGTTAACATTGAAGTCAACACTTAGAGATGACAGTCTGTTTCATGGTAGACGCAATCGTCAGGCCATGCGTCTAGCATGAAACAGACTGACGCTTCTAATTGTTGACTTCAATGTTCTCTTTTATATTTACACATGTTCTATCTCTGATATTGAGCACTTTATCCCGTAAATATAGCAACCTAAGACTATATTTTTTCATATATATATATATATATATATATATATATATATATATATATATATATACGAGGGTCGGCGGGATAGTTCATGTGCTCACCAACATATAAATGTAAGTACTATTTGATAGACTAAAAGACATACAACTGTACCAGAATACAACAGTTGGTCAGACTGCAGTTATAGTCTGATACGTTTATGTCTTAGTTAGTTGATGGGCCTTTCAATCGTCCCTCGTATGTATGCGTGTGTGTGTGTGTGCGCATGCGTGCGTGCGTGTGTGTGTGTACAGATATCACACCGCTATGATTTTTATACATTTTTCAGCTTATCATATTCCTTAGAGAAACAACGAGTAATAAGGATTTTTCTTGTATACTTTTCTTCCCTTACGAGTGTGTACTTTTTTTCTCATATTCTCTCCCACTCCGAAATACCTTGCGTCTTAGTGGCTTTATTGCCTTACTCGGGGGTGAAATGATTGAAAAAAAGAAAAAAGAATTACTTTGTCTGTTGGAAACAAGAACGATTTAGTCTATCACATCCGATCGGCGGCCATCTTTCGATGACGGGAAGAGTAATTGATTATCGATAATAATATAATTTCTTTTATTTATTTATTTATTTACTTATTTATTTTTATTTTCTACCATGTCTGAGTTAGCCTGGCTGTATGTGTCAGTTTTACTCAATAAAACGATCCATGAGATACGATGCAAGAAAACTGTCCTGCCGTAAACGAAGATGAGGCACGTTTTCTCCGTCAGTTCGGAACATGGTGTAGCCTAGTGGTAAATAAATACGCGATGAAATGCCTATAAATCTCCTAATCATTTGTAACATTTTCATTTAGTAAAACGTACTGTAGGAAACCGAAATTCCCTAGAGTATATCTCCCACCCACCCCAAATAATATATATATATATATATATATATATATATATATATATAAATACTTAGAGGAGACAGTCTGTTTCATGCTAGACGCAATCGTCAGGCCACGAGTGCTGTTTTTTTCTCGGCTATTTGTATATATATATATATATATATATATATATTTGCACAGGCTCTATCTCTGATATTGAGCATTTTATCCTATAAATATAGCACACCTTAAGACCATATTTCTTCATATATATATATATATATATATATATATTATGACTTTAAATTCCTTGAAAGATATAGGGCAGCAAGATATCGTTGCCAGTCTTTTTTTTATTTATTTATTTATTTTTTTTAACTTTTCACTATAAGCAAGGCGGAAGTGCGACTAGCACGCAAGGGGTTACAGAAAGTGAGAGCAAGAGTAAAGAGTAAAGAGGCGTGAAAGATGAAAGGATGAAGAGAAGGACGGGTTACTATATATATATATATATATATATATATATATATATATATATATATAAGCGTGTGTGTGTGTGCGTGTGTGTATGTGTGTGTGGGTAAATATATATATATATATATATATATATATATATATATATATATATATATATATATGTTGTGGCCTTGTTAGGGCCAGAAATAGACACAAAAGAGGAATTGAGCAAAACAAATATATTAACAGAAACAGTAATACAACATACACAAACGAGAGTGTTACAGTAAGGATGTTCGGTCCGATTGTTAGAGCTGACTGCTTGAACGTCCATCTCCAAAAGTCAGTACCTGCTCCTATTTATAGCTGGTAGATTCCATGCGCGTGTGGGCAAATTACCACACACACACACACACACACACACACACACACACACACACACACACACATATATATATATATATATATGTATATATATATATATACAGGGTGCCCATAGAGTTCGTGTGCACTTTAAAATTGTATAACTTTATTTGTATTTGCGATAGAAATAATTTGTAAAAAGGATTAGAAAGAAGTAAATCTGTATTTGTTAGAGTTTTATTGAAATTTTGTGGCCAAATGATATAAATTAAATAACCCGGCAGCCAACAATCAAAATGGCACTACAACATTCAGAGAAAAAAAAACTAATTTTATTCTAACAAATAATTCAAAACTGCATCATAAAATAATTAAAAAAGCAATTCCAATATCGCCACCAGTCGAGCCCATGAATCTAATAGGTACATAATTTGAACAGTAAAGCAACTGACGTGGTACTTGTCAGTCGTTTATTATCGAAACTCGTGTAAAAGAGGGATTGCTGCTCAAATACATAATATATGTACGTATGAAGAAACATAGTTTTAAGGTGTTCCATATTTATGGGCTAAAGTGCCCAATATCAGAGAGAGAGAGTGTATGTAAATATAAATATAAAAGTGAACATTGAAGTCAACACTTCTTGTTCCAAGGTTAGCGAATCCTCTATCTATCTATCTATCTATCTATCTATCTATCTATCTCTATAGATATATATATCAGGATAGCTGAATTGAAAAGAAAGACAAATATGTATCATTCTTAAAGTGATTTTATAACCTGTGTCATATATATATATATAATATTTATATATATAGTTTACTATCGCCCTACGAGACATATTTTAGTGTCGAAACATAATTGCCATTGTGTTGCTATTTTAACGTTTTTTTTTGTTTTTTTTTTAATTTTAAATCTTAAAATAAAGAATATCTGTATTGAGCCATCTTTTAAATTAAATGGTACGTACAGTGGAATTATATTATACTTCATGTGTTCCAATTTTACCTGCTATATATATATATATATATATATATATATATATATATATATGAAGAAATATAGATTTAAGGTGTGCTATATTTATGCGATAAATTGCTCAATATCATAGATAGATTGTATGTAAATCTACTATCTATATTTCTCTTGTTGTCTGTCTGTGTGTCTGTCGTGGGCGTTGTTAGCTCGCCCAGGCCGCATTTCTCACCCGATTTCGATGCGGTTTTCACCACAAGTTTGAAAATGGCTGCCGTAAGGACATGACGGAGGCCGATTTTCGAGTTCGGACTGAGGTTCCGAAAAAATCGATAATCGAAAAAATCGATTATCGAAAAAATATGCTTACAGAAGGAATGATCGCATTTCAACCAAATTTGATACCCTCTTAGCGTCTATCATTAGAAATGTTATCCAGAAGTTTCATGGCCACTGACCCCTAAACAGCGCTGAAAATCGATATAACCCAAAAACCGATACGCTCAGATTGCGCCTGAACCGCATGTCGGTTTTTAGTGAAAACTGACCGGATTTATGAGGAGGCCATTGGGAGTCACCATGTGAAGATTCAACTCTGAGCGCCTCCCCACCCAAACAGAGTGCAAATCGACAATCGGTCAACCCGTAAAAATGTTTTTGTCCAGTTGGGTATTTCCTAAATGCAGATTAATTTAAGGTGACGCTATGCGCGGGAAGAAACAGGTCAGTGTGTGCAGTGGAGTGGAAGAAAACATTTGACCTCAAATTCTGGAATGGGTGCAGGGCGATTGAAATTCGGCTTTTTTATCCCTGCTACCAGTTCTGACTTTGAGCCACAAATGACATATTCGACTTTGTCAACACTATTGCTTTAATCGTAGTAACATCAGCACGGCAAAGGGCACTCCTTAAAGGCAAGGAAGGGCAAAAATATTTTAAGTCAAGTGATAGCGATTGCTCTATGAGTCGTACGATTTTTTAATCAAGCACGGGCAACGGCGGGCTATGCTGCTAGTATAAATATAAAAGTGAACATTGAAGTTAACACTCAGATTACGTCTAGCATGAAACATCCTGTCGCCTCTGAGTGTTGACTTCAATGTTCACTTTTATATATATATATATATATATATATATATATATATATATATATAACATATGCATATACATATATATAATATATTTAATTCTGAGAGTATGCACACCTTCAACTTACGAAAAGAGGTGAAGATTTGGTTCTAAATTTCCCTAATAAATCTCTTTTACAGAGAAGAAGAGATAAACCGCAAACGCTATTGGTTATAATGTGGATTTTTAAAAAAAACATATTATGCTTCATTTTGCTACACGTGTTTCCGGTCTCGCGATCGTCATCAGGTAAAGGGTGGAGATTTCCACATATTATTAAAAATAATTTTTTTTTCTTTCTGTTTTTCGATGTTAAATATTCTCGATATGAGACATTCCCTTTTTAGTACGTTAGTGATGAAAAATGTCTTTCTTCAACTGGAAGTGAAAAGCTCTGCGCGAAGGGTTATAAAACAATTAAGATTGGTCCGATAAATAGTGAAGTAGTTATCGGCATTCTTATCTTTTAATGACCCCTATGTGTTCTTAGAACTTTAGATCTATTTCCATTTTCATGTGTTTTTGTCAGCATGCGTGTATATATGTGTATATTCCCCCATATATATATATATATATATATATATATATATATATATATATTATCACTTTAAACGTTATTTTAGTGCCTACTCTTATAACTTACGAAAAGAGGTAAAGATCTGCTTCTAAATATCGCTAATAAATCTCTTTTATCACAAGTTATCTACCATCGCCTGAAGAAGAGCCATCTTATTACTGAAACATGAAAGTTTTGTCTAGCGATGTAAAATGTTTTTGTTGTAATTTATTATAATAATACTTACACACACACACACACACACACACACACACACACACACACATATATATATATATATATAATCACTTTAAACGTTATTTTAGTGTCAACTCTTATTTGAGTATACATTTCGTTTCTTTATTAAACAGTATATTTATTTATTTTTGTTTGTAGAGGCAGCAATCATTAGATTTGTCATGCTCTGGACCAACTGAGTTACAGAGCACTTAGCCGATCAGACAAGGTTGAATAGTGCCTTCAATCGAAATTCATCTTGTCAAAGACTTCTCGAAATTCCTGATATCTGCTCAGTTTCGTATCCAAACGAAAACAAAGCAATTATCTAATGGATTTTTTTTTTCACTTTAAACATAATTTTATTGGACACTCGTATTTGAGTAGACGCTCCGTTTATTTATGCAACAGTATATTTATTTATTTTCGTCTACTGGCCTGAATATTCGAAAAATCTTATTAAAGAAAATATGAAACAAAGGAACAGAGAAAAGGGTACTGAACTGGTACGTAGAGACTTGAAGCAGCAGAGATGTCGTTTTACAGGAGGATGATGAAAATGTCATTGACTGAATATGTAAACAAAGAAATCATATTCAAGAAAACTTGCACTCTTCGGCAGATCGACTTGTGTGTATGTGTGTGTGTGTGTGTGTGTGTATGTCTAATAATTTAAATTTCGCACAAAACACCTCACAAGTCAGACGCAGTATTGGGATTCTAGACACTAAACCAGTGATTCTCAACGTAGTCCGAGTGGACCACCGGTGGTCCACATAACATTTCTAGTGGTCCACAGAATTTGTAGCCATAAAATATTGTAACCATTTCACAAAAAATGTATCTAAATTATTTATATATTGAAGAATTAAAAAATATAATATAATATAATATAATATAATATAAAAATATAATAATAATAACTGAGAAAATGAATCGAAAAGGAGACTTTGCTTACATATCGATAAAGGACTCACGCCCAAATATTTTTCAACATGTAGAAGCAAGCATCATTTCTTTCCTTACCACAAGATGGTGAAATCTGGATTTTCAACTGTTGTGGATGCTTTCAGTAGAAAAAGAAATAAATTATATCTTAACATCAGAGGAACTATCAGACAAAGACTTGAATGACACCATCAAAATTGATGATGATATCTTGTGTCAGAAACACCAAGATCAAGCTGGTCACTAGCTGAATAGACTAAGACTGAATGACATCATCAAAATTGATTTTGATATGCTGTGTTTATCCTTGTTTACTAAAATAAAATTTAAAATGTAAATAGACTACTCTTTTCATTGAGTATTTTAGTTTGAAAATTGAACAGCCTACAAGTAAAAGTAAGAGTGGTCCATTTGAATTTTTTGAAGACAAAAAAGTGGTCCATATGTTGAAAAAGGTTAAGAAGCACGATACTAAACGACCAGAACTTATTTTACCAATCTCTTCTTTAAGACAGTGCATATATATATATATATATATATATATATATATATATATAAAGTCGGGCACATGCATTCTGAGTATAAAGCTAACTTTACTTTCTATGACACGCAAGAAGATTGTACTAATTACTGTTTTATGTTCATATTGGGTAGAAATTATGTGGGAATATATTTGAGCTCTTTCTTTGCTCTCGATAATGTTCTTGAAGCTTAGTGAACGTCATTGGAGTAATTTAAACAGAGTAGATTTTTATGACAGAGTCTTATGGAATAATCAATAACGCAACGAATAGGAAAGGAGTCGGAGACAGGAAGACAGTTAAAAAAAACGTAACAGAAGCGAAATAAAATCGACAGAATGAAGTTCAATATAGCTTATTGATTTAAGCGCTCGTAATTCATAGATTTGTGAAAACTAAAGGCAGAACATAGATATGAATCTTCCAGAACCTTCATGCAAAAAAAAAAAGAGTGCGATCAATGAGGAATTTAACGCAATTTGGAGCAGTAATACACATACTATCTTTCTTTTATTTCTCAGTACCTACTTGTCTAGGATAGATAGATATGAACAGACCGAAAAAGATAGATAGATAGATAGATAGATAGATAGATAGATAGATAGATAGATAGATAGATATTAACATACTGAAAGAGATAGATAGATAGATAGATAGATAGATACGAACTGACTGAAAGAGATAGATAGATAGATAGATAGATAGATAGATAGATAGATAGATAAAGAATAAAATTAGATAAGGACAGACGTACAGATATATATATATATATATATATATATATATATATATATATATATATTGGCATAGATAGATAGATAGATAGATAGATAGATAGGAAGCAAATAGATAGATAGATAGATAGATAGATAGATAGATAGATAGGAAGCAAATAGATAGATAGACAGATAGATAGGAAGCAAATAGATAGATAGATAGATAGATAGATAGATAGATAGGAAGCAAATAGATAGATAGATAGATAGATAGATAGATAGATAGATAGATAGATAGATAGATAGATAATGGCCCGCCACACAAATATTTCATAGTATTCAGAGAGAAACTAATTTACTGGGTACAAAAGTAGAATTACATTTTGTGAACAAAAGTTATGTTTTTTACAAGATGTTTAAACAAGAGCCACTCGAGATAGAGGGTTAGAGAGTAACGGGCACTGTTTATGGGGATATATAGTTGACCCTAGACATGAACAGGTCAATATTGTTGTAGTGCTAGATAGATAGAAATGAACATAGATAGAAGTGATTCAGACAGTGATAGATTGATAGACAGAAAGAAATGAACACACCGAGATAGATAGACAGATAGAAACACACACACACACACACACACACACACATATATATATATATATATATGATAAAAATATAGTTTTAAAGTATACTATACCTATTAGTTAAATGCTCGACATCAAGAAGAGAGGGTTTGTAAATATGAAGAACGTGGACACTGTGGTTAACACACAGCGGAGACAGTTCAGATGGCCTGATGACTGCTTTTAAAAATAAAACAGACTGTCGCCGCTTTGTTTTGACCTCAATGTCAACATATATATATATATGTGTGTGTGTGTGTTAGGATATTACAGCAAAAACATGTAAAAATCGCTATACAATTTCAGTCGTATTTCAACGCAATAACAATGCGTCGTCTCAGGCGATTGTAAATTACTGGTGAATGAACGATTAATTTGGGTTCAGCAAAATACATTCTCCTTTAAAAAAAAAAAAAAAAATGTTTGAGGGCTTTATCCTGATCAACCCATCGGATATAACCTATGTTTAATTCATACTAAGCAAAAAAGAAAAAAAAATTAAATTATTATCTTAGAAATCTGTCATGGCTAAGAGTCGACATATAAAAGCAGCCAAACATTAACTTAAAGACTGATACAGATGGTTACAATACATGTACACATGCCAGACGGACAACTTTCATAAGAATTAAATGCGGCATGGGGGAGGGGTAGAGAGGTAATTTAACCGAATACCCAACTAGTTATAAGCTTTGTGGATTTCCTACATAATTTTTTGTAGTTGATAAATAAGAGGCCTCTTTAAGAAACCAGAAAATAATCTAAACATATATAATTATTTGGTAAATAATATGCAACCGTTAATTAAATAACATACATATATGGTGTTAATAATATCCACTAATCATTATAAAATATCAAAAATACTAACTAAATACCAATACAACCCTATAATATGTTAATAATACCACCGAGAGATCAATACAGAACTAAATTAAACCCAAATTAGCCATACAAGTAGAAGCATAAGCAACATATGGTGCAACACATTTCAACTAAAATCTAAGAAAAGCATTGTCAAATTCTAAAGTTTAACTGAATTGTGTGATAGAATTTGTTTACAATTTACAGTTAATTCGGATATTTGATTTAATAAATAATTCTTATCAAAGAACCTGATAATTTCTATTCTTTCATGTAAGCACAGAAAACAGGGTTCGTATAATCACCTACATGTCCTTGCTGTAATTTTCCATTTCATCTTAGGAGTTTTATTATCATCTTTTAAACTCCGAAAAAGCGATGTATTATTTCTGTATTGGTGAAAAACAAAATATGTTGATACCACCTAGTTTTAAAAGAATTCTTAGTACTACCAATGTATAATTTTTCAACTGTCGGATTCTCTATTGTAGAGATAGTACTTAGGTAAACAAAATATTTAATCAGACATTTATTTGGCAATGGGCATTGGCCTGACTTCCTACAATTAGATTGATGGTATCATTAATAAGATTTATCTTGGAACGTGCATTATGATTCAGATAATTAAATTAGTTTTAAATTTTATTGTGTAACTTTATAATCTTCTCAAGATAATTACTGCAGATATAACTTAGATTCAATGTGTTTCTGTTTTACTTTTCTTCTTTTACTAATGGGGATACTTTTAGGGAAATGTTTATCAATTAAATGGAGTAATTTCTAGCCTTAGTATTGAGCAGTTGGTTAAATGACGGTGTGTACCAAATGATCTTCCTATTTGTTTTTTTTCTTTAGACCGCTATTATCATGTTTTCTATACTTGATTTCAGCATACTTGTAACCACTATTCTTTAAAACAGTATTATAAATACCGGTATATTTATCAAACACATGATTGCCAGATGATTGGTTGCTATTTCTACGTTCTTATATAATAATATTGCTCAAGTATGTAACGAACCGTCTTTGAAATTAAATATTACAAACGTTGGATACTATTTTGGAAAAAATATATATAATAGAAATTAAGTAATTTATAGAGTCTACAAGAAACCTTAACAGAATGCAATGGACGGACGTTTTTATTTGGACTCAACAGCAGTGCGCATCCACTACTGAGAATTGAAACCTGGACAGTTACATTGATAGGCAAACGTCATACCAACTGTACTAACGTGCCTCGGTGCGAAAGAGGTAGCGTGGTGGAATCCATGCAAGTTCCTTTACCCATAGGACTGTACCTCCTAGAGCTACGACTACTGTCCCCAAGCCGCTCCATCCAGAGCATTACAAGTCGGTTCAAGCAAAGATATACAAATGATAGATTTATCGAGTCTAGAAGAAACCTCAACAGAATGCAGAAAGCACTGGACGGCCGTTTCGTCCTAAATTTGGGACTCGTCAGCAAGGCGCATCCAGGCAAACGTCATACCAACTGTACTAACTGGCCTCGGTGACGAAGAGTTAGCGAACTAGACTCGATATTGCGATATATATATATATCTGTCTATGGATATATATATATATATATATATATATATATATATATATATATATATATATATATATAAATTGTCATCCACAGACAGATTGAATTCCTACAATTAGATTAAGTGGATGGCAACTGGTCTACCACAGAAAGAAATGGCAACAACGAGAAAATATCTGCCTCGTCAGTCATGTATCGAAAGATACGTGATCGTCTAAGCGGGTATCACGCATGGCACAGAACTGATATTTCTAAAAGGACAATATGACAATATGAATAAAGACAAAAGGAAAACTTATCTTAGGCATTTCGTCCTCTGGGGGACTTTATCAAGGCAAATGCAAGGATTTTATTTTGTAACAAGTATTTATATACAGGAGCAAAAATGATATTAGTTTTGCATAATTTTTAAATTTTAGAACGCTCATAAATCTTCATCAAGTTATGGAGGACACGAAGGGAAACAATCTAATGCCTAATAAAAGAAAGCCACATTATTTACATTATTCGGACTATTGTCCTCATCTTTATTCCCATATTTATCGCCATATTAAGTAATTTATCGGGTCTAGAAGAAACCTCACCAGAATGCAGAAAGCACAGGACGACCGTTTCGACGTATATTTGGGACTCATCAGCAACGCGCATCCACGAGATTTGTAACCTGGATAGTTACATTGACAGGCAAACATCATACCAACTGTACTAACAGGCCTCGGTGACGAAGAGGTAGCGAACTAGACTCCATATTGCGACATATATATATATCTGTCTATGAATGAATATATATATATATGTGTGTGTGTGTGTGTGTGTGTGGCCATATTTATTACTAAATAGTAATAAATATGGCGACAAAGATGAAGACAATAGTCCGAATAATGTAAATAGTGTACATAATACCTCATCTCAGAAATATAGACAGATACTGAAAGGCCGAAACTTTGTAATAAATATGGCGACAAAGATGAAGACAATAGTTCGAATAATGTAAATAGTGTACATAATACCTCATCTCAGAAATATAGACAGATACTGAAGTGCCGAAACGTTGTAATAAATATGGCGACAAAGATGAAGACAATAGTCCGAATAATGTAAATAGTGTACATAACACCTCATCTCAGAAATATAGATAGAAACGAAAGCCAGTATGTGATGCTCTTGATTTTTTGTTTTTAAGGCAAATTAGCATTTGAATTATTTTAGTTTGGGATTAATTTATGCATTATATATTTTAAAGAACACGAGGCTATAGATTTAACTGTTTTCTTTTAATATGTAGGATATCTGACTGATACCAAATGAGTCGGGTTTTGATCCCGGCCTGAAGCAACCGGATGTCTAAATACACTGATGAGGTGTGATACAGCGAAACAGCCTTTTATGTGGATGACTATATATATATATATATATATATATATATATATATATATATATATATATATATATATAGCCATCTCTCTCTCTCTCTCTCTATATATATATATATATATATATATGTATATATATATATATACACACACACAGAGTCGATAATGATCAGATATCGATTGTGAGGGATGCGTCAGTTATAGCTATTGTAATATTTAAGGTTTACCTAACCCACTGTGACTATTCAGGTTTTTATAATACAATCACAAGGAACATTCGATTCAGGAGCTTTTTCGCTCTTCTATACAAATGGGGCCCAACAAAGCAATGCATATATATATATATATATATATATATATATATATATATATATATATATATATATATAGGATATCGATTGTGTGCGATGTGTCAGTTCCAACTATTGTAATAGTTAAGGTTTATCTAAGTCATTATGAATATTCAGGTTTTTATAATCCAATCCCGAGAAACTTCCGGATCACTAGTCTCTTTGCTCTTCTATACCAAAGGGACCCAACAAAGTAACGGATATATATATATATATATATATATATATATATATATATATATATATATATCTGATATGTATACATATATATGTGTGTGTGTGTGTGTATATATATATATATCAGATATATATATATATATATATATCAGATATATATATATATATATATCAGATATATATATATATATATATATATATATATATATATATATAACCGATATATATATATATATATATATATATATATATAAAGTTGAACATTGGATTCAGCCCTCAGTTAGTGGAGAATGTCATGGAAAATCCCATTTTGAAGGAAATAACTGTGCAATATATCCTTTCGAGAACACCTCTGAAACAATATGGAATACATAAACAATAAAATAAATGCATATATAAGTAAATAGATAAAAATGGGTTAAAATTACGCAACATCCAATTTCTATAAAAATGTAGGGATATACAAACCAAGATATTGGTTTGGACAGACTGAAGCCAGCCATTATGGATGCTACATTGCTGAATGAGGACACACTAGTCAATAAACCATCTCCAGTACCACCAGATTTACAAGACAGACTATAACCAGATCCGGGCGCCGAAGCGTTACTTATTTTAAGATTGCAGTATCGTATACAAATTAGATAGACAAGTATAAATAGAGAACAACTGGCGAACATAAGGAACAGCTATACCTTGCTGTTCAGGACACGGCGAACTGTACAACGACTACTACTACGCAGAGAGGGTTTCCTGTTTGGAAGGAATATGCCCTCTCTAGTAACATTAAAGGTGAATCCAGTCCGTCGTATAATATCTCTGTGTGGGGCAAAATTATATAATTTTTTTTGTATGACTTAGCGGTGTAAAACTCTCTCTTTTTTTCAACTATTCCTTTCTGTCTGTGAAATAAGGGGTTGTTATATCATGGATAGAATAATGCCGATAATGTGGAGGATAAAATCTGTGAGTATATTCCTTTTTACCATAGTTCACCTATTATTGATACAGTAAAAAAAAAAAAAAAATCACGCGTTCAACTACTTGACGTGAATTAAACAATTTTCCTGATAACGACTGTTCATTGGCGAAACACCTCAAGATAGAATTTTCCCAAAGTGTCCTATAGATTCATTATTCTGGAGGATTCCCATCAGAACATTCCTCAAGTGTATATTTGAATATCTAACCAAATGCATTCATTATATTCTGGTAATCACTTTACATACGTCGATAGTTATCCATATATTACCTCTTCTAATTGCTATTCCACAAGGTGTATTTATTTTAAGATGATTTTCCAATGTTTTGATTTAGCTTTCGCTGGATTAGAACACATGTGCGTAATGAACAAGTTGCGCCGAAATAGCAGACCTAGTTTATTTTCAGCACGTTGATCTAACATAATTCACCGCTAAATTTAGAAAAATGATTTTATATCTAATTATAACTCTAATTTTCAGTAAAGATATTCCAGTAAATTTCTTTAAAAAAACGAATTCTAAATGTTTTTGAAATTCCCCACAAACACGCATTAAAATATGTTGATTGGATCGTGGATTTTACGACATGACAACCTGTATTGATTGTTGTTTAATGCTGAATTTTGCAAAAGTTCAAATATAAATAAAATATAGATGTAAAAAGAGAATCTCTTCATTAATGAATTGAGCACTCTGGCTGCTGGCGTTTGTATATATCCGTATATAATACGTTAAAATGTCCCGCTGACGTGCACTGATAGAGTAAGTAGTATATCTGATTGATGCCAAATCGGGTTTCGATCCAGGCCTGGATGTCTAGACACACTGATGAGCTGTGGTACAGCGAAACAAGATTCTATGTGGATGACTATATATATATATATATATATATATATATATAGCCATTTTGCTCTCTCTCTCTCTCTCTCTCTCTCTCTCTCTATATATATATATATATATATATATATATATATATATATATATATATATATATATATATACAATATAAATTGAAGATTGGAGTCAGCACTCACAGACGACAGGCTGTTTCATGCTAGACGCAGTCGTCAGGCCTGACGATTACGTCTAGCATGAAACAGCCTGTCGTCTGCGAGTGTTGATTCCAATCTTCAATTTTATATTTACATACGCTCTATCTATGATATTGAGCACTTTATCCCATAAATATAGCACACCTTAAAAATATACTTCTTCATATATATATATACTTCCCACATTTTTAAGGTTGATAAAAATAGCAGGGTAACACAAACGCCTTCAGTTTTTATTCATTTAATTTTAAAATAAACATTCTCATTCTTCATTTTGATTTTAAAATAGACATTCTCCAAATGATAGCTGCTCTTCGCCATACACTGCTGTGGACGATTTCTAAAGCTTTCCGTTAACTGGAAGTTCAAGCAATTTTTGGTCCTTAGGGTGGCTTTCTTGAAATTTTCAGCACACAGCAGTATCGATTTTCTATCTGGAACAACATCACTCCGAGGTAACGCGAAATATTCACGAAAAGCTCACTGTATTGAAATTACAGATTAACCAGTCTTAAAAAAATGTTTCAACCAGAAATGCACGGTGTGCACAGGTTCAAGGCATGATGGTAACTGATAGTACTGGAAAAAAATTGCTACTTGACTGAGTTCAATATCATCACACATGTAGCACTTTACAATGTGGTACCTATTTCAGCCGCGTACTCAGTATATATATACCAATGTATAGGATTGGTGTAGACGGAAAAACGCTATTCTTAAAAGAGTGCTCAATACAGAGTAGAGCAAATATTATTTATTCAAAAATGATAACATAAAAATGTTATAACATCACTACAAAAATAGCCGCCATTTTGATCCGACACTTCTGGTGTCTTCTCAAGTGATGGTGTTGAATTCACTTAAGAAGATACCAGACGTGTTGGAACAAAATGGCTTTTTTTGTAGTGATGTTATAACATATTATGTTAAAATTTTGGAATAAATAATATTTGCTCTAATAAATTATATATATATATATATATATATATATATATATATATATATATATATATATATGTGTGTGTGTGTGTGTATATAAATAAATATATATATATGTATAATTATTTATATATTATATGCGCGGTACTTATTAGAAAGCGCTCAATATCAGAGATAGAGCTAACATATATGGTTGGATAGATGTGAGCTTGTGACCCTGGGTTTCACGCTTTAGCGATAAGCGTGAAACCCAGCAAAATATATATATATATAACCCAACCCAACAATATATATATATATATATATATATATATATATATATATATATATATATATATATATATATATATATATATATGTAATAAAATACACCATGTCTGATGTTATTAAGCAAAAAAAAACAAACTGCCGTCTGAAGTTATTAGGCTAAAACCAAAAAATCACATTTTACGTCAATAAGGTAATAATAATCTAAAATTATCAAAAATTGATTAACTCCCTTAATAAAACAGATAAAAACAACATATGATAAGTTTTTCAATCCTTTACATTTTAATATAGTTACCCTTCTTAATAAGAGCTATTAATCTATTATCCATTGAATTTGTTAATATCGTTTACAATCTATTCAATTTCCGACATGGTAGTTTTAAATGCTTCCCATGTCTGCTTTGCTATTATATTTTTTTCCAACTCCATATATTTTCATCCTCACAATTGACCATATATTTACAATCGGATTCATATCAGAACTTGATGGTGGCCATTCTATTATATTTTCTCCATAAATCGTTTGTGCTCAAATAATTCTCGGGTAAACTTAGATATATGAGAACAAGCAATGTCGTGCATAAATACACTATTTCACTTTGAAACTGCGAGAATGAGATTTGTACCATGCAAAGAAATTTTGTTCATAAAATTGCAATAGTTAGCATTGTTCAGTTTGAATGCTTCATCGATTCTGATCGATAATTCCAGCACATATAACACTATCGCTTCATGGTTGCGTTCTTTTAGCCACAGGCACGTCTAAATTGGAAAAAAAATCATCCTTTGTCCCATCCATCAGGTCCATTAAATATCCCTCGAGATTCGTCAATGAAAATTATTTTAGAAAATTCAATTTCCATGTTGTTGTGAATATGGATTATCTCCACTTTGATAATCCAAGCTATAAAAGATGTACATTTCCGCTTGTCAAGTAGACGAGTCTTAAGATTCGTCTGCGACTGTCGAACTCACTGCATTAGCAAAGAGGAACCCGGACGAGGCTTTACCGAAGGGCAAGGTTTCGTCCGGGGAGGTTGACAGGGCCTGAACCCGTCTATACGGGTTCAGAAAAGCCATATTTTTGGCCGAGCCTACGGGCTTGGGGATACCCACATTAAAACGGCCTTGTGCCACATTCGATCCTCGTGGGTGGATTGATAAATACCGACTAGTAGTAAGATTCTTAATTGAATAAAAGATTACTAGACAGAATCTCTTGTCCTGTTTTCATTACACATGTATTTCTTGGACCAATTTTGACGCTTTAAAATATTCGCTTTAGTGAGAGGAGGTTGCCTAGGAGATTTTTTTTTTTTACACATCTCAATTCACAAAGTATTCTACACCTTTTTTCTTTCTTGACTCACTCAATTCCAGCCTTTTCAAAGATTTGAACGCTGGCCGAAAGTGATTGTTTTGCTATGACTCGCCCATCTCGAGGAAGCAAGTTCTTAAAGCCTTTTCCTTTACTTCGAATTCTCAACATATTTTCAACAGCCTTCTTTATCGTTCGATTATTTCTGTAAAGATCCTTTGATATCTCCAATTAGTCAATAATTTTGACATTTTCTGTTTTTCAACAGTTGTTAGACCCTTCCTTTTACCCATGTTTCAACATATATTATGGACAAAAAGATTATTAGATTTCAGGTTTGTTTTGGTTTATTTTGTTTAACGCCATATCAACCTCAATGGGTTATTTAATGCCGATAACATAGATTTCAGGGGTCTTAAGTTAATATTAGTTTAATCTGTATAATACCTCCACTCGGTCCATTTTCCAAATATCTAAAAAGTAAACAAAAAAGAAACAAAAACTAAGCATTAAAATGGCAGAAAATTGAATTAAATATTTTAGTAAAGGTGGGAATTTTAAAGTTTAAATTTGACAAATATTGGTGTAGAGTTATTGAGGTTTATTTGATTTGCATAATAACTTCAGACAGGCTGTTGTTTCCTTTGCTATACATCTCAGATTAAAAAGGGAATTGAGCTTCGATTAATACCTATGAACTCAGTTTCGTATGAATAGAATATGTATTCTTTGGTTTAGATTGGTTTAGTTTATTTTGTTTAACGGCATATCAACCTCAATGGGTTATTTAATACCGACAACATTTTTAGGATAGTTTCGTATGAATAGAATATGTATTCTTTGGTTTAGATTGGTTTAGTTTATCTTGTTTAACGGCATATCAACCTCAATGGGTTATTTAATACCGACAACATTTTTAGGATAGTTTCGTATGAATAGAATATGTATTCTTTGGTTTAGATTGGTTTAGTTTATCTTGTTTAACGGCATATCAACCTCAATGGGTTATTTAATGCCGAAAAAAAAATTATTGCTGGTAATATTTTGTTTTGTCAAAAATTAGTTTCTGGTAATATATTTCCTTCCAAATTTTATTGTTGGTTTATAATATTTTTCAAAAAAGTACTGCTGGTAATAGTTAACTATTAGCCCATAGTTGGGACCCTAACAGATACTACCACTCCGGGTCAGGGTGGACATGGGGACATCAGCAATTAAAAGGTGGTTCCACGCTCCTTAAAACCTCCTGATCAGAGGCCTTGCTGCTGGACGTAGTTTAACGTCTTACCCAGGACGCGGATGTAGTTTATCGTATTACCCAGAACGAATTAGATTTCAGGGGTCTTAAGTTAATATTAGTTTAATCTTTATAATACCTCCACTAGGTCCATTTTCCAAATATCTAAAAAAAAACAAAAAAAAAACAAAAAAAAAAACTAAGCATTAAAATGGCAGAAAATTGAATTAAATATTTTAGTAAAGGTGGAAATTTTTAAGTTTAAATTTGACAAATATTGGTGTAGAGTTATTGAGGTTTATTTGATTTGCATATTAACTTCAGACAGGCTGTTGTTTCCTTTGCTATATATCTCAGATTAAAAAGAGAATTGAGCTTCGATTAATACCTATGAACTCAGTTTATTTAATAAGACTTTCGGTATATAAGCCAATAGGCATGAATTAGTCATAATGTCTCCTCAACCATTAAATATAAAATATATCTATCTATCCGTTTGGAAGTCCACCCGCTCTGACAATCTTAAGAGGGAGTTCTTTGAGGCCACGGTAGAATATCTTGCTCTACGGCTCACACAGTGACGAAGCACCAAGAAGCATCACTTGACGGAAGATACACAAGGATGTTACGAATTGAATTGAATATCAGCTGGAAGAAATACCCCCAAAAGAAACCCCTGTATGGGCATCTTCCTCTTATCTCAGTTTTGCTATGAGCGAGAAGGCTTCGGCTAGCTGGTCTCACCTGTAAAAGAAAGTCTTGTGATTTACACTCTGCCATGGAATGCAAAAGATCGGTTGGAATAACCCATCACACTTGCATTGACCAACTTGTAGATGACTGGATGCCATCTGGAGGACGTGCCGACAACGATGTCTGACAGAGATGATTGGAAGGAACGAATGTTTTGGCTTGTTTGTAGATTTTACGACATACCAGACTATATCTCGCCTATTTATCTTCATATTTATCTCTTCGTGCGTGTCCTTACAACAACCTTGTTTAATATCCCTCTACCTTGATTGGCTCTTAAGCCTATCACTGGGTGAACAATAGTAAAAGAAAAAGAGATCTATAAATCACGTCAAGATTCAAATCCAAAGTTCTAACGTTCTAAATAATCGACCAATTTGACGTTCAAATATTTAAAAGTTCTTTAACCATTGCTTCCAGGAAAACTGGATTTATACTTTTCCCTGCCGAGTTCTGAATGTCATATTATATTTAATTCAGTAAATATATCCCAGTGTGAATTCAACAGATGGTTGCATGACGTATGAAATTTTTCATGTGTCTCAGAATTTTCAATTCGAAATAAATGTAGAAAAAGCAATTCTAAAAAATAAAAAGTAAATAAAAAATAAAATATCGTGGAATCGAAAAACCATACGTCACAAATTTCTTATTGACCTCTTTTTTAATTTTATTTCTTCCGTAATATCTGATAGGCTATATTTGGTTATATGGTTACAGAAGCA
Organism: Acanthosepion lycidas; assembly: GCA_963932145.1. Taxonomy (NCBI): domain Eukaryota; kingdom Metazoa; phylum Mollusca; class Cephalopoda; order Sepiida; family Sepiidae; genus Acanthosepion; species Acanthosepion lycidas. The sequence continues at coordinate 29,405,522 of OZ010608.1, read as the reverse complement.
AGAAATAATCTCTGATATGGGATGATGATAATGACCCGCTCTTTGTTTCCATGCCACCGTCTGCTAGGGAGGCTAGAGGATCCAGCTCTGATATATTTGTGTTTCTCCAAAAGCCAAAGAGCCGATATTTGGTTTATACTGCAGTTCTGCTGAGGGGATCTTGAGCAAACAGGCTTATACATAAGTGTGGATAGGTCTTTTATTTAGATCTTTAATGACCCGCTCATTGTTTCCATGCAGCCGTCTGCTAGGGCGGCTATAGAATCCAGCTCCGGTATATCTGTGTTTCTTCAACAGCTAAAGAGCCGCCGATCTATGGTTTCTACTGCTGCTCTGCTGATTGGATCTTAACCAAACAGGCTGATACATGAGTGTGAATAGGTCTTTTATTTAGATCTTTAATGACTCGCTCATTGTTTCCATGCAGCCGTCTGCTAGGGCGGCTATAGAATCCAGCTCCGGTATATCTGTGTTTCTTCAACAGCTAAAGAGGCGCCGATCTATGGTTTCTACTGCTGCTCTGCTGATTGGATCTTAACCAAACAGGCTGATACATGAGTGTGGATAGGTCTTTTATTTAGATCTTTAATGACTCGCTCATTGTTTCCATGCAGCCGTCTGCTAGGGCGGCTATAGAATCCAGCTCCGGTATATCTGTGTTTTTTCAACAGCTAAAGAGCCTCCGATCTATGGTTTCTACTGCTGCTCTGCTGATTGGATCTTAACCAAACAGGCTGATACATGAGTGTGGATAGGTCTTTTATTTAGATCTTTCATGACTCGCTCATTGTTTCCATGCAGCCGTCTGCTAGGGCGGCTATAGAATCCAGCTCCGGTATATCTGTGTTTTTTCAACAGCTAAAGAGCCTCCGATCTATGGTTTCTACTGCTGCTCTGCTGAGGGGATCTTAACCAAACAGGCTGATACATGAGTGTGGATAGGTCTTTTCTTTAGATCTTTAATGATCGCTTGTTCAAATGGCTAGTACGTTTGTCTTTTTTAACCTTGTGATTACTCGTAATCGATTTGTCAGTTATTCATTTTACATTTCTTGCTGAGATTTTTTTTTAAAAAATTGATCATTCCGAAATTAGAAATTGTGTTTTTCTGAAGCATACATACATGAATTTTTAATGAGGTTAAGAATATCCAACGTTCTGCAATGGATGATAAACTTATCCCTCAAAACAATTCAATTCGATTCATTCGATCTCTGTGTTTTAAATTAAAATGGGAGCTAAATTATTGTGACCTTTTACCACACTAAACTAAATTTTAAAAATATTTTGGATACTTCGAACGACGCAGTAATTCCCTAGTTAATGAAGTCAATACAGACGTGTTGAGGTGAGGGGGTCTACGCTAATAACTAAATATTCTAAGCTGGGATAAGAATCATATTGAAGAGAAAATCTGGCTTCCTCTGTGAAGTGTTCTATGAAATTGGGCTCAAGATATACCTTTCCAAAACGGAAACTATTATCTGGAAATTGAATGAAAGTAGTGAGGGCATCGAAACTGAATCCAACATAGACATTTGGGATTTGGAATTAGTAAATACTGAACACTGAACACTTAAGTTTATGCATCAGATGTAACGCATAGTACATAAGTGATCATGATTCGCCGTAAATTCTTTTGTCTGTTATCTGTTAATTGTCATATCTTCTTGTGAAGAATAGTGAAGTCCGTTCTCGTTGGTCGCTCGACAGATTTGAATTGATTGCTATTTTTCTCTCTTCACGTTTTAAGCAATTAAGGCTCTCCAAATATTGTGTAGTGGTTTCCGCGTTAGTTGCTCAACAACTTTGAATTAAGAGCTCTTTCTTACTTTTCAGAGTGTAGCGACTATGGATCCTGTCAGATTCCTTGGGAAAGATAATGAAATGATTTCCGTTGCATGCTACAAACCTGTGAATTCATAACTGACGGTCTCCTTTCACGATGTTAAGGACAATGCCTCTCAACAGTTTATACTTCTTCATCTGTGTGCCGGGTGCCGTCAGGGGGTTGAGGATGAGCGATCTCCTCAATTGTTGCTCAATAAATATTGTCTTTATTTATCTATCTTAAAGCCTATTAAACCAAACATCTACAGAGAAATTCGTAGGTTGTCCTATGTCCCTCTTGCCTTCAATCTGCTCTGTGTGTATCATATTTTCCAAGCCGTCTATCCTCATTTTCTACAAATTTCAACTTTCTTTTGCTAATATTAATTGTTGTATGCCCCCTTCTTCTGGAGAGGTCTTGGCCACTGCACTAAATAAGCAAAATGTTGTATACTCTTCCTTGATAGAAGGTTCTTGAGGCGATCACAATAAAGTTGTCTTCCTCTCTTCTCTCTCTTTTCTTTCTTATCTCGGCAGGGGGATCTAACTAGTTGGCTTGTTGTTCAAAGATAAAATGAGAACTTCAATGAAAGGGATTTTTAAACTTATATATTTTATTAAACACATCGACGTGTACATTTTTAACTAGCCAGTGGGGTCGCTCTATTGCCCCTAGTGGGAAGCAAGTTCCCCGAGACACGAAATGACCACGTCTGTTGTTTATGACGTGTAAAAACTTAACTCCTTGAAATCACGTTCTCTCTATCACATTCCCACGTTCAGCTCAGCCAATCAAAATCCACATCATATTTTGTCTACCATCTGACCTTAAGTTCAGCCTCAGACGGTTGAGCCAAATACGCTGCCACTGAAAAATAATAGTCTGAAACTATTATTCAACATAAGTAAATATGTTCTTTTTGTTTCCATTTTCTCTAAAACGCCAGTGTTCCTCACATGGTCAGTGCGCGGTATTCTCAGCATCCTTCTGTAGAACGATATTTCTCTTCCTTCAAGTCTCTTCATCTGTGAGATGATTTTACAGCATTCACTACCATATAGTAGGACTGATATTACATAACAGTTCAGAACACTTTTCTTGATTTCTAACTATATTTTCCTATTTCTTAATACTTTGCTTAGCTTTTGAAAGCCATTTTTGATATCTCAATACGCCTTCGGATTTTTGTGTTCTCTGTTGAAACACTTCCAAGTTATTTAAATTGTTGTTCTTGTTTTATTTCGGTATCTTCAATTGGTAATTAGATTTCTTTGTCATCTGTGATTTGCTATCCATTCTCGAGAAAGATAGTGCAGTGGTTTCCAATTTGACACGGTTTTGATACTTCTAATTTTTCTATCCGCAGGCATGAGAACCTAGTTACTCTTAAATATGTTTTAAATACCATGCCCTTTTAGGAAATAAACGATCGTTGCTCCCTGGAGATAATACGCTTAAATCTTCACTGGATTATCTTCATATCTTAAACTGGTTGACATCCTAGGCTCGAGTGATCGGCTATTTCCCTCTGCTGTTAATATTACTGCTGAGCAGTGAGTTCGATCTTAACTAGGAGTTCAATCTAAATGAGGACCTTAAATAAATTAACAAGGGTTAACATAAAATCAACCGACCTAAACTAGGCACTTGTTATGGCGTGAATGTTTTAAAATCTCGTATCGAGTAAAGTATTCGTCAGTATGCTAAGAGAGCAATAACTAAGCAGTACTAATAAAAAAAGAAAGTGAGGCATCCCCAGTCATGTACAACAGAACAAGATACTTCCTGAAGGCTATCCAGATTGAAAGACATCTGAAGAAGGCCGAATGGCTCACCGTCTGAAACGCTGTGATAATAACTGCTAAAACTATTCCGAGTGTAAATAATGTATTCTTTTGAACAGGAGTAGAAGTTTATCCGTTGTTTCCTGTTTAGGATTGGGTTTCTATTAGGTTGGTGCAAAAAGAATGTCGGTTTTTGACGTTAAAAATATGTCAAAAACCGACATTATTTTTGCACCAACCTAATACTTCCTTCAATCGCTATACTCTGTACTACTTCTAATATCTCCGTCTTAACTTTGAAATTTTATTTACGAATTATCCCCCTCAATTGTAGGAGATAGGTTTGCCTAATGTTCGGTTCACAGTCCCCCACGATTTTTTTGAACAGGAGTAGCGGTCTATTCCTTGTTTCCTGTTTATGACTGGGTTTCCGGTTCCTTTTAAAGTTTTTTCATTCTCTTTCACTCTCAGCAGGGAGTACTGAGAGTGAAAGTGTCCTTATCGTCTTGCTTGCGGGGAATTGATTAAAAAATACTCCTCATGCCAGAAATTCATACAGACATTCTACGATGCTATTATACTGACAGAGTTAAAGATTTCTAATAAACAATACTTGGATTTCTATCAGTATGAAATATTTAATTTCCCAAAGTCCGCGTTTCTGTAGCGGATATTTTCAATTATAATCGCTAATGGCATTATCATTATTGGCATTGTACTATTTCGTAGAAATGGCTTCTTTGCATCGTCGCCGGACTTGTAAATGAAATCGAGGCTGCTATCATGAGACGTATCAGCTAAACCATCGGTGGCGGCCATGTTTATTATCTTTCTTTGCAGTATAATATCACAGAAGTCTAGATGAAACGATCGCCCTTGAGTGTTACATTCACTGGCAAGGCAGGTTGGGTACACAGAATGATGATTGGATACCAGGACTGTCCAAATACTTAAAAGCTGGCTTAAACAAATTGACGCTTTGGCGGACAGCAAGAAATGAATCCGAAGCCGGATACACGACTCTATAGCAGAATGAAAGTCGAATAAAATGACGAATAAACATTGTTATTTGGCGTATTTCGCGAAAACGTTGAAATAAACGACAGTTTGCACGAAAAAAAAAATGGTGAGATATTTACTTTTAATCGATCTGGAATTTGTAATTCTCCAATGTTTTCTTAATATTCGCTTCTTTCGTATGCGTGAGCAGCATAACGGCTATCAGGTACAGAAACAGAACCGGTGTGCGGTATTCAAGTTCCGGTCTAGTCTGCTACGTTTACGCCGCATTAATGGTAATGGAAATATTAGCCGTTTCCTTATAAGGAAACGTTTGGTATTTATTGACCGAGAAGCCAGTATTACTTTCCGTTAAAATTTCTAAAAAGTTCTCTTAAAATAATTTGACAAGTAAATATTTTTTCAAGTCCACTAGCTATTATGGTTCTTTCCAATACTGATGTGTGCTTCTTAATTAACCTTTGATTTGAAGTAGTGTAGAATGTCACATCTTGATTATGCAGGTTAGATGTGCTCTCCATCTTAGTTGTTGCTGCTGTTAAAAGTCCTCAAATCACAAATATTTCTGAACAGGTATGGCGCCATGCAAGATATCCATATGGGAGTGATGATCTGACATGGCTATTTAAGCTACGACTCGAGTTTTCAGGCTTGTTATTTGGTAGACTTCTTTCTTTGTGATTCTTCCTACACGCAAGCCGCCAGGGCCACCGGTGGGCCTCTTGTGGTCCATCGGTGGTAACATTACCGAGACCAACACGCCGACAGTCCGACAGCGGGCCACCAGAAGTAAACGCTAGTGGCATGCCGCCCAGTGGCAGATTGGTGGCTTGCATCTAGGGCTGTAGCTTCAGTACGAAAAGCATGATGATTCTTTGCAAGACTCTCATGTTTTACTCACTCAAAGCTATTTTAACCATTGATCTTAGAAAGCGGTTGTATACAGCTGACATTTTAGATGCTTCTGAATTAGTTTGGTGTCATGCATGACATCCGCATGAAAGTCTTGATCTGACAAGGATATTTAAGAACATAAGTTGAGTTTTCAGATTGATGTTTGGGTTTCGTAGCAATTTACATTATTGGGTGAAACTACCTCTGGCACAGCCTATTTTATGTTTAATTTCTAAGGATATCATAGACGGAACATGTGAGCAACGATGAGGTTTTGGAGAGGATTCAAGCAGGGAGAAAACTTATACTTAAAATCAGGAAGAGGCAGATGAAATTTCTGGGACACATAATGAGAAAGGAAGGCCTGGAAAATCTGATACTCACAAGCTGAATAGAAGGAAAGAGAGAGAAAGGAAAACAGCGCATGACAGGATTAAGCAAGTGGATGACAGACGGTTGTCTAGGGAGGTGACAGAGGGACGAAACTTATTGAGAGCCACAAGGGATACGGGGAAGTAGAGAGCTATGAAGGGACACGGCAGATGAAAAGAAAAAGATCTTAGAAATCGGTTGCATACAGCTAACAGTATAGATAATTCCGAATGATTTTGGTGTCATGCATGACATCCACATGAAAATCTTGATCTTGCGAGGTTATTTAAGAACAGGTAGACATTTTCTTTTTCAGCAATTTGTGGCGTTAGGCAAAAGTAACTCTATTAAAGCCTATTCTGTATTCAATTTTTTTTTTATCGATACTAAATTTATTATGATTGATCAATACACTGTTTTGAATTTACTAGATTCCACTCCTCAGATATTATAATGGATTATATTCAAGTTTCTGAAACTCGATACAAACCTTTTGAGTGTATGTTCAAGGATTTTATTCCTCTAATCATAATGACAATATTAGCCAGTTCTTGATAGGTAAAAACACTTGGCATTCATTTACTGAACAGCCAGTACTAGTGTTGGATGAAATTTACAAATCTTTCTATTAGAAACCATTTTTCTGGAAAATAGGTTTCTCAAGTCCAGTAACTGTTATTACGCTTCTTATTATGGTTCGGAGTTTTCTCCTTAACCTTTTGTGTGAAGTAGTATGAAAGGTCACCATATTTATTATGCCATTATTTTCTCTCCAACTTACACACAATTGTTACAGTTCCTTATGCTTCTTTATTGCCAGTGCACAAAGTTCAAAGAAGGAAGATCTTTGCCAAACCCCTCATGCTTTACTCGCACAAAGCCATTTTTAACCATTCATCTTACCGCTGTCAGTTTAGATATTTCTGAATGAGTTTGATGTCATACATGACATCCACATGAATGTCTTGATCTGATGAGGCTATTTAAGTACGGGTTGATACTTTGGTTTTACTGCAATTTGTGGTGTTAGCCAAAAATACCTCGAGTGTAGCCTATTCTATATTTCATTTCATTTTTACCGACAATAAATTTATTATAACTGATCAATACACTGTTTAGTATTAGGTTGATGCAAAAATAATGACGTAATAATGTCGTTTTTTGACGTTAAAAAATACGTCAAAAAACGTATTACGTTATTATTTTTGCACCAACCTAATATTTACTAAATCCAAATCTTCACATATTATGATGGATTTATATTCAAGTTTCTGAAGCTCGATACAAACGTTTTGAGTCTATGTTCAAGGATTTTATTCCTCTAATCATAATGACAATATTAGCCAGTTCCTGATAGGTAAAAACACTCAGTATTCATTTACCGAGCAGCCAATACTAGTGTTGGATAAAAAAAATGGCAAAATCTTTGTATCAAAACCATTTTTCTGGAAAATAGGTTCCTCAAATCCAGTAACTGCTATCACGTTCCCCATTACTAATAGGTATTTCCTCCTTAACCTTTTTGTTTGAAGTAATGTGAAAAGTTTATATCTTTATGTCATTATTTTCTCTTCGACTTACATGTGATATTGATTTTAGTTATTGCTTATAGTCCACAAATGATGTGTTTCTTTTATAATCTGGTCTAGTTCTTTGTTTGCGATTCTATATCGCCAGTCCACATGGTTCAAAGACGGAAGATCTTTACCAATACCCAGTGGCTTCACTCGCTCAGAGGCAATTTTAACCTTTGATCTGAGAAAGCAGTTGCATACAGAAATATGTATATGTTTCTGAAATGGATTTGTCGCCATGCATGATATCTATATGGGAGTGACGAACTGACGAGGCTATTTAATCTATAATTGGAGTTTTCAGGTTAGCGATTTAATTTTGTTGCGGTGTTGGACAAAACTACATCTAGCACAGTCTATACTATGCAAAATTATAAAAACACACAGGTTAATATATTTATATGTATAAGCAGTGTAGTCATAGAATCCTACTACGAGGGTACTTCGACATGGCATTATGGTTAGCAACCTTGTCTCGATAGGTCAGTTACGACTGAATAGTGGGTTCGATCATCACTAGGTGCCTCATACTTTCGGCCTTATGCCACATCTAAGCTACGCTTAGAAAATCAAGGGCACCTCGAGGGGTTATAATGATTAGCAAGCTTGTCTCTCTAGAAAATTTACGACTGAATAGTGAGTTTGATCCTCACTGGATACCCCATACTTTCTGCCTTGTGTCACATCTAAGCTACGCTTGGAAAACCATTAGAATCCTACGTACGGACTCTCCATGCTATTTATCAGTTCCTCTTATAAATATAGTACACTTCAAGAAATTAATTTTCATATATATATATATATATATATATATATAAAAAGACATTTTTTATGTTCAAACGTTCTTTTATAGATACAAATATTTAAGTAAATGCTCTGTTTATAATAAAAAAGTATTAAGGACATTTACCGGCCTGTGTGTCCGATAAGTTTTCATAGACAGGAATCGAACCTGTATCCTATACGGAAACGCCATATAATTTCACGTGCCTTATCGATTGAGACACAGAGGAGCGTTTCGGCTAGCAAGGTCGATTTTACTGTTTCTCCATGATTTTCTCTCGTACATTCATATCTGCTCGATGCGTATCCAAATGTAAACAAATGACGTCACACATTATTAAATGGACACAGTCCGACTATTATTTTAATCATATATATATATATATATATATAATAAGTAAAGACAATCGCTAAAAATCCATTTCAGTGCGCTTAATACCCTTTTCATTATTTGCAGAACAGCTCACTTCTCTGCATAACCCCGAAGGTTTGTCTGAAATGAAGAGAAAAATCCAGTTAACAACTCTCTAATAATGTTTGTTACTTTCTAATATTCCTAATTTCGTCATTACGTCTGCATAGGCGTTGGACTGTAGTGAAACTGTGAGACGATGCTTGTACGCCTCAGGTTGGTTAACGCTAATAATGCTACAGCCTGAATATTGTGCTTTATCTCAAGTCATCATGTGATGAAGACTTACTTGGAAACATTATTACAAATGATGTTCTACCCTGCATACACACACGCGCGCGAACACATACGTGAGCGCAATACAAATACGCACGCGCACTCATCTATATATATATATATATATATATATATATATATATATATATATATATATATATATAAAGACAGACTGCTGCTGACACAAGATAATGGAAATCATAGTAAACAAATAAAATCACTAGCGAATGGCCTGACTAATCATCTAACAACCATTACTTGAAATGAGAGGGACATATATATACTTCCATTTTCCATTTTGATAGCTACATATATACAGTGCTATTCGATAAAAGTGACTCATCTGATTTTTTTTTTTTTTACTAAATGTTCTCTTCTCCGATGAAACGAAAGTTGAGCGAAATTCAAAGGATAAGCGATCTAATATCCGAAGAAGAAGCTTTGAAAGCTCTTTGAATTTAGCAGTAAGTACTGTCAAGCATCCGTTCAGTATAATGTTCTGGGGATGCTTTTCTTTTCATGGAACTGGTTAAAACCTATTGAAAAGACCCTCAGGAGCGAGCAGTACAAGAGAATTTTAGAGTCTTGTCTGCTCCCTTCTGCTAAAAGGGTGAAAATCGACCCCCCACCAAGCTGATTTTTATGCAGGATAATGTTCCCTGTCACAAATCAAAATTGATGAAGGAATACTTTGATGAGAAGCAGGTTAGTGTTATGACATGGGCGCCCCAAACTCCTGACCTCAACCACATAGAAAACTTATGGACCATGTTGTTCAACTGCTTTCTCGAGAGCCTGTACTTTATAATGCTCCATAAGTTTTCTATGGGGTTAGCATCCCCAGAACATTATACTGAACGGATGCTTGACAGTACTTACTGCTAAATTCAAAGAGCTTTCAAAGCTTCTTCTTCGGATATTAGATCGCTTATCCTTTGAATTTAGCTCAACTTTCGTTTCATCGGAGAAGGGAACATCTAGTAAAAAAAATCAGATGAGTCACTTTTATCGAACAGCACTATATATATATATATATATATATATATATATATATATATATATATATATATATATATATCAGGGATAAACAATGTGCCTCACAAATTATTAGGTTGGTGCAAAAATAATGTCGTTTTCTCACATATGTTACTATGTGAGGAAACGACATTATTTTTGCACCAACCTAATAACAAAATCCATACCGAAAAAGCCTCTGATATATATACTTTTGTATTTGGACAAGAATCTCTCCTTTATACATGTTTTGTTTAAAAAAAAAAAAATAAAAGCTGACATGTTATCACAGTTAACTTTTTTATTGAATTTTCTTGTGTTCTTATATATTTTTCTTTTCTGGACATAAATTATGTATAGATTGTCTATATGTCCGAGGGGCTTAAGAAGGCTGATTTTATTTTACTTTTAACTTTTAAAACACTCAATAATTTCAGCTATAAAGACGCGCAAAATGTGCTGATCGTATTTGTAAAATAAAAACATTCCCATAACTCTAGATACATACATAAAGAATCTATACATTCAGTTAAAACCAATAACATTTGTGTTCTTGTATATAAATTCTTGTTACAAAATAAAATCCTTGCATTTGCTATGATAAAGTCTCTTAGAGGACGAAACGCTTCGGCTAAGATAAGTTTTCCTTTTGTCTTTATTCATAGAAATTTATATAGCCTGTTTTCCAATAACTTCGTATATTGTTAATCTTTATTTTAAACTAAATTCATGGGGTCAACAGAGATAACGCAAGAGTCTTGGAAAGAGAAGAGTCTTGGAAAATAAAACATAGTATAGCAGCTGCCGTAATCTTGAAAGAAATTCAACAGTTAAAAAAAAAAAATCTAATACTTTCCATAAAATTCAAAAATCGTAATCTTTATGACGACGTAGAAAGATTTTTCTTATTTATACGGATTTAGATCAAAAACTAAAAGCCGAATCGATTATTATATTTCTCATATTCCCAGGTTTACTCTTCAGATTTAATCGCCTAGAGTAGAGAGATGTCTAACCAGCTTTTTTCGACCGCATATGCTACCATACTGAGAAAGACTAGGGGTCTTTGAAATGTAACGCAAATCCAAGCAAGGATCGGGACCAACCTTTAACCATTTCTTAAGAAATCCCTTTTGCAATTCACTAGGGTGTTCTTTTTGCTCCCATTAACTTTGCACTTAGCTATGGTAACTAGAATCTATGAATTTAAGCGCAGTAATAATCTGGCGACAAGGTCTCTGCAATATACAGTTGGAAATTACCTAGATGAAATATGGCCTGGTGCACCTGCGATATATTTAGAGATTCTTGATATAATCCAAAAAATCAGCAATATTATTGGTACGGACCTAGCTTCTCGAATTCAGTAAATTTCCCCGCACCGGCTTCTCTGCAGCATCTGTCTATATTTCTGAGATGAGGTATTATGTACACTATTTACATTATTTGGACTATTGTCCTCATCTTTGTTGCCATATTTATTACAACGTTTCGGCCCTTCAGTATCTGTCTATATTTCTGAGATGAGGTATTATGTACACTATTTACATTGATCGGACTAACGTCCTCATGTTTGTTGCCATATTTATCACAACGTTTCGTCCTTTCAGTATCTGTCGATATTTCTGAGATGAAGTATTATGTACACTATTTTTCATTGATCGGACTATCGTCCTCATCTTTGTTGCCATATTTATCACAACGTTTCGGCCGTTGTACGCTCTGGCCTTCTTCAGGTGGTTGGAATGTCGAACTGAACTCTTTATTTCGCTCGCTTGAGTAGACTGTTGTAGTTCCACGTGCCATGTCTAATGAATGTCAGATATCAGTTATCTCCTGTTAATTCCTCTCTCCACCACCTTAAACAGATATTGAACTTACAATCACACATAAAGGCGTTAGTTAGATTCAGTGACAGGATCTAAAGAGTGTGAGTTCAATATCCAGTTAAGGCGGTGGAGAACTTGGAGAGGGGAAAAGGATCTTCCTGCCCTTGAAAAACATCAATCGTGTGATAAATAGGGTGGTAAGGTAGCGGTTATTAAAATGGGCGATACACTAAGCCCCTTCCCACCAGCCACAATATCTGGGTAACTGATCTTCACCAAATCGAAAGTTTGAAATAAGATGCTTGTTAGAGGTAAAAATTTAAGAATGTGCGGATCCAGTTGCCAAAATATAAGTTACAAATAGATTATGGCAAATTCAATGAACCTATACAGCTAGGGATTTGGACATTGTAAGTTCCCAAGATTTTTAACAACTTGAGGTGTAAAATTTTGAGCCAGATTTTCTTGTCTAGCTGGACGTTTCAAGTCTTTGTCAGCTGAATGTCATTTATTCTTTCTTGCTACGGTATAACGACATACGGATATAAACAAACGATGTTCAGTAAACGTAAAAAATCAAATGAGATGGATATATAGGTAGTTTAAACCGATGTTATATGATAAGTGAATTGTATTTGGCAGATATCTACTTGTTTACTTATGTTGTAACATATCCTACTTAACGATATAACTTAATATTTTTTGTGGTTTCATTTCCTTCGTTTTATTTTTATTTTGACGACTTCTGTCGGAAAGCCATCATTTCTCAGATGACAGGATCAGTTATTCCAACAAATGGATTTTTTCATGTGTTCCGTGCATTTTGCCGATGTTTAGTACAATAGGGCTTCAGTATCTCGACAGCAAAAGAACCGTAGACAATTGGCTCTCTCGACTGAGGGAGACACTGAGCATATGATTTATTGCCATTTTGAAAGCAACGCCGGTTCTTTCGAAACGCCATTTGCATTTCGAATGTGCACAAGATGGCCTGAAGCTAATAATTCGATATTCTAATCGTTTGCAACGATTCGGCAGCTAACTAAACCCTTTGACCACTGCGTTCTTGGACAATTTTAACACTTCTGCCTGAGCTCCTGAGTCAAAATTCACAAATAATTGGCATGATCAAAACTGATCAAAGACACTGGAGAGATCTTGCTGCCCAATGTGTTCAACAGCGCAAGATGGCCTAAAGCTAATAATTCGGTATTCTAACCGTTTGCAACAATTCGGCAGCTAATTTAACCTTTTGAGCGCTGCGGTCCTGAACAATCCCAACCCTTCCACCTGAGTTCCTGGGTCAAAATTCGTAAATAATTATTAAATTTTTCACGGTAGATATGAAAATTGTTACAAGTGTTTACCCACCGTTCAACCGGTAGCTGGGCGTTACGTCATTTTGCTCGGACAACGGTAAAGCGGTGGTTAGGACAAGGGTTAAACCTCCCGCGCACGAAGTGCATCGATGGTCAAACAAACTTGAAGAGTGCCTTGAAATGCAAATCTTTCGCAAATTCTCGAAATATCTATCTTCTCAGTTTCATAACGTAAGCAAAGCAATTTCTAAACAAATTATGGATATTTTATTTAATAATTCGACAGATTTTTTTTTTTTTTTACGATAAACTACGTCCGACAGCAAGGACTCTGATCACCACTTAATTGTTTATGTTCCCAGGTCCATCCTAACCCGGGGTGGTAGCACCTGTTAGGGTCCGAGTTATGGACAATTAGTTAACATTCAAACTGGGGTCAACACACTGTGACGTGTAAAAATAGGTTTTAATACCAGAAATACGTTTTGTAAAAAATTATCATCAGTAATAAATTTTTGAAGGAAAAATTATTATCAGCAATACATTTAAAAAAAAATATTACTAGCTATTCATTTAAAAAAAAATATTACCAGCAATACATTTAAAAAAATATATTACCAGCAATGCATTTTTGAAAAATATTACCAGGGATACATTTTTGGAACAATATTACCAGCAATATATTTTTGAAACAATATTACCAGGAATACATTTTTGGAAAAATATTACCAGCAATATATTTCTGAAAAAAAATTACCAGCAATACATTTTTGAAAAAAATATTACCAGCAATACATTTTTGAAACAATATTATCAGCAAACATTTTTGAAAAATATTACCAACAATATATTTTTATAAAAAGAAAGTATTACCAGCAATACATTTTTGAAAAAAAATATTACCAGCAATGAAAATTTTGTCGGCATTAAGTAACCCATTGAGGTTGATGTACCGTAAAACAAAGCAAACCAAACAAACAAAACCCGACAGATTTTATCACTTAAAATTTATTTTTAGCGGAAACCCATATTTAAATGCTCCGTATATTTATTAATTTATTATTATTATTATTTACTTATCTTCTTCTACCTGCCTGAATATAAATCTTATTAAAGAAAATATGAAACAAAGAAAAAATACTGAACTGTTAGGTAATATCAGTCCTCGTATATGGCGTTGACTGCTGAAAAATCTTCTCACAGATAATGAAGAGACTTGAAGCAACAGAAATGTGGTTCTACAGGAAGATGATGGGAATGTCATTAACTGAATATACAAGGAAAGATAAAGCTTTAGAGAGAGGGATAACAAAAAGGATACTTAAGCTTAGTATCAGAAAGAGACAATTGAAATTCCTGAGGTATATAACGAGAAAAGATGGCCTGCAAATATGACATTCACAGGGCATAACTGAAAGCAAGAGGGACAGAAGAAACCAACGCATAGCCTACCTAATGAGCTTGCGCAAATTGATGGGGGAACATGGTTTAGACAGGATAGCAAAAAGACACAATTTACAAAGTGCTACAAAGAACAAGAAATTGTGGAAAGCCATGATCGTCAATGGGATGAGGGTCATCACCCATAATAGGTATATGTAAAAGAAGAAGAAGAAGAACTACTTTGCCCAAAACTAGATTTGACCCCGTCGAGCAAAAAAGAGTAAAGCGTTATTAAATACTGACCGATTTTATTTTTAGCCATTTCATATGTAATCTTGCATAATAAGACGAGAGTTGGTTGATTGCTCAAGCCAAACAATAAAGCACTTAGTTTATTTCAATATCACTTTTCCTTTGTAGATTTCCATTGTAGATTTCCATTGTATTATCAATTGTTGGTATCAACCTGATCTGGTGCATAGCAACAAGAATATTGATTAATAGTTTCTTTTTTTTTATTTCATTGTTTATTTTCAATAGCCACAGTTGTAAGATAGGATACAAAATCTTTCCTGGGATTGATTAGGCATCAAAGCATAGATAAATTCCTCAGCACTACATAAATATACTGGTCCAATTATAAAAAAATTGGGATTTTTTTTTCGGTGAATAATCATTGTGGATTAGCACTAATATTTCCACCACCCATTTTGTGAACTACTTAAATAAACTTGCCAGATCTTTTAAAAAAAGGTATCCTCTTTGGGAAGTAATTTTTATACCTTAGTATTCATCAGAACATTCTTGAGCAACAATCTTCGGTAACTTCACGAACACATCCCGTTAAAACACCGGCTCGATCACCGACGGTAACCAAAGTAACTAGAAGGTCGACCGCTTGGTAATGCCAGTTTCTATGAGCATGGACGTGCGGGTGGCATAAAGTGCTCACCGCTGCATTACATTGAAACACTGCTTCCCGTATGAACACCGAAGTTAAGCAACGTCGAGCCTGGTCAATACCTAGATGGTTGACCGCTGCGGATTATCAGATGCTGTAAGCTTGGATATATAGATGGTGTAATGATAATGGCTGGGAATTGTTAATCAGTAAACCGAGTTCTAAGTCCTGTTTATGTTCGTATGAATACTTCCCCCGTCTATAGGTTAATTAGTAAAACTCGTATCACTAAACCATTATTATCTCTCCAAGAAACATTTTTTTTTATAAAAAATACTTTCTGGGTTAAAATAACCTGCAAAAGTTTGATAAGCCTTAGAAAATGCATCAATCAATTCAAACAAACATTCTTCAGACTAATCGAAAATAATGATTTTTTAATCGATTTCTAAGGAAGGTCCTGTTCATATTATCAATACAGTGTAATATCGATCCATGACTTTAAAATAGATATCTAGAACTAGATTTTGTTTACAAATTTCAAGTTTCATAATGTTTTTACATCATTAAATATCTGAATATATTTTTTAATTTTCTGAATATTTTTTAACACTTTTTCTTCCCTTTTTATAATTTTTGTGGGGATTTCTTTTGGAAGCACATGTACAGGTATTAGAGGATAATAATTATTTATCTTAAAACAAAGAATAAATTGATATATACTTTTATTAACTTATTTAATTCTTTTTTTGATTAATAATGTTAATTCTTTCTTTAAAATAGATTAAAAAAAGGATGGTTTCGTGCATATTGCAAGTAGGTTCAAATAACTGTATCGATCTTATAAACAAGGCTCCTCCTCTGCTTCGTAATATATAATCTCCTAAAAGGCAGTGAATGTCAACAGATGAAGTCAGTTGAAATGACGGAAATGGTGTTCTATCGTAAACTGTTGTAAATAACATGGACAGAACATGTGAACAACGTGGAAGTCTCGAGGAAAATAGTAACTAAAGTTAAAATGATAATGGCAACCAGTCAGTGATAAGTGAAATTCGTGGTATATATAATAAGAAAAACGGACACGAGGAATTTAGCACTCACGTAACTCGCTGAATGAAAGAGAACCAGGACAGCATAGCGAATATAACAACTACTTGAGGAATCTATGTAAATACACCAGAAAACAAGGACAAAGAAAGGTGATAAAGAGATAGATCTAACTTACAGCAACAGGACGGGATACATCGGACGGCCATGACTGCATATGTCCTGAAAGCCCATCGCACATTTAAAAAAAGAAACTAGAACACATGAACAATTGAAGAAAATATTTTCCATGCCATTAACCATTATCCTATCGGCGAACGGAATTCAATGTCTGGCACGGAAAATTGCGTATAAATGCCCTTGGAAAAAAGCCTCAATCTACGCCTCTCTGTAGCTATTGCTAAATGGGGAGGCACTTGGAGCGCTTTGGCACTGTCTGACAGTGTAACTTGTGCCGATTTAAAACCCTGATTCTGTAAAAGATTTCTTGTTGTTCAAAACAGAATCAACTTTGCGTAGGGTTAGGGATTTTCTTGAATTTTACAAAATGTTAGCAGGAATGAAGAACAAATGAATAATTAAAACAAAAGTCTGTCTATATTTCTAAGATCAGGTATTATAAGTATGCAAACTATTTACATTGTTAGGACTGTTGTCCTCATCTTCATTACCATATTCACGACGTTTCGGGCGTTGTATGCCCCGGTCTTCTACAAGTGAAACATATTACATTATTTACAATGTTCAGATTGTTGTCCTCATTTTTATTGTCATATTCACGACGTTTCGACCATTGTATGCTCCTTGAGGACACATGGCCCAGTGGATAAATGCGTTGGTTCGATCCAGTGACTTGACCCAAAGAATTGTGAATTCAATACCTGGCTACTGCAGTGGTGAAGAAAAACTTGAAGAGTTAAAGGATAACTGAGACATCTGGAAGAGGCCTGCCACGTAGAACTAGAACAATCTACCCTGGTGGAAGAAATAAAAGTTTCAGTTCGAAATTCGAATCACCTGAAGAATGCCGGAGCGTACAACGGCCGAAATCTCCTGAACATGACAATAAAGATGTGGACAACGGTTCGAACAATAAATAAATAATTACAATAAATTATCTCAGAAATATAAGCAGATGACTTTGGAATTTGTTTTGAAGTGGAAAGATATTTCATGGAGGATTTTTTTTAACTATCAAACAAACAAAACATTCATGTTTTTGAGTCTTCATACATATGAAATAAAAATAAAATCAATATGCAATCAGGAAGATAGCCACCATCGAATTCAGAAATTTATTTTCTCGACATGATACAAGAGTATTAATCCCTTGTGTTGAACCTTAATGAAAGCACGTTTGAAGCGGAGTAGATACTTGACAAGTCCTCAGTTGGTCATCGCAAATGTTTACCGTTCGTCACTTACGATTGATTTATTTCTATTTCCGTTCCCAAAACCCCTAAGTAAGGTCTACACCCTTTTGCAAATTAATTGAAACAACCACTTTAGTTTCCTTTCTTTCTGGATAATGTCAGTTGTAGACCCACTGCAGTGACAGTGATTTCCTCAGATTAGGTCATTTGCAATGGCGTGCAGTAAATGATGATGAAATTTGTTTGACCTTGAAAATATTGTGTCATGCGTGATTGCATTAGATTTTCATCACATCCATACACTAACGTCTCAACTGTCGATTAGTTGTCCTACGGCCATTGTCTGCGAAGGGCGTTACTCCAAGCAAGCGTATGAAAATTGTAACGCTGCTCGAACACACTGACAAGCATTGCCAGTGTGCAAATCAAAGTGATATCGACTGGTTTGAAGAGTCTCCTGATTTAAATCCATTTGAGAATCTGTGATCAATCTGCAAGGAACGACTTCGTGGAATAGACATACGAATTATTAACATGTGGACTGGAAAAATACGAAAAAAATTAAATAATATAAATAATTTAAATTGTTCGTTTTGTTTCAAATAATTTACACAAGGGTGTATGTTTAGTAATGTTTTAGATAATTTTTTCTACGGTTCAACTGACTTGAATCTTTGAAATTCGACAGCCTACACCTTGTCCGTGTGTATTATTCCAATGTTATCCCACCGTGAGAGAATGTGATATACAAACCCTATATATCAAATTATTTGATATAAACCCTACATACCAAAGGTGTTTACGCGGTCTTGAAGGTTTGTAATTATTCTGCACCCAATAGCCCCTTTCACACAGACCAAACATAGCTAACCTCTAGCTAATCCATTGCTATTTTCATGCAAATGAGCAGACTCGCTACATTCATTAGTTCCACCAGTTCAGCCCTTCATCGCTAGGACCCATCATGCTATATACACAGGCTCAGCTCATCCTCATTCCCTCCGTAATTTCTACTTCTAATCCAGAACCGTTAATTTGTGGATCTAACTCTCGAGAGGATGCTTACCCAACAAATACGATCATAACCTTAGTAAATATAAGGCCTACCGTTATCTTTACTATATAAACTCATAATATGCACGTAATCCCTCTCTTTAAGCTCTTACAATGACTTCTTACAGTAATCCTCTACTTTGAGTGGTACTTGAGCTTTGTATTACGTGATTAATACTATAAATATGTCAGTCTAATTTTGATTAATTGAATGACAAAATAGAAACATTTCTCTGTAACGTGTTTCGTTCTTTAAAAGGACTTCATTAGACTAAATAATGTTCTTATTGTTAGAATTATTAATATATATGTATAGCGGGGAGATGGCGAGATTAAATGAAAGCCTCCGCTAATACTTTTGATCAATCTCGTCACTAACTTTAATTTTGACAAACGCTGTTCCACGTTTACATTGGAACTGTAGACATATTCTCAGAATTAAAGTTTAGCATCCACTTAGATTTCACTCGTTACTATTGTATGTATACGTTTCTGCCGGTTTATTTTATTATCACTGATGTCTGTGAATTTCATGTTGCCAAAATTATTTACGAACAGAGAAAAAGGTTTATCTTCATAAAACTGATAGAATTTGTATCTTTTCAAAACTAGTTTTGCATCAAATTTAAATTCGTACAATAGGCAAGATTAAATACTTCCCAGGAAAATATAATGATAAATAAGAAAAATATAATGAAAAAAGAAGAAAAAATGCAATGAAAAAAGAAGAAAAATAAGAAAGATATAATGAAAAAGAAAAAAAAAGAAAAATATAATGAAAAAGAAAAAAGAAAAAATATGAAAAATATGATGAAAAAAGAAGAAAAAAGAAGAAAAAAGATAATGAAGAAAAATGAGGAAAAAATAAAATGAAAAAGGAAGAAAAAGGAAGAAAAAAGAAAAAGGGAAAATATAGTCATTAGAAAGAAAAACAGTAAAAAAGGGATATAAAGGAGTAAAAAGAAATAAAGAGAAAGTGGAAACAAGACCCCCCTCTTTCTCTCTTCATCACTCCCTCCTCTCCCCTCTCTCTCTTGGTCTCTCTTTGTGCCTCTCTCTGTCTCTGTCTCACTCTCTCTGTCTCTCTCTGTGTCCCTCGCCTAAATTCTCTCTATCTCTCTTTCTCGCCCTCTGTCTTTCTCCTTCTCTCTCTCTTTATCACTTCCTACTCTCTCTCTCTCTCTCTGCGTCTCTCTCTCTCTCTGTGTGTGTCTGTCTCTCTGTCACTCTCTGTGTGTCTATCTACTTCTCTCTCTTTGTCTCTATCTCCTCTCTCTCTGTTTCTGTTTGTGTGTCTCTCCCTCCCTCCATCTCTCTCTCTCTCTCCTTCTCTTTCTCGCTCTCTGTCTAACTTCTCCCTCTGTCTCTTTCTGTCTCTCTCTCGATGTCTCTCTTTTTCTCTCTTCTTCACTCACTTTCTGTCTCTCTCTATCCCTTTCTATCACTGTCTCTCTCCGTTTTTGTCTCCCTCCTTCATTCTCTCTGTCTCTCACTTTCTTTTCTCTCTTTCTCGCTCTCTCTCTCTCTTACTTTTCAATTTACTTCCCACGGTAACTATTTTTGTCCTCCTTACTCTTTTTAATGCCTGATTTAATGTGTATAATAAACAATCATCAATCATAATTGCTGTATCAAAATTTTCACTCGTTACTACTGTAGGTATACTTTTCAAATGATCAGCCAGTGCCTGTTGTTTTGACTTTGCTTAAAAATAACTAATGGACCATTCGAAGAGGAATTTTCAACCAATAAAGAAACCGTTCCCAAAAGGCTTATAAAATTCCCGTCTCAAAGTGACAGATATTCTGCCATTGATCAAAAAACGATAAATTAAGTATTTAGCAGAAACTCTTTCTTTTTTATCAAATAGAATTAGTTAAATTCAAATCAATTTTAAAAGTATCTAAATCAAATAAATCAAATAAAATGGTGTCTAAATATTTTTGAACCAATATTCTCATAACGCAAAATAAATTGACTTTGAATTCAACCCTCAAGAGGCCTGCTTCAATAACGACAGACCAAACGCAATCACAATTTACGATCCAAATCAATGGAGTAAAAATTCATAAAATTGCATATATTTATTCATTTTTCCTTCTATGTGCTATGTCCCTTCAGAACGTTGGCGATCATAGCTCTCCACTATTTCCTGTCCTTTGTAGCTTTTAATAAATTTTGTTTTTTTGCTATCTCTCCCCGCAAACTCTCCTCTGCCTTCTATTCACTCAAGCCCACCATGTTGTTTTCCTATGTCTTTCTTGTCTTCAATATGTCATGTAAGTATTAAATTTTCAAAACCCTCTTTCCTCGTTATATCTCAGAGAAATGTCAACTGTTTCTTCATGATGTTAAGTAGAAGCGTCATTTTGGTTTCCGTTTTGTCTAAAACTTCGTCGTTGCTCACATGTTCAGCCCAAGGCATTCTCAGCATCCTTCTGTAGAACAGCGTTTCTGTTACTTCAAATCTCTTCATCTTCCATGAGAAGATGGTCCAGTATTCGTTGCCATAAATGAAAGGGCCAAAGAGAAATGAGGAAGGCACTAGTGAGAAGAAAGGACAATAAAATAACAGGTTTCAGAAAAAAACAAAAGATGGTGATTGATATTGCACGTAAATTTTTGGTAGGTGATTGGGAAGCAAGAAGCCGTGAGAGAGTTCCACAGGCGAGAACTGCGAGAAAAGAAACTATTAGAATAGATCTTACGGTCGCATCTGGCTATTTCAATTATTTTAGCTTTCTAGCTATTTCGACTAATTTTGAATATCTGGGTCACAAGCTATAAGGGCAAAGGGATGAACAACGAATAAGTGTCAGTCAAACACCAAATAAGCCTTGATGGGCGAGTTTGTAAAACATAAATATATGCTGAAATTAACACCTGTATCAATGTATATAAAAAGAAACAGTAATATCAGCCGTTTTATCATAAGGATTTTCCAAGAGTAGCTTAGATGTGGGATAAAGTCGAAAGTATGGAGCACCCAGTGTGGATCGAATTCACTACTCAGTCGTAATTGTTCTAGCGAGACTAGCTAGCTAATCATTACACCGCCTCTGGTTGCCCCAACCGTTTTATAATATATTCGGCATTTATTACCCGAGCGGCCAGTGATCCTTTTATCTAAAAATATTTCTCTTAATAATTTTTTTCAGGAAAACTTATTTATCAAGTCCAGTAACTGTTATTGCTCTTTCCATTATTTAGGGCAGCTTTCTTTCGAACCGTTTGTTTGAGGTACTGTGGAATGTGAAAATATAGACACTCTTCCAGTTGCTTTATTCCAGAATCGTCTGATGTGGATCGCCACTCATTATAAACTAATAAAGTGAAAACTTCCACTTTTAGAAATGTAACCCACTTTGCGGGCAATCTTCGGTACAATCCGGAATTATCTTTGAAACAATCTTTGAAACTATATGAACACATCAAAACTGCTGGTGTAAGGTTCATTAAATTGTTTTCTGGGGTAACGTTACCTGGAGAAAGAAATAGAGAAAAACCAAGACAGTGCTGATGGGATAATATAATTCATTGGTTCTTAACTAATGAAAGGGGAAGGGAAACACGAAATAGGCTTTCTCAAGGTCATAATAAATAGGAGAAAATATATCATGTCAGTTAGTAGTCTCCCGCAGAAGGAGACAGCGGCGAGTGATGGAAAAAATCAAATTAATTTGAAACAGTAAAGTACAAATAATTATTGTATTAATTTAACAAAAAGTAAGATCTTAATCCGTGGATTTGGGGGAATTATTTAAAATTCTGTAACAATCAATAGAATATAATTGGTAAACATAGATAAAACAGATCGATAATCGAACTAAATATAACTAGAATTCCCTGAGTATCTCTCTAAATCTCTGAGGTATTATGTACACTATTTACCTTATTCAGACTATTGACCTCATCTTTGTTGCCATATTTATCACAACGATTCAGGTGGTTGGAATGTCAAACTGTACCCTTTATTTCGCTCCCTGGGGTAGACAGTTCTAGTTCCACGTGCCATGGCTAATGGATGTCAGTTATCAGTGATCTGTTAATTTAGCTCTCCAAGTTCTCCACTGCCTTAACCAGGTATTGAACTCACAACTCTTTGCTTCATATCACTGGATCTACCGAACGCCTCTATCCACTGTGCTATGTGTCCTTAAGCTTCCTCGAGGTCATAATAAATGTCAAGAAATATGTCATGTCAGTTCGTAGTCTCCCGCAGACGGAGACAGCGACCAGTGATGGGAAATTCAAATTTGAAAGAGTTAAGAACAAATAAATATTATATTGATTTAACAAAAAAATAAGAGCTTAATCCGTGGATTTGGGAGAATTATTTAAATTTCTATAAAAAATCAATAAAATATAATTGCTAGACATCGATAAAACAGATCGATAATCGAACTAAATATAACTAGAATTCCCTGGATTGATTTTGAGATAGAATTATGGACATATCTTTCTTTACGAAATGGCTGAGTACTTTCCGGACAGATTGCATCACTCGAGTAAAGGCGAGAAAATCGATGAGTTTGAGTCTTAAATAATTTCCGTTTGTGTTTAATAAATTTATTCTTCGCAAGATAAAATGGAATTATATTTGATTCAATTACTAACTTCATAACCGCACTCCCTCTGGTGTTTTAAGCTAGCTCCTGTTTAGGATTAATTGGGCCTACATCGAAAAATTATAGGAAACGCTGGTCCAGCTTAGAAAACAGCAATGGTAATTTTGAAGAAATAACTTTGAATTCCTCAATTCAATTCACTTCAAAATATCACTTTAACTCTAATTCGGGCTATAAGTACAATTTCGGACCAAAGACCGATTTCTGCCAAAATTTAATTCAAACCAAAAACTGAGTTCTTCAAATCACAAACTCTACAAAATTAAAAACGTCATGCCACGAAACCGCTTTTAACTCTGATTCCTTGGCATTCTGAAGAAATAAAATTGATTTCCTCAATTCACAGAGTTTTGAAGATATTTTAAACTGAATTAAAAAAAAAAACAAAAATAAATTCACAAATTTTTGTCTTTCTTTAATCTCTATCTATAAAAGGAAGGGTGTGTGTGTGGGGGGGTAACGAATGCACGGCCGCAATTTTCGACGGATTTGCACCAAATTTTACATGCACATGCTTCAAGTTAGCGGGAAGCCTAAGACCGACTTTGCATTTCCCAACTCCCATCGATAGTTGAAATAATCTTTTTTTATGCTTCTACGGCAGTTTTCTTGTAGTTTGCGGCCATTTTCTACTGGCCAGAGTGAGAGCCAATAGCTGGCTGCCATGAATAGGCAGGAAGATTCTATTGGCCAGCGTGAGAGCCAACAGCTGACTGACACGAATGTTAACTAGCATGCTAGCACGCAAAAAAATCGATAGCTGCATTCGTCACAAGTGGGAAAAATTTAAATATGCATGGCACTTTACTCCAATTGGCTCATTCGCTTGCTTAAACTCAACGTTGATTCTGATTCCGCAGAACTGGGTTGGGTGTGAAAAATTATTTGTTGTTAACATTCTTTTTTCATTCGGTTTTTCCAGTTACGAGTCCTTTTTTAAAGCTGATCGTTTTGTGTTCATTTTGTTCAGTTATTTTTTCGTAACAAATTTAATATTTAATATAGAGCTTCGAAAAAGTTTGCAGTGTGAGATAGGCAAGAAGTAAGGAATGTAGCAACATTAGCACGGCAACAGGCACTCCTTTGGAGGCAAGGAAGGACAAAAATATTTTAAGTCAAGTGATAGCGATTTCTGTATGAGTCGTACGATTTTTTAATCAAGCACAGGCAACGCCGGGCCATGCTGCTAGTTTCAATATAAATGAAAAAAATTTAAGATCACTAACTTTTTCAGTTATTTTAAAATTTGAATGTTTAACTTTGCCTTCCTCATCCGGATGCAAATGCTGGATGTACAAGCACTAGATGAAGACTAGGTTTTCAAATTTTTTTAATCATTTCACCCCAAGTAAGACGGCTATGCCACTAGTACACAGGGAATGAAAGTGAGAGAAAAGAGAAAATTAAGAATATAGGGTGGATTGAGGAAAGGACAAATGATGAACGTGTTTCTAGTAGATAGAAAATGGTGATTGACGTTGCATTTAATTTTTGAAGATTGTAATTATCAGAGAAGCAAGTAAGCGAAAGGGAGTTTCACAGGCGGGAAGTACGAAAAAAGAATCTGTTGGCGTAAAAATGGTGGTTGCATTTAGCTAATTCAACAGTAAATGTGTGGGACCTAAATGCCAATCAAGTAGCACGCTTAAATTCATGCAGTCGGGGAACCAGGGAAGCAAACCTTGTCAAAGCAGTAGCCAGGAAAATATTTGTAGAAAAAACAGAGGGAAGCTACATAACATCGGCGAGAAAGTGACTGATATCGAGATGACTAGTAAGGACCGATTATATTACAGATCCTTTGATTTTTGGCGTTTACACATTTCTTTCCGGGTCCAGCCCAGGGACCTAAGGTTAGAAATGGCAGCATGACACTTTCCACTGACAAAAAAAAAAAAAAAAAAATTACATAGATAAAGCCCTTCGTAAACTGTGAGCTGTACTTGTCAGAAAAATTTTTTGTATCTCCTTGAGGCATGGACTTCCAGGAATCCCTTCAATTAGTCTACTGCAATCTTTTCCAACCAGTCCAGTTATGAATATTTCTCCTTGTCAATCCACAGCTTTTGTGTCGAACCCATATTTCATCACCTGTTATGATATATTTAAGGGACGGTTAGTTAGGATCGTGACCGGATATTTGGTCGACGGACATTTGGTCGACGGACATTTGGCCGACGGACATTTGGCCGACGGACATTTGACCAACAGACATTTGGCCGACGGACATTTGGCCGACGGACATTTGGCCGACGGACATTTGGCCAACAGACATTTGGCCGACAGACATTTGGCCGACGGACATTTGGCCGACGGACATTTGGCCGACGGACATTTGATCAACAGACATTTGGCCGACAGACATTTGGCCGACGGACATTTGACCAACAGACATTTGGCCGACGGACATTTGGCCGACGGACATTTGGCCGACGGACATTTGATCAACAGACATTTAGCTGACGGACATTTGGCCAAAAGATATTTGGCCAACGGACATTTGGCCGACGGACATTTGACCAACAGACATTTGGTCGACGGACATTTGGCCGACGGACATTTGGCCGACGGACATTTGATCAACAGACATTTGGCCGACGGACATTTGGCCAAAAGATATTTGGCCAACGGACATTTGGCCGACGGACATTGGGCTAACAAACATTTGGTAGATGGACATTTGATCAACAGACATTTAGCTGACGGACATTTGGCCGACGGACATTTAGCCGACAGACATTTGGCCGACGGACATTTGGCCGACGGACATTTAGCCGACAGACATTTGGCCGACGGACATTTGGCCGACAGACATTTGACCAACAGACATTTGGCCGACGGACATTTGGCCGACGGACATTTGGCCGACGGACATTTGACCAACAGACATTTGGCCGACAGACATTTGGCCGACGGACATTTGACCAACAGACATTTGGCCGACGGACATTTGGCCGACGGACATTTGGCCGACGGACATTTGGCCGACGGACATTTGATCAACAGACATTTAGCTGACGGACATTTGGCCGACGGACATTTGGCCGACGGACATTTGGCCGACAGACATTTGGCCGACAGACATTTGGCCGACGGACATTTGACCAACAGACATTTGGCCGACGGACATTTGGCCGACGGACATTTGACCAACAGACATTTGGCCGACAGACATTTGGCCGACGGACATTTGGCCGACAGACATTTGGCCGACGGACATTTGATCAACAGACATTTAGCTGACGGACATTTGGCCAAAAGATATTTGGCCAACGGACATTTGGCCGACGGACATTTGACCAACAGACATTTGGTCGACGGACATTTGGCCGACGGACATTTGGCCGACGGACATTTGATCTACAGACATTTGGCCGACGGACATTTGGCCAAAAGATATTTGGCCAACGGACATTTGGCCGACGGACATTGGGCTAACAAACATTTGGTAGATGGACATTTGATCAACAGACATTTAGCTGAATATAAATTATTATTATTATTATTATTATTATTATTATTATTATTAAGTTGAATGGCTCCAGGACTGAAACTTTGTGATAATAACAGTCAAGATGCAGACACCATTTTTGACCAACAGACATTTGGCCGACGGACATTTGGCCGACGGACATTTGACCAACAGACATTTGGCCGACAGACATTTGGCCGACGGACATTTGGCCGACAGACATTTGGCCGACGGACATTTGGCCGACGGACATTTGATCAACAGACATTTAGCTGACGGACATTTGGCCAAAAGATATTTGGCCAACGGACATTTGGCCGACGGACATTTGGCCGACAGACATTTGGCCGACGGACATTTGGCCGACGGACATTTGACCAACAGACATTTGGCCGACAGACATTTGGCCGACGGACATTTGGCCGACGGACATTTAGCCGACAGACATTTGGCCGACTGACATTTGGCCGACAGACATTTGACCAACAGACATTTGGCCGACGGACATTTGGCCGACGGACATTTGACCAACAGACATTTGGCCGACAGACATTTGGCCGACGGACATTTGACCAACAGACATTTGGCCGACGGACATTTGGCCGACGGACATTTGGCCGACAGACATTTGATCAACAGACATTTAGCTGACGGACATTTGGCCGACGGACATTTGGCCGACGGACATTTGGCCGACAGACATTTGGCCGACGGACATTTGACCAACAGACATTTGGCCGACGGACATTTGGCCGACGGACATTTGACCAACAGACATTTGGCCGACAGACATTTGGCCGACGGACATTTGGCCGACAGACATTTGGCCGACGGACATTTGGCCGACGGACATTTGACCAACAGACATTTGGCCAACAGACATTTGGCAGATGGACAGATATTTGGCAAACAGACATTTTGTCTGTTATGAATACTTCTACTTGTCAATCTACTGACTTTTGTGTTGAACATTGTTGTATGCAACCCCATTTTAAGGGACAGTTAATTAAGATGATGAATTTGACATTAAAATTGGTTACCCAAAATGAAAATTACTTCTGACTCAAGGTAATCGTATTCATAAACCATCAGTTTTATTCCAATCGGAGTGGTCTCTTTGGATTACAAGTGTACCCAATGTTTCTGAATGATAAATTGTTCTTGTTGAAAGACGTATAATCAGAAATTTTATTATTATAATATAAATTATTATTATTATTATTATTATTATTATTATTATTATTATTATTAAGTTGAATGGCTCCAGGACTGAAACTTTGTGATAATAACAGTCAAGATGCAGACACCATTTCAAATCAATCAGTGTATCATAGTAGCTTCTTTTTTTTATTCCCAAAACTGCTAGGCCCCAATTTATCTGATAGTGGGAGAATGTGCACCATCTTCCTGGCGATTATGACGCGTCTTATACATAATTAACGAGGTGTGTACAAGAATTTATTTGCATATTTATGCGAATTTCTGGATGAGAAACATTGACAATGTAAAGAATTGGATGCTTTTTACTTCGGAATTGTGCACATTTTGAAACGCATTGATAAATCAAACGATGGCTAAAGGACACATGGCCCAGTAAATAAGTTGGAGAGTTGAGTTAAAGGGAGATAACTGAGGCATCCGGAAGTGGCATGGCATGTAGATGATATATTGATAGTATATTGTTTTGGTCTTTTTTTCAAAAAAATTCGGTCTCATTATGAGATACTGTTTCCAATCTCAATTCTAGGATCGGTAATTTAGATTTTCAAATTGAAAACGCCCTAACACCATTAAAAAGAGTCATCATGATTTATACCAATCAGTTTCGTTCTTTTGCATCTACATTACTCCCCCAATGACAGAATAGGCATTGTGCGAACGATCTTAAAATTGAATCTCATTTTAGCCTCTGTTTTTACTTTGGTAATATCACATCAATGCAATCAATTTATCTGATGTTGCTTCTCAATTTAAAAAGTAGAAATAAAAACCGAACTTTTTTGTATAAAATGTGGAGATAATGAGAAAAGAAAAACAGAAAAGCCATCCAGACTACGCGTTTCGCCTCTTTATAGCAGCTGTATCTGGCAAATGAAGCCATCAGTAAAGATAGTGCGTTGGAATTTGAGGTAAGAAATTCAAAAATACTCTTTTAAGTAGACGCCCGAGGGGGATGTCAGTGATGTTTTTGACTTGGTTCATAAGGGAGTTACGGGTCTTTCAACATCATACTCCCCGTCACCAAGTCGGCCCAATCAGGGAAGATCAATCCCTGATCCTCCCCACTCTCAATCAAACCCTAACAGCTACTCTGGCCATTTAAAAGAATTGGACGAAGAAAGACCACGTATTCCGCACATCCGATTGGATGTTTCTAACAACCAATCCGCTGCGCGAACTATCTTTTAAATGGCCCACGGTGGGGACTGGCTTCTTTTCTTTTTTTTCGGTGGATAGCAGTTTCAATGGATAACCTTTATAAGATGCCAGAATATTTGTTTCTTTTCTTCTGTATTGAAATCTTTAACGTCTACTGGACCCGAAATTAGCTTACTCATTTTTGTCTTCTAATAGTTCGTATACCGCATTGTGCTACTAATTCTTTAGGAATTATAAGTGATATTGTATATAAGGCAGTTCTGAGGTCGGCCGTGGAGAATTTTGAGATCACTGCCCTTTCAATGCATTTTCTTCTTAGGGAATTATTTTCTCTTCTAATCAGACTGGGATTTATAAGGCGGAATTTGCTAACTGTTAACTGCCAGCATGTCTAAAGTGTTGTTATGCAGTAGATCCCGGCAATGATCATATTGTCTTTTTTGAGATTTCTGGCGGTTTCACCGATGTATATGAATGGGCATTTAGGGCATTTATTTTTTTATACCCCTGTCTTTTTTTTTTTTGTCAATATCCCGTTTGGTGCTGACTATATATTTTATTTTTTCAGAGGTTTTGTGGATACATTTTCGATGGTGGCTGTTACAGAGTTGTTGAACAGAATTTTGTCAGTTGTTTTTCTTGTTATTGTGGATTTTTAAAATTTAAAATCTGTGGATTTTTAAAATTTCTTTTTCTGTGGATGTTGTAGGCTTTGCGTTTAGCATTATACAGTAAATAAATCAGGAATTGGAGGACGCTGAAAAGTTGTATGCCATCTAGACTTTATGAAATAAGCGCAGTACTAGATTGGTGGCATGGTCTCATCATTTCTATAGTTGAAATGGCTAGATGTAACCGTAAGTTCTATTCTGGCAGTTTCTTCTATCGCACTTCTCACTTGTGAAACTCCGACTTCTAGCTTTCCAGTCAAATTTGGCCTTCAATTCAAAAATTTAAATGCAGTGCCAATCGTTATCCTCTGTCATCTGAATTCGTATACTGTTATCATTATCTCTCCTTAATAGTAGTTTCATAGTGGCTTTATTGCCTTTCTTTAAATGAAATGATTAAGAGGAAACTTTCTTCCATGGATAGGAATTGGAGATTATGATTATTGCGAATTTTATCTTGTGATTGCAGTAAAATTATATAAGATCGTTTTTACTTGTGGATTTTGAAAGACCTTTAGTGTGTGACAGAAATACTTCCGACGTACCTTCCAGAAATACCGCCAGCTTCATAATGGTAATACATTAGTGTTAATTGTATCTTCATTAAGCTAATGACTTACTATTATGACAGGTGCTTCTGTCGCACCATATATATCATTATGGGGACGCATTAACATGACATCGAAGAATTGTAAAGTATCTCCTTAGTCCACCTCGTAAGTGAAAGATTGTATAAAACATGATATTATACCGTCTCACATAGAATGACGCACTTTATAGGAAATGAATAAGACGCTTCTGAAATGTTAAATAACTAATTTATTTTGTTGAAATAGGCATCATGTTGATGAATGACTGTTCCCCAATGTACCTCTAAATTCTTGATTCCATCTTTAAAAAAATTCTCACCATTTGATGTGATATACAGTTCATTTACTTCTTCCTTATTAGAGAATGTTTCATTGTGTATGAAAAGATCAAAATACTTAAATAACTGATAATCAGTAGGAGAGATATCAGGTGAATATGGAGCATGTGGCAGAATTTCATAATTCAGCCTATGCAGATTTTGGACAGTTGACTGAGAAGCGTGCTGCCGTGCGTTGTTGTGCAGAAAAATTGGGCCATCCCTATTCACAGGTCTAGGATGTTTCTTTTTCAATCTTTCGTGCATACGCTCAGTTTCTTCACAGGAAGATATTGCTGTTATCGTTTTTCCCTTGAAGCAAAAATGAATAATCCATTTGAAAGACCACCATACAGTAACCATTTTTAGGCTGCAGTGAAGGTTTTGGGGTATTGTTTTGGTAATTCACTTGCAGCTAATTACTGGCATACTCTCTCACTGTTGTCAGAGAGTATCAATTTCGAATTCTATGTAATGATTCGATGCAAAAATTGATCTTTTTCCAGTTGGGAAAGCAACAGAGAACTAACCCCATTCAGTTGATGTGGAAGAAATCTATCAAGTGTTTTTACTTTTCCAATTGCTCTCAAGTGCCGAGAAACACTTGTGAGAGATGTTTCGAGTTATGATACAAGTTTTCGGACTGTGGTTCTCGGATTTTGATCAACCGAACATTCAATTGATCATGTCTGATAATCGATCGTGGTCTTTCCCTTGGTTTATTTTCAAGACTATAATCTCCCAAACGAAACTTCTGAAACGATCTCTGTACAGAATCTGGTTCCAACAATACTATTACCAAAGGCCGCCTTGATATTCCGAAATGCTTCAGGGGCAGAAAGGCCCAGTTTACACTCATACAGTAAGATTACTTGATATTGCTTCATTGTAACCATTTTCATTGAGTTTTTCAGTAACAATATATTCAAAGAAAAAATTATCTGGAAAGAAAAACAATCAAGAGTAAGTCAAGATTATTTTATATATTAAGAATGATACTTCGTTTGACGACCGGGTCAACAACCAATCAAATAAAAAAAATCGTCATTTCACGTGTGACAAACTACCATTAGATAGAACATTAGCGTCCCGTCTACGAGACGCGGGATCGAATGTCATCAACCTAATATTTTGATGTCCGTATGCGACGTGCCTGTGGGTGTATTCTATTGGAGAGAATCGTATAGATCATGATAAAATGAGTACGTCTTTTACCCAGAAGGCTCTTTCCAGTCAATACTCTGTAACATTCAGACAGCTTTTTAGCTGTTTGGACATAATCAGCTCCAGTTATCAACCTAAAAAAATATCTGACTTGGCAGAATAAATGCATATAACCTAATTAATTATCAATATTCGTGACCACTGCCTTCATTGCTCCAATATTTTAAGTAACGATATATATTTCCTGACATGGTCTCTGAACGAAACACGATGCTGAGATCGGCTACGTGAAGACTATACTAATATTAATTTAAGTCATAAAAAAAATTATGTCTTTTTTCTATCAACTTTATTCTTTAAAAATACAGCGCTATAACATTAAAATTAATTATATATTCCCATTTGAAATAACTTTACAATAAAAGTGAATAGGTTCGCTTATCATCCGGATCACATTCATCCCTCGTATTTTGAACACGAGTAGAAATTTGTTTCCTGTCTTGGGTTGGATTTTTGCTTCCTTCGAAAACATTCTCTATCTTTTTCGCTCTCAGTAACCCCTTACGTCTTAAAGGCATCATCGCCTTGCTTTAGGTGAAATGGATTTTAAAAAAATAACTTGTTGCTACGTATCATACAGTGCTTCGATATCTTTTTAATAAAATTCAGCAGGTTTTAACGCGTACGTTTTTGACAAACTCTTGAATTTGGTTTTCTTAAAGAAAGTTTTCCCTATCAAAGCTTTTCCCAACGATCGAAACGATGCAAAAACAGGTGAATATAACAGGTAGAGTAGAACAGGCCGACCTAGTTCCAAAATTTTTCCTTTGTTATCCTTGCTGTATCCTTTTGTTGCCAATTCAGATTGACGAGCACAGAACGTTTTTTCGGCTAAACTTTCATGGACACGTTGCAGCTGATGGATATATAAATGTGCATTAATGTTTCATTGTGTCTTAAGATGTGTACCGAGACGATTTAACCACACGCACAACCTTTCTTCTATAGAACTAATCTTTTGAGAATCGTTGTGGAAATTTATCACTGTCAATTCACAGTTTTTGCAAGAAACATTGTTGTATTCAACCCACTTTTCATCACCTGTTATGATATATTTAAGGAACGTTTAGTTAGAAATACACAACCCATAAACCTGTTGGGTTCCTTTTAAAAGCAATACAAAATGAGCTAAGATTATTATCAATTTTATTATTAATTACACATATTTTAATTTGTATTTGCAATACAAGTTATTGTAACAATTATTATTACTCAACTTATACAATATTACTTAGATCAAATGCAATAATGAATTAACAGAAATATAATGGAAAGATTTTCAGAATTCCTGAGAAAATTCCCTACTTTATTTTTCTAATGAAATCTAGATGAAAATTCAATGATAGACAGTAAATTATCAAACAGCAGATTTTCAGATCAAACAATAAAATACCAATACCAGACTTACATAAAATCATCTGTCATTTTCCAGGACTTTAGTATCTGTCTATATTTCTGAGATGAGGTATTATGTACACTATTTACATTATTCGGACTATTGTCCTCATCTTTGTTGCCATATTTATTACAACGTTTCGGCCGTTGCACGCTCCGGCCTTCTTCAGGTGGTTGGAATGTCGAACTGAACCCTTTATTTCGCTCACTGGGGTAGACTGTTCTAGTTCCACGTGCCATGTTTGATGGGTGTCAGTTATCAGTTATCTCCTGTTAACTTATCGTTTTCCCCATAAATGCAAACATTGCCCTACAGAAAAAAGTTTACTTTTTTTTCGAGTAGAAATGCAAACTGATGTCGCACTATTAGCCTTTCAAGTCAAGTAATACTAGCCCCGCGGTAACAATTTATATCCATTTTACTGTTTTTCAAAACTGGAGGTCATTCAAAAGAAGAAAAAAAATATTGAAATAATAACGTATGGATGCCTCCTTTTTGTGCACGTAGTTTCAAATTTTCCAGGTAATCTTTTCACCTGTTATATATTTAAGGAACGTTTACTTAGAATGATACGTAAGTCATTACAATTGTAAGGAATTTTCCCAAAAAGGGGAAATAGTTAAATTAATACTTAAGCTTGTGCCATGATTCCGATAATACATTATTATGTTGTTATAAGAAAGAAACAATTTTTGCAATATGTACCAATTTTATGAGACTTAGCATCACTTCTAAAATTCTAGATTTCGTCAATATTATCTCTCGGAATGAAGGCTCACTAGCAAACGAGATCTGAGTGCGAAGCTGGTCGGTTCCTGAACAAAACTTTTAACATGTGACGCGCTTGTGAGCGTGAATTATTTAATAGGTGAGCGCTCGGCTGATACGAGCGGCAAAATACTGTTGCGTAACAGCGCTGTCGAAGCATGAAACAGGCGCCCCGCTCTTCAAATATTAATGAATCTTTGATACACATTTGGTAATTGCCGATTGCGCAAGTTATAGATCGATGCATAATAGGAACATTCGACTATGTTAATAACCATCTGCGATTTTAATTTCGTACGCTTGATTATGCGCGCGAAAACTTATATTTACGCAGTTTAACTAAGAGGAAATAATGTTTCAAGTATTTAATACTTCGTATGATCAGGGTCTGTTCTGAATTAGAAATTGAAGCGCTGAGTTCGAACTTCAATTGGGTTCGTTGCATTCACTTTCTCGCGAATAAGGTATGAATCCATCTCTTCTCCATGCAGTTATAGGTTGAATAGCTGGACAGACTATTGCAGCCATTCTTAGCTGGGTTAGGGAGAGCAGCGAGGACATCTGCGTAAATAGTGGTTTTTAATGAAATTGTTATATACCGTACCTATGAACACTAATTGGTATGTCCCAATCCTCATAGATACATTGGACACTATTGTAAGTGGGGGGTTAATGTGCTGTCTAAGTAGTCCACCCTAGCAGTGGTTTACCTACTTCACGCCGCTGGCGAGGATTGTATTTTGTTGATGCTATAAAGATTACAATTTTATTTCCTACCTCCGTTTTGGGTATTTCTCATTCAGTAAACCTTTCTAGGTTACAACAGAAATGAAGGAATATAAAGTATCATCTATAGGATCTATAGCCATGGTTGGCAACCAGTCTACCGCAGGAAAAAAAACGGCAACCTACTGCAGGAATATATTCTGCCTAGGCAGTCATGAATCGAAAAGGAACATGACCGCCCAAGCGGGTATAACGTATGGTACTTAACTGACTGGATGACAATATTAGCCTTTTCCTTATATGGAAACACTTGGTATTCATTGATCGAACAGCTGGTGCTATTGTCGGTTGAAATTTATAAAATCTTTCTATTTTTTCAGGAAAATTGGTTTCTCAGGTTCAGTTAGTGCTATCGTAATGTTTAATAAAGTTAAAAGTTACCTTCCTAGCATTTTGTTCGAAGTCGTGTGGAATGTCAACTTCTCGATTGCGTCATTATTTTCTCTTCTAGTTACATGTGCTATCCATTTTAGTTGTTGCTGCAGTTGGTAGTCCTCAAGGGATGTGGTTTCTCGTATTTGGTACAGTTCTTTGTTTTTTTATTCTGTACTTTGCCAAAAGGAAAATTGATTTCTCAGATTCATTTACTGGTATAGCTTTGTCCAATAATGCTAGAAGTTTATTCTTAACATTTTATCGAAGTTGTGTGGAATGTCAATATCGTGATTGTGTTACTATTTTTTCTTCGAGTGCATGTACTATCCATTTTAGTTGTTGCAGCTGTTGGTAGTCCTCAAGTGACGTGTTTACTCTTATTTTTGTACTGGTATTCTGATTCTGTAACGCCAGAAACCAAGATTCGATGAACTATGGCCTCCCTAAGACATACGGAAGTATTGCCCTCTCTAAGACATACGGCAGTAGGGTCCTCTCTATGACATACGGAAGTATGGCCCTCCCTAAGACATACGGAAGTATGGCCCTTCCTATGACATACGGAAGTATGACCCTCCCTATGACATACGGAAGTATGGCCCTCCCTATGACATACGGAAGTATGGCCCTCCTTAAGACATACAGGAATCCTTCGTTCGAATTTATTTTTCATCATAAATATTTCAATAGGCAATTCTGAGAGTACTAGAAATCCTACCATGATTCATCATTAGTGGCCATAATCTTAACAATGTAAGATATGCAGATGACAGTGCTGATAGTAGATACAGAAGGTCACAAAGACGAGAGAGAAGCAAGGGACAGGCATAAACTACAAGAAGACGGAAAGGTCATCAGCATAAAGATGAGTACAAAATGCAAAATACAGGTCGACGATACTAAAATAAAACAGGTACCGAAATTTAAATATTTGATAAGTGTTCTAACAGAGGACGGAAAGTGGGACACTGAGATGCGAAGACGTATTGGGGATGGCTAAAGTTATATACCAAAAGCTAAGCAGATTATTAAGAAACGGGAAAATTTTGTTAGGAACAAAGAAAATTGGGCTGACTTTTTTCGGGATATCTTTCCTGCTTTATGGTAGCGAATAATTCCTCAAAGATGAACAATGGACCCGAAGCAACAGAAATGTGGTTCTACAGAAGGATGCTGAGGAAACCATGGACCGAATATGTGAGGAACGACATGGCTTTGGAAAGAGTGGAAACAAAAAGGTAATTTATACTTAAAATCAGGAAGAGGCAACTGACATTTCTGGGACACATAATGAGGAAGGAGGGTTTATAAAATCTGATACTCACAAGACGGATAGAGGTAAAGAAGGACAGAGGAAAGCAACGCGTAATATACTTAATGGGCTTGAGAAAATGGATGGCAGAAAAGGGTTTGGGAGAAATAAAAACACACAGGGCTACACCGGACAGGATGATATGAAGGACCATGCTCGCCTATGTTCTCACGCAACACGGTACATAAAAGATATATATATATATATATATATGTGTGTGTGTTTTGATGCTTGGAAATGTTGGCCATTTTCTAGAAAAATCAGTACTTGTTACTTTTGAAGTCATCTTTGAACAGTGAGATATCTGTTTATCTGGAAATAAACTAGCTAGTATTAATATGAAGATTTGAAATTAACGTATGCAAGATTTCACAGCTCTAGCATCACTCCTTTATAGTCAGCCGATGGGCTTTTCAGCCCACCCTCAAACTTGGAAAGAAAGAATGGCGTTATTAATAAGAGTTGAAATTAATTTATGCAAGATTTCACAGCTCTAGCATCACTCGTTTATAGTCAGCCGACGGGCTTTTCAGCCCACCCACGAACTTGGAAAAAAGAATGGAGTTATTAATAAGAGTTGAAATTAATGCATGCAAGATTTCACAGCTCTAGTATCTCTCCTTCTTAGTCAGACAATGAACTTTTCAGCCCGCCCTCGTATACCAAGTAATCTCACATTCATTGCAATTTCTGAACCGTTATCAATATAAACACCTTTAGCTCTATATCTACCAGCTTCTACTGTTCTTCCTGAAAGGTGGACAACGATAGTCAAATGTAATTGGAATATTATGCACATGTTCATTGCAGAATTTCCAGCTGAAATTAAACATTTTAGTCAACAGCAGAGAAAAGTCTCCTAAAGTCTTAACAGGCCTTATTTTTTGAATTTAAACGCAGCACAAGGCTGGTGTTAAGATCTCATCAATTTATAGTTGAGCTGTATAGATGTAACCGTAAATTCTATGCTAACAGTTTATTTCGCACTTCACGCTTGTGGAGCTCCCTTCCGGTTCCATGCAAATCGCTATCTACTGTCCACCTGATTACTCTTTTTTCTTTCTACTTATCATTAATGTTTCTGTTCCTAATTCTTCCACACTCTATAACCCCTTGTGTCATATAAGAGATTATACATATACTTCAGAGATGATTAGACACTACACTGAAGGGAAAACGTATTATTTGACAGATATCGACATAACTCAAATTGAAAATATTCAACTTGTTGTGGAGTAGCTGAACACCCCCACAGGATGGTTTAATCTAAGACTATTTAAATAGCACTCGTCTTACTGAAGAAGAACAGTTAACGATTGCAGCTTACTCTGCTTGCCGACTCACTGCTTCTGGGCGGAGAGGAACCCAGACGACGATATGCCGAAGGGCAGAGTCTCATCTTGAGAGGTAGACCGCTACCCGACCCCGTGTATACGCGGTCTAGGGCAATTTTTTGCCCGAGCTTACGGGTTCGGATCGACCGACATAAAAAACCAGCCTTGTGCCACATCGCGCTTGTGGGGAGGTCTCTGGTAAATACCAGTCAGTTAACAATTACTGTTGGCTTTGCTTGTTGATTCTCTACCTCCGGGCGGAGAGGCACCCAGACGTGGATTTATCGAAGGACAGAGTCTCGTCTGGGGTGGTAGACAACTACCCGACCCCGTATAAGGGCAATTTTTGCCCGATCCTACGGGCTCGGGACGCCCCATGTAAAGGTCTTGGGTAGATACCGAGCAGTTAAAGATTAGATTTCGTTAAAGCTTTCTCTTACTTAGGGTAATTCCGATTTTTAAAGTTCTCTTTTCGATCGCAATTTTCCTTAAAACTTCGTCATGTTCAGGCTATAGTATTCACGGCGTCCCTCTATAGAAGGAAATCTCTACTGCTTCTCAAGTCTACTCTCCATCTGTCTAAAAATTGTTCAGTATTCACTACGCTACCAAAAGGTGATTACGTAGGAGTTGAGAACTGTTTTCTTTGTTGCCACCAAAATTTTATGATTCTTAATGCTCGGGAGATATTTATTGCTATTTCAATGCACTTTCTAATTTCTTTACCATATATTCCTTCATCTCTTATAAAACTTCCTATATAATTAGGTTTTTTGTACTTACGCGATTCTGATGTCTCCAATTCGTAGACTGATGAAGTCCTTCGAGAAAACAAAGCGCAGTTTTTCACCACTGTGTCTTTCATTTTCCATAATATTCTGATATATAAAAATTCTTATATTCTTATCATATTAACGTTATTTTTAGTGGATACCCATGTTTAAGTAGACGCTCCGTTTAGTTTTTAAACAGTATTTTATTTTTTTCTGAACGATTTTATCCACCTGACCCAGTGGATAAAAGCGTTGCTTGAAGGAATTCAGGGAATTGGCTATGAGTTCAATACATGGGCACAGCACAGGTGACTTGGAGAGTTCAGTTACTAAAGAGAAATAACTAAAACTGAGATATCCAGGGAAGGCATGGAACGTGGAACTAGAATAATCTAATCCGATGGACGAAATAAAAAAAATCTGTATATATCACCTGAAAAAAGCCGCCTAACTCGGGTGGCACTTAGGCCTTGTACAGGGCTAACATTATTGTCAAAAAAGGGTCCTCACTAGTGATAAAAGGCAGATATTTTACAACCATATTCAACGAAAGGTTTTATTTTTAACACCAAAAGCAATGTCTTAGTCGATGTTTGTTTCAAAATCTGGATATTTCTCCGGCTTAAGAGGCATATGAAGTGTGAATTGTGATGAGAGAGTAAATTCTGAGAGAAACTGCCGTCAACTCAGAGAACTACATCTCCTTATATGTACCGCTTCATTTCAGAATAGATGCGATTATGATTCTCCACAACTTCTTTCTGTGTCTGTTAGCAGCGTTTCTTCCTATGCTAAAACCCCCGAATCTCATACCGCCGTTTGTTCGCACAAGCTCGTCAGGTAAGTGTCTCGCTGCCTTGCGCTTGATATACCCTGTGGGGGTTAAGTTTTCCTAGCCCTCCTTCCTCATTATGTGCCCAAAAGAATTTCAGCTGTCTTTTCCTGATTCTGATTATAATGTTATAATGGATTCAGTTAATAGAAACTAAATAGAAAATGATGTAAGACAAGGATTTGTCGTCTCGCCGGACTTATTGAACATATACAGTGAGACGAAAATATAGAAAGAAGGATTCAGGATTCCAAGATATTTGTGATTCTGTATATCTCCGATTTCATAACTCGCATACTAGGCTTTTGTTCTTGCTGATGACTACACCAGTCTTGTTTAAAATGTCGAACATCACCGGTAAATTGGGCAGCTGCGTTATTCCTGCTTTATAATGGAAGACACTACATTGTAAAACTCACCCAGAAAAATATTTCGACACTGGTTCCACGGATTGTGACCTTTTCCAGTGTTTGCAACAGTTCCCGGGCGGGAAAAAATACGCACAGATGTTTTCACTGGAAATCGAGAATATTTTGTGCGTGTGGTATTAATGCTTACTTGCTCAACGACATTATGGCAGCGATGTCGAAGGAAACTATTAACTTGATTACATCTGAAAGTGATCATTAAATATTAGAAAAGTTTATGTATCAAGAGGAACGACATATTCGATGACGACTCGGTGGGATTACCCCTCACCTACTGCCAGCAAAAATCCAATCAAGACCATTTTTGGCAGAATACAAAGACTATGTTTAAACATCAACCTCACTCTTTCTCTCTTTTTTCCAATTTGTTATACTATTTTTCAATATATATATATATATATATATATATATATATATATATATATATATATATATATATATATATATTTCTGAAATTTCTCAGAGTTAAACTGTAGAAAAGACAATATTTATAAATATAAATGACAATAGGAAAACTGTAGTTATTGCTGATGAGTTTCGTCCAATGTGGACTTTCTCAACATTCCTCCAGTTGCTAAGAACATTTTTTTTGTTATTATTAGTTACTTTCTTTAATTAAATTCAGTTCGTGTTTTGCTTTCAGAAAGTCCACATTGCACGAAACGCGTCAGCAATAACTACAGTTTTCCTAGTGTCATTTTATATATATATATATATATATATATATATATATATATATATATATATATATATATATATATATTCAATTGTATGGATAGGAGTTTCTGACCCTGGATTTCACGCTTCTGCGATCATCAAAAGTCTGTCCGATATGTTAGCTCTGTCACTGATATTGAGCACTTTCCAATAAGTACCGCGAATACATATATATCTATATCTATCTATCTATCTATCTATCTATCTATATATATATATATATATATATATATATATAAATGACATATATATATATATATACCTATCTCCGTCTATTCATTATCTATTGCTTTATATCTCTATATATGTCTGTCAGTATCTCTATCTCAGTCTATTCACATCTATCTATCTAGCTAGCCAGCTTGCTAGTTAGCTCTATTCATATCTATCTCGTTAGCTCAGTCTCTTCATCTATCTATCTATCTATCTATCTATCTATCTATCTATCTATTTCAGCCACTTCATGTCTATATATCTGTCTACCAGTCTATGTATCTCAGTCAATTCATAGCAAGCTAGCTGCCCGTCTATCTATCTATCTATCTATCTATCTATCTATCTATCTATTTATCTATCTATCTATCTCTATCAATTCATAACGAGCTATCTGTCTTTTTGTTTATGCCAATCTATCTATCTATCTATCTATCTATCTATCTATCTATCTATCTATTCATAATTATCTGTCTGTCTATATCAGTTTTTTTTCCATTATCTATCCCTGTGGGTGTGCTGGCGTATATGTCTGTGTGATTTTCTAATCAACTGTAGCATGGCATTTAATATTGATTAGTGAGCCGTTTAAAGGTTTATCGAGACAAAAAATAATCATACATTTATTATTGATGCGTAGCATTATCTCCATCAACAAGCAGTACAGAACTCAGGTCGTTATTCCGTGTGAATGTCATATCGATAAATTTTCCTATAATACTAAATGTATGAGAAAACATACTGCATCCAATTTGGACAAACCTAAATATCTGGGAATTGTTTTAAGGAAGAAAAGTGTTGCAGACAAATAATAAAATCTACTGGAGTAGCGAAAGATGACTTCCAAAATCTAAATGAAATATTAAGAAACAGGAACATCTTTGGTAATCAAACACAAAAGTACACAGTTGTTATGTGATATCAATCTACCTAAATTAAAATTATTACTTGACAATTTTCTCGCGGATCAAGAGTTGAGCTGATAGATATGTTGTGTTACAGAAGAAATTTATGAATACCATAGACGGTAAATGAGATTAACGAGGGAGTTTTAAGGTAATAGCGAGCAAAAAGGACACTTTTGCTTAGGATAAGAAAGATAGAGCTGGACTTTCTGGGACACTTAATAAAAAAATCGGTTTGGGGAATCTGACATACATAAGAAATACTGAAAGCAAGAAGAGAAGACATGAACCTACCAAAATGAAATTGTGAAAATGGTTAGTAGAACAAGAATAGAAAGAGATACCAAGGGTATTATTTCCCGATCGAGAAATACCTGAAGAAGTCTCCAGGGCAGAACATTCACAACAAAGATGATTATATTAGTCTGACTGTAAATTATCTAAGTAATGGCAGCTTATCATCTCTAACCAAAAGCAATTGTCAAACAGTTTGATGCAGAAAGATCTATTTTCATGATGTGTTCTATATATATATATATATATATATATATATATATATATATATATATATATATATATATATATATATATCTTAAGCATTTGACCTCAAACAAGACGAGAGTGCCATTAGCACGCAAGGGGTTACAGTGAGTAAGTAATGACAACTTCCCATCTCAGAAATTATAATCAAAAGCAATTTTCAAACAGCTCGAAGCCGAAAGATCCATTTTCATTCATGATGCGTTGTGTATATATATATATATATATATATATATATATATATATATATATATATATATATATATATATCACTCCCGGCTTGCCTGAGGTGAAATCATCATTTCAACTTTGAACTAAAAAGATCAGTTAAAAAAGATCCAAATCAATGCAGAAGACGTTTGGCACGTGAGAGATGAATTTCAGCGATGACAGGCCAAAGAGCAGTGAAAAAAGATTTGAAAATGAAATCGTA
Source organism: Acanthosepion lycidas (assembly GCA_963932145.1). Taxonomy (NCBI): domain Eukaryota; kingdom Metazoa; phylum Mollusca; class Cephalopoda; order Sepiida; family Sepiidae; genus Acanthosepion; species Acanthosepion lycidas. The sequence continues at coordinate 29,362,561 of OZ010608.1, read as the reverse complement.
CGTGAAACCTGTGAGGCACCTTGTTACACCAGGACAGAACATTAAATGGTTAGAGTGGACGAAGATCTTCTTAAAGAACTTAAAAAAATGATCCTGGAATAATATATATATATATATATATATATATATATATATATATATATATATATATTTGAACTTAATTTCAATCCTTCATGAGCTGTCCATCCTTAGCTGTGATTAATTAATGGTGAACATGTCATTTTCGTTTATGATAGATTTTATTACGATTCTTCTGTTAAGCTTGAAGAGTAATTATACATTCTTATTGTTCAAAGTAGACTCCAAAGTGTTATAAAAACATCGAAGAATTTCAGTAAGATATATTTAATCATTTCTAAGACACAATGGTTCAAAGTTTAATCTAACAAATGGACAATTTTGCTGTTACACAATTTGGGCAATTTCGCTGTTATACTCAGTATACAGCAGTCTAAGAAAAGTTTTTAGCCAGGAGAAATAAACTACATCCAATTTCAAAATTTAATTACGTAATCCCTATTCAACATGAACAAACCGTATTAGGAACTAGTATAGAGTAGGTCCTCCATTTTCTAGTTTCAGTACCTGTATACGATTTTTCAAGGATTTGATCAAGTTATCAACTTCTGAGCCATATTTTGCCACTCTTTTAACAATGTTTCTTTAAGGGTTGCCACTGACGTAATTTTGGTTGCACGCTCTTGAAGCCTTCGGTCAAGGTGCTCCCAAATGTGCTGTATTAAATATATGTCAGGATTTTAGGCTACACATGGCAGTGACTTGATTCTTTGTGATTCCTTCCAGGCCTTTGCTACTTTACTCGCATGACATGGCGCTATATCTTCTTGATAAAGGTAGACATTCTTGTCAATCTGATTGGTTTCAAATAGTGGGAGTAGTCATTTCTCTAATATTTGACAGTATTTTGGACCATTTAATCGCTTGTCATCAAGAATCAGCTCAGATTTCCCTCCAAACCAGACAGCGCCCCACACCATTACTCCAATCTCTCGATGTTTTAAGGTCGCCTGCAGACATTCAGTGTTCCAAGTCTCATTCTGATTTCTCCAAATATAAACCAATATCAAATTAGAATATTGGCAGAAATGACTTTCATTTGACCAAATTACAGACTGCCAAAATTCATAAACTTTGCTCTCAAATTCTCTCGCCCACTCCATACGAAGGTTCCTGTTAACCTCTGAAATTAAGGGCTTCTTTCTTGCAACGCTTCTTTGATAGCCTAGTTCTTTCAGAGTCTTTCTCACCGCATATAGCGACATTTCAGTGTTGTTGGCGACACCTTTGATGCTCTGGCGACGGCTTCTGATGACGGCCCTCTTCAGCGACCTTTTCGTTCGCTCAGACACGATGCTTGCTCTTCCTGAACGTTGTTCCATATGACAATGGCCTTCTTCATTAAATATCTTGACAATATTATTAACCGTTTGATGATTAACCTGGAAAAACCTAGCAATTTCTCTATTTGACTTGCCACACTGATGGCATCCTATTATTTGCCCTCGTTGAAATTCACTAATTTCCTTACTTCCACGAACTTTCATTGTAAGATATAAGTGAGCTATTGTTCATAGACATAGATGAGAGTAGCTTGATACTAACACGGTATTGTCTGAATATATATATATATATATATATATATATATATATATATATATATATATAGAAAATAGGAAAGAACTGGTTAGGTAAATAATCCAAAGTTCTTTAGTATTTTCGTTATTATTTTATAAAAATAGTGCTTGATACAAAAGTAGAGCATAAATATAATTATTTATTTAAAAATATGATTCCAACACGCTACATAAGAGGTCTCATGTTTCAAAACAAGAGCCGAAAACTTCAATATAATTATTTGAATTAAATTGAATTAAAGTAAGCTCTGTTCCATCTTCAAGCGAAATTTTTTGGGAATAACTTATTTCTGAAATTTACGTGTTTTAATAGCATATTCATAATTGAAATCACAATTTCCATGGTAACAGCCAGGGCGAATTGCTTAAATAGGTAGGGGTGTTGGGTGTAAATAATTTGTATCAGTATAGAGTTACTTTCATAGATGTCAAGTCAGGGTAAGGTGGGGGAGTCTAAATTTAAAACGGAAGATGTTTTCGCCTAGTCTGGTTTACGTGTCTATGGGGATTTATTTATTTTTTTTAATTTTATTTCTTTCTGAAAGGGTTTTGTGTATATAACTTACTGCCGTAACATTTGTTTTTTGACGACTTCATAAAGGGTTATCTTTCTTTGTAGGGTATTTAAACTATTTATTGGGGCTATGGATTATAAAAGTTATTTTATTTTATGTTTGTTTTTAAGCTAATTATTCAATGCATAAATTTGATGATGTCGGGAAATATGTATGTATATATATATATATATATATACATATATATATATATATATATATATATATATATATATATATATAAATTGTGTGTATTTAGGCAGCATTTTTTCATTCATACATGTTTCATTAAATAATATAGACAAGTGATGTCTATTTATTTTATGTAAATTCTTTTCATAACGTCTGATAATCTTAATAGCATTAGCATTAAATATTGATACATATTTTTTAATCCAATTTAAGCTTTCGGTTCGCATAAGCCATTATCAAAGATGACAATTACAGTATAATATATTATGATTTCCAAGAATACTTAAACATCAAAACAATAAAAAAAGCTAAAAATTCTTGAAGCTATATACATAAAACAGTTGAAACCTAACCTGAACAAAATAAACTATGAAATCTCCACAAATATTCTTAAATGTCTATAATTGGTAACAGAAGTCATTAGTTTATACCAATGGCTTCCCATACATAATACTTCTCGAATTCCCTCTCGCATTGTCAGCGTCTTATATGCACGTGTTTATTGATGCTTGGAAATCATCCATGTAAACAGAAATATCATCACTTTCTTGTCCGTGTATTGCATAATATTGTGGTGATTTTCTTTCTTCGTTTAATGATAATGTTATTAAGATTATCAGACGTTATGAAAAGAATTTACATAAAATGATTAGACAACACTTGTCTATATTATTTAATGAATATATATATATTATTTAATGAATATATATATCTATTAAAGACATTTTTATGTTTAACGTTCTTTTCATAGATACAAGTATTTAAGTAAATGCTCTGTTTTATAATAAACAGTATTAAATAACATTTACCGGCCTGAATGTCCGAGAAATTTTCATAGAAAATATTCGTCCTTCGACAGGATTCGAACCCGCATCCTATACGGAACCGTCATTTACGCTGACGAGCCTAACCTCTATGTATTAAAAAGAAGAGAAGATTTACTTAGAAAAATATAATATAATATTTTTTTCTAAATAAACCCACATTACAACCAAAAACGTTTGCAGCACCTCTCTTCTCTTCTTTTTAATATATATATATATATATATATATATATATATATATACTTTTCTCTCGTTGGAACCACAACAACCACTTTCTTTTATATATATATATATATATATATATATATATATATATATATATATATATATATATATATATATATATATATATATATATATATATATATATATATATATATATATTCGTTTAAGTAATGTAATTTGTTATGAACTGGCGACTCTTCGATCTTCGGCTTTTAGCATCCTAAGAAATTTATAACTACATCATATGAAGAGCTCACGGTGCATATAGCGAGAAAGAAAGAAAATGGGATGCAGGGAAGAAAGAGGAGTGAGAAAAGTGGGAAGCAAAGGTAGAGATAGAGAGACCTATGTAGAGGAAGACAGACAAAATTTATTTCCTTACACAAGCATCCGCATGTGTTCAATCCCCCCCCCCGAAATATTTCGTCAAAATCGGAATATACGTCCTTTTATATAAGGAATTTAGGTAAATAATGAAAACATGTGATGAGTATAGAAATTGGAATCTATGTGTTCAAATTTCAGCCCCGTTTGCAGCGTTCACTTCCAAGGCGTGGATCTATTTCACTACGCCAACAAGATATATATTAGAGAGCAGGATAAAATCCGTTCTATAGCCTTGGTTGTCAGCCAGTGTAAGAGAAGGACGATTCTGAATTCAGAAACATGGATAAGACAACGGGAACGCCTCGAATGTCTTTCACAAGAAGCTATTAAAATTCACAGATAATAAAGAATAGGAATCGATTCAGTGTCTTGGCCGCCTATATCCAGACGCGCGAACAACAGCTATGAAATAAACACCGTAGAAAAAGCAAAAGGAATTCCCGTGTTTCCTAAGAAGGCATGGATGTTCACAGATAATAAAGAAAAAGGAACCTGTGGAGAGTACTAATCGTCTACGTCCTGGACGCAGAAAGACAGTTACGAATTAAAAATAATTGAGCAGCCAGCTACTTCAATATCTTTCCCAAGAAGGCATGGCAATTCACCGGTAACGAAGTAAAAGAAATCTATGGAGATTTCTGTCTACGTCTTCAAGAGAGAGAGAGAGAGAGAGAGAGAGAGAGGGAGAGAGAGAGAGAGAGGGGGAGCGAGAGAGCGCGCTGAATTCAAAACTAACGTGCAGCCATCGGCATGTCACTTCACTATCTTTCCCAAGAAATCATACTAATTCGCTGATAATGAAGTAATCTTTAAATAGTCCTAATTGCCTAGTTTCTGAAGAGAGAAACAGATCCAAATTGAAAACTCGCGAGCAGACAACGGGAAACCATTTCAAAATCTTTCCCAAGAAGACGTGGTAATTAACACATAACAAAGAAAAAAGAATCTGTGGAGAGTGCCAACTGCCTACATCCTGAAAGGAGTAAGACAGCTCTAAATTCATTCAAAACTGTCTAGTAACCAACGGGATACCGCTTCACTATATTTATCCAAGAAGCCACGGGAATTCACAGATAATAAAGAAAATGGCTCTATGGAGAGTTATCTTCGGCTACCTTCTGAAAGGAGATTGTATTTGAGAAAGAAATATTTGAAAACAATAATTGTGACGGTTTAAGCTACATTTAGTAAATAATGGTTCTTAAGCGTCTACCGTAGCATAAATGGCCAGGAATGTCGTCCCGCAGATATATTTACAGTTGTCTTTATTTTGTTCTTCAGAATGGACCCCGTGGCTCTGACTTTGCATCAAATAAATTAAACCTGTCTACTCAAATAATGACAGTAGTCAACAGCGTTGAATTGACTGACTTAATGAGTAAGGATTAACATTTGAATGCATACGATTCTAAATTTAACTGAACGCTTATTAATTCGGTGTCAAAAGAAAAAAAGTTTATTCCAAACGCGCAGCAAGATATAATTAAGAATTTTTTTTTTCACGCCGATCTAAATATGCGACAAAAGGTTTATTTTTGTTCTCTTTCGGAAATAACGTAAACGGAAGCTGACATTTCGATAGCAATAAATAAATAAATAAATTGCAATCTTCTTTAGGCCTTCAAGGTTATCTTGGGCATCCGATACGCCATCTTTGTTTTTTTTTTGGTTTTTTTTTGTTATTTTTTGGTTTTTTTAACGATGCGCAGCTTTGTTACTGCACAGTTAACGCCCTTTCTTTCTCGGTCTGCGCATTCAACAGTGAATCATAATCATAATCACAAGGACAAAAGAATCGTTTTCTTAAGAGAATAGAAAGGTTCTGCATCTTTCCCGACCTAGACTTCACAAGATCTTTTGTTGAAGCACGGGTTTCTAAAGAAATATGTGTAGATATTCTTTACGCCAATGCGGGTTCGAGGGTGCGGCTTACGTATGTATTAACCAGTTTTATATACAGTTTAAAGATTACGCCCGGGAGTAAGATGTCTAGTGAAGAGGAACTCGAATCGCTTCGACGTAATCTCCCTTACGTAATGGAAAACCTACAGTTCATGTGAAAGCATAAACAATTTAGATAATTACTTTTTACCCATTATAGTTTTTTTTAGCCGCTATCCATTATTCCACCATGCTTCCAAAATAATTTTGGAAGCATGGTGGAATAATGAATAGCGGCTCGGATTGAGAAACCGGAGAGCCGAGTTCGAATTCCAGTCGGATCCATTACATTAACTTACATGCTAATGGAAAAGATATGAATCCTATTCTTCTCTCCCCAGCTATATAGGTAAAGAGCAGGACAGACTGGATTGTATAACCTTGTGTGGTAACCGGTCTAGAAGAAGAAAAAAGCTCAAAACCGTACTGGAAACTGTTGCCCAAGAAACACCATTTCTACTGTGCCCCGACGATCCTGCGAGTCACGGGATAAAAAAAAATAGTCATATTTTGTGATCAATTCCCTAGCAATAAAATATGCTTTCTTATTGGTTGCCGATGAATATCTATTGCAACGTTAACCCCTTACTCGCCAATTATTTTGGGAAAAATGTTTCATTTTCAGAACCTTTTTGTTTTTAATATAGTAACTAAGAAACTGAGGCACCTTGAAGTACGCGAACGGTGGCTAATGCCTCTACCAGCCGTATGAGTTGACAATTAGACTCATGTCAAGCTCATGTCAAGCTCATGTCAAGCTCAGCATAAAAAGACTCAACACGACATCTAAACACATTTCTAGGTGTTTTTAACAGCATGTTTCGGACGTGTTTATTCGTCCGTGTCCTAAAAGAGACACTTTCGGATATACACGTCTACACGGGGGAAGGGATTAATAAAAATGAATTAACATTATACATGTTAATTTACAGATTAACTTTGCTCTATGGTATCAAGACTTTATAAATTTAAGCGCAGTACTAGATTGGCGTCAAGGTCTCATCATTTTTACACCTGAAATGGCTATATGTAACCAAAAATTTACATTTTCTATCCTCGCACTTCTCGCCTGTGTAAGCTTTTGGCCATATCACGTTGAAATACCGATTCCCGTACGATGATTAAAATTAAGCAACGTTGAGCATTACATCGATGAGTGAATGTTTGGGAATACCAGATGCTGTAAGCTTTGATGTGCGGTTGGTGTAATAGATAATAGCTAGAAATTGTAAATTGGAGAGCTGAGTTCCAATTTCAGTTGGATTTTTTATATGCACTTATTCGCAAATACCCTTGAGAAAGGCATGGATCCATTTCTTTTCTCACTAGCTAGGGTTTAACTAGTAAGAGTTGTATCACTAAAATCCTTATTATATCAAAAAGCAAAAATTCTTACCATTTAAAACTATTTTCTGGTTTTAAAATAACCGGCAAATGGTTTAATAAACCGTGGAAAACGGATCAATCAAATTAAATTAAAAAATCCCCTCTGGAAGTCCCTTCCTGCTTCTTGCTTATCCACGCAATTTAGTCTTCAAAAATTTAAATGCAATGTCAATCTTTATCTACTGTCGTCTTGATTCCTCCTCTTTTATTTGAATTCTTTCACACTCAGTAACCCCTTGTATCTTAGTGGTTTTCTTGTCTTGCTAGTAATCACAAGACTCAAGCTTGTTAGAGGATCTATGGTGCCTCATTCTATCAGCAAATAGACTCAGCTTACTTGAGGTCATGTTTACAATTATTACAAGCAGATACAGAAGGGCATGTGTTGTGTTTGGAACAATCACGCTGTAACCTCTTGTGTCTTAGTGGTTTTCTTGTCTTGCTTGGATTAAAATGACTGAAAACAATTATAGATATATTAACCCCATTTTGGGTTTAACGCTTGATAAAACCTAAATCAAATCAAATTTATTTCTGATAAAACATTTAGAAAGTATAATAAATAAAGAAAGAAAGAAAGGAGAATAAACAAAATGGAATGTGATTGTATAAAACAATACTGAGATAACCATGAACTTCTCATATGAGAAGCGAGTAAATCTTAAGGAAAATGAAAACAAATGGTAATGATAATAAAAGACGTTTCCCTATAAGGAAACATTTGGAAATCATTGGCTGATCAGACAGTGCTACCTCCGGTTGAAATTTATAAAATATTTCCATTAAAATTTTTTGTTCCCCAGAAAATAGTCTGCTCAAGTTCAGCGTTATCAATCATTCCATTAATGATGGGAGTTTTTCTATCTATAAATCCCGGTGAGCAAACATTACGTAAATGGATGAAGCGGGCTTTGTTCATTTGGGGGAAAAAAATGGTTAGCCCCAGAACGACGCAAATAGATCTAGAAAAACGCTTTCTTTTTCACGTCTTATAGATTATTCTCCTTGAGGTTTCCCTTTGAAAACTGATTTATCTTTTGCTACACGTGTGTAATACGTACACACAGAAATATTTTATCTACTTTTCTTTTATGAATTTAATGATGAATAATTGTCAAAAACTAACACCCAGAGTATTATCTCACGATGACTCCATGATAAATTCTCAGTGTAAGAAACACACACGTAATTCTGCGAATGTTGCAACTTTGCAAGTTTTAAGGCAAGTTTAAATGACAAAAATATATTTGTAGTATACACCATGCGTTGGTTCTGTGGGTAATGAAGAGGCACCGATGGGGCTGAGCAGACGGGGCTGAGAAGACGGGGCTGAGCAGACGGATGAGATCAGAAACGCGAAGCCACGTTAAACATGTTAAATCATGCTGGTTTTCATTGTGCCTTCAAGTCCACAGAACTCTAACGATGATGAAGAGATTTACGGGTCTCTTCGTAATCGAACAGTTTTTCTCTAAAGGATAGCCCGAAAATGGTTCAATGTCGTAATTTCATTATTGACATAAGTTCCCAACCCTGAGGCGTCGCTAAAAATATAATGAAAACGGCCACAATTCTTCATTTCGCATGCATACAAATCAAAAAGGAAAAAGCAGACTCAAATTAAAAAAAGAAAGATAGTGAGACTCAAATTAAAAAAAGAAAGATGGTGAGACTCAAATTAAAAAAAGAGAGCAGAAGACAAATTAAAAAAGACAGATAAGGGCACTCAAATTAAAAAGAGAGAGAGAGAGAAATCGACTGATTAAAAAAGAGAGAGAAGGACATTCAAATTAAAAAGAGACAGAGAGAGAAATAGACTGATTAAAAAAGAGAGAGAAGGACACTCAAATTAAAAAGAGACAGAGAGAGAAATAGACTGATTAAAAAAGAGAGAGAAGGACACTCAAATTAAAAAGAGACAGAGAAATAGACTGATTAAAAAGAGAGAGGAGACTCAAATTAAAAAAAAGAGAGCAGAAGACAAATTAAAAAAGAGAGATAAGGACACGCAAATTAAAAAGAGAGAGAGAGAGAGAGAAATAGACTGATTAAAAATGAGAGAGAAGGACACTGAAATTAAAAAGAGACAGAGAGAGAAATAGACTGATTAAAAAAGAGAGAGAAGGACACTGAAATTAAAAAGAGAGAGAGATAAATAACTGATTAAAAAAGAGAGAAAAGGACACTGAAATTAAAAAGAGACAGAGAGAGAAATAGACTGATTAAAAAAGAGAGAGAAGGACACTCAAATTAAAGAGAGAGAGAGATAAATAACTGATTAAAAAAGAGAGAGTAAGAGACTCAAATTAAAAAGAGAGAGAGAGAAACAGACTGATTAAATAAAGAGAGGAGACTCGAATTCAAAAAGAGAGAAAAAAAGACTAATTTAAAAAGAAAGAGTAGGGAACTAATTATAAAAAGAAAGAGATATAAACTTAAATTGAAAACGTAGTCAATGAGATTCAAATTAAAAAAAAGAAAGATGGTGAGACACAAATTAAAAAAAGAGAGTAGGAGACAAATTAAAAAAGAGAGATAAGTACACTCAAATTAAAAAAGAGAGTGAAAGAGACTAATTAAAAAAGTGAAAGAAGGAGACTTAAACTGAAAAAGAGAAAGAAAAAAAGTCTAATTTTAAAAAAAGAGAGAAGGGAATTATAAAAAGAAAAAGAATGAGACTCAAATAAAAAAAAGAAAGAAGAAGAGACTAAATAAAAAAGAGAGATAAAGAAACTTTAATTAGAAAAAATCTTAAATTACAAAAAAGTTTGAAGGTGGTTCAAATTAAATGTTTATATTAAGGATGCACTATAAGTGGTTTCCTTATAAGGAAACATTCGGCATTCATGGACAGAACATTCAATTCTTTTTCAGGAAAATAGCTTTCTCAATTTTGCAAACTGTTATCGCTCTTACCTTTATTGATGATGTTTTACTTCCTAACGTCCTGCAGTCAGGGTATAATGATAAACAACACGTGACAGAAATGTCTCTGATCAGAAAATTAGAGATTTTGAGGAGCCTGGAACAATCTTTTAATTGTGGTTGTTCACAGGTTCATCTTGATCCGGGTTCGTAGCATTTGTTAGGATCCTAACTCTGATAAAATAATGAACCCTAAACAAAAACTATGAAAGTGTAAAAATACATTTTCATAATAAAAATACCAGAAATACCATTTTTTTATGTAAGAAAACAACCAACAATATTTAGTAAAATGACCAAAAATACCTCTTTTATAGCAAGATTGCCAACAATACCTATTTCATAGCAAAATGGCCAATACCTATTTTATAGCAAAATCGCGTACAATACCTATTTTATAGCAAAATGAACCACAATGCCTATTTTATAGCAAAATGACCAACCTATTTTATAGAAAAATCAACAAAAATACAACTTTTATAGCAAAATGACAAACAATACCTATTTTATAGCAAAATGACCCATAATACTTATTTTATAGCAAAATAACAAACAATACCTATTTTATAGCAAAATGACACATAATACTTATTTTATAGCAAAATGACAAACAATACCTATTTTATAGCAAAATGACACATAATACTTATTTTATAGCAAAATGACAAACAATACCTATTTTATAGCAAAATGACACATAATACTTATTTTATAGCAAAATAACAAACAATACCTATTTTATAGCAAAATGACACATAATACTTATTTTATAGCAAAATGACAAACAATACCTATTTTATAGCAAAATGACACATAATACTTATTTTATAGCAAAATGACAAACAATACCTATTTTATAGCAAAATGACACATAATACTTATTTTATAGCAAAATGACAAACAATACCTATTTTATAGCAAAATGACCCATAATACTTATTTTATAGCAAAATGACAAACAATACCTATTTTATAGCAAAATGACCCATAATACTTATTTTATAGCAAAATAACAAACAATACCTATTTTATAGCAAAATGACACATAATACTTATTTTATAGCAAAATGACAAACAATACCTATTTTATAGCAAAATGACCCATAATACTTATTTTATAGCAAAATGACAAACAATACCTATTTTATAGCAAAATGATCAACCTATTTAATAGCAAAATCATCAAAAATACCTCTTTTATAGCAAAATGACCTACAATACCTGTTTTATAGCAAAATGGCCCACAATGCCTATTTTATAGCAAAATGACAAACAATATCTATTTTATAGCAAAATGACCCACAATACCTATTTTATAGCAAAATGGCCCACAATGCCTATTTTATAGCAAAATGACCCACAATACCTATTTTATAGCAAAATGACCCACAATACCTATTTTATAGCAAAATGACCCACAATACCTATTTTATAGCAAAATGACCTACAATACCTATTTTATAGCAAAATGACCAACAATACGTATTTTATAGCAAAATGACCAAAATTACCTCTTTTATAGCAAAATGGCCAACAATACCTATGTTATAGCAAAATGGCAAACAATACCAATTTTATAGCAAGATGGCGAATACCTATTTAATAGCAAAATGACCAAAATACCTATTTTATAACAAAATTACTAACAATATCTATTTTATACCAAAATGGTCAAAAATACCTATTTATAGCAAAATGACCAACAGTAAAATGCGTACCCGTAAAAACTCAGTAAACACAATATCGTCGGCGTAAAATTATGAAAAACCAAACTACTTTTCTTGATTTTTAAAGGCAAATAATTAATAAATTATTTAAATAAAATTTTCGATGTTTTCTTCTTATGTCAATTTATATTTTCAAATTTATTTGAAACATTTTTTTGGTTTTTATTGTGAGGTGCTGGGAAGACTTCGTGTTCATTTAATTTATCTTTCATTTATTTCACAAGCTTGATAGATAGTCGTCTGGAGCAGAGTAATCATTAGTCAGGATTTATACTATATTATACATATATTTTGCTTTTTATAAATAAAATGTATTTCCTCTTTGAATTTCTATCTGTGCTTATGTGGGTTTGAAATATTTTTAACATAAAAAATGGTCGTCAAGAAAGAAATGATAGAGAAGCACTTGTTTAGACAACGCAAACCAGACATTGATCAAGGCAACGTAATATGTAATAAACATCATATGTCATGTTTGTAGGCATATTACATTATCAACGATAGTATTTTTACCCAGTGCAAGACGCAAATAGTAATCCTACCACCTCCCTTGATGCGTGCCAGTTCAAATTATATTTTATCAGTAAATGTAACATAGGGAATTATATCGGTGATCTGGTATGGAATTCTGTCTTCGTATTAATAAGCTGAAGAAAACTATCAAAGATAACAACATCAATTTCAGGCTAACTCCTAACTTCAACCAACCAGACCAGAGTATTGATGACGTCAGATGCGTACTTTTGCGTCTTCGATAAGATACCAAAATTCTCAAAAATTGCTATTAAAATTCATTTTTAAAATATTCCCTCATTCTAGGTTTTAATAGAAATGTACGTATCGTAAGTGAATATCATTCCGCAAAAAGCCGACTATGAAATCCACACTACCTTAATCCCGACTGAAATTATAGGCAACTCACCGATAAATTACGTGATTTAATCAGAAAAATAAATCCCTCTCACAGATACAGACATTAATACACACGTACGCAGACGCATTAATAAATACTAAAACAACACACACCAAAATAAAGTCGTTATCGTCTCGTTAGGGAGAGGTTGTTAAATTATATGAGAAAAAAAAACAACCAAAAAACTTGTGAACTTATACTCCTTTGTTAGGTTAAAACAATATTGAGTAACTCATAAATATTGATGCATCTTATAATCAAGGGTCAACCGTTCAATAAGGAATATCATCTTTACAAAAAAATAAAAGAAAATAAAAGAAATAAAATAATCAGCAAATGCGAAACACAACTTTCAAAACAAAAATCAGCTCAACTTCATTTTATAAAAAGACACCGGACTGTCCGAAGAATGATATAGAACTGCCCGAAAAACAAACTCAGACCTGTCCGAAAATTCCGATCTTTTACATTTTTCTCATCATGTGTCTCTTTTGTCGATTGGCCTAATGATATACAACAAACATTATTATTATTATTATTATTATTATTATTATTATTATTATTATTATTATTATTTCCTTTGATTTCTGGTGTATACATATTTCTTTCTGGGTCCCGCCCAGAGACCTAAGTTTAGAAATGGCATCATGATATTTTCCACTGACCAATTAAAAAAAAAAAAAAAAAAAAAAAAAAGGAAAAGATAAAAGAAAGAAGCGGCAAACATATTTTACATAGATAAAGCCCTTCGTAAGATATAGACTGTACACGTGAGAACATTTTTTTGTATTTCTTTAAAGTTAATAATAATAATAATAATAATAATAATAATAATTATTATTATTATTATTATTATTATCATTATTATTATTATTATTATTATTATTATTATTATTATTATTATTATTGTTGTTGTTGTTGTGGTTATAGTTGTTTTTTGTTGTGTTTCCTTTAGTTTCTGGTTTAGACTCATTTCTTTCCTGGTCCCAACCAGATACCATCTATCTATCTATCTATCTATCTATCTATCTATCTATCTTTGGTACGGTGCAGCTCAGACCAGACACCAGATTCGTTGACAGGATGCAGTTTCTTGTAGCTTAAAAATTACTCTTCGGCCGGTTCATTACCCACGATTTAAAAACAAAACAATTTCTAGCGAAGTAAGGTTGAGGTGTCATTGTTATCTTTTAGTTTTGGGGGAGTGTGTGTGATGTGTATATATTTGTGTGTGTGTTTATATGCATGAGACCTCAACACCTCTGCAAGCATGTTTGTCTTGTGTGAGTGAGAAATGTCGGTAGGGCTTGATTTATGGTGTTATATATTAATTCTATCTGTGCTGTTTGTGGTTAAGTCCATCTGAACAAAGTGTTTTGAGGCGCAAAATCCATTTGTCTTCATGTTACTCTTTTTTTTTTCCAAGGTTATCTTTTCTGTCTATTTCTATTTTGTCAATTATAGGGAATTTTGCATGGCATTTAAAATACTGTTTTCCAGGCAGAAATGGTATTTCGTGTGGAGCCGGCTTGATCCGATTCCGATAATTATTCATTCTGTAGTGAAAGAGCCATTCAGATTTCCCCACATATTGTTTCTGGCATAGTGTGCATTCTAATAAGTAAATTATGTTATGACTTGTAAAGTTAAAATTGTGGTAGATTTTGAAATTAGATTTAGAGACTGAGCTAGTGAACGAATTGGTATGTCTAATGTGGTTACAACTTTTGTTGATACATGGTTGGGGAAATCCTGTTGTGTTTATTCTTGGTTTATTACTGATTATTTTATCTGAAATTTCGTTACGACCTATAATTTTCTTAAGGTCCTTGGTTTAAAATATGTAAGAAAGCCGGGTTCCTCAAAGTTTTTAGATCTGGTTTTAGATGTATTATTTCCCAGCGACTTTTGATTATCTGAGATAGTGAAGAAAGATTGGTGTTGAAAGTGGTTACTAGGGGGATCTGTCTAGATTTGTCTTTAATTTTATACATTAGGGCGTCTTCTTTAGGTGTGGAAATTTCTTTATTTATTTGTCCCCTGATTAGGGATTATTTGTAGCCACGACAAAAATCCCTGTTTGTTAGTAGTGAAATACAGGAGTGAATGACTGTCCCTGAAAAAAGTGAATTTTATCGGTAGCTTTCATTAGTTTTTAACGTTAATTTTGGTCAGACCTTGTATTAGTGAAATGTCCGCTTTCAAGTTGTTTTTAAGATAGAGTCTAAGAGATTCCTGAGTCTCAGAATTCTCTCCTTGGTCATTTTGACAGTTTTATTGGTTACTGGGAATGGGATGTGTGTGTTAAGTTATATATATATATAGTTAAACTTAAAGAGCCAGACAAACCTACCAAGGTTTCACCTAAGCGGATCCTTGACGACCGCTTAGGTGAAACCTTGGTAGATTTGTCTGGCTCTTAATGTTTAAATAGGTCTGCTCTACTTAATATATTAAGCACTTTATTTAGTTATTGTGCTTACTCGTATCGGGTTTTCTTTGGACTTTGGACTTGGATGCTAGACGATTATTTTCGGCTAACGTACATGTTCTTGGCTCTTTCTTTTTTAATACTTTTTCCCCCTTTGGTATTGGTTTGATTATTCGCAAATCAAGACACCGAAGGTTTTCCGGTCGAGTATAATTTCTTATACCTATAAGATTATTACTAGTATATATATATATATATATATATATATATATATATATATATATATATATATATATATATATATATATATATATATTCTCCTGATGATAGCCATGCTGGCCGAAAGTAAACTAGACATAATTGAATGATAGAACAAAAAATATTAATATACAACCCAGTGTGTCAGAAAGTTTTAATTTTTTAATATTTTTTATTGTTAAACAAATAAACAAACACACACACACACACACACACACACACACACACATATATATATATATATATATATATATATATATATATATGTATTCAAGTACAAGGAATTAGAGTTGGAATTTCTAACCGAAACATTTATTTAGTTCACTTGGGTAGATATAAGAGCATGGCACGTGGAAGTAGAACAATTTACCTCAGAAGACGAAATAAAGGATTCCGTTGAAAATTCCAAAGTATATCACCTGAAGAAGGCCAGAGCGTACAACCGTTGAAACGACGTTAATATGACAATAAATATGAGGTCAACAGTTCGAAGAATGTAAATGGTGTAAAAAGTTATTTCTATCTTATAATAATATATGCTGATGTGTGTTTTACAAATTTTTGTTTATATATATACATACATATATATATATATATATATATATATATATATATATATATATATATATATAGAGAGAGAGAGAGAGAGAGAGAGAGAGAGAGAGACATGTCTGATTGAATAAATTGCACTGGATCAAGCTAACGTCTTTATCCACTGTGCTATGCGTCCTTGAGGCTTAAAGGCGTTAGTTAGTTCCAGTGACAGGACCCAAAGAGTTTGAGTTCAATACCTGGTTAAGGCAGTGGAGAACTTGGAGAGGGGAATTAACAGGAGATAACTGATAATTCACATCTATTAGACATGGCACGTGGAACTAGAACAGTCTATCACTAGTGAGCGAAATAAAGGGTTCAGTTCGACATTCCAACCACCTGAAGAAGGTCGAAACGTTGTGATAAATATTAGGACAAGAATCCGAATAATGTAAATTATGTAAATGTATGTTTATATACGCTTGTAGGTATGTGTGTAGATTATTAATGTATGTGTGTGTGTGAATGTGTGTGTAAATATAACCAGTTATGTAATTTGCTATGTTCCTCTCTCTCTCTCTCTCTCTGTGTGGCCGAGCGATGTAAGGCACGCTGGTTCAAAAGGTGCCTTTAAGTGCGTATAGTAATAAAAACAATTTGAAGTAATAGAAATTTTGAATTAAAAATAAATTCATTAATTCTTTAGTAACTGCTTTGTTTATGTTTCGGATATGAAAGTGGGCAAAGAAATACATTCTAAAAAAAGGAATTAGCTTTCCTTAAAAGGGAAAATATATCCTTGCCGGGTTGCTCTCTCTCTCTGGCCGAGCGATGTAATTCACGCCGGATTAAACGGTGGTTTCTTCTACAAACAGGAACAGAGGTTCGATCCCATTCAAAAAGCAGATTTTATTTATTAGAATTTCTCGGGTACGCAGGTCGATAGATGTAATAAACAGTGTTTAAAAATTAAAATGTCGCGTCTTTAAAAAAAAAAAAAAATACGGCTTTCCACTAAAAGTAACGTTCGAAGTAATAAAAACGTCGGATTAAAAATAAATCCATTAATTCTTTAGAAATTGCTTTGTTTACGTTCTCTGTGGGCAAGTAGTCTAAAGCATGTCGTATCATACAAATGAGCGCGCAGGTTCGAACCCTGCAGGAAACCACATATTTTATATTAAGATTCCCCAAGGACTCAGGTTTATAGATCTACTGCACAGTGTTTAAAATAAATAAATAAATAAATAAATAAGGCCCTTCTTTCAAGCTGGGGTAACGACTAAAATTAAAGTTTGAAGTAATTAAAATCTCGGATTAAATATAAATCCATTAATTCTTAAGAATTTACTATCTCTCTCTCTCTCTCGCCACCCCCACATATATATGTGTGTATGTAAGTGAACATAGAAGTCAACACTCCGAGGCGACAGACTGTTTCATGCTAAACGCAATCATTAGGTTGTGTTTTTTACTATATATACGGGTCAGTGGTGCATTGTGGATGGACTATTACATTGTAGGTAGTCTATTGTAACGGTTATTTTGGCGAGAGTGGTTCGTTAATTTGTTTATCATTTATTTATTTATTTGGATTAATTTATTTTAATTGTTTTTGCTTATTTATGTTATTTTATTTATTTTTATTTATTCTTATCAGTTTTTGGTTTTTAAGTAACGTAGCAATTTTATTTTTATATTTATATACGCTCTACTTATGAAATTGTGTACTTTATCCCCTAGAACTATATATATATATATATATATGTGTGTGTGTGTGTGTGTGTGTAGGTGTTTGTGGGTGTTCTACTAAATTGTAATATGGATGATTGTTTATTACTATGTGACAAGGACATGAGCGATCACGGTTATCCACAACTTCCTATGTTATTTAGCTCTTAATATGGTTTGTCATTTTGTTTATTCCTCCGATTTACTGATCTTCCAAATATTTACACAAGTCCGTCATGAAGATTATTAGCTGCTTTTCACTGCCCCTCTTCCATACGTCAAGTAAGTGGCAAATTCTATAAACATTCTTTCTTCATTACGTGCTCTAGAAATATTAAATATCTCTTTCTTATTCTAAATATAAGTGTCTTTTTACTTTCTATTTTTCTTGAAATCTTTCTCGTTACGCACCTTTGGAATCCATGGTATACCCAGTATCATTCTATAGAACCAAATTTCTGGTTCTTTAAGTTTCTTCTTCCTCTGCGAGGATATTGTCCAGCAATGGCTGCCGTATACGATATACATATATTATATAATGGTTCACCTCTATTTTCTTTGTTTCTAACGAAATTTCCATGTTTGTTAATACTTTTCTTAGTTTTTGAAAGTACCTTTCACTATTCTAATAGGCTTTCGGATTTTGTTTTCATATTTTCCGCCCTGCTAAAACACTTCCAAGGCAGTGTTTTGTATGTAAGTGAACATAGAAGTCAACACTCAGAGGCGACAGACTGTTTCATGCGAAACGCAATCATCAGGTTGTGTTTTTCTTGACTATATATGCAGGTTAGTGGTGCATTGTGAGTAGTCTATTTTAACGGTTATTTTGGCGGGAGTGGTTTGTTAATTTGATCGTATTGAGGAAAGCCGAAGTCGAATTCCAGTTGAATCTATTACATTCTCTTACGTGCTATTAGCCTTGGGAAAGGTATAAATCTCTCCTCCCCACAGCTATGGGTAAATAACAGGACAGATCGGTTTCTATAGCCTTGGGTGGTAACTGGTCTACCGCAGAAAGAAATGTCAACCTACTGCGGGGGGAACAATCTGCCTCGTCAAACGTGTGACAAAAGACACATGATCGCCTAAGTATGGCACATAACTGATTGAGATACATACATTTTGATATTTGCGTGATTTTGGTTTCTCCAATTCGCAGCTCGTAACTTGGACTGCGATTTTTGCTGACAGGCATGCATTCTGCCTTCTTCCAATTGATGTTTAGTCTTTTCTTCTCGCTTTCTTTTACTATATATTTTTTTAAGTTCCTGTAATAAATGCTATCAACATCGTGACATCTACAGCAGTGCTACTCAAATTAGTGATTCGCGGACCCGTGCCGGTACGCGAATCATTAGCTACCGGTACGCGGCCAGTGTTCAGGCCATGCTCAGGAATCATTTGTAAAGATTAAGGTTATATACTTTTTGTTTTTGTGTTAATAAACTGCTTATTTTTTTATTACTTTTTATATGTTTTGATATTGAATTTTATTTGGCAAAATAAATAGAAGATAAAAAACAGACGACTTTTATTATATTCATTATATATATAATTTCCGGTATAAATTAATATTACCACGGAATATTCCAGGTATGTCACACATTGACAGAAAAAAAATGCCGGTTCGCCATATCAGATAGTTTGAGAAGCACTGAAGCAGAGGAACATATTAGGTTGGTGCAAAAATAATATCGTTTTCGACGTTAAAAAATACGTAAAAAAACGATATTTTTTTTGCACCAACCTAATATTATTCCGATACCGTATTTCAAAATCAATCA
>OZ010608.1:29210591-29338091 GCA_963932145.1 Acanthosepion lycidas | reverse complement strand
TCCTCAAAGATGAAAAAAACTCGAGGCGACGGCGGAGATATGGTTCTACAGAAGGATGCTAAGTATATCATGGACCGAAAGTGTGAGTAACGATGAGGTTTTGGAGAGGATTCAAACAAGGAGGAAGCTTATGCTTAACATCAGGAAGAGAGATTAAATTTCTAGGACACAATGAGAAAGGACGGCTTGGAGACTCTGATACTCACAGGTCGAATAGAGGGAAATTATTCAACTACTGCCTCAAGAAATCTTGTTTTCCAAACTGCTGGAAGTCCTCATTGATTGTTCCTGTCGTTAAGAACTCTGGCGACTTCTCTGACCCTTCTAATTACCGTCCTATCAGTCGTCTACCCTCTTCGGCAAAGTCTTCAAAGCTTTAATCCACACCGAAGTGGTTAACCAACTTACATCCCATGATCTGCTCTCAGACAAGCAATATGGTTTCCGCTTTGCCCGATCTACAGCTGATGTGCTTAGGGCCATCACTGAAATTGTCTACCAAGTTCTTAAGGAATAAAGGAGAAGCTCGTGCCGTGGCCCTAGATATCTCCAAGCGTTTGATAGGGTTTGGCATGCCGGCCTTCTTCGCAAGCTCCAAAGTTATGGTATTACAGATCGATTGTTTGGCTTAATACGATCATTTCTATCAAACCGAGAATTGAAGGTCGTCCTCAATGGATTCTTCTCCAGCTCCTCACCACAGAGATCCTTCCCTGCTCACCCATTAGAATGTCTGACGCTCAACTTCCCGAGAGCGCCTCTTTGCGGCTTCTCGGTCTCACGTTGTCTACTGACCTGAGATGGAACAAATACATTGAGTCAATTGCTTTGTCTACCGCAAGGAAAGTTGACTCCCTGTGCCGCGCCAGGAAGTTTTTCTCCCCGGAATCGATCCTTCAAATCTACAAATCAACCATTCGCCCTTGCATGGAGTATTGCTGCCATATATGGTCTGGAGCCCCTTCTGTTTGCCTCGGGGTTCTTGAAAAGAGCCAGAGACGGATATGCAATATAATTGGCCCTGATCTGGCATCTCGTCTGCAGTCGCTCTCTCACAGACGTGCCGTCGCCTCACTCTGTCTACTTTACAAATACTTTCATGGTAATTGCTCCGATGAGCTGCTTTCGCTGGTTCCAAGACTTCGCGAATTCAAGCGTCCTCCGAGGCTGGATTCCCGCTCTCACCCTTTCACTTATTGAAACTGTTATATGTAGCCGTCTCTTCTACTCCAATAGCTTCATGTCTCGCACCTCTCGCCTGTGGAACTCCCTTCCCTACTCCTGTTTCCCTGATAGCTTTAATCTCCAACTATTCAAATGTAATATCAATCGACATCTCCAGTTGCCTTGATCTATCTACTATTCTTCTTCTCAGCCTCTCCTCTCTCAATCCTATCTGCTCTAGCTCCAAATCCTCTGCAACCCCTTGCGTGCTAGTGGCTTCCCACCTTGCTAGGGGTGAAATGCTTAAAAAAAGTGATTGTAGCGACTTAAAAACAAAAATATATAATGAATGAGACCGAGAAATAGTTAATTTTAATTAGTCAGGGAAAAAATCCCAGCATGCACCTGTACGATTTATCTATATATTTGGGGAGGAGGATGCTTTTAACATCCATTTCCAATAGAGTGGAACCAACACTTCTACATTAACAGAATATCAATACTTGTATCCACCATTACGAAAATGCACTAAAAATAACCAAATGTCTAAAAGGTTCTTTGAACGATCTGAGAACTTTTACTTTTATATCTGGCACTTAAATTTCTTATAGTGTCCTCTTAAGAATTAAGCTTTATTGCATATGCCATAGAATGTCGGCTCTTAAAAAGTCAAGTCGAGGCTTTTAAATAAATCGCACATCTGTCATTGTCGTCATCATCATCATTATTCGCAACAGTGAATAATTTTAAGTGTTATTGTCATGTGATTTGCAGTTTTTTTTAAGGATTTCACCCCAAGCAAGCCGGAAGTGCCACTAGCACGCAAGAGGTTACAGAGGGTGAGAGCAGAAGTAGAGGAGTGTTTGAGGAAAGGATATAGAGAAGAATGGGGATCAGGATCAAGGCACTTGAATAATTGAAGATTATAGCTATCAGAGAAAAAAGTAGGAGGAAGGGAGTTCCACTGTTGGGAGGTGCGAGATAAGTAAGCTACTGGAGTAGAAGTGACGGGCTATATTTAACTGTTTCAACAGTGAAAGGGTGGTACGGGATGCCAACCTACTAGCATGCTTAAATTCATGCAGTTGGGGTACCAGTGAAAGTAACTCGTCAGAGCAGTTGCCATGAAAATATTTGTAAAAAAAGACAGAGGGAAGCCACATCACGTCTATGAGAAAGTGACTGTAGACGAGATGCCAGATCAGAACCTAAAAACTAATCAAAATCCTCTACCAAATATTCCAATACCATTCTAAAAGAAAAATTATAATCTTGAATTGGAATGAAAGTAGTGATGGAAACTATCCTGAACCTATCATAAAAATTCAGGATGTGGAATTAGTAAATACTAAACACATCAGTTATAACAAATCTAGTATAGAAGATAAGGAAAGTGAGCATAAAATAGGCTGAGCTATAGGTAGTTTCACACAACACTGCAAGTTGCCACAGAACTAAAACATTAGCATAAAAACTCATGTCATCTTAAATAGTCTCGTCAGATCGATACTTTGATATGGATGACATTCATGGCGCCAAACTCTTTCAGAAATATCAAAAATGAAAACTGTATACAACCGCTTTCTCAGAAGAATGGTTAAAATGACTTCGAACGCGTACAAGCACGTAGGTCTCAGCGAAAACTATCCCTCCTCAAACCTCATTGGCAGGCGCTACAGAATCACAAAGAACTGTACCAAACAACATAAATCACATTACTGAGGACTTTCAACAGCAGCAACAATTGAAATGGATAGCACTTGTAACTCGAAGAGAAAATAATGACATAATATATATATATATATATATATATATATATATATATATATATATATTGATTTTGATATTAATACACCACATCGAACAAAAGGTTAGAAATGAAACCGCCATCAATTGTGAAAAGAGCGTTAGTGGACTTGAGGAACGTATCTTTCTGAAAAACTCTTTTAAGAAAATAATTTCATAAATTTCAGCACTAACTTCGTCAATTATTGACAAATGTTTCCTTATAAATCAAAGGCTAATATTACGTATACCACTATTAATGTCCAGTTATTTTTCCTCATAATACCAATATCATGTTCCTCATTGTGATCTAAACAAAGAGCATCCTCATTTTCCCCATCATTACTAATGTTATGTCGAATTTACAGTTGCATTTGAATGACTTGCCAGTTGACTATTGTTCAACAGTGAAGTGTTTTACTATTATTACGAAGATTTGCCTATCAGCCAGCACATCACAATCGTAGCGGGACTTCGCGAGATTTCAATGCAATCTCGTTGTCATGGCTTTCAAAATTAACTTGTTAACTCAATGAGGGATGCTGGGAAGAAGGGATGAATCAAAAACAATAAAGCCATAGAAGCCTAGAAAGAAAGAAAGAAAGAAAGAAAGAAAGAAAGAAAGAAAGAAAGAAAGAAAGGGGATGTAAAGGAGGAAAAAAGAAAGAATCTCGTACATTCATAACTGCTCATTGGTGTATCGAATGTAAACAAATGACGTCATATATTACGAAATGGACAGAGTCCGACAATTTATTAAAGACATTTTTTTATGTTTAACGTTCTTTTTATAGATACAAGTATTTAAGTAAATGCTCTGTTTATAATAAACAGTATTAAATAACATTTACCGGCCTGAATGTCCGAGAAATTTTCATAGAAAATATTCATGGAAGATTGAAGTTTATAAGCAGTAAATTCGACCTTCTATACCGAACGATCCTTGGTGGCCGATCGGTTAGGCACGCCAGCGTAAATGACGGTTCCGTATAGGATGCAGGTTCGAATCCTGTCCAAGGACGAATATTTAGTATGAAAAGTTCTCGGACATTCAGGCCGGTAAATGTTATTTAATACTGTTTATTATAAACAGAGCATTTACTTAAATACTTGTAAAAAGAACGTTAAACATAAAAAATGCCTTTAATAAATAAATTGTCGGACTCTGTCCATTTCGTAATATATATTCGTGAAATACATCGGCGATGTTTTTAGACGTGCATCATTAGGGCGTTCGGGTCTTCCATCATAAACCTTCTCCACGGATATCGATCGTGAGCGATGCGTCAGTTATAGCTATTGTAATATTTAAGGTTTACCTAACCCACTGTGACTATTCAGGTTTTTATAATCCAATCACAAGGAACATTCTATTCAGGAGCTTTTTCGCTCTTTTATACAAAAGGGAGCCAACAAAGCAAAGCAATATATATATATATATATATATATATATATATATATATATATATATATATATATATATATATATGATATCGATTGTGTGCGATGTGTCAGTTCCAACTATTGTAATAGTTAAGGTTTATCTAACTCACTATGAATATTTAGGTTTTTATAATCCAATCTCGAGAAACTTCCGGATCACTAGTCTCTTTGCTCTTCTATACCAAAGGGAGTCAACAAAGTATATATATATATATATATATATATATATATATATATATATATATATATATATATATATATATATATATTAGGTTTGTGCAAAAATAATGTCGGTTTTTGACGTTAAAAATACGTCAAAAACCGACATTATTTTTGCATCAACCTAATATATAACCGATATATATATATATATATATCGGAAATCAATTGTGTGCGATGCGTCAGCTACAACTATTGTTATATTAGAAAGTTTACCTAACCCACTGTGACTATTCAGGTTTTTATAATCCAATCAGAAGGAACTTCCGGCTCACCAGTCTCTTCGCTCTTTTGTACAAAAGGAAGCCAACACAGTGACTGATTTCTTAAATATCTATCTATCTATCTATCTATCTATCTATCTATCTATATATATATATATATATATATATATATATATATATATATTGGTATACTTTATTATTATATATTTTTTGTTTGTCACTGCCAGCATTATTTACAAGATTTACAATTATATTTAATAAAATTATGTCTCTTCAATACATCTAGGGTTTCCTATTCTCAAGAAATGTACTCTGCTTAGTGTATCATAATTCGTATTAGTCGTATCTTGTGTCTGTCTAGTAAAACCTGTTAGTGTTACAGCAGTTTTAAGTATGTGATTCTTAATCAATTCTATTGAATAGTCTTCTAAATTGTCAAGCTGAGTATTTCTAATATCTGTTGCTTCTCCAATGCTTGCTCTGCCATTGGTTGTTAGTGTTTATGCCCCACTAACGCTTTCCCAACTCCTACTGTAGCCATCAATTCTCCCTGCCAATTTAGTTCCATTTGTTAGGCTAGCGAAGAACTGTTTTGTTTTTACAGAGAAACAGAAATGTAAGAGTCCCTAATTTAGTTATACATTTTAGGAGCCATAATGGAATTATGTAGTCCTCAGATCGGTTCAGTTGTCAATGATAAAAGCACAGGAGTAAAAATTACTTCTTAGTATTTGTCATGTTCCTGAGGCTACATAGAAACAGAATTGCGAATAACTTGACACAAATCTGGTTGCATACCAGTTTGCGGAAGATTATTGACAATTTAGAAACGAAGATTGCTAAAATTAGCTGAAGAAATGATTATACGTTTCAATATATATATATATATATATATATATATATATATATATATATATATATGTCTGTCTGTTGTGTGTATTTAGGCAGCATATTTTCATTCAAACAGGTTTGGTTAAACAATCTAGACATATTATGTCTGTTTATTTTTGTTTTAATACTTTCGAGTTCACGAATCGATGACTTGGTAGTCGGAGAAAATTGATTAAGAAATGTACCAAAATTTTCTTTCAAATAATGTTTATTTTCCCAAGTACTTTCAGTTTCATCGAAAGTTGCATCCCATTGCATGGAGAAAAACCTTGTAAATTTGAAATAAAACGATAAAAAGCGCAGTAAAACGAACAGTAAAAATGTTTTAAATTTTCAGAAATACGTATACACATACACACATATTAACCCCCTGAAGATAATCTCAGATATAAATCATCTAAAATAAAATTTCATATGAATTTTGGCAAATTTACCGATAACACAAAACAAATTATTCGGAAGTTTTAAAGAATTATAAAAAAAAAATATTGCTAAACAGAACTTACCCTTGTTATTTAACAAAACATGTTTGATATATATATATATATATATATATATATTGAGTTTATTGGGGCAGCAGATACTTATTTAATATATTGTTAAATATAATAGACAATGAATATCTATTATGTTTGATCATGAGCTGTTCTTAACTCCGTATATTTGCTTTAATTTCGGGTGAAATGAACACAAAAGTTGTCCAACATTTGGATATATTTTATTAAGCTGTTCCTTGACCTAAGCTATCGGCTCGCATGGGCCATCTTCAGATTGGTTATATGGACATTTCAACCAAAGATATTCACCATCAAAGATGATATTCTGTTATGCTGACATAGAACATTGCTATGCGACGATAACGGTCGTGGAATAGAAGACATCTTGACATATGGTTCTGTTGTTCATATTTCGATATTATTTTGTTTACTATAAAACACTGAAAATAAATGTTAAACCTGATTTCAGTTCTTTTATTTTAATATAAATATAACCCCTCATATCCGGACTTTGTAACCAATTCCTCATATCCGGAATCCCTCA
This sequence comes from Acanthosepion lycidas, assembly GCA_963932145.1. Taxonomy (NCBI): domain Eukaryota; kingdom Metazoa; phylum Mollusca; class Cephalopoda; order Sepiida; family Sepiidae; genus Acanthosepion; species Acanthosepion lycidas. Next base: position 29,331,324 of record OZ010608.1, on the reverse strand, counting down.
TATTCGGACTTTGTAACCAATTCCTCATATCCGGAATCCCTCATATCCGGACTTTGTAACCAATTCCTCATATCCGGAATCCCTCATATTCGGACTTTGTAACCAATTTCTCATATCCGGAATCCCTCATATCCGGACTTTGTAACCAATTCCTCATATCCGGAATCCCTCATATCCGGACTTTGTAACCAATTTCTCATATCCGGAATCCCTCATATCCGGACTTTGTAACCAATTCCTCATATCCGGAATCCCTCATATCCGGACTTTGTAACCAATTTCTCATATCCGGAATCCCTCATATCCGGACGTTGTAACCAATTCCTCATATCCGGAATTCCTCATATCCGGACTTTGTAACCAATTTCTCATATCCGGAATTCCTCATATCCGGACTTTGTAACCAATTCCTCATATCCGGGATCCCTCATATCCGGACCTTGTAACCAATTCATCATACCCGGAATCCCTCATATCCGGACCTTGTAACCAATTCCTCATATCCGGAATTCCTCATATCCGGACTTTGTAACCAATTCCTCATATCCGGGATCCCTCATATCCGGACCTTGTAACCAATTCATCATACCCGGAATCCCTCATATCCGGACCTTGTAACCAATTCCTCATATCCGGAATTCCTCATATCCGGACTTTGTAACCAATTCCTCATATCCGGAAAGCCTTCTTAGTTCGGTTGTCAAGGATTCTACTGTATTTATAACCTATTGTTAAGATAAAGGAACACTCTAGTTACATTTGCATTTATATTTTCAATCTCTATTTTAATGCATTTCGTTTTTTACTTTTTGTTTTTTGCAATCTCGCCGTGTTTTGAATTAAATTCAGTTTTTACCAGTATGTAATTTTTTTTCTGATATATGGAATGCCGCACTCTCTTTACAGTAGATGACAAATATTTAAATACTGCAGCACTTTGGACAGTCTCAGTCATTACCTAAAACAGATTTTTGTCTGTGTGATAGAAAAAATTTTGTTGGTTACATCTATTTTTTCAGTTTGGGAATTAAAATTATTCCAAAGTGACGTCATGTACAATTCTTAAATGTAGCTAGACATTAAGCTAGACATTAGCTTAAATGTATATATATATATATATATATTTATTTTATTTATCTATTATTTTTTTTGGTTTGTTTTGGAACGCGTATTAAATATTATATACAAACTTCAGTTACTAACTCCCTTCGTGAACTATTTTATATAATGCAGGTTGTTTCTTTTATAAAATAATCGCTTTTGGTATGTTGCGCCTTTCCTTTCAATGAGTTCTGTATAGTGTTTTGTTATCATCCACTAAACTTTGCGTTATGCTGAAGTTTTATAAAACAAGTATTAAATAGGTTAGCTTCGTGCTGTATAAAGAAATATAAAAGATTAAATTTGTAAGCAAGACAGATCTACCTACCTATAAAATCAACTTTTGAAGTTCTTGCTCGAACACTGATTACTCTTAAAATATTTTTGTAGTTGCTATGATTATAAATGTTTTTTCTCACTCTTAATACTGTATCACTGCCCTCGAGAGTAGAGGGTGATAGCCTCAATAGGTTAGGTCTTACCATTGTGGTTTTCCCTGACAAGCTTTATGCGGTGTAAGTTTGCTAATCTTACGCACAAATTGTTTTTGAATTCAAAGTTATTTTTCACCCAGTTTAGCTGCCAACAAAGGCTACAAAGATATCCCTCCTCTTCTATTTCTTTTTAGCTGAGTTTGAGGAGAGAAGACACTGATTTATATCTTTTCCGCGGTTATTTGTGAGAAAGTAGATGCAAGGAACTCGTTCAAAATATGTACCATTCCTCTTTTCGGACAGATATTATGGATTTTACAAGTACTAAAATATTTTTCAGTCAGTGTTTCTGCTAATAAGTCTAGAATACATAATAACAAGTCATACCAAAGGAAACAGATTCCACTTTTCATGTTGGTAATAACAACAGGCCTGCCCACATATTATAGATTTTGCAAGTACTGAAATAATGTTTCTAACTAATTATTCCGTTTGTAAGTCCAAAATATCTAATAACTAATGACACCCTAATTTAGTGAAACATAACCCTGCTAAATACCAACACGCCGATCTAAAGATTTGGCTAAATCAGTTTGAACCTTCTGTATTTGGTCGATAGAATGGTTATTTATTTATTTATTCTTTGTTTAATTGTTGTTGTTTTTTTGTATCGGACAAAAAAAAGGAAATGTCAAGGTTGACAATAGAAGTCGATGGAGGACAGTGTTGATAAAGAAATAACTAATTGCCCCCACACAAAAAAAAAAAAAATAGCAAGAAAGAAAAGGAAAATAAATTAAATTTCTGACAGCGGTTCATTCAAGAATGCTGTTAACGGTAAAAAGATTTTGGTTATTTCCACTAGTTCGGATCGAAATAGACACTTCTCGTTGCCTGCAGGGTCGCAGACAACAAAACATCTTCAGCCGACTGTATGAGAAAAACGTGAGTCGCTCGAACGTGACAGCGAGATGTCACTATTCATTATGTATGCAAGAAAGGGCGTGTCAGTAAAGCCGACAGCCTGAAGTTATAACACTGACGTCATTCATTCAAGAAACGGCAAATATTTCATTAAATAAGAGGTTATTCTCAAAGGAAGATTGTGTAGAAGCATTATTCAAAGTTGAAAGAATCGGCCTAATTTAAAAAGTAACATTGGATAGTCGGATGACATTACCCCATAACTTGTGCACCAAAGTAAGGTGTTAAATGCGCCGGAAATACTTGAATATAAGCATGCACATACATGCATACATAGATACATACATATATACATAGATACATATATATATATATATATATATATATATATATATATATATATATATATATATATATATATTATGCTATTAAAACACGTAAATTTCAGAAATAAGTTATTCAAAAAAAAATTTCGCTTGAAGATGGAACGGAGCTTACTTTAATTCAGTTTAATTCAAATAATTATATTGAAGTTTTCGGCTCTTGTTTTGAAACATGGGAACTCTTATGTAGCGTGTTGGAATCATATTTTTAAATAAATAATTATATTTATGGTCTACTTTTGTATCGAGCACTATTTTTTAAAAATAATAACAATAATACTAAAGAAATTTGGATTATTTACCAAACCAGTTCTTTCCTATTTTCTATATATTTTCACACACACACACACACACACACACACACACACACACACACACATATATATATATATATATATATAATATGCACATATATATTAAGGCATGTTTTATTAATGACTCTGGAACTCTTCCGCTTGATGATCTTTTTCTCAGTTTTTTTCTTGCTTCCTCGCAAGTTTCTTAATGTTTGGGTCCATGTTGTTAAAGTAGGATCCCAGTCGATAGCTTTCTGTCGAGCAACAATATTTAGAACAATATTTTACAAAGAACTCGCCAATATAAAACAAACACTTATAAACAATAAGTTCCCGTCCAACAACACAAACAGATAAAATTAATAATATGCTACACTAAATTTAAAACCTCAAACCTGATCGTCCAAAATAATACTACTCACACCAAACCGTTCCTCAATAAAACCAATGTAGTGTATAGGTTTACATCCCCATTTCGAGAGTGTTTCTCACATGACCCTAGCCATTACGTTGGGCACACAACAACAACTCTTTCACATGGGTTCACATACCACCTCAACGAGACTAGCGCCATAAAAATAATCTTGTAACAATATACAGCACCAGTAGTAACCCATCCAAATTATCTGACATAAGAAAAATTTTAATTAACAACACCAAAATCCTATATAAAAAGAACTAAAAAAACGACTACAAATTCTGGACCCCCTCCCAAAAAAAAACAAAACAAACAAATAAAATAGCGTTTAATGCTAGCAGAAACATATTAAGCATATTTAATAACTAATCTTCCAATAAAAAGCATCAAAGTCCTCCTTACCAATAATGAACATACCCAATAAATTTGTCTAATGCTATCTATAAATCTAAAACTACCAATAACATATCTCCAAATAAAAACAAGCGAATATATATATATATATATATATATATATATATATATATATATATATATATATATAAAAGTGAACATTGAAGTCAACACTTAGGCGACAGGCTGTTTCATGCTAGACGCAATCGTCAGGCCTGACGATTGCGTTTAGCATGAAACAGCCTGTCGCCTAAGTGTTGACTTCTATGTTCACTTTTATATTTCACACACTCTATCTCTGATATTGAGCACTTTATCCCATAAATATAGCACACCTTAAGAGTATATTTCTTCATATATATATATATATATATATTATAAAAATATAGATTTAATATATGCTGTTTTATGGTCTATGCTATTTATGTGTAAAAGTGTACACTGAGTTGAACATTGAGCGCCAACAGTGTTTCATGCATGAACGCAAACTTCTGGCCATCTGGGTTGTATTTAGGATTTATATATTCTGTTCAATGGTCCATTTTGGGCAGCGTGGACTACTGTATTATCTTAGCGGTTATTGGGTAGGTTGTAAAGGCTTTATATATAATTATTCTACAGCCTTCTAAGGAGAAATACTTGTGAATCCGAATTGAGGTTATTTGTAATTATTTTATCATGTTAAATTTTCTCATCTTTTATTCGTGGTCATTGTATTATTTGATGTTTATTATTATTACATTTACTTGTGTGCATCTGTGCAAACATAGTTTGTTAATTAGTTTATTATTTACTTGATTTGTTTAGTTATATGTCTAGAAGATTTATTTATTTTTTCGTTGTTGGTTGTCTTATTTGTTTAATTTAATTTAAAGTATTTCCTTTGTCTAAAGTATGTTACAATATCTACGTTGGACATATTAGTATATAGTGCCTTTATTAGTATTTTTAATGATGATATTTTACAAGATATTCGCTTTTAGATTTATATACAGTGTAACTCGGATATAAGAGAGTTGTCGGGACCGGAGAAGAAGTCTCTTATATCCGGGTTTCTCTTATATCCGGGTTTGTCTATTTTTTATATAAGTATGGCTCTAATTTGGGACCAGATAAAATCTCTCTTATACCCGGGTTTATCTTATATCCGGGTCTCTTATATCCGGGTTACACTGTATTTAAGTAATGTGGGAAAAATTTGCTTCCGTATCTGCATTTTGAGATAACTTCTGATCTTTTATTTAGTAGTGTGTGTTGGTCTGTGAAGATCATTATAGGTATTTTCTCCTCTGGACAGAATTTACAGATTTATTGTAGGTCAATTCTGTTTTACTTATTTCCATGATATTGTTGGTGTTATTTTTTTTTTCTTTGTTTAATTTTCCATATATGTTTAGAAATAGTTGTGCTGTTCGCGAATTTACTATTTGTAAATGGTGATTTATGTGTGTAGTTTTTGTTTCCAGGGTCCTTCAGTTACTCCTATATATATTTTTTCGTTATCTGCTCATTTTACAATGGCTTGGTATATTACATTTTTTGAAAGCAAATCATTAGTTGATCTACATTTACAGGTGGGTTTGATTTCTAAGGGCGGTTTCTTAATTATTTTGATTTTGTATTTTTTTACTATTTGGGTCATGTTCTCGGTGCAGGTGCAGGTGCATGTGCAGGTGCAGGTGCAGCTGACTTTTACCGGATCTCTGATTAATATTCTTGTGGAGAGTTCTTGATGATGTGAGATGTGTTTGTGTATGAGTCAAATGAATATTTTTCCAACGTTTGTTTTTACGTTTTTGTCGTACCGTATATATATATATATATATATATATATATATATATATATATATATATATATATTAAGAAATGTCTCATTGAATACTTTAGACAAGTTTTGTCTACTTCTTTTCAATAGGATCTCATATTCACAGACATGCTTCATAGTATCCTTGCTGAAGGAAGATAGAAAATTACCATGTTGATGCATATTTGTTTATTCCGAGTACTTTCGACATTAGCACAATGCTATCATCAGGATGTTCTTGTTTTTTCTAAGACAAAGTATTGTGATCATCTGAAATTTTTTTAACTGTGAAGTGAAAAACGCTAGGGCTATGTATGCTATGATTTAAATTTCACGATGTAATCGTCAGGGGAAGTAACTAAGTTTTGAAATATCCATATCACTTAAAAAAACTATTAGTTAAAACCTAGATATTTTAAACTATCTACTATAAACATTTTTAAACTGTTGTGCTGTATTTATAATTCATTTTATTAAGTGTTGATATCAATTTTTAATATAGATAGCTTCAAAAATTTTTTAGTTTATATATATATATATATATATATATATATATATATATATATATATGTATGTATGTATGTATATCGACATTAAATAAGGCATGGTGGGTTTGACAAGGTAGAATCAATATATATATATATATATATATATATATATGTATGCATATATATATATATCGCCTTTCCTGAAAGAACTACTTTCCCAAACTAAGATATATGATCCCAAAAATAGTAAAAAAAAGAAAGAAAAGAAAACGCTTCAATCCATAACCTCATGTTATTCAAAACAAATGACACATAAATCACTCCCAATCGAAAATAATTTAAATACTAATTTTATTTTTATTTATTTATTTATTTTTATTCATTTCACATCAAGCAAGGCGGGAATGTCACTAGTAAGTAGGGGGTTACAGAGAGTGAAAGTGAAAGAAAAGACTGAATATAAGGAGAATTGAAGAGAGGATAACAGATGAACGGGGTTCAAGACAACAGAAGAAGGCGATAGACGTTGTATTTAAATTTTTGAAAAGTAAGCAAGTAAACGGAAGGGAGTTTCACTGTCGGGAAGTGCGAGAGAAGAAACTGTTGGAGTAGAAGTGGCGGTTACATTTAACTATTTAAACAGTAAAAGGGTGGGAACTAAATGCCAATCTAGTAGCACGCTTAAATTCATGTAGTTGGGGCACCAGAGAAAAACGTTCTTCACAGGAATTGCCATGAAAAGACAGAGGGAAGTCATATCATCTCTGTGAGAAAGTAACTGAAGTCGAAATACCAAGTCAAGATCGATTACATTGCAGATCCTTCTTTGGATTTTGTTAAGAAACTCGAAATGAATAGCAGGAGCACCAGACTAGATATGGCAACAGTATTCAATGCTCGGGCGAATGGTAGATTTGTAAATGTTCAAGATGGACTCTGACGCAAAAAAAAAAAACAAAAAAAACTTTTGGCACTACACAGTGAACTAACTTTCCTTGCAGTAGATTCAGCCATTGATTCAATTCACTTATTCCATTTCAAGTCAGGTGAAAACGTGAGGTCAAGAAGTTCCCAAGGTCAAGTTACTTCCCAGGAGTCGAGCATCAGCCTTTGGGAGTTAGATGAGAGTAGTTTAGTTTTTGGACGCATTAAAATTTACAAGCTATTTCCTCCACCAGTTAACCACTGATTAGAAGTCCTTTTTAAAACAGCGGCCAGGTTAACTTTGTCAGCTCTGACGGATTTATTATTAAGACAGGTGACAGTGTAAATGGTAGTATCATCTGCATAACTGATTACTTGGGAATTGATGACATCAGAAATATCATTGATGAAGATCAGAAACACCGAAGGACCCAGGATATGACCCTGAGGACATCCGCGTTCGTGTGAAAGGATCTGGAAGCAAACCCGTTCAGAACGACCTTTATTTCACGATTTGATAGGAACGTTTGGATTAAATCAAACAATTGTCCTGTAATAACGTAGCCTTGAATCTAACGTAGAATACCAGCATACCAAATCATGTCAAACCCCTTTGAGATATCTAGAGCCACAGGGCTATAGTTCTTAAAAACTGGAACTAAAGAGGAGGACTTCCAATAAGCTGGAAAGCAGGAAGCAGTGAGGCTATAGTTGGAGAGGACAGGAGCCAGCTCGGGAGCATATTTCTTTAGGACGACGGATGGGATTCTTTCACCCCGACTTGCCTCATGTGAGTCTAATTTAGAATGAAGAAAAAAAAGGAAGAATAAAAAATACTGAAGAAGGAAAGATTATAGAAATTAAGTAAAAAGATGGTGAAAAGAAAGAAAGTCGGAAGCATAGAATGATGAGAGAAGAAGGAAGACAGAAAAGGAAATGAAACAAAAAGAAGAAAGAAACTACAGAAATACGGAAAGAGAGAGAGAGAGAGAGAGGTAGAGAATAAAATAATTTGATGCGCCGAAGAAAAGAAAGAAAAAGAAACTAATATTATATAAGGAAATAGAAATGGCATAAAAACAAAATGTGGTAACTTGAGAAGGCGAAAAAGAAAGAACGAAAGAAAGAAAGAAAGGAAGGAAGAAGGAATTGCGAGAAAAAGAAAGAAAGAAAGAAATAGATGGGTTATGAAGAAAGAAAGAAATGCACAAAAAAACAAACATATAAACAGAAAGAGCAGATATTAAGAAAGAAAGAAAGAAAGAAAGAAAGAAAGAAAGAAAGAAAGAAAGAAAGAAAAGGAGGGGATATTAAGAAAGAATTTAAGAAAGCAAAGGCGAAAGTATTAAGAAAGAAAGAAACAAAGAAAGAAAGAAAGAAAGAAAAGAAAGAAAAGTGGGATATTAATTCAGAATGAATGAAAGAAAGAAAAAGAGAAGGAAAAAAAGAAAAGAAGGAAATATTAAGAAAGAAAGAAAGAAAGTAGGAAAGGACATTAACGATGAATGATCAAAAGATAAAGAATTAGAAATTTAACGCGCTACAAAAAGAAGGAAAGTATTTTAAGAGAAAAGAAAAAAAAAAAATAAATGACAGCAAAATCGAAAGATAAACAAATGTGTAAAACAGAAACAATTCGACCGGAGATGAAACAACAGAAAGCCAGAAAAAAAATCACTTTTCAGATAAGAAGTTGAAGTTAAATGCAAAGTTTAAAAAAAACAGAAATGAATAATGACTCTGGGTTGGTCGTACGGGGGGGGGGGGCTTAAGGGAAATAATATTTCACGGACATGTCAAAGAAAAAAGATATTTTTTAAAGCTTGAACTGATAAAAAGCGATGTGAATTCCTGGAGAATTATTTAAGTAAATGGGTAATACGCAACGAGAGGAAATAATGGCGCAAATCACGGGCTCCAAGGTAAATTGTATTAGGTTGGTGCAAAAATAATGACGTGATAATGTCGTTTTTTGACGTATTTTTTAACGTCAAAAACGACATTATTACGTCATTATTTTTGCACCAACCTAATAACACAAAAAATTGGTAGATGTGGGTAAAAATGCTACACAGATGCGTATGGACACACACACAAAGATAAAAAGACACACGCACAAAGATACACACGCACAAAGATACACACACACATATACGATGTCTGATCAAAAATTACTGGTAAAGGTGCTATAAAAAGGATACTACAAGACGTATCAATTCGGCATCTAATCTCTTTCGAAGAAGTCCGTTTCTTAATCTTAATAGATACAAATATTTAAGTAAATGCTCTGTTTATAATAAACAGTATTAGCAACATTTACCGGCCTGAAAGTCCGAGAAATTTTCATAGAAAATATGCGTCCTCCGAACCTGTATCCTATACGAAACTGTCATATAGCCTGACGTGCCTTACCGATTGGGCCACACAGGACCGTTCCGTTAGTAAGGTCGATTTTACTGTTTTTAAATAAAATTCTCCATGATTTTCTCTCATTCATTCATATCTGCTCAATGCGTATCCAAATGTAAACAAATGACGTTATACATTATCAGGCCGGTAAGTGTTGTTAATACTGTTTATTATAAACAGAGCATTTACTTAAATATTTGTATCTATAAAAAAGAATGTATAAACATAAAAAAAATGTGTTAAAAAATAATTGTCGGACTTGTGTGACATCATTTGTTTACATTTTTATACGCTGTTCCAACTTTGTCATCATTTTTGTTTGTTTTTATTCGATGCTCACATTAAATTAGCAAAAGGATTTATACGCTGATTTGAATTGAAAAAAGTTTCAGTAAACTTTTTGTTGATTTCAAATTAAAAGTATTTTTCCCGACTTTAATGGCGGGTAGATTTGCACATCACTCTTTGCTGTTAATGCCTAAGCGGGGACAGCGTTTGCTGGGAGACGTTGATTCGTTAGAGTGTTTCCATGGCGACTTGACGTCATAGTTTGGCTTGAACACAGAGGCACTTATTCGCTGCTACGGTCAATTGAAAAAATTTTTGAAATCGTTAATCCTCATTGGGAATCGCTTATGCTTCGTTACCGTGTTAATGTACAAATGTAATTAAATGCATTTACGTCATGCAAGTAATAGTGTTATATGCTCAAAAACGTTTGACTTAATTACAGATCGTTGGCAATTGCTTCTTGATATGCAAGATATTTTCTACGAAGAATCCTTTATCATACATTTTTATCATGAAAGCCAATGTATTTAGAGTATTCTGCGACCAAAACAATGACAGTCATCTTCCTCGTGATTTTAAATGAATTTCTCTTGTGATATGATTGTTTTTACACTAAAAATACCTAAATCAAGTATATAGTTCCTGACCACTGACAATCCGTATTTCTTTGATGCGTATAGAATCATTAGATAATGATTCTACATTAAGAATACATCTGATCTGACAATGAAGTTTAGGTATAATTCCTGACCACTGATAATCCATTCCTTCTTGATTTTAATTGAACCTATATGTCAAAATCCTTAGAGAGGCATTAATATTATGAATAAATTTATTCGATTTTGTAAGTAAAGCATTAATTCCTGACCACTGACAATCCATTTCTTCTTGATTTTAAATGCATCTATATGTCAAAATCCTTAGAGAGGCATTAATATTATGAATAAATTTATTCGATTTTGTAAGTAAAGCATTAATTCCTGACCACTGACAATCCCTTCCTTCTTGATTTTAAATGCATTTATATATTGAAATACTTTGCAATATAAACAGTTTACTTTCTTTTAATCATTTTACCTGAAGGCAATTTAGCCATTAGGAAGCAAGCGGTTACAGACTGTTATAATATATAAGTAATACTACTATTAACAAGAGAGGACAATAAAAGAAGAATTAAGATAACAAAAGATTACGATTGACATTGAATTAAAATTTTTGAAACTCAAATTTGACTTCGAAGCAAGAAGCCGGAAAAGAATTTCACAAACGAGAAGAGTGATAGAAGTGCATTTAAGTTATGGTAACATTTAACCATTTAATCTATGCAGTGGTGAAATCTTACCGCCAATCTAGTACTGGAATTAAATTCGTAGAGTCTCGGTAACATAGAGGAAAGTAATATTTATTTTGATATAATACAAAAAAGTTACACAAGGCCAAAGGGGAAGACTAGTCTACAAACTGTCTTAATTGAAACTAAGCTAGCCACAATTACTGACCCAAACATACCAGAGATTTCCTTACACCAAAACAACACATTCGTACTTCAGCCGTCGAAATACCTCAAAGTTTCTATGTAGTTTTAACTAGTTCCCATATGTACAATTTGTCTGGGGGAAATAACAACATTTAAAAATGAAAACCTAATGACTATTTACAATGTATACAATTTATGTACAAGAAACTAAACAAAATTGTGGCAGAGAAATCAGTTAAACGAACGAAATTGTTGCGGAACTAGGTATACAAAGAACAATCATTCAACCAAACACACACTGATCCAAACGCAAAAACAAATACGAAATACACACTCGAAAAACAAAAGACGCCCCGCATCTACCAGAGAACTGTCATCTCTGTAACCTAACGGGGGAAAGGAGGGGGAGTTAAACTAAAGAAACTGGGGGCAGCCAATCCACTAGCTAAGTTAACTTTGAAGAAAGAGACTAAAGACAAAAAACAACTCTAAACTAACTTATATATATATATATATATATATATATATATATAGTCTACATATATATGTATATGTATACATACAAAATAGTGTTCGTATTATCGCAACACCACAACAATCCTTAAATGTGGCAGAAAAATCAAACAGGACAAAATTAATGCGGGACTAGGTAATTACTATCATTCGACCAATCACTCACTCGAATACACACTCATCCAAAAACAAATACGAAATACACACTCGAAAAACAAAAGACGCCCCGCATCTACCAGAGAACTGTCATCTCTGTCACCTAACGGGGGGAGTGGAAGGAGAATTAAACTAAAGAAAGAGGGAGGACAGAAATGAAAGAAAGTGGAAAGTTCGTCAGAATAATTACCATGAAAATATTTATAGAATAGGCGCAAGGAAGCAACATTACAACGGTAGGAAAGTGACTGAGGCCGTGATGCCAATAATATTGCAGATTCTTTGTATTTTATCAAGAATCTCTAAATATATAACAGAAAGCACAAACAAGATATAGCAGCAATATTCAATGCAGGGGCGAACTCGTTCAGTCGTTAATGACAGTGACCTGAAAACTATCCACGACTTTGTATTAATTGGATAATTTAATAATTCTCTCATCATCTGTTCCTTTTACGTATAAATTAATTAGAAACGTACAGACAACCTAGATGAATGTAGTTCAATTAAAGGTCAACAAATTGCAGATATTTTAGAAGACAAAGGATGCTTAATTCTTGGAGAGGATGTTTATAGAAAAAGCATTCAAAGTTGGCTTTATCATTATTTAATCGATCAGGTAATACACTCAATATTCGGTAGAAAATATGTGGTCTTTCTGTAAATCAGGGCACCCGAAAGTCTTGGCGTATTGAATAACTCCTACCTGTGTATGTCTGTCTATCTTCCTCTCTCTCTCTCTCTCTCTCTCTCTCTCGATATATATATATATATATATATATATATATATATATATTTAAAATATATCTATATTCCATCGCGACTGTTTCGAAACTGAAACTCAAGTAGCAAAGTTTAATTTCAATATTAAAACTTACTCCAGAGGACAATTTCATTCTCAAGCGATGTTTGGAATAACTAACCGACAAAATGTTTTGCTCATATATATATATATATATATATATATATATATATATATATATATTGGGGGAAAATGGCAAAGTGGGAAAAATGTTCATGTAATGCCTTTCGACCTTTGTGACTTTAAGAACGAAACAAGTCACACGAAAAAAATATATATATTTCGTCATCTCATATATATATATATATATATATATATATATATATATATATATGTGTGTGTGTGTGTGTGTGTAATGTAATGTAATAAAAATATAGTTTCAAGATATGCTGTATGCTCAATTTTAAAGAGAGAGCGTATGTAAACATAAATATAAAAGTGGGCGTTGAAGTCAACACCTAGTGGCAGTATTCACTAGAATAATCTGCCCACCCAAATAACCTTTAAAGTAATACAATAGACATACCTATAATGCACCATCCACCAGCATTTATAAATAGTCGGTCCAAAACATAACGCACATGGCCTGCGGGTTGCGTTTAAGGCTGAAGCAGACTATCGTGCTGACTTCAATGTCTATGTGTGTGTGTGTGTGCGTGTGTGTGTATAAAATAGAAAGTATGCTCAGAAATATTAACCGCAATCGCCAGTGATGGCCTGTCTATGTTGCAGTTTATCATGACATAAATAAATAACTCACCTACCTCCACTCTCTGAGTTTACTTTTCTAGTTAGCGTAGAACTGTCATTTAATTGGTTAATCAAGACATACCCACAAGTCTAATTTTAATTCTGACCTTATGTTATCCACCCTTTAAGTATGAAAAATAGGTAACAATTTGTTTTTATATTTCCTTAAACATTATTTAATCGCCAATTACTTACCACCGCCTGAGTAAGTACAATGAAAGTTTTGAAACCTGAAATTTTTTATGTAGCGATTTCAATATGTTTTTATTATAATCTTTCATTACAAATAATAATAATAATAAAGTTAATAGTCAGAGTTGAATTAGACCAGGAAACAGTAATATTAAAAAGTGCTCAATACACGTGTAAAAATACAAAAATTTAATATGGACCGCAGCTGAATCGTCTGATCTCCTAACATATATATATATATATATATATATATATATATATATATATATATATATATATATATATATATACCATTATTTATTACAGGAAATTAAAACAAAAATATGTTAAAGTCTGCTGTGCAATCGGCTTTGTGTTTCGACACTAAGTTGTGCTTCTTCAGGGCGATCGTAAATAACGAGGGTTTTTGTTTGAATCTCCTATAATAAATAACACACACACACACACACACACACACACACACACACATATATATATATATATATATATAAACCTGTTTAAAAAGTTTATATATTTTCGTACTAAATATTTGAACTGTATGATGGTATCAGTATAGTAAATTGTTAAAAGTCTACATAAACACCAGCAGTGCACATCTTGGTATATATCTATATTTCTGAGATGAGGTATTATGTACCTTATTTGGACTATTGGCCACATCTTTGTCGCCATATTTATTACAACGTTTCGGCTGTTGTACGCTCCAGCCTTCTTCAGGTGGTTGGAATGTCGAACTGAACCCTTTATTTCTTCAGTTCTCCACTGCCTTAACCGGGTATTGAACTCCCTGTAACTGGATCTAACCAACGCCTTTATCCAATGTGCCATGTGTCCTTCAGTACATCAGTGTATGAATTTCTGGGTATTATAAACCTAACGTCTTTCAGAGGGAAATTAATAGGAGATAACTGATAACTGACATCCATTAGACATGGCACGTGGATCTAGAACAGTCTACCGCAGTGAAAGGAATAAAGGGTTAAGTTCGACATTCCAAGCACCTGAGGAAGGCCGGAGCGTACAACGGCCGAAACGTTGTAATAAATATGGCGACAAAGATGAGGACAATAGTCTGAATAATGTAAATAATGTATCTTGGTATATTTTTGAACATTTTCTGCAACTTTTGCACATATATTTCCAATTTGATCTCGGATTCATTGGCTAGGAATGATGGTTCAGCATTTACTCACACACAAGTTACACGAACACAGCGCCTCCATCTCTGCACAAACTGCCACAATTCTTCACGTGATGTTAGCAGAGCACTGCCATGCAGTTACAGACGTTGTGTTATGCTGATATAGCAATTCTAATATTAAAACATAAATTATTAAAGAAATTATACCACTTCAGAGATCTAAATATATGTAGCTTCATGAAAATAAGTTGCAAGTAATTTCCAAAAAGGCCCTTCTTTTTACAGCCACCTTATATATATTTATATATATTCATGAGCCAAATATTTGGGTCGTGGACTGCTCTCAGAACATGTATTGACACTTTGAACTCCGTCGAGTGGGAAACTGCAATTGCGAATCTAGCTTTTTCTTTTCTTATTTCATATTTCAGGGTCTAATTTGCTGCACGTTCGGAACAGACATTCATTAAAATTTCATAAATCCTTGGAATAATTCATGAACAGTCTGGTTGTTTTTATTTTCAACATGTCATGCAATAATTAATTTTGAAACTTAAAGTGTAATGAAAATCTATAAAAACAATAGGAAAACTAATTCGTATCAAGATGGAATCAATAAATTAATTATTGGAGATCTTCATCTCATACTAATCAATCAAATTTTTTTGTTTTGTTCTAAAACGCTGTAAAGCCAGACATAAACGCACGCACGCACGCACAAGCACACACACACACAGCTATGTATTAGATTAGTGCAAAAATAATGTCGGTTTTTGACGTATTTTTTAACGTCAAAAACCGACATTATTTTGCACCAACCTAATATCTCGGTAGCTGATTTTTTTTTTAGCGACATATCAACGTCTCTGTGGGTCATTCAACAGCGGAACCTAAATAGTTTAAACAATTTTATGGCTTCAATTAAAAACATTTTGAACGCAATTTTATACCTTCATCTACAAATAAAATGAATTGCGTGTCATATTGCTTTAAAAATATATGAATAAGAATTGTTGCTATTTTTTTTTCTTTTTACATAAAATTGTATTGCTGGTATATTTACTCTAAAAATGTATTTATATACATTCATAGTGTTTTTTTTTTTCTTTTTTTCTTTTTTTGGTGGGTTCTATTTCCCCATAGATGCGTTTCTATTTGCTACTACTACCCCCGGGTCAGGTTGAACCAAGGAATAATAGCAATGCTACCGGATGTACTTTATATAATGTTTACAGTAGATAGATATGAAGTAGCTGGGTTTTAACTATTATAGTTGTTAAAAATTAGTTAGATATTACAATAACTTAGTTAACTCGGCTTTACTACGATGGTTGTATGTTTACAGCATAAAATTTAACAATCGTACAGTACATAAGTTTAGCGTTTGTCACTTGACAAGTAAAACAATTAATTTTCAGATGAATAAGTATCAACATGGAAAAAAAAAAAAAAAAAGAATTCTCTTATTGTAATATTTGTACAAAAACGCACAACCTTAAAATTTAAATTCAAACTCACCGTTGCGACCGCACGTTCCAAAACAATAACACATTTCTCATAGCATTTTTTCGGATTACATCTCTATTTTCGTTGTCCTCTTATTACTGAGAAGTAAAAACAAGAACAAAATCTACTTCCATACCTGATGATGTCTGTAGGAACAGACGAAAGCTTGTAAAAAATTAAAAAGACCTTATGCAACTGGAATTTATAAACGGGGATCATATCATTCATATACAGGTTCGGGGTTGATGTATCTTATTTATAAAGTTTGCGACGATGTATTCTCGCCATTTAAATCATTAACCTTTATATTTGTTTTTTTTTTTTTTGTATGAATGATTCATGAATTTATATATATATATATATATATATGTGTGTGTGTATATATATATATATATATATATATATATAAATGTAAAAGACAATAGGAAAACTGTAATAGTTGTCGTTTCGTCCGATGTAGACGTTTTCAAGGCAAAAACGAAATGAATTTATTAAACAAAGTAACCAATAATAACAAAATGTCTTTAGCAACAGAAAGAATTTAGAGAACGCTATTTTCTTACTGTTAACGGAAAATTACGTTAATTACTGTCAAGTGTGGAGATATTGTTTTTATTGCTTTGTTGACTGATTCAACCATTTTCTTTTTTATTTCTTGATACTGTTCTATACGTTTGTTTGGGAGAGTAGTAATTACCCAGATATTAATATACGCCCAGGCTTTTTCCCTATTTCACCTTTCTTAACAGAATTACTACTAAATTTAATGGACGTTGCGTTAATCTATTCAAGGACGTATATGACATAAATCTGTATATATTATGGCAATAACTCCGATGCGATCCCCTCAGTAATTAAGCACTCCTAACGAATAAAGTTAATTTTCTCTTGTACCATTTAATGGCGACAGACGTGTGTAACACACCAGACTGCTATGTTAAATAAGTAAAAAAAATAAAATAAGCTGGATTAAAACCTGTAATGAGAAAGGATGTTATCAACTCAAAATTGGTAACATTTTCGATGCCACCAAACCGAAACTGCTCTCGTTTAATCATCTGAAGGAATCCTTTTTACCTTCAATCAGCATGGCCGATGCTAACCTCCAGGGAGTGAGTCATTTTGACTTCTCGGTCTAAAGTGCTCCGCTGACATGAGGTAGAAAGAGTATATTGAATCAATTGCTAGGAAACCTGATTCACTGTGTCGAGCTAGACAATATACCACGCCAGAATTTATCTTATATATCAATAAGTTCATCATTCGTCTATGCTTTGAATATTGCTGCCTTTTCCGTCTTGGTACTCCTGCTATATGACTAGCGCTTCTTTTATATAATCTAAAGAAGAATCCACAGTGCTATTGGTTCTGAACTGGCATATTGTCCTCAGTCACTTCTCCTCTGTTATAATGTAACTTCCCTGTATCTTTCCTATAAACACTTTCATGGTAATTGTTCTTATGAGCTCCCTTTATCGTATCTAGACTTTATGAATTTAAGTGTAGTACTAGACTGCGGGCAAGGTGTCATCATTTTACTGTGGAAATTTCTAGCTATAACCGTAAGTTCTATGCTAACTGTTTCTTCTATCGCATTCTCGTTTGTAGAAATCTCTCCTGGTCTCTTATTTCCCTAACAACTTTAATCTTCAAAAATTTAAATTCAATGTTAATCGCTATCTTTTGTCTTAAGCTTTGTTCTTTTATTGTCCTTCTCCATAATATTATATTTTTCTCATATTCTCAGTAACCTCTTGCTTCTCACTAGCTTTATTGCCTTGCTTGGGGTGAAATGATTAAAAATATAAGAAACATGCATATATATATATATATATATATATATATATATATATATACATAATAATATTATATACATAATAATATGTTTGTGTGCGTGAGAGAGAGAGGGAGAGAGAAAGTGTGTATGTTTGTAGAGGGGATGTGATTGTGCTAATTTGCTTTGCTAATTTTACGCCCTTCATTTATACTGTGAAAGCTACAGAGTCGTTTTGAGAAATATATTAACCTCAAACGGAAATCGCTTTTAAGTTTTTTTTAGACTTTTCCTTTTCATTAGCGATGTATTATTTTTGAGGGTACATTCCTTAAGTTTTGAAAGTCAAAGCAAACATAGAATTTCAAATGTACACCCTTGTGCAAATTAATTAAAACAACCGATTTTGTTTCCTTTCTTTCAACATACGGTCAGTTATAGCCCCACGGAAGTTACAGGGCGTAATCGATTTCTATTTTTTCCTGACATTAGGTCATTTGAAGTGGCGTGCAGTAATATCAGTCTATTTTCGGGGTCTATGATAAAATTTGTTTCGCCTTGAAAAATACCGCGTCATCCGTGATTGCATCAGATTTTTATCACACCCAGATACTATTGTCTCGACTGTCGATTAATTGTTTTGGGACCATTGTCTGTGATGGACATTACTCCAATAAAGCGCACGAAAACTGTAACGCTGAACGAACACACTAACAAGCTTTATCAGTGAGCAAATCAAAGTACTATTAGGTTGGTGCAAAAATAAGGACGTAATAATGTCGTTTTTTGACGTTCAAACATACGTCAAAAAACGACATTATTATGTCATTATTTTTGCACCAACCTAATAAATATTGGCACAGAAAATCTCCTGATTTAAATCCAATCGAGAATCTGTGGTCAATCTTCAAAGAAACTACTATCGTGGAATGGACATACGAGTTACTAACATGGGCAATGGGTCATGTTTCACTGGAAAAATACGAAAAAATGGAAATAATAAGACAATTATTCGTTTTGTTTCAATTAATTTGCACAAGTGTGTACATAAAAAGAATTAATTCGGTTTAAAATCTAATTAGTAATTGAAGTAAGGCCGCTGTCACAAAACAAATCATTCAAATCTTTGACCGAGAGTAAGAAATTAATAGTAATAAGATAGTAAAAATAAAGTAAATTAAAACTGGTAATAACATAAGGTGTGTATAATGAAAATAATAGAGAGTATGTGTATTGACTTAGTCTGGTGATAAAAAGCAGTATTAAGAAAATGGTGCAAAACTAGTAATAATATAATAGTGATATTGCATATGCATCTAATCCATTACTAGAATTACTCGCGTTGAAACTCCGATTCCCGTATGATCAAGCAACGTCGAACCTGGCTATTACCTAGATGAGAGAATACCAGATATTGCAAGCTTAGGTGTGTGGGTGATGAAATCGATAATGACTCGGAATTGTTAATCAGGAAGCCGAGTTCCAATTCCCGTTGGGTTCATTATATTCACTAACGTGCAAATACCCTTGGGAAAGGTGTGAATCCACCATTTATCGGTTAGAAAGTAAGACTTGTATCAAATAAATCGTTATTATCTAAAAACAAAATACTTACAATCTAAAATATTTTCTGTCTTTAAATAACCTAAAAAAGGTTGGTAAGCCGTAAAACATATATCAATAAATCACCCCTAAATTACGACACTGCTCATTACTGTTTATTTCTGAGCAGGGCAATAAAAGGAAATTTAAACTGTATTAGTTGAGTTTTTTTTTTATATATATATAAAGTTCTTTGTATGATGTGAGCTTTGCTTGTGAGTACATTTTTTTTTGTATTTCTTTAAGTTATGGACTACCAGGAATCTTTTCAATGAGTCTATCGGAAACTTTTACAATCAAACCGAAGGCTCCAACTACAACTGGAATTATTGAGGTCCACATAAGCCACATCTTTTTAGATTTCCACTACAAGTATTTTGATAGTTTCTTCAAAGATACATTACAGTCTTCTGAGACTACCATGTCAATAAGAAGCCACATTATTATTATTATTATTATTATTATTATTATTATTATTATTATTATTATTAATTCAAACCTGCAAAACCGATGGGGATCAAGGGAGACCACATATTTTCGAAAATTTTACAAAATTCCTTGTTCAAAGCGCTCTAAAATTTATGGACAAAATATCATGGAGGTGTCCCACAT
Source organism: Acanthosepion lycidas (assembly GCA_963932145.1). Taxonomy (NCBI): domain Eukaryota; kingdom Metazoa; phylum Mollusca; class Cephalopoda; order Sepiida; family Sepiidae; genus Acanthosepion; species Acanthosepion lycidas. The sequence goes on along the minus strand of OZ010608.1, from coordinate 29,310,934 downwards.
GTTTTCATTTTATTTTATTTTTCTGTCAACTTGAAAGTATAGTTTCCAGTTGTTTGTCTTTCGTTCAAATTTACTGTTTGTTTTGCTGCAATAGCGACAATCCTGTTTTGTAAAAAAAGAACTTCTCATTGTTTACGATGACGAAAACTGAATTCTTGAATTTGATTAACCCATCTATGTGTTTTCCATTGTAAACTGTTTATTCTCACAGACCGAGTCATACTTTCTGTACAGATCACTTACTTGCGTCCTTCAACTAGAAATCGTATACCCCTGCAGTTCATGAAGATTGACATCCACACGTCATACAGATTTTTTTTTTTTTACATATTCTAAAGCTAAGCAGAATATTAAGAGACGTGATTATATGATGAGTTACGTGTTATGTGCCCTTCTGTGAATGCTGGACAGTCTCCCCAAAGATGTAGAAGATACTTGAAGCAACAGAAATGTGGTTCTGCAAAAAGATGCTGTGGATACTATAGGCCGAACATCTGTATTTTTTAACGTCAAAAAATAACATTATTACGTCATTATTTTTGCACCAACCTAATATTACCAGGAAAAAAAGTTGTCAGCATTAAATAACCCATTGGGGTTGATATGCCGTAAAACAAACCAAACCAAACCAAACCATATCGCTGCCTGGGATTTATTTCTAATTTATTCATTTGAAAAATGAAAACAGTCCTCCTCCTTTACAGAAAAAAATTCTTATGAACAACTTCTTTACAATCACAGGGAAATTTGTTTCAAAAGCAAAAGATGGTTACACGTATGATCTCCCGTAGATGGTTTAAAATACTAACAACGTTAGTTACAGTGTAACCTGGATATAAGAGAGTTGTCGGGACCGGAGAAGAAGTATCTTATATCCGGGTTTCTCTTATATTCGGGTTTGGTTTATTTTATATACATTAGCACAGGCTCTAATTTGGGACCAGAGAAAATCTCTCTTATATCCGGATTTCTCTTATATCAGGGTCTCTTATATTCGGATCTCTTATATCCGGGTTACACTGTACCAAAAAGTTTACAAAATTCTAGAGACATTGTACTTAATCATTGTTTATGTATGTGTTTATACATGAGTGAGTGTGCGAGCGAACAAGTAAGAACGAAACAAAATAGAATTTTGAGAAAATTTATTTTGCTTATGAAACTAAGCGTCCCATTCAGAAAGGTCAAAGGGAGCCGTATGTGGTCCACGGGCCGTATGTAACCCACGGGCCGCAGATTGCCAGACTGAGCTAGCCATTTCAACTATAAAATGAGACCTTGCAACTAATCTATTTTCCGAATCTTATTCAGTGGGCAATCATGGCACTCGACAACACATCGGCCTTCGTAACTCTTATCAACTTTTGTCCCTTTGCTTCCATTTACAGAAACTTGTTAGGCATATAGCACTTTGTCTTGCCCTGTTTCTTTTGCCTTCGCTATGTCTTGTGAGTGCAAAGTTATCCAAGTCCTCCGACCTCAGTATGTATCCATTAAATTACAGCCGTCTTTTTCACATTTTGAGTATGTGTATTTTTACCTTCTATTTTCCTTAAAACTTCTTGCTTACGCAACACGTTCTTGATGTTTCCAATAACCTTCTCCAGAACCAAATTACTTTTGTTCCCAATTTCTCTTCGTCCCTGAGGAGAGTTTCCGGCATTAACCGGCATATAACAGTATTGATTAACTACTTTTCTTTGTTTTTAATGAAATTTTCCGGTTTCTTAGTATTGAGATTTTTGATGTATTATTTCGCTGCCAACTTTTCCATTCTCTGTTAAACCATTCTCAGATATATAACATTTGGTGTTTGACATCTCTTTTTCGAAGTACACATCTTATTTTTTTTCGCTTGCAGAGAACCATACATTCTGTAGACTTACAGTTGATGGCTTATTCTTTCTACTCGTTTTGCTATCTTATCTAGGAGGCCCTGTAGTTTTCATCCTGTGTCTGCTATCAACACAATATCATCTGGATTACAATTCAAAAATGAGTAACGCCACGCCGTAGGGAAAACTGCATTGAAAATTATATATAACATCAAACTTTTGTAGTTTCTCGGGATATGAGTTGCTGACGGAGAGGGTATGGTGAAGAAATGGATAACCTTGGTGGGAAGATGACAGTAATGGCGATGACTTGCACACTTTTAAGGCTTCAGTTCTTGAGGACAATAACAAAAGAAAAACACACTCCGATTGAACATCCTGACTTGTCTGCTGTATACAAATAGACAATGTTAATTAGTAGCTCGTGAACAGCGTCTACGAAATTTTCGACCCTTGTCATGGCAAGGAATTGTACAAAAAGAAAATAAAATAAATAAAATGGACATTGCCTTTTGGTCCTACTGCCAGTTGAATCGTTTTATTCGAAAATAGTCCAGTAAGATAGACATTAAAAGTAGAAAAAATATCAAGACGCTTCATAGGTAAACACAGACTGTTATGCTTTCATCTCTTATTCTTTTTCTCTTTTTTTTTTTTTTTTTTTTTTGTTGAGAAAGCGATCATGATTCTTCACAGTTTTCTTTACTTTAACCCTAAGTAGGCGACAGGGCAGATATTTCGAGCGAAAAAAATCGAATGACGAAGACGACTAGGCGGATCCGTCGACCTGATAATACAAGCCTCGTGATTAGCTGGTTGGTTTTCGTGCCAGCCAATCAGACTGCTTATCGCATTTCTTACACATGGCGGTTTCTGTAATAGTTTTCTGTGTTCTGTGATTTGACATCGATTTTTTTGTGTTCCAAATGAGGGCTTGTGAAAAAGGCTCTTGGCACCGAAAATCTAAATGAGGCTCTGTCTCCAATGGGTTAATATATGTAAACTATCTTCTGCTTCTAAGTGTAGTGTCCCTTCAAGACGTTGGCAATCATGGCTCTCCACACACCCCTATTTCTTCTGGGTGTTAGCAACGTTTGTAAGTGCTGGATCAACAGCACAAATAATAAACTTCTCACAATCAAACCAATCCTAAGTGAATGGAAACAAATGTCTAAAAAAGGAAGAAACGATGAAGTAATGTTAGCTGGACTACACATACCTCACTTATCCATATTTCCCACGTAATGGAAAGTTATTAGATTGATCAGAGTTTGCCAACTGGCCAAAATGGTTTATGGCAAATTTCGGGTGGGCCACAGAAATTTTATAATTGAATATATTCTATGTAAAATAGGAGTAAACACTATATTTTCATGGGCCACAGAAAAGTTCTCGGTTCAAAGTGGCCAAGAATTAAAAATGGTCGGAACCACTGAAATAAACGAAGACTCCATCACTACTTAATAATCTTTCGCTATTCCAAAGCAATTTCAGAGCGCGTTGTCACATTTTCTAGATATTTAAAATTTTGTGCTTTTAGTGGGAGGTATTTTTGCCGCACCCTGTATATGTCAATGTACGTTTTGGGGGTGTTTTTATAAGCAAATGAATTAATGAATACTTGTAGAGTAAGCTTAGGAAAAGTTCATTTTGATACAAAGGCCTATCACTTTTCGTAATACAGATCAAAGCTCGTTTGGAACCGAATGAATATCATTGCTATAACAACATGAGTAGCCTAACGATTTGATTTGTTCGCACGTAAAATTTAACCTTTCTTATTGACCCTTGTGTCATTATCAGACTTCAACAACAACAACAACAACGTAGACTTCCAAATTTACAATAGCGCTTAATTAGTTCAACGTGAGTTTGTAGCGAAACTGAACCAAACTGTTTAATACCACGTTTAAGCTTCGTGCATTTAACCATTCCTTTTCACCCGTATATATATATTTATATATAACTAAGACCGATATCTTGGTGAATAGCTACTTTAAAGTCCCAAATTAGCCTCCAACCAGATTCTCACCTACGAGTGAAAACAGAACAATTTCTAGCAGTAAGATTTTATTTTTGAGTTGTAACCCACTACTATAAGCTAGCGAGTTTGAGATGAGCCGTAGATGAGAGGGATGGAAGTTCACAGAATAACGGGAGTCTTCCCTGTCCGTTCTCCGAGCCCCGCTTCATCTCTCTGTGTGCCTTTTCGCAGGATGGTCAGTTTTATAGAAAATAGTTTTCTTTGTCTTGTCATCTTCATCTAAAAAGCTTTTTTATCTTAATTCCATGACCTTTTCTCTCTCTGACCATTTTTCTCTCTAATTTGAAGCCGACATTATTTGCTGATAACCATTGGTAAAAAGTAAATGTTCCTAATTCACTTTTAACAAGATCTTAGCTGCCAGCATCCTAAAAGGACACAGTATATGGAAGAAGATGATAGGAGATAAAGAATTAAAACACAATATAGTTGTTCGATGCTCGATGAATAACTGCCGAATATTTCCTTATTCGGAAACGACTAATATTAACATTACCATTTTTCTGATAATTTACTTTAATAAAAGGATTTTATAAATTTTACCTGACACTAATAGTCACTATTTGGTCAATTCAAATTTTACCATTAACATTACCTGTGGAATTTTATTTATGTTGTCATAAGAATGCCTTGTAAATGATTTTACTATAGAAATGCCTTGTAAATGATTTTACTATAGAAATGCCTTGTAAATGATTTTACCATAAAAATACACTGGAAGTGATTTCCCTTCAGGGATTAATATTAGAAAGTTCTATAATAGTAGAATTGAGAAATCTAATTTCCTGAAAAAAAAAAAAAAAAATTTCAAGTAAAAGATTGTATTAATTTCAAACAACGGTAATACTAACATTTCAGTCAATAAATGCCGAGTGCTTTTTTTATAGGAAGGCTTATCTCAACATCAACATCGAATAGAAATTTTCGAATAACTTATTATTATTTGAATGCATTATAAATGATTTTACTATTTGAATAAAAGTAGAAAGAACTATAAAATTTTTAGTGAGCATATGAAACCTAATTTTCTGACAAACGCTTTTAAGGGAATGTTTTTATAAATTTCAATTGACAGAAACATTCACTGTTCGTTTATGAATACTGAATGTTTTCTGTATAGAAGCAGCTAATATTGTCATTAGCAATACTATAGGAATGTATTCTAACGATTTTACTGTATGAAAGCATTGTAAATGATTTTATTCGAGGAATTTGATGAGAAAGAGCTATAAGAGTTAGTGGACTCGAAAAATCTAAGTTCCTGAAAAACAAAACGTTTTAAGAAAAAAAATATTTTATAAATTTCAACCAACAGTAATGCTAACATTTCAATTAATGTTATTATGTTGAATGTTTCCTGTATGAAAACGACTAATTTCACCATTGCTATTTGAATGAATTCTAAATTATTTTACAATAGGAATTACTATATAACGAGCCAGAACTGTTAGTGTTGTGGATTCCGCGTGAAAAATCGGTCTCCAATAAACGACAAACGCAAGTATTTAAGCTAAGAAATTAAATGTATTTACACAAAATACAAAAGGTAATGCTGTTAGTAAAATCCAGGAACGCCGGTTAGTATTACTCAAAGATCGCTAAATACAGTCTCGCAGTAAACTTCCTTAGAGTTGGGCGTTCATGTAACTGACTTCTAACGTCAACTCAATCACAGTGTCTATGTACTTTCCACTCTGTTTCTCCACCCTGTTTCCTCTACTATCAGACTGACTGGCTATTTTATGACAGCAGGACGAGTCCATTTATATCAGAAAAGGGTGGATCCCATAATACCCCCCCTTAGATCCCTTTTTGGGGGGAGTTAATATTGTGTCCATTGTTTGTTGAAAAATTGCAGGAGCAACTTTTATTCCGAATGGTAGTCTGTTGAACTTGTACAACCCTTTGTGCGTATTAATGCAAAGGATTTTCGAACTCTCTTGTACTGGAATTTGTAGATAAGCCTCACTAAGATCTATTTTTGAAAATATCTTACCGCCGTTGAGCTTGGTAAATATCTCCTCTGGGCTCGGTAGTGGGTAATGGTGGTCCTTTATTGCCTTGTTGAGTCCCGTCGAAAAATCTGCGCATACGCGAATTTCTCCTGACTTCTTTTTTACGTAAACCACCGGCGCAGCCCACTCACTAAACTGTTTTAGATAAAATCCCAGTTTGTTCAAGTCTCTCCAATTCTTTGTCTATTTTTTCTATAGTAGCAAACGGTACATTTCGCTTCTTTCTGAAAATTGGTTGGACTTTTTCTTTTAATTCTATTTTGGCTTAAATTTGTTGCATCGTCCCAAGCCACTTGAAAATACCTTAGGAAATTGCTTGTATAATTCTTCCTTTAATTTTATGGTATCTGATGGTTCAACCTCTAACTTTTTGCAAAACGAGTTGATAGATAGGTCCCAAACGTTGAATTTCTGCATCCAGTCGATACCTACTAAATTTTCAGTATCTTTCATGACGTATATCTTAAGTTTTTTTGTTTTGCCGTGAAATTTAACATTCACTATTATTTCTCCCTCAAATTTTATTCATTTGCCTGTAACCGACTTGGCAATTTGAGTGTGTAACATGGTAGGTCTGAGTTTTTTTCATGTCTATAAGTTGATTATAGTGAGGTCGGAACCCGAATCCAGTTGTAATTTAATCTTTTTGTTTAAAATTTCCAGTTCTACATATTTCCTTACATTGGTGTTGTCATCATTATTCATCCTTGTAGCTCTTATTCTATTAATATCTTTTCTATTTCTACATTGGGATGCCTTGTGGCCTTTTTTTTTCCACATTCATGACAGTTTTTATATCTGAAGCGGCAATCCTTGTTCCAATGTAATCCTCCACATCGATAACATGCTGATGGAGGGGGCTTATATTTGTTTCGATATTCGTCATAATTTGTTCTGTATGTTGTACTTTTTCTCTTATCATAATATTTTATTTTTCTTTCCAGGGAGGGTGAGAATCTTTTTTCATTGTCGTAAAATTTTAGTTTTCTTTCCGGGGAGGGTGAAGAACGTAGACCTTTATTTAACTTACGTATATGAGAAACAGCTGAATCTTCAATGTCCATTGCGTCTTTCTTTATGCTTAAACATCTCTGGCAATCTTCTGATAATTGCTGTAATGTTAGACCCGGTTCATTTTGTAATTTTGCAAGCATTCTTCTACACATTTCGCTATCTTTTGTAGAAACTAGCCCTTGAACAAAGATGAGGCATTTAAAATTGTCCGGTGTTAATTCCGCTAGTTTGAAGTCGTCACAATGTTTATTTACGATTGCGGCAAACGTGGAATAATCCTCATTATCGCCCTTTACCAGGTTATGACATTTCCACCTCCTATGGAAGAGTGATGTTTTGGGGCTGAAGAGTTCTTTAAGACATGTCACTGATTCGTCAAATTTTAATTCGTTCGTCTTTTTTGGCAAGATATAATCCACGAACTTTGTATATTCTTCAGTTCCTAATTTTCTAAGCAATAGACGTAGCTTTTTTCCTTCTGTCCAATTTTGACAGTCTATGTTAAAGATGTCTTCATGTCTTCTGAAGTAATCTCCAAAATTTTTGTCCTCATCTAGAGAATATTTGAAAATCTCTATGGTATTCCACACTGCGTCTTGCGAAAATGTTGCTTCTTTTTCAATATCTAATTGCCTGCTGCCCGCTACTTTCAATATTAGTTCCTGGTGCTCTGTTTGTCTATCTTGATTTTCTTTTGGGGTTTGTAATATTTGCTTTTGCCATTTTTCTTGTAGCTGTAACTGTTGATCATTTTGCTATTTCTGCATTTGTAATTGTTGCTCATTTTGGTGTCTTATCAGTTCTACCAACATATTTTTTAAAATCTTTCATAATAACTCAATTTTATGTATTATTACTCATCGAAATTGTTTGTCGCTAATTTGTTGAACGACGAGGAAAGGATTTTTCTTCTGTTGATTAGTTTTCCGCGTAAGTTCGCCAAGTTGTTTGTTGTTAGGCGTACGAAAAAGTTTTTTTTTCCGTGTGAGTTTCGAATCCACGTTCGTCAAGTTGTTGTGGGTTATCCGCGTGAGTTTCGAATCCTCGTTCGCCAAGTTGCTGCGGATTCCGCGTGAAAAATCGGTCTCCAATAAATGACAAACGCAAGTATTTAAGCTAAGAAGTTAAATGTATTTACACAAAATACAAAAGGTAATGCTGTTAGTAAAATTCAGGAACGCCGGTTAGTATTAATCAAAGATCGCTATAAACAGTCTCGAAGTAAACTTCCTTAGAGTCGGGCGTTCTTGTAACTGACTCCTAACGTCAACTCAATCACAGTCTCTATGTACTTTCCACCCAGTTCCTCTACCTTTTCCTCTACTCTTTGACTGATTGTGGCTCTTTTATGGCAGCAGGACGAGTCCATTTATATCAGAAAAGGGTGGATCCCATAATAGTTAGTGAGCTTGAGAAATGTAATTTCCTGAAGAATTTAGTCCTGAGTATGACGATAAACTACATCCGGTAGCAAGGCTCTGACCGAGAGACTCGAGGTGTTGAGGAGTGTAGAACCACCTCTTAAATGCTGTTGTTCTCAGATCCAACCTGACCCTAGATGTGTGAGGGTGAGGTAGACATAGAGATGGGGAAAATGTGAGATAGAAAGAGAGATAGAGAGGGATATATATATATATATATATATATATATATATATATATATATATATATATATATATATATAGAGAGAGAGAGAGAGAGAGAGAGAGAGAGAGCTATAGAGAGAGTGTGAAATAGAGAGATAGATAGATAGAGAGATAGATAGAGGGAGTGTGAGATAGAGAGAAAAACAAAAAGTGAAAGATAATACTAATACATGCCTCTATAGTGAAACTCAAAGTGATACAATACGAGGGCGGGAAAAAATGATGGCGGTACGCATTTAGCGCCAACCTCCTTTGAAGTCACTATTCTACTGTTGTTCTTTATTAATCTTTTTTTTTTCGAGTTCTGGTACGATAGCTTTCTATAAATAAATAAAAAATTAAATTTGTTTAAAAGCTAAAATGATCTAAAAAAGATGCTATCAAAGCTAACGTTGCCCCAAATTTAAATCGATAACAATGGCGGACATTTTGAAAGCAAGTTCGCAATAAAAATAATTCGCTTTTTGTAGTCAATGGAGAAAAATGCATTTGTTATTTAAAGAAATCCAATTGTTTTTCAAATGTAATGCATTGGTCTATTAAATAAAGTTACAAGCCGTAGCTATACATTATGATTTCATCAAACTTAGAGCGACAAAACAGTTCTGTTGGTGTTCTATATTCAAAGGTCAACTGTTCAAATACAGTGATGTTGAATCTGAAATATTTTTTATGTCCTCAGTAAAATAAATTTAAAACCCTTTTACGAACAGATTTATTTTTTTCTAATACTTTACAAAACGTATTTGCCGGGCGTACACACATGCATACATAATATAATTTTCTTTTGTTAAACATATATATATATATATATATATATATATATATATATATATATATATATATGAGGAAAGCAAGTAAGAGGAAGGGAGTTCCACTGGCGGGAAGTGCGAGAGAAGCTGTTGAAGTAGAAGAGGCGGTTACATTTAACTGTTTTGACAGGAAAAGGGTGGGACCAAGATACCAACCTAGTAGCACGCTTAAATTCCTGCAGTTGGGGTACCAGTGAAAATAGCTCGTCAGAGCAGTTGCCATGAAAATATTTGTAGTAAAGGCAGAGGGGATACCACATCACGTCTGTGAGAAAGTTACTGTAGACGAGATGCCAGATCAGGACCTATCACATTGCATATCCATCTTTTTATTTTGTCGAGAACCCCGAGATGAACAGCTGGGTCACCAGATCATATATGGCAACCGTATTCAATTCACAGACGAATGGTAGATTTGAAGAATGGATTCAGACGAGAAAAACCTTCTGGCGCGTCACAGAGAACCAACTTTCCTTGCGGTAGATGTAGCTATTGATTCAATCCTAAAAAAAAAACGTAAGTCCATATTTATTTATGTATTTCATTTATCCAATTGAGAAATTCGGTTCAGCCGATTGCTTTTATGCCTGTTTAAAACGCGAAACGGAAGGGTATACTAAACAAATCTCATAAAAGAAGAGTAAAACCATGAAAAGACGTGAAGGTTTTTCTCTAAACCATACCAGTTTTCTGTCTATGGTTTTAATTACGTCCGAAACAAAACTATTTAAGCAAATAAACAAATAAAAAAAATGCTAACACTTCAATCTGGGCATCGCACGCCGATACATCTCTAGTGATATATGTGAAAATTAAAAGTCTCTATTTGTCCGGTCTCGCTACCCGCGAGAGTTAGCTGCGAGATGCAATCCACAGCTCATCTTATAATCGGATTACAACACCGGATTCGAGCCAATGTGATTACTCAGTACGTGTCATATCTGGCTCCTTGTCGTCGCACTGAGGCCAGCCAGCAAAGTGACTTAATCTTTTTTCTGCGGATCAACGACTTTCTTTTTTCACTTGCGAATGACTGTGTTGCTGCGGATGGCTCACGTTGCTAGGAATAAACCAAAGTAGAAAAAAAAAAAAAAGAAAAGACTAATAACCGTCATTTTTTCAGACATATTTTTACTTTGTTTTATTTTGTTTGGCTATCGTTTCAAGCCTGACTCACACGGGTGGATATTGATTTAAAATTTCGTTGACAAGTTTAAAATCTCTTTGATATGTTTAAAATCTCTTTGATGAGTTTAAAATTTCGTTAACAAGTTTAAAATTTCGTCGATAAGTTTAAAATCTCATTGACAAGTTTAAAATCTCGTTGACAGTTTTTAGGGTTTTAATAATCGGTGTTAGTGGTTGATTTTCAATCCCAGGTAAAAGTCTGTATTTCGAACGATGATTTTCAAATTATAAATCTTGCCCATCTTTTGTTGGGGCAGTATTTTTTTTTATATTTTAACAAGGCATCATAATTACACTCATATCTTTGTGCCTAATATTGACATCGAAACAGTGTAAATTTAATTAGGTAATAAATTACCATATTCTGAATATTAATGAAGGAAACCTGGTTAGCGTGAAACAATGGCCAGCTCGTTACTCTCACGTAATATTAAAAAAAAAAGTATGTTCAAACGATTAAAGCCTACATTTCTCTTTCAAATTTCGATCTAAGTCACAATGGCGAGTGAAACTAGTAGAGTATCCATTGTTCTATTGTAGATATTCCTATCATAAAGAGATTGATTGGTTGATTTTACGGCTTATCAACCTTTTTGAGGTGGGGGAGATGTCGATTCATACATCTCCTAATGATATTTACATGTAAGTGAATATAACGAACCCAACTGGAATTGGAACTCAGCTCTCCGATTTCCAATTCTGAGCTGTTATCCATTACACCACCCGCACATCCAAACTGACACCACCTGATATTCCGAAGCTGTCACCCACCTAGGTATTGACTAGACTCAATGTTGCTTAACTTCGGTGGACGTACGAGAACCGGTGTTTCCACATGATATGACTATAAACCTGGATAAAGAGAAGGCTATAATAAGTCTACCATTCATTCATAGCATGGATATTGCTGCCAGATATGGTATGGAGTTCCTGCTGTATACTTAAATATTCTTGATAAAACCCAAAGAAGAATCTGCAATGATATTGGTCATGGCCTGGCATCTCGGCTACAGTCACTTTCCCGCTATCATCACGTAACTTCCCCTTTTTTTTTCTTTTTTTAAAATAAATAATTACATGGTAATTGTTCTAATAGACTTCGCTCTATGGTGCCTAGACTTACTGAATTTAAGCGTACAACTAGATTTGGGGCAAGGAAATGGCTAGATGTAACCGTAAGTTCTATGCTAACAGTTTCTTCTAACGCACTTCTCGCTTGTGGAACCCTCTTCAAGCCTCTTCCTTTCCAGTCAAGTTTAAGTGCAGTACAAGACTGGCAGCATGGTCTCCTCATTTTACAGTTTAAATGGCTAGATATAACCGTAAGTTCTATGCTAACATTTTCTTCTATTGTACTTCCCGCTTGTAGAGGTTACTCTCGGATTTTTGCTTCTCAGTCAATTTTGATTTTCAACAATCTAAATGCAATGTCACTCGTTATCTTTTTAATTCTTGTTCCGTTATTGTTGTCCCTCCTTAATAAAGTTTCTTTCTCATATTTTCTGACACTCAGTAAACCGGCTATATTTCTAAGCTGAGGTATTATGTACATTATTTACATTATTCGGACTATTGTCCACATCTTTGTCGCCATATTTATTACACATGGCCCAGTGGATAAAGGCGTTGGTTAGATCCAGTGACAAGACCTAAAGAGTGTAAGTTCAATACCCGGCTAAGGCAGTAGAGAACTTTCAGAGGGAAATTAACAGGAGATAACTGATATCCATTAAACATGGCACGTGGAACTAGAACAGTCTACCCCAGTGAGAGAAATAAAATAAATTCCAACAAACTGAAGAAGGCTGGAGCGTACAACGTCCGAAACGTTGTAATAAATATGGCGATAATGATGAGGACAATAGTCCGAATAATGTAAATAATGTACTCAATAAACCCTTGCGTTTTAGTGGCTTTATTACCTTACTTAGGGCGAAATGATTAAAAAATAGCATTTTCTCACAGTCTTGTTAGTGTGTCCAATTCTGACTGGGTCTTCTACTGATTTTGGTCTTTTATTTGATCATTTCATTCGATGCAACCCTTTCTACTTGCGTATTTATAAATCTAACATTTGCCCGTGCAATGAATATTGCGGTCATATATGGTCTGGTGATCCTGCTGTATATCACATGATTCTTGACAAAATCCAAAGTGTCTGTAATGTTATCAATTCTGACCTGGCATCTCGGCTTCAGTCACTTTCCCACCGCCGTAAGGTAGCTTCCCTCTGTTTGTTTTTTTTTCTGTGACTATTTTCATGGCAATTGTTCTCATGGATTTCCTACTTGATAACTCGACCGCATGAATATAAGCATTGTATTAGGGTGGCAAATAGGTCCCATCGTTTTACGGTTGAAATAGCTAGATGCAACCGTAAGTTCTATGCTAATAGTTTCTTTTCTCGCACTTCTCGCCTTTGGAACTCACTTCCGTCTTGTCTCTTCCCTGTCACCTACGACCTTCAAAATTTTAAATGCAACATGAATCTCCATCTTTTTTTTTTCTGAATCCTGATCGTTTATTGTCCTTTCCTCTAATAGACATTTCTATCATCTTCTTTCACTCTCACCTATTCCTTGTGTCTTAATGGAACAATCGACTTGCATGGTTGAAATGATAAAAAAAGATATAGTCACAACAGGGTTCAATTATGAAGCAGAAATGGAAGATAACGGTTGACTCTAGACTTGAACAGGTTAAGAGTGTCGTAATTAGACATTAAACTCACACCTGGCCACAAATGGAACTCGTACATACAATGGAATACGGAGGGAATGTGGGTGATTTGCTACTATGGAAGTGGCATGACGGGTCTTAAGCGTAAATGGTAGAACTGGAGGAACCAAGGAATGTAGTTAGTCTGAGCACTTTCCATGGAAGCGGCGATAGAGCAGTGAGAGGCTCACCACATCCCGTCTTTGAGAGAGTGGTTGGATAGTAGAAAATAATTCTTCTCCAAAAAGGACTCAGAGGCGATTTTCAACTCTATCAAGACTGGAAAGTGAGGACTGGACAGCTCCCCGCCCCCATTTTGACAACAGTACTTCATTCTCTGCTTGATCTGGCGCTTGTAAAGTTAGGATGAGAAATCAGATACTTACTGGAGTGGTACAGGGAGCCGGCAATTTTTCCCGAATCTTTAGTGATGGATCGTATGTACGAGTTTGTGGTGAGGTGTGAGTTTAAGTCTCTCAAGAGGACATCAGTTCATCCTGATTGACAATATTTCGAAGTCCGATCGGCAATGATGCAATGTAATGAGATTCGTTTCCAAGGCATTGAATGTAACCAGCCAATCAGCGCCCCCACCCCCACACTCACTGAGAAGTTAGTGCTAGATCGAATGAGAAATCAACTGCCAATATCTGACCATCAACATGTGCACCCGTATATCGTTGTATCATCGGCGTAGATGATCTGAGTATATTCTTAGGCAGTTCATTTTTGTAAATGTCCGACAAGTGAACACTGGGTGATGCCTGCGTTGACCGCCAAGTCCCCGGAAGACTGGCTGTACCTTCAGGGAGCTACCTGTTAAGAGGAACTATAATTGAGGCACTTACAGCGATTCCATAGCTGGAAAGCTTGAGTAGCAAAAATTTGTGCCATAACTTGTCAAAGGCCTTCGAAATATCTAAACCTTTTGTCCTCGATCTGTGCTTGTCGTCAAACCCTAACTAATTCTGTGGGAAATCGTAGTTAGGACATCAACAGTAGATTGTGCTGATCGAAATCCATACTCTATCAAGACTAGAAAGTGAGGTCTCGACAACACCTACCTAAATATGGCAACAGCACTCCATTTTCGGACTGATCTTGCTTTTATAAAGGTAGAGGATAGCATGAGGAGTCAGGTACAAAGAGGCAATCATTTTACCTGAATCTTTAGCGATGTATTGCATATAGGAATTCCACTTGAGATCAGGTGTGAGTTTGAGGCCCAATAACCTCTCGAGGTACGGGGCCTACTCGAGGGGACATCCGTTCATCGTGGCTGGCGGTAGTTCCGGGTCTGATCGGCGGCATTGGAATAGAGGGGTTGAATGTAACCAGCCCATTTTTCTCCTCACTGGTAAGTTAGTGTTAGATCGGAAGAGAGGTCAGCTGATAATCTTTGATCGTCAAGACGTTTAGAGGTTCACTCCTATATCGTCAGCATAGATATTTGTAAATTATCGGAGTATATTCTTAGGCAGCTCTTTTATGTAAATCATAAGAGTATTGGTCCGAGAAGTGAACCCTGAGAGACGCCTGCGTTGACCACCAGGGCATCGGAGGACTGGCCGTTAATAACTACCTTCAGGGATCTACCTGGTAGGGAAGGAATTTATTCTAGTGATTCCATAGCTGGAGAGCTTGAGTAGCAAACATTTGTGGTATATCTTGTCAAAGGTCATTGAAATATCCAATGCTATGATCCTCGATGGTGTGCTTGTCAAGAGCCTCACTAATTCTGTGAGACATCGTAGTTAGAACATCAGCATAAAATTGGACAGAAGTATTATGTCAGCTATTATTTAATTTTTTTTATTTTCACGTGTTCCCATTAATTAAAAAAATACAGATATATGACGGAAAATAAGAATTACCACAAAATGGTAGCTAAATGTTGAAGAAAACAACAGAATGAGGTGCCGTTAGTTAGGTCCTTAAATTGTTAGTGGCTTTTAGTTTGGGTCCTTAAATTGTTAGTTGCTTTTGGGTTGGGTCTTTAAATTGTTAGTTGCTTTTGGGTTGGGTCTTTAAATTGTTAGTTGCTTTTGGTTTGGGTCCTTAAATTGTTAGCTGCTTTTGGGTTGGGTCTTTAAATTGTTAGTTGCTTTTGGGTTGGGCTCTTAAATTGTTAGTGGCTCTTTGATTTTCTTTCTACGTAGATGACGGTTCATTTTAAAATAATGGGGGTGGGAAATAGAACACATCACAGTCGATCGTTTCACTCTTTTTTTCGTTAAAAGTCAACCGATATAAGACTGAAGAGCTATTCATGGTAGAAGAGACGAAATAGTAATTATGAATGATTCGATTGAAATAAGTGGAAGATCATAGTACGTGGTGATTCTGAGGATAAAGAAGATAATAATTGGCGTTTGACATGAACAGATCAATATAATAGCATTTAAGGAAGCATCCACGTGGGATTATGTGCCACAATGTTGCCGTTCTTGGGCAAAAAGATGTCAAACTGGAATTTTAAATTTGAAACATGGAAGAAATAAGAGGCATTCGACTCGGTGGAAGAAGCATGTCGTGTCCTAGCTGTAAATGTTTGAACTGGCAAGTCTAAAGACTGGAACGCATCTGAACATTTGTCATTTAAGTAACAGCGTAGCGATAGACTTTCCAACGTTGCGTTTATTGAAAAGAAAATACAATGTACGCATGAAGAATTTGTTTGGTGTTTTTTTTTTTTTTTCTTCAAAGATTTTCCTCGCTTTCCAAAAGTTCCCGAGTTGAAAGTCATCCGATAAAGGTCGGATTACGATTTGGAATGACGTAGCTTTGGCAACAGTGGTAAACTTCCAGGAAAATGTTAATCAGCGATATTGATTTTTTCTTGTAAGCCTTTAATATAAGTTAATCATTCGTTTACTGCAGAACAAGATTTATTTCGCCACGATTGGAAAACTGCCCCTGACTTTTTGGAAAATGTGTACAGATAGATTTGATGACGCAAATTCTAAATAACATCTATCTATCTATCTATTTATCTATCTATCTATCTATCTATCTATCTATCTATCTATCTATCTATCTGTTTGTCTGTTCGCATCTATCTTTACCACTCTCTATATATGTATCTATCTGTATATCAGTTCATATCTATGTATACCTCATTCTTTATATATATGTATCTATCTGTATATTTTTTTATATCTATCTATCTATCTATCTATCTATCTATCTATCTATCTATCTATCTATTAGGCTGGTGCAAAAATAATGACGTAATAATGTCGTTTTTTGACCTTTTTTTTAACCTCAAAAAACGACATTATTACGTCATTATTTTTGCACCAACCTAATATCTATCTATCTGAACGTATATGTATGTGAGTTATCTTCTGTCTTCTTAATTACTATTCTTTTATTGTTCTCTCTCCTTAATAATGTTTTCTTTTCCTTATATTCTAGAACTCTCATTAAAACCCTTTGCATCTTAGTGACTTTATTACCTTGCTTGGATAGAAATATACATAGATATATATTCTTTTTTTCTAAGTTTCTCCTCATCCCACCTTATTCTTTGTTTCCTTCAATTCCTTTTCTGTCCTTCACTCATTTTCATATCTCATCATGCTCCCTCTCATTTTCTCTATATCATTTCTCTTCTGTCTCTCTGTTTCTCTCTGTTATTTCACTCGTTTTCCTTGTTCTTTTCTTCACCTCCACTTTCATCTTAACGATCCCTTCCTCTCTGTTTATCTCACTTACTCCTACTTTATCTATAACCTTATGTGTCTTTTCTCTTTCTATCGTTCTCTGTCTCTCTTTGTATATATTAGGTTGGTGCAAACATAATGTCGTTTTCTCACATGGTAACATATGTGAGAAAACGACATTATTTTTGCACCGACCTAATATTTCCCTCTCTTATATTAGGCTGGTGCAAAAATAAAAAAAAATAATGACGTAATAATGTCGTTTTTTGACGTTAAAAAATACGTCAAAAAACGACATTATTACGTCGTTATTTTTGCACCAACCTAATATGTCCCTCTTCCTGCATTTTTTATCTTTCTCAATTTTACTCTTTTTTTTTCCTTTACGTCATTTTAAGAATTCTATACTCACTGACATTCTTTCTTTCTTTCTCCCATGTTTTTTCTTTCACTGTTTTTATCCACTTACCTTTCATTAATATTCCTTCTTTGTTAATTTTCTTTCTTTGTGTACCCTGTATATTTTGTATTTCTTCATAGTCATCCATTTTCTGTCTTTCGTTCTCACAACTGTTTCTTCTCCATCCATTTTTTTATCTGGCTTTTCATATCTGAAAAAAAAATCCCTGTAGAAATATGAGCTTGAGCCCAAATTTGCATCGATAAAAATGGTGGACATATTGAAGTCTAGACACAATAAAAACCAAAAGGCAATGGCGAAACATGCCTTCTTTATTTAAATAAATCCGTTGTTTTGCCAGTATAATACATTGGACTGTTGAATAAAGTTACAATCTGTAACGACATACTATGTTTTCATTAACACGATTCCAACTACAATTTGTTGTTTTTATTGGGCCTTATTCAAAAACGAACATAGAACAAAACGACTGTAAATTTAAAATACTTTTAGGTACTTATAAAAAACCTATGCTATGTTGAATGAAACGCACTATTTTAAAGTATTTTTCTGTGTCATAAGGATTCAATATATATATATATATATATATATATATATATATATATATATATATATATGAAGAAAATTATTTGGAAAAAACAAACAAAAATCCTTAAATGCAATTATGTTGTTTTAATATGAATGAAATGTCAACGTCTGACGTTTCGGTTTAATAAACCTTCTTCAGGACAATATTCATTAAAATACAATTAACATAATCAGTTCAACATGACAAAGACGATGGACATAAAAACAAGACTTATCCAAAACAGATAACTGAAAATTTTAAATGATCAGCTTTCCGTTTAAGCATGGTCACGTTGGCGTCAAATGGGCGACGCTTTCAAAACGTATTCCTAAAATTTGAGTATTTTGAATGAAAACGAAAAATGAAAAGAATTCTATTATGATCTAAAATTTATATGTACGCTTGTCGAGCATTAATCTCGCTAAAAAAGGGGAAATATTAAAGAAGCCAGGTCTAGTATTCACCGTGCGTGAGATGGATATTATACCTGCTTCATAAATCCTCCTAAGATTTTTATTATGAAAATATTTTAAAATCTTCACGGAATCAAAATCGAAATTATGATCTGCTTTAGTCATGTGTACAACTAAAGCATTGTTTAAATTTCCGAGGCGAATATCTCGTTTATGTTCGAAAACACGAGATTTTACGGACCTACATGTTTCACCCACATATTTTAAGTCACAGTTTTTGCATGAGATTTGGTAGATGCAAGCTTCGGATGTAATATGTTGTTTGCTGGTGCTATTTAATAAATTACGGATAGTTCTAGTAGGTAATATTGTAGTTTTAATTTTTAACGCATTTAAATTATTGGAGATACGTTCGGTCAAATGGTTATTTGGAAGAAAGATGCGAGACAATTATTACAGAGAGCTAAAAATAAAGCGTTGAAAATTTACTCATCAGCGCAAAATGACATCTCGAAGGCCACTACAACTACATCAATGAAAGGTACACTTTCAGCTGCCTCTGATAATAATTCTTATATATATATATATATTATTCCTTCTCCTCACTGGTAGTACAACTCGGAGATTCATGCACAACGCAATCTTCAGGTGATGAGTTTGATAATATGCTGAAGATTTTGCATGAAACACTAAGACGTGCTACCGGTGAGGAAGAATAAAACATATATATATATATATATATATATATATATATATATATATATATATATATATATATATATATATATATATATATATATATGGGGGGTACGTGAGTGTGTGTGTGTGTACTATTTATATATATACTTAATATCTCTGTTATATTACATCGAGCACTAGTCTATTAACCCCAACACTCAATGTGCGATATCTATGCCCAAAGTTTTATAGACGAATATTTTTTGTAATCGTTCGGTCCATTCGTCAGGAGATGTGTGCTATTGACTACGGATTTTCTTATTTTATTTATTATCATATTATGTTAAAAAATAATTTATATGCAATTTTTATTTATGTTTTATCTGTTTTTTTCTTTCGGTGTGTGTGTATGTGTTTGTGTGTGTGTCTGTACGTGTGAGTATGTGTACAAGCGTAGGATGTCAGTTTATTTCTTCCTAGAATAACTTTCCTTTGCTTTCTTTTTTCTCTCTTTCGGCTCTGAGCATCAAAGATAATATAAAAATGACATTTCCAATATATATATATATATATATATATATATATATATATATATATTATAGGTATCGTTTCGTTGCACATTATTTTTTTCATCGTATTAGTTTTTATTCATTCTGACAATTTAATCTTCTTCTCCGTTTTCCTTAGTGCTTTTAAGTATCACTGCGCCAATGTTTATACTTTTTTTGTTTGTTTGTTTTTTTTTGTTTGTTTGTTTTTTTTTGTTTTTTTTTTTAGTTTTTTTGTTTTTTTTTAATGATTTTTCGTTGTTTGTTTCTATAGTGGCAGTGTTTATTCCTTGAATGAAGTCGTTGGTGAATTCTGTGTCATTTTGTCTATGATTTTTGACTATTTGTAAATGGGATCTAGTCGACACAATAGTCAAAAATCATTGACAAAATGAAACAGAATTCACCAACGGCTTTTTTCAATATAGATATCAACGACGAAAGAACATTATCACAGAGACAATTAAACGCATTATGGAAACTAACAAAACATATAGAAATCTACATTACACCGACTGACACGGGAGGCGCGATTGTTATAATAAAAAAAGAATCATGCAATGAATAATAATAATAATAATAATAATAATAATAATATATATATATATATATATATATATATATATATATATATATATATATATATATATAATTGAGTTAAATCTTACCTATGTTTATCCTTCAAGAAATAATGTAGAATTATATTTTATTCAATTATATTCACCATTATTTGCAATTACGTATCGTTACTTATATAGCAGCACTTCTGTAGCTTTTGGTGTAACATGCACGTTATTATTATTATTATTATTATTATTATTATTATTATTATTATTATTATTATTATTATTTTCTTTGATTTCTGGCGTTTACACATTTCTTTCCGGGTCCCGACCAGGGACCTAAGGTTAGAAATGGCATCATGACACTTCCCACTGTAAAAAAAAAAAAATAAAAAATAAAATTACATAGACAAAGTCCTTCGTAAGAGAACATTTTTTTTTTGTATTTCTTTAAGGTATGGTCTACCATGGATTCCTTAATTGAGACTATAGGAAACTTTTCGAATCAATCCGAGGGTTCCAAATACAACTGCTTTTAATTTTGATCTTCAAAGATGTAAATGCAATGTCAATCATTATCTTCTGTCTTCTTAATTCTTGTTCTTTTATTGTTCATTCTCCTTAATAATGTGTTTTTTCTTCTAATATTTTCTAATACGCAATAATATATTTCGTATTAGTGGCTTTATTGTCATGCTTGGGATGAAATGATTAAAAATAAAAATACTTCTGTGAGGTTTCAACTTTTTCTGCTGGCTTCTTCAGTTAAGTTCAGAAGCCATCAGAGCCAGTTGTCGATCGGTTTTTCTTTCTATTCTATCTAACTATATTTTTTTCGCTCTGCCAATTCGCCTACTATTTTCCATTCTTTATTATAAGTCTTATTTTTCAAGGTTAGGTGACAGGATTAAGAGAGCAATAAATCTGGCTCTAAGCAGAAAACAGTTCTCCAGGGTCGGTCAGCGGTCGGACAATCCATTTGCTGTAAGCAATTGGATTTTAGTGGGATAAAAAGCGTCAAGAATCAGAGGACTACAAACCACATGGTGATACAGTCTGCGGCGTGACCGGGTTGGATTTGACTAAGCCTTGGGTCTTTCGTCTATTTTTTTTTCTTTTCCTCTATTTTTTTTTATTACTATAAGTATATATGTAACTTGTTTAATGTGTGCAGAATAACCAGTATTTCGTTATTTTTTAACTTGTTTCCTTCCGTTTGAACGTTTTTTTTTCTTTTTTTCTTGTAGTTCATTTGCAGAGCGCGCGTTTTTCGAAACATGCCATAAATCTTTTCAGTGCTCCACGGGAACTAATCAATGTAATTACTTTGTGGAACAGAATTCACCAATAAATGAGAGTGTGATATTTAAACAAAAAAAAAAACCCAATAACATGAAAGAAACATATATAAAAGCAGATGGAGCATTTATCACTGCGTACGAGATTGAGAAACGGTATTGGATACAAGGCGGTATCGGATAGTTTCAGGACTGTTCGTACTGTGATAATAACTTTCAACGGAAATACACAAGCAACTAAATTATCATTGATATCCAAACGACTGAGTCAGTTTCCCAATAGACTAGAGAGTAGACCTTATACTTTGAATAGGGATGCCAGATTAGAAATTTTGAAATACAGGACACTCTTAAAATCTCTCTCTCTCTTTAAATATATATATATATATATATATATATATATATATATATATATATATACCCGATGCGACAAAACCATTTTACTCACTAGAAATATGCAACTTGGTTTCAGTTCATTTCAAATGCACTTCGACGGGTGAGAATCGAAAATGGTTAGTGAGTAAAATGGTTTTGTCTATATGATAAAATTACATATATATATATATATATATATATATATATATATATATATATATATATTCGCAGACAGTACTTTTTCGCTGACTCACAGCTCCTCAGTGCGACTAGACATCCGAATACTTCAAGACCGGATCGAAACCCAAACGATCAGTCAGAGTTTTTACCAGTGAGCTATATTCATTCGATAGAGAGAAATAACTAAATCTAGCGTATTGTTTTTACGAATTTAAACAAATGCCAATCAGCCGGAGTGCTCGAATTCGTTTTACTGAAGAGCTTTGCATTAACGCAGGTGGCTGTTGTTTATAGAATTGGCTTATCACTCAACAGTCAATGAATACAGAATCCTTAAAAATTCATTAGGTCAGGTTACAAATTTATTTCGTGGAACTTAAACGCCCATCTCTTCAGACCAGTTTTGCATAAATAAATGGAGTTCAATTTATTCAGACACAAAGAAAACAAAAAGAAGAGAAAAAAAAAAGAAAAGAGAGAAAAAGGAAGAAGTTTTAATATTAAAAAGGGAAAGAAAAAAACAGGGGAAGGACAGAGAGAGATTTCAATATAAGGTTTTTTAGGGGAAAGAGAAAGTGAGATATACATGGGAGGGAAAAGGGAAAGGGAAAGGGAGAGACAGTGTGAGAGGAAAAGAAAGGAAAGTGCGAATTAAGCAAGTCGGCTTAATACATATATATATATATATATATGCAGTATATCTTCATTAAATAATATATATATATAAATATATATATATATATGCAGTATATCTTCATTAAATAATATATAAATATATATATATATATATATATATATATATATATGCAGTATATCTTCATTAAATAATAAATATATAAAAATATATATATATATATATGCAGTATATCTTCATTAAATAATATATATATATAAATATATATATATATATGCAGTATATCTTCATTAAATAATATATATATATATATATATATATATATATATATATATATATATATATGCAGTATATGATCATTAAATAATATATATATATATATGCAGTATATCTTCATTAAATAATATATATAAAAATATATATATATATATGCAGTATATTTTCGTTAGATAATATATATATATATATATATATATATATATATATATATATATATATAGTATATCTTCATTAAATAATATAGACTCATCACGCTATTTATTTTTATAATAATCTCTTCTAGTTCTCTCATTACCTTTGTGATGTTAGGCGCCTTTATTTTTTTGTTAACACAAGCATGAAACCATCCTCAGGGGTGAATTGTAGAGTGAAACTTAATGTAAATGTAATTGCTGTGATAGTAATTTTTGTAATAACACGTGAACACACTCTGTTATAATTATTTTAAAATTAACGATTGTGGTAACGATGTTTTGCAAACAAGCGTTCACTATGCAAGGGGGTAACCAGTGATGAGAACAGGATGTTAAATGTTAGTCAACTTAAAAGCTTTTTAAAACATTGCTACTATGCCCGTCATGCATCTTGTTCAGTGTTGGTTGGTTGTTTTTGATATAGAGAGCCTCGAGAATTAAAAAAAAATTGTTTATTATGTTCGTGGTGCAGCATATCGGTGTTGTCAACAAGTATTTTCCTGTGTTTTGAAGGTAGACAGGAATGTGTCTTTAAATGTTGTGCAATAGAATTTGTATCCGACAAATGGATTATAAGACGACGTCTTGGGTTAACAAAATGCTTCTTCCGAATGTCTTCGTTATTTCTCTTTTACTCAGCTCGCCAAGTTTTATGGTTCAACACTGCTGTGAGTTCAATGCCAGGCTACACCAGTGCTGAACCAACGTCTTAATCCACTGGGCCATGTGTCCTTGAGGCATGGCACGTGGAACTAGAACAATCTACCGCGGTGGACGAAATAAAAGGTTCGGTTCGAAATTCCATTCACTTGAAGAAGGCCGGAGCGTACAACGGCCGACACATTGTGAATATCGCAATGATGATGAGGATAACAGTCCGAATAATTTAAATAATGTAAGTAATAAATATACTGTCCCAAAATTTTAAAAAAAAACAGAAAACGGGATGTCTACTCAAATATGAGTATCCATTAAAAATTAACTTTAAGTGATAAAAATCAGTCTGATTAAGAAATAAAAACAATCCATTACCTCTTTATCAATTGCTTTGTTTGCGTTTGGATCCGGAACTGTGCATATATGAAATTTAGAGAATGTATGATGAGAAAGATTTCTCTTAAAGACACTATCCTGACATGCTTGATTGGCAATGCCCTTCATGGCTAGGTCGGTATGGCGACGTCGGATATAACGACGGTGCCTCCTATTAAGTCGAGGACGCATATTTTTCTTTAAGATTTCTCAAATATTCAGGCCTGTAGAAGGTCCGGTGGATATTACAACCGAAACCCCCTCCACTTCCGACCTAGGTGGGTAAGCCTAATCGTGGCGCCGAGCAGTACTTTGGGACCCACGCTATCATATCAAAACTTGCATTTTTGCCTACATTTATATCCGTTACAGATTAAACTCAGGACAACTGTTAAAGAATAAAAAATGTCCGCGGATGTTGACGTTATTTTGGGGGCTTTTTTTTTTATCCAAATCCGTGAATTTTTTTGCTCATGCTAAGTCTCGAAAACAAAAAACCCAACAAGAAACAAAAAAAAAACACTATATAAAATCCATTATTTTTTCATCCATAATGTTGAATGTGTTAAAATTTTCAACTTTTCAATCAGAAAAATCTCAAAGTTGTGAACCAGGACTCCTTGCCTGTTATCTCCCCCCACATCCTTCCCTCTGTTTTTGTCGTCCTTTTTTGTGTTTCTGTAATAGGAGTAGGTAGTCTCTTCTATCGCCCGGTCAACACTCCCCCCAACCCCTTCTATTGGACATGAGTAGAGGCTTATACCGTGTTTCTTGTCTAGGAAGGGGTTCCCGGTACTCTTTCTCTCTCCGGCCTCTGTATTAGTTCAGCTCTGTTTCTCCCGTGATGCGTGCAGTCTGTGGCATCACCTCTTCATTCTGAGGGTACACGGTTGACAGTTCTCTGGTTGCTGTTTCCGACTGGTAGTTAGGAGCCCTAACTCTTGTGTAGCATCTTGAGCGGCCGATCTGATCAACAGTTGTATAATATCGGGGTGATTGTAGTGCCATGTCGCGCATGGAAAGGTGTCCCTGCAGTCACCTCCGGTGGGCAGCCCTGAGGCCACATAATGATGCAGGTTGTGCCAACTCCTCTCTGCCCGCGTCACGGTCGAAACTGTCTGTTTCTTTTACTTCGGGCCTTCTCATCTTACAAACAAAATTCAACATGAGTTACAAAAACCGAAAGATTAACCCTAAACCAGCCTCTGAAAAATCACCTAAACCGCTCAACATTTCGTTCTCCAACATCCGTGGCATTAGGACAAACTTCTGCAGTCTGGAATCTGTCCTCACTGCAAACGGCCCGGATATACTGGCTCTCTGTGAGACAAACCTTGTCTCGTCTTTCCCCTCTTCTGATCTCTCGGCTACCTTCCTCTCCTCAGAAAAGACTCTCTAACCCACATGCACGGTCTCGGTGTCTACGTCAAGGAACATCTCCCTCTGGCCAGAGTGTTCTCTCTCGAATCGCCAGACCAGTCATACATGTGTCTCCGACTCTCTCTCCTCAATGCGGTAAGCTATCTCTTTTTGCTTTACCGCTCTCCATCCTCTCAATACTGTGAGATACTCGATAGCATTTCTGACAGCATAGACAAGGCTCTCTCCCTCCACCCGTTTGCTCACATTTTTGTGTTTGGTGACTTTAACGCCCATCACACCTTGTGGCTTAAAAATGCTACTACTGACCACGCAGGCATTCAAACGCTCAATTTTTCAATCTATCATTCACTCACACAGATAGTTAACTTCCCCACTCGTTTTGCCTTCAACCGGGAAGGTAAAGCCTCTCTTCTCGACCTGTGCTTTACCTCTATTCCCGAATCCTGCAGCGCCTCGCAACTCTGCCCTCTTGGTAACTCTGATCATGCAGTAGTATCTGTTAACATCTCCTTCAACTCCACCCCCTATAAAGAACCTCCTACCACTAGAACTTCGTTCTACTATCAACGAGCTGACTGAGACGCGTTCCGTGATTTCCTCCCCGATGTCCCCTGGGATGGAGTCTTTAAGCTCCCCGCCCAAGAATGTGCTTCTGAGGTCTCTTCCTGGGTTAAAGCTGGAATCGACGCTTTCATGCCATCAAGAAAATATAGGGTCAAGTCGCGCCGTCGCCTCCCTCTGTCTGTTCTACAAATACTTTCATGGAAATTGCTCCGAGGAGCTGCATTCGCTGGTTCCCAGACGTCATGAGTTCAAGCGCCATACGAGGCTGGCATCCCGCTCTTACCCCTTCAGTGGCGAAACTCCTAAATGTAGCCGTCTCTTCTACTCCAATAGCTTCATATCTCGTACCTCTCGCCTGTGGAACTCCCTTCCCTATTCCTGTTTCCCTGTGAGCTATAGTCTCCAGCTATTCAAGTGTAATGTCAATCGACATCTCCAGTTGCCTTGATCTATCCACTACCCTCATCCTTTCTTCTATCACTCCTATCTGATCTTGCTCTAAATTTTCTGTAACCCCTTGCGTCCTAGTGGCTTCCCGCCTTGCTTGGGGTGAAATGCTTAAAAAAAAAAAAAAATTCGAATTATGTATTATGACATGTCTCTAATTTGTATTTAGATACATTGTTTTTTGTTTTCAGTTTTTCTAGTTGAATTGTTCACTTATATTGCATATGATCCAATATTTTTGCATATTAAAGTCACAATAAAATTTGTATTTTCTATTAATACTATCTTAAGAAAATTGACATGAAGTAGCGTAAGGGCCCTTCCCGTGTCATTGATTCGTGACTGGGTACGAGATATTTGCACTGGCCTTGTTCGGTAGTAATGATTCTGTTGCCAGAAACTAAATCACGATGAGATTTCTGTTTAACTTTGTGCTACTGAGACAGACTTTATTATCCACTTAGATATTCCGTTCACTGATCGGCATCAGACTGTCTGAATTATTAGATTAAATGTACATCTAGAAATGGACTTTATTCTTTTTCTATAAGTTCCCATTAATCCATTTACGAAAGATTAATCACAGCGTTTCCCGTTTCTTCCCCTTCACTCAACGGTTATCCATTAATTAATCTCCTTATTCATTCATTCGTTTACTTTTTATCTCCTTCTGTTGACGAAACATAGTAACCCAAACAGCGAAAAAGCCTCGACTGATTTCGCATGAGTACTTTGCAGAAACATGATCTCAAGCTGAAGCGACTGTCGGAGATTGTGGGACGTATGAGTCAAATAAATGTTACGATTTATTTTCAGTGAAGGTTTTAAGCCTGCGAAACTAATAAGCGAAAAATTGACTTCTCGACTTGAAAACACACACACACACAAGAAAAAAAAATGGAGGTAAAAAAATTCAATTAAATCCTCGCAAGCAAACTTATCGTCTGCAGTCAGTCATTTCAAAGGCTTCACGTATTTTCTTTCTTTCTTTCTTTCTTTCTTTCTTTCTTTCTTTCTTTCTTTCCTTAGCACAACCCTGTAACAGGAAATTGAAACATAGCTTTTCAATGAATAAAATGAACAAAATACTTGATTTTATTTACAATAGTTGCTGAGATTGTTTACACCATGTTTAGAGAATCTTTCGTCTGACCATGAATACTTTGAAGAGGAGACCTCTATCATAAAGATAAAAATTTAAATGGACAGTCATTGCAATAAGACTAGATAGGTTCACCTATCGCCCTGTCCACAATCCTTTTCTGTCATTTGAAAAGAAGTAGAGATTTATCCCTTGTTTCCTGTTAAGGATTGCGTTTCCGGTTCCTTCTCTTGAAGTTTTCCTATTTTCTTTCACCCCCCACCCACCCCACAAATAATTTATTGTGTCTAAGTGGCATTATCGCCTTGCTTGAGAGGAAATGATTAAAAAAAATTTGTGACCAGAGAAAATCTCTCTTATATCAGGGTTTCTCTTATACCAGGGTCTCTTATATCCGGGTTACACTGTACAGTGCGTGCCAGATTATTATCGAGATAACTTTTTTTCTAATTTTTCAAAAACCGTCCAATCAATTCATACAAAATTTTCACACAATGTTGGCAACACTGACCTGCGCAATCACTGACATTTTCGTACTGATCTGCGCAATGTAAACAAACTAGCGCCATATTTGTTATCAGTATGGTGATAATGTAAGTAAATATAATGGATTCG
Source organism: Acanthosepion lycidas (assembly GCA_963932145.1). Lineage (NCBI taxonomy): Eukaryota > Metazoa > Mollusca > Cephalopoda > Sepiida > Sepiidae > Acanthosepion > Acanthosepion lycidas. The sequence goes on along the minus strand of OZ010608.1, from coordinate 29,282,703 downwards.
ATTGGAATTCGATCCGAGCCGCTATCCTAGGAGGCACACACACACACACACACAATATATATATATATATATATATATATATATATATATATATATATATATATATATATATATATATATATATTAAATCGTTTCACCCCAAGCAAGGCGAGAAGCCACTAGGACACAAGGGGTTACAGAAGATTTGGAGCAAGATCAGATAGGAGTGATAGAGGAAAGGATGAGGAGAAGGATTGTGGATAGATCAAGGCAACTGGAGATGTCGATTGACATTACATTTAAATGTGGATGAGAGTCTGACGGAGTGGTAAATATCAGACAATTTGAAAACCCTTGTTTTAAAATGTTTCGCTGATTAAACAGCCACAACAAAAAAAAGCACGATTATATTCAATCAATTAATACCTCTGTTGTGAGGAAAGTTTGTTCACTGTCATGTTAGTTAGTTTTTCTTGACAGACTCTATTTTGCATATTTCTATGTCTACCGTCCGTGCGTGCATCGTATATCGATGTCACTTCTGGCCTGGCAGTTTTGTTTATTTTATCTCGAGATTCTTGAAAATAAATCTGAAAGAAAAAAAATAAAAAGAATTAATAAGGTAAATGCTCTGATATGAATTTTACTGCAGGCGTACATTGAAAAACGAGAAGAAAGGTATAATCTGTGGTCAGGAATTAATGTAAGCCACAGTAAGATGATAGTTATTTTATAGAATATGTGGAAGGGATGGTCTGAGGTCAGGAACTAGTACAATTTTATTGATGAGCGTACATTGAAAAACAAATGGTAAGGGATAGTATGGGGTCAGGGACTCGTACAATTTTATTTATAATCGTACAATTCAAAAACAAAGGGTAAGAGATAGTCTGGAGTCAAGAACTAGACCAAGTGCTATTGACATAATAGAGTTATTTTATTTATAATGTAGCTATCGATTTTACCTACGGAAGGCATTAAAAATTACAAAGAAAGCGACATACATCGGAAAGGAATTAATTTAAGTTTTAATGATAGAAAAAGCATTTTTAAAATCGGAGGAAATAACTTCTCTAGAATAGGTCTCATTTTTTTTTTTTTTTTTTACTTTACTTTCATTCCATAAAATGTCTTCCTGCTAAATTTGGTCTGGAAACGTCAAACTCTTACTGGCCGCAAAACGAGTCAACAAGAAAATCGTCAAGTTGAAAACGTCAAGCAATTTAAACAAAATATGAAAGAAACGATGACAGATATTTTCTGTTGCCAGCGTTGCTTTGATGTACCTGAAAAAAAATTAAAAAAACCCCAAAAAAACAATGATTTTTTTTTTTTTTTGCCGGTCGTCTGTCAATATCTTATTACGTAACTAAAATAGCTGAACTCTTGTGAGCCATGACAGAATGAGAATTGGCGATGGTATTGCATTAATGTCCGGTCAATAGGCGCCAAAACTATTATATTCCAGCGTTGAAATGCCAGTTTGTTAATAGCATAAAAAGGTTTTAAAATAAATTAATGTCAAAAAGCCTGACAACGAACCTAATCCCCGAGAAATCTAAAAAGAGATTGGAATCTTGAAATTTGAATTTGAATAACAAATTAAGAGAAAAAAATGAAAAATGTAACATAAAAAGAAGGAAAATATCTTTTCTTTAAATATTTTTGTCAATGTATTAGGTTGGTGCAAAAATAATGACGTAATAATGTCGTTTTTTGACGTATTTTTAACGTGAAAAAAAAAAAAATTATTACGGCATTATTTTTGCACCAACCTAATCCGTAGGCTGTGGGGCAATATTTTGCTGGGGCATGCGTAAAAGGTGCAACAGAATAAGGGGGCAATTCGAGAATGAGTTATTAACAGTGAATTCTTTTCTTGTGAATTTCAGTGAGAGTGTTAATGTTAATGTCTGTTAATACATACAATGAATATACAGTATGCATACATAAAAATATTTTGTGTGCATGTATATACATGTGTACTTGACATACATGTATATACATGTGTACTTGACATACATGTAAGAATTAAATATTTCAGGAAGGGGAGGCAGAATTTTAGAAATACAAAAGTGGCGCATGGCCTTAAATCGGTTGGGGAACCACTGGCGGAGACAATAGCGCCACACGTTCAGATGGCAAAAGAGTGATCGTCTCAGACCGAGAAATCGAGGTGCGTTCGAATTCAGATTGAGTTCGTTATAGACATCACCATTCTTATCTACAACAACCCAGCGACTGGGTGTGGTTGTATGGCAGACCCGCACCTGAGCACTTGATCATCTATTTCCATTTATCTCGGTTGCGTGCCAATGTCTGAGTTTCCACCCAATTGACGCTGGCAGACAATTTTTCCCCTGTCTGCTTTTTCTCCTTTTGCTTAAGGTGGGGCCTTGAATAAAACGGATTCGAAGTGATTTTACCCTGGCATGGTGGCAATTATCTGGCAAATCTTCTATAGCATTTGAGCAAAATTCAACAAGTTTTAATATCGAAACATTTCGATAAATTCTTGAATCCTCTTTTCATCAGTTTCGCAGTGATCGAATATATATATATATATATATATATATATATATATATATATATATATATATATATATATATAAAATGGTTGGTGCTAAGTCTGGTGAATGAGTTCATGAATGAACATTTTTCTAAGGGGTGCAGAATTTAATTTCAACTCGGAACTAATTTCAACTTGGAACTAAATTCAACTCGGAACTAACTGTACTTACTATAAAGAATATTGCATTTTTATAGGATCAGATTTAAATGAATAAAAGTAAATAAAAAGCACCACTTTATTCATTTGCAACAAAAAAGTATGAACATTGCAGAAAAGGTGAATTCTAAATTATCTTATCTACTAAGGATTTTTTAATGCTAAATGAAAAAATTAACATAACTCATTGCATTTTGTTTAGGAATTTACGGAAATTGATAAATTTGATTTTAAATCGAGTTGAAATTAGTTCCGAGTTGAAATTAGTTCTGCCGAGTTAAAATTAATTCCCATTTGAAATTATTTCCCAGTTGAAACTAATTCTGCGGTGAAATTAGTTCCGAATTGAAATTTGTTCCGAGTTGAAATTAGTTCCGAGACGAAATTGGTTCCGAGATGAAATTAGTTGCGAGTTGAAATTAGTTCCCAGTTGAAATTAGTTCCAAAATTAAATTAGTTCCCAGTTGAAATTAGTTCCGAAATTAAATTAGTTCCCAATTGAAATTAGTTCCAAAATCAAATTAGTTCCCAGTTGAAATTAGTTTCTCGTTGAAATTAGTTCCGAGGGAAAATTAGTTCTGTCACCCTTTTCTAAGCATCTTTTGATTTCGCTGAATCATATTTCTTCCCAATTATACAACTAACAACTTCAATGTAACTGACCAATCGACATGACTTTGTTGCGCGCCAGTGTACGCAGTTGAGAGATAAACACGTCTGTCTCATGAAATGCCCACAAGAATCATAGCAGACTCGGAGTATGAGTCCACCTAAAAAAAATGTAATGAAACAACAAGAACAGATATAAATGCACAAACAAAAGGGTTACAAGTGACAAAGACAATGATGGGTGTAACAAATGAATGTGAAAAACGTTTTGGTCCAATGTATGTGAAGTTAGTGAATGTGCGTACGTACCTGTGTGTGTATGTATTGTCCAAAAAGGGGAAGCGCGGTCTTCCGCGAAGAGATTTACATGTCGTATAAGCGGGAAAGTAAGGAAGAGAGTGATAAAAAAATTATCGCAGAGTATTTATAGTGATTTTTGAAACGCTGCTTAGATGTGGCAGAAGGCCGGAAATATGGAGCACCCAGTGAGAATCGAACTCACTACTCAGTCGTAACATGTTCTAGCGAGTCTGTCTATATTTCTGAGATGAGGTATTATGTACAGTATTTACATTATGCGGACTATTGTCCTCATCTTTGTTGCCATATTTATCACAACGTTTCGGCCGTTGTACGCTCCGGCCTTCTTCAGGTGGTTGGAATTTCGAATTTCGAACTGAACCCTTTATTTCCATCCCTGGGGTAGACTGTTCTAGTTCCACGTGCCATGTTTGATGGATGTCAGTTATCAGTTATCTCCTGCTAATTTTCCCTCTGAAAGTTCTCCACTGCCTTAACCGGGTTTTGAACTCTGTGACACAGACACATGGCATAGTGGATAAAGGCGTTGGTTAGATCCAGTGACAGACCCAAAGGTTTAAGAGGACAAAAGATGGCGATTAACGTTGCATTTAAATTTTGAAGCTTGTGCTTATTAGGTAAGCAAGAAATCGGAAAAGAGTTCCACAGGTGGAATGTGCAAGAAAATAAACTCTTACAGTAGAATTGAAGGTTGCATCTAGCTACTTCAACAGACCTATTTGCCAGTTTAGTAGCACGCTTAAAAGCACTCAGGGGCACCAGAAAAAAAAAGCTCAGAAAAACAAATGACGTGAAAATATTTGTAGAGAAAACAAAACGAAGCCACGTCACGTCGGTGAGAAAGTGACTGAAGTCGAGATTCATCGTCATGATCAATTACATTACAGATCCTTCTGTGGATTTTGTTAAGACTCTCGGAATGTGCATCAGGAGTGCACTACCAGATATGGCAACAGTATTCAATTCACGGACCAATGGTAGATTTATAAATGCGCAATATGGATTCTGACGAGAAATATTTTCTGGCACGACACAGTGACCAAACTATCCTTGAAGTAGATGGTAGCTGTTTGTTCGATATAGTCGCTGCACTTCATGTCAGTGTCAAACGTGTGACCAAGAATGCGTATAATGTTGTTCTCCTGGAGTCTCGCATCAGCCATGCTGATGGCAGACAGAATAACGTTCTCTGCGGTGATTAAATTAAAGCAGTTGTGTTTTGGAGGCGTTAAAATTTACACGCCATTTCTTACTCCATTTAACAACTGATAGTCGGTCCTTTTCAAGAGCAGCTGACAGGTTTACTTTGTCAGATGTGTCGGATTTGCAACTAAGACAGATATAAAGGTTTGTGTTATCGACATAGATGGTATTTATTAATCCACCCACGGGGATCGAATGTGTCACAAGGCCTTTTTAATGTGGGTATCTCCGAGCCCGTAGGCCCAGCCAAAAATAAATAACCATCCAAACACGCCGAGGCGGGCCAGTTCCGTCAACCTCCCCCAACGAAACCCTACCCTTCGGCGGAGCTCCGTCCGGGTTCCTCTCTGCAAGCAGAGAGTTCGACAGACACCCGACCCGGCAGCTCACAAAGCGCAGATACTACACTTTGATCCTAGCCACCGGGCCGAGCGGGTATTCTTTTTTATCGACATAGATACCTACTTGAGAAGTGATGATATGTCTGAATGGAAGGCAGGACAGGAAGCATGATGTTTGCCAAAAAGATAAAGGCTGTTATGGTACACGAGCGATAGGAAGTTGTAGAGAACCGAAACCCTACATATTCTGAAAGGAAGAGGGCACATGGAAGAAGATAAACAAAAACGAAGGAACACAGCCTCGTTTTTAAAATATTTAATAGACTCCCCTACTGATGTACCCCATGCAATTCTTTCTAGACACAGTAGAGGCGGTGTTAATGTATGGTGCCACTGCCTGGACCGTAACTAAACCATTTATGCTTAATGGAACCTATACTCGGACACTGAGAGATATACGTAGCATCTCTTGGAGACAACATCCTACTAAATCACAGCTCTATAGACCCATTCCTGATATTTCTACAATCTTACGCGAACGCAGAATCCGCTTTGTAGACATTGCTGGCGAGCAAAACAAGAAAGCGCGAGTCAGCTACTGATATGGACACTTAACCATGGAGCAAGACACTTTGGTCGCCCAGCAACCACCTGCATTGACCAGCACAGAATGACCTTCCGACCTTGATGGAGGACCGTGATGCTTAGCGTGATAGACTCGTGAATGTCCGAGGTAGTTCGACCGAATAATAATAATTTGTTGACGCTGGCAGATGGATTTTTTTTTTTTCATTTTTTTAAAGAGCCATATTTGGTGCCAGTCGACATGTCAGAATTTCTTCTTTTGGTCCATATTAACTAACAGCTCAAATGATGTTAGCGCCATTGTATTCTGATTTCATTCACCGGAATTTGATTGCTGGCAAACTGAATCAGCCACTCAACGCCATTAATTTGATAAACGGTGACGTGAAGTACCGTTATGTTCGAGCCGATGATCGCTGTTCGCCTTTCTTTAACTGTGACTAAAACCTTGAATCGCAGAGGAACAGTAATCAGAGAGGCGCCTTCTGAAAAAAAAATGAACAGTAAGAGTTTGAAACACGGTAATGTTTGGCGAAATACTCGAGGTTTTTTCCTGCGTCGATTTCAATCACTAAAATGCGAAAAGCAAACGAAAAAAGATAATTTTTAAACTAATTTTGTGCTGGACAATCTCCTCACAAATGAAGAAGAGATTTGTATCAACAGATGTATGGTTCTACAGAAGGATGCTGAGAACACCGTAGACCGGCGGTGTAAGCAACGACGAAGATTTAGAGAAAATAGAAACAAACAGAAGATTTTTACTTAACATCCGAAAGGGATTATTAAAATTTCAAGGGGTTATAATGCGGAAAAATGACTTGGAAAATGTGTCAATCACAAATCAGATTAAGGTTAAGAGGAGCAGAAGAAAACAATGCATAACCTACCTAGTGAGCTTGAGGAAAATAGATGCTAACACACGGACGAAACAACAATGATGGTACGCCCTTGCTGCATGGAAAATTTCAAAGCAACGACAAACTCTGTGCTGTTTGATATATTAAAATTGTCATCTTTGATAATGGCTTATGTAAGCCGAAAGCTTAGATTGGATTTAAACATATATCAATATGGTGTTTTCCTTTCGTCTTTCAACGATAATGTGATTAAGCTTATCATACAATATAAAAGAAACTTCCTTAAAATAAATAGACAAAACTTGTCTATATTATTTAATGAAATATGCATTAATGAAAAACTGCTGCCTAAATATACACAATATATATATATATATATATATATATATATATATATATATATATATATATATATATATGTATATGTATATGCACATTTCATTGAATACGACAGACAAGGTTCTTTGATTTAGTTTTTTATACAATTTCTCATGCGATCTAATTTTTTTTTCTTTTCAGATGATAAATTATACAAAAACTCTCCGAATATTCTTTTTTTTTAGTAAGGCAATGGAGGTGGGATCCAGACAGCTCAATGGGCACCAGAGAAAATCTTAATTAAATCATTAAGAAAGAGACAACCTTAAGGTTCCATGACTATAATTTATTTATTTATTATATTTTTTGATGGTTCATCAGGTCACATTTCTTGTTACCTCCAAACATTATCTAGAAAAATGAACATACCATGATCATAAATGCTACAAACTTAGTAAACTGTATCTTCAAAATCGTTATGTTCAAGTGGATTTTTTTAATTATTAAATTATACATTTTGTAGGGTTTAATGTTTATATTAGTTATAAGCACAAGCCTTTGGATAATGTAAATCAAAAGATCCCAAATTGCAGAAAATCGGCTCTGAATCGTAAAATTAAAAATGCAATAAAACTTAGACATTATTTAATTAGAAAAGTATTTGATTGATTTTACGTATAAGATATATTATGGACAGTAAAGTAAAAGAAAATTTGGGATGAATAATTAATTTTTGCAAGAATTGTTTTCATTTTTTAAACATTTTATTAAGAATAATTAGTAAAGTATTAAAGTTTTTAAAATCTTTTAGCGTTTAGAAACATTAGATTACTTAATTTTTTTCATAACTTATTAAGATTACAGGGTGGTTAAAAAAAATTATATAAAAAAGACGGTTCCATTATATTCGTCAAGTAATTTTTACAGATATGTCCCTCGTAGAAAAAAATCCAAACAAGTCTATCAAGATAGTTGTCAACAACAGAACATAAAAATACCCACCTGTTTTTCTACAATATTTTAAACTAAAATTTCAAATCAGATTAATTAAACTTTAAATCATCTAATCTGCCTCAAATGAAATTTCAGTAAAGTATATTTTATTTCCGAAAGCTTTTTTGCTAAAAAGAATTACGTTGTGCTGAGAGATATTTTAAAAAGTCTAAAATTAACCATTTTTTATAATTATAAAAACAAAAAAGCAAAACATTTTCCCAATCAGTTTAGATTATTCTTGAAGTACATCAATGTTTTCAACTTATTGTGAATATTAAATTTAGTCTAAAAAAGAAAAAAATATCACCGGCCAATGAATGATTTATTCAGATTTAAAAGCAAAATAGAGCATACTTTTAAGAAGAAAATAAAGAAGTGGGTGGTATAAGGTCTGTGGGCTTTATTCAGATCAACCAATCCAATATGGCCTACGTTAAATTTAAACTAAGGGAAGAATCAAAATTTGAGAAATTATCTTTCATAAATGGGTCATGACCCGTAGATTTGAAATTAATGGGAGCAACTAAAATTTAAATTAAATGTTACGAGCGTTGGAATTGTACTCTATTCGTTCTCATCTTACCTGGATAGATACACACACACACACACACACATATATATATATATATGTGTGTGTGTGTGTGCGTTAGTGAGTCGTGATCAGCGTTAAGTATACCACGGTTAGATAGATTTGAACACACTTATCAAATGCCTTAAAATAAATAATTAATCTTTCCCAGTGTTTATGCATCTGCTTCCGAATGATCTCTGGCAAAAAAGGCATTAAAAAAAAGTCAGATGTCATAAATGTAAACACAATTTCAACTTGACTTTTTGTTGTGACAAAGTAAATGGTTAAAGATATAACAAAACAAGTGAGTAGTGAGTGAGCGTCGGTTGACACAGCGTTCACTCTTTTCGTTTGTTATATTTACCATCCACCCTACGAGGTAGGTTGTGTTTAGGTTGTGTTTAATGCAGGGCAATCCGGGCACGTAGGTTCGGCTAAAAATTCCCAAAACGGGGTCGAGTAGCTGTTTCTCGTGACGAGACTCTGTCCTTCGACCTAGCATCGTCTGGGCTACTCTCTGCTCGGAGGCAGAGAGTTTGATCAGCACAGCTGGAACAGATCTATTTGACTGTTATATTTACCTACCTGAGGTAGGATATGGCACAAGGACGAGTTTAATGTGGGGCATTCTGAGCCCGTAGGCTCGTCAAAAATTCACCATAAACCCCGTATAAAACTGAGTCGGGTAGCTGTTTCCAGAGAAGAGACTCGTCCGGGTTCCTCTCTGCCCAAAGGCAGAGAGTTCGACAGCAGCTGTGAAAAGTCAGTCTCAGTAGAACAATCTATTCGACTGTTCTCCGAAGGCATTCTCTCCTACTAATCTTATAGTAGGCGGAAGAGTCTAACATAGACTCTTTAGAAGGAGGACAAAACAACAGATTTTTAAACAAGAGCTAAGTCCAGTAGAAAGTTAAAATTGATTTTACACCACACGATTTTTCTGAACAGTACCCCCCTTCTAAATCGATAAGAAATCAATATTTTTCGATTCTGACATGTGCGGTTGACCAAATGAATCATAATCTACAAAAATTATTCCTCGAGAGATTTTCCTTATTTTTATTTATTTCGAATGGCACCTTTTATTTAAGTAGTTACGATTTTATTTTAGTTTTAATCATAAAAAAGAAATCCAAGAAAAAGTGTTAAAATTCTTTATCTGAAGACATTAGGATGGTTTAGTTTTAACTAAATTCATTTAAAAGATTACTTTTAGAACAAACAACTTATGAAACAAAATATTGGGTTTTTTATAAGTATAAGTTAATCTAAAAAGAAAAAAACAAAAAGATTCTTTCAAGAACTTCCAAAATCTGCTAGTGCATTTCTTTGCTGAGATTAAATGTGAAGTGGGTCCAGTGGAGAATTTATGAAGATGGTTCAAAGATAGCGCAAGACATTGAAGACAGTGGTAAATATAGTGTTCAATAAAGTTAATTTTAAAAACTTTTTAAAATAATCATTTATTTCTGCTTAACACACGGACTGAAATAATACGTCACCCGATATGGTGACGTCGAAAATATTCACAATGATTCGAAGAAATAATTTATTTTTTCTGAGGTCCGATGCCTACACAAATATTTTGATAACATAGTGAAAATAGCGTGATAGATAGATAGATAGATAGATAGATAGATAGATAGATAGATAGATAGATAGATAGATAAAAGACATAGATAATTAAAAGACATAGATAGATAGATAGATAGATAGATAGATAGATAGATAGATAGATAAAAGACATAGATAATTAAAAGACATAGATAGATAGATAGATAGATAGATAGATAAAAGATATAGACAATTAAAAGACATAGATAGATAGATAGATAGATAGATAGATAGATATTGAGATAGATAGATAAATAGATAGATAGATTGATAAAAGACATAGATAGATAGATAGATAGATAGATAGATAGATAGATAGATAGATAGATAGATAGATAGATAGATAGATTTAGCAAAATTGTCTTTCATTTTGAATTATGTAAAAATTTACACTCATTTTATCTTGTAATAAATCTTGATGCAATCTAAGGGAGATAACTCGTCATTCACGGTTTCTAAATTATATGTGTAAGGGGAATAACTCTTTCCTATTTCTAGTAACCTAAGAATTTTGTTACTCTCGCTTCTGCCACTTACCATATTTCGCTGCTTAAAGTCGATCAGTTGCATTAGACACAAGCCCTCACCACCATCCCCAAATCGGGAAAACTATTATATATATATATATATATATATATATCAGGTCATCCCATAATTTCTGTCCGAATTTTAACTTTTTGTTAAAATGAACAAAATTTAAAGAGTATTTTATAATGTCTAATGGAGGTGAACATTATTTTTATGTAGGTATGTCCACTAGGTCACGTAAAAAAGCGGCATATCACGATAAAAAATGACTCATAAATCAACGAAAACAAAGTTTTGTTTAAATATGTTGTTATTTAATTGAAAGCTAAAGCATTAAATTTATTATTTACACTAAGTAAAATATTCTGAAGTCTTTTAGATAGAAATTATATAGATTGGAATGTCAAATATATGCTCGATTTTTGTTTAATTTTCTTAAAAGCGGACATTTTCTTAAATTTTAAGAAATTTGTAAACAAACAAAATTTTGAATTTAAACTTCTTCCTAAAATAAATTTATATATTTTTGACACGTTATTTGAGTAAAATTAGAAAATTTAAAGTTAAAATAATCTGATATGAAACAAACAGTACTTACTTATAGCTTAAAAAATTTGTATCCAAACATTTCTTAACGATGTGTCTGAAATTTTTGCATGTCTTTCATCGATTTCGCAATTGACGAGGCGATGACAGACAGCTATGGATGATCAAAATTGACAAATTTTTAAATTAGGCGAACGCCGTTTTTCGTTTGTAACTAGTACTTTTTAAATATTAACATTTTTATTCAGCAATTATGTACTATTTTTTTAATTTTTTTATTTCATACTTTCTTAATTAGACAATTTTTTAAATCATTACATAATTGTTTAAACTTTTCTTATTAATTAGATAATTGTATATAAACTTTTCTTATTCAAACTTTTTCATTAGATAATAATTTTTTAACTTTTTTTTTTTTAGATAATTGTTTGAAGTTTTTATTAGATACTAATTCTTTATTGTTTTAATTATATAATTGTTTAAATTTTTTAAATGCATAATTCTTTAAACTTTTTTATTATTTAGGTAATTCTTTAAACTTTTTTTATTATTTAGGTAATTCTTTTAACCTTTTTTTATTATTTAGGTAATTCTTTAAACCTTTTTTTATTATTTAGGTAATTCTTTAAACTTTTTTTTTATTATTCACGTAATTCTTTAAACTTTTTTTTTATTATTCACGTAATTCTTTAAACTTTTTTTTATTATTCAGGTAATGTTATTGTCTTGGTTTCCGTTTCTCTTACTTTCTCAATATTATGTTAAATTAATTAATAAGAAAAAAATTATTTCAATGAAATATTATCCAAAATAAAAGAAAATACTTTAAAGAAAAATATTTAATAAAAAGTAATTAAAAATAATTACAACTTTTAAAATTTGAAAAGAATTTCTGCAAACACGTTAACGATGTGGATCTGAACTGGACAGAGAAGAGAAATAACTGCGGTGCCAGACGACACAAATCACGTGACATTTTTATGTCGCGTATACATTTTCATACATAGAAATTATGAACGTTTTTCAATAAAAATTTATTTTTAAAATTATTTTAAAATTATTTCTGCATAAACGAGTGTTATGTGCTTTTCAAAGTTCGATTCGTAAATTTACATTTTCATTACCGTTATCATTACATTGCGGGAACGATTGAAATAAATAATTTTAAACGATTTTTGAAGTATTAAGACGTTAATGAATAAATTTTTAAAATCTGGAAAAAATTTGCAAAAAATACATTATTCATCGAAAAATTTTTATTTCTTCACAAAATAATGTCCTTAGTATAACGTATCTACAAAAACAGGTGGAAGCTTTTCTAATTAATTAAATTAGATACTTTTTACATTTTTTTTTTTTACAATTCAAATCTGATTTTCTATAAAGTATCAAATGTTTGACAAAAAAAAATTGGTGATTTACTTTCTACAATGATTCCTGTTTATAACTAATAAAAAAAATCCCGGGAACTCTGATTTAATTTCTCGAAATTTCATGAAAATATGTAAGTGGGTGGAAACATGTTAAAAAAAAATGTCTTTTTAACAAGATTTTCTGAAAAAAAATTTTTTTTAAATAATTTCATTCATTTCTGAATAAGTCCTGAAAGTTACATTAAAATCCAACAATTATTTGATTTTTGCAAGAATTTCCTAATTAACGTGTGTTTTCCTCGGGGAAAAGCGCAAAATAAAACAAACCTTTTTTAGTCTTATCGCGCAGTCGTAAAAAAAACATAATTTTTAACCAAAATTTTCTACGTGTTAGAAAGGAGTAAAAAATTTCAAAAAATATTTAAAAAATACTTTGGTCTTTCCTCTTTCATAACAACATAAACATATTGAGACAAAACTTTGTTTTCGTTGATTTATGAGTCATTTTTGATCGTGATAGGCCGCTTTTTTACGTGACCTAGTGGAGGTACCTATTTTTATGTTTAGATGCATTTAAACTGATCAAATTTTATTTCAGAGAACAATAAAATTAAATTTTGTTTGATTAAAACCCTGCTAACATGGAAGTACCCAAGAATCACTTGAGGCACATAATGCTTTATGAGTTCAAGAAAGGAAACTCCAGCAGCCGAAGCGGCTAGAAACATTCACTCAGTTTATGGAGAGGAATGTGTGAATGAAAGAACTTGCAGAAGATGGTTTGCAAAATTCAGAGGTGGAGATTTCACTCTTTGAAGATGAAAATCGAACCGGACGTCCAGTTGAGTTTGATGAAAAGCTTCTTGAAGCAGCCCTTGAAGAAAATCCTGCTTTATCAGTTGAGGAATTGGCAATGGTTCTCAGTTCAAACCATACAACAGTTCGTCGTCATCTTCAACAACTTGGAAAAGTTCCTAAGCTTGGAAAATGGGTGCCTCATGAATTCTCTGAAAACAGCCACAAATCCCGAGTTGACATCTGCTCTTCTCCCCATTCTCGCCAACTTGTTTCACCTTTTTTGGATAGACTTGTGACTGACAACGAAAAATGGATCTTTTATTGAAATGTTAAGCGTCGTAGTCAGCGGCTTGGTAAAGGGGAAGGACCCCAGCCACAGCCGAGAAGGGATCTTCATGGGCAAAAGGTTCTTCTTTCAATCTGGTGGGATCGCCAAGGAATAATCCACTAATGCAACAATTAATGCTCAAATATACTGTCAGCAATTAGAGCGTTTGAACCAAGATTTGAGGGAAAATCACCCTCTCTAGTAAATCGAAAAAAGGTGATGTTTCATCAGGACAATGCGCGACCCCACACAGCAAGAATCACGTCACAAAAGATCGAAGAACTTGGTTGGGAGAAAATTCCTCATCCAACTTATTCTCCCGATCTTGCTCCTTCAGACTACGATTTGTTTCGTAGCTTACAGAATCATTTGGAAGAAACAGCTTTTGTAACACAGGAAGAGGTTAAAACTGACATTTGTGAGTTCTTCGAATCAAAGCCAAAAGAATTTTACAGTCATGGAATTAGTAAGCTTGTTAATAGATGGAAGAAAGTCATAGATAATCAGGGAAAATACATTGTTGATTGAATCTGTAATTAAATGTAACATTTGGTCAGTTGTTTTCTTTATTCAAAATTCAGCAGAACTTATGGGATGGCCTGATATATATATATATATATATATATATATATATATATATATATATATATATATATGTATATGTATATATATATATATATATATATATATATATATATATATATATATCAGAAAGAAAAACCCCCAAATGTTTTTTCATTAAAATGTAGATATTTTTATCTAATTTATTTTATATATTTTGCTACATGGGTATCGGTTCTTGTGACCTTCATCAGGCCAAGAATGATTATTTCCACATATTATTTAAAGGAATTAATTTTTTATACCTATGTTAAGTCTTTTAAACATTGTCTTTTGTGTGTAGAAGCAGTAGTCAAATGACTCCATCTCGACTGGCCGAAAATGTTCCTTTGCATGAGGTGTAATGAAACAATTAAATTAGATCAGAGTAAGGAAAGCAATAGAGATTTTCCTCTCATCTTTTTATGTCCCCGTGTAGCTTCCTCTAATCTTGTGCATTGTGTGCGTGCTTTTTTGCCAGTATGTGTATATATATATATATATATATTCTTTCTCCATTCATATATATTGTATTATTACAATGAAATAGTATATATTTACACTTTTTATGGTGTATGGTGAAAAACGCTAAGTTATATAATCAAAGTAGATCCTCGTAATATAAAACTGATCCACAACTGAGGTAATTTGGGATTTTATTATATATATATATATATATATATATATATATATATATTACGAAATGGACAAAGTCCGACAATTTATTTATTAAAGACATTTTTATGTTTAACGTTCTTTTTATAGATACAAGTATTTAAGTAAATGCTCTGTTTATAATAAACAGTATTAAATAACATTTACCGGCCTGAATGTCCGAGAAATTTTCATAGAAAATATTCGTCCTTTGACAGGATTCGAACTTGCATCCTATACGGAACTGCCATTTACCGGGCGTGCCTAACCGATTCGGCCACAAAGGAGCGTTCGGTTGGCAAGGTCGAATTTACCGCTTTAAGATTGAAGTTTATAAGCAGTAAATTCGACCTTGCAAACCGAACGCTCCTTTGTGGCCGAATCGGTTAGGCACGCCCGGTAAATGGCAGTTCCGTATAGGATGCAAGTTCGAATCCTGTCAAAGGACGAATATTTTCTATGAAAATTTCTCGGACATTCAGGCCGGTAAATGTTATTTAATACTGTTTATTATAAACAGAGCATTTACTTAAATACTTGTATCTATAAAAAGAACGTTAAACATAAAAAATGTCTTTTATATATATATATATATATATATATATATATATATATATATATATATATATATATATATATATATCATGTAATAATAATATTTCGTATTCGCGGTTACTCGTCTACTAGATCGGCTAGCCAATCCCTTTGCAGACTCTCGCTCAGGCACATTTGTGTTTGTTTAAGACCCACAGAGCCAACCTGTGGTTTATACTGCAACTATGCTGAGCAGACCTTAGTTACAGTTTCTGAGAGAGAGAGCGTGTTATCTAACATGATCAACAACCTGAACAATGCCAGCACACTCAAACCCTCAGTCACGATGACTTTTGACTTCTTGCTTGCACGGCTATCGACGCCCCCCCAAGTGTTCTGTCTACCCAATTTCACTCACAGGACATGGGTCAACCCGTGGTATGGGTTTCAGGCACTTTCCAAAGGTGTCGCATGATCTTCCCCCTCCAGACCGATAACCTCGGGAATCTCCTTCCTGATAAATCGATTGTGGTGAGATTCGAACCTGGGCTTCACGGTTAGAAATCGAATGTTCTAACCACTCGGCCACATATATGACAAATGGAAAACGTTTCATTAAATATAGGTTTGATTACTCGTTTCGCCATTCTAGTCATTATCAGATCCAAAAAAAGAAAGAAAAAATGTCTTTACGCTTAAATAATGAATCTTCGAACTTTTTCCCCTCAGCTGGCGTTTCTCGTGATTAAACAAAATGAGTGACTTTTAAATAAATCGCTAATATTAGGTTAGTGCAAAAATACGTAACGTCAAAAAACGACATTATTACGTCATTATTTTAGCACCAACCTAATATTTGTATCTATATATATTAGGTTGCTGCAAAAATAATGTCGGTTTTTGACGTATTTTTTAGCGTCAAAAAACGACATTATTACGTCATTATTTTTGCACCAACCTAATATTTATTATGGTATCTTTTTTTTATAATTCTTAGTTCATATCAAAATTTGTTATTATATTTTTCCAGCTTTACAGTTATTATTACAGCTTTATTATCAACCTGTTCTACCCGCCATTTACACAAGATTTTATCGAGTATCTTACGCACTGCTTTCCTCTGTATCTATTTCCCTAAATCTGTCCTTCTAAGCCCTCCTTCCTCAATACATGCCTCAGGAACCTTAACTGACTCTTCCTGATAATTTTCCGTTTCGTTTTCATTTCTTCCAAAACAACGTCGTTGCTTACATGTCCGGTCCATGCTATCCTCATCATCTATAGAACCACATTTGTTGCTTCCAAACTCTTCTTCATCTTTGAGGAGGCTATCCATCATTCGCTGCCATACAGGAGGACAGATATCACGTAACAGCTCAGGACACTTTTCTTTGTTTTTGTTGCTTCAAGCCCCTTCTTCATCTGTGAGCAGATTGCCCTGCATTTTCTGCCATATAGGAGGACTGATATTACGTAACAGTTCAATACTCTTTTCTTTGTTTCTGTTGATTGAAGTCTCTTTTCATCTCTGAGGAAATTGTCCAGCATTCACTGCCATATTGGAGGAGTGATATTACGTAACAGTTAAGTCTTTGTTTCTAACGTCTTTGATTTTCATGTCCTGCTTAGCTTTTTTTTTTCCAATTCTATCAAAAACAATGGCAACATCAATTAATCGCTTTCGTTTTTTAGAATAAAATCACATCACTTAGAATCCACTATAGTTTACCTTGACTTTCAGTTTGCCTGAAATATATTTATGAGCGTTTGAAATACTAACGACATTTTTATCTCCGTTTATAATTACTTCTTGCAAAATAAAATCTTTACATTTGCGTTGACAAAGTCCATCAGAGGTCGAAACACGTAGACTAAGATAGATTTTCATCTTATCTTTATTCACACACACGCACACATACACACACACATATATATTGTGTATACATACTCACAGATGACAACCCTCTGAAGATGGTCTCAGATGAGATTGAAACTACTTGAGAAAATAAAATTATTCGAAAGAAAACTTTTGTATTTTTCTTATTCAATTTTTCAAAAAATTAATCCACGAACTCGAAAGGATAACAAAAACGAAATCTAATCGACATATGTCTAAAGTATTTAACCAGACTTTTTTGAAATTATATATATATATATATATATAAATATATATATATATATATATATATATATATATATATATATATATATATATATATAAAACGATATATAATTTTGTATAATTTTATATATCAACACAAAGAGTATTTAGAAAAATATGACAAACTGGAAAGGTTTTTTTGTCACTCGTTTCCGTTCCGTATATATATATATATATATATATATATATATATATAAAAGAAAGAGGTTGTAGTGGTTCCAACGAGAGAAAAGTATGTATATTAAAAAGAAGAGAAGAGAGGTGCCGTAAACGTTTTTGGTTGTAATGTGGATTTATTTAAAAAAAAAATATTATGCTTTGTTTTACATAATGTTACACTACACGTGTTTCTGGTCTCGTGAACGTCTTCAGGCAAAAGCGGAGATTTCCACATATTATTAAAAATAATTAATTTTTTCTTTTGTTTTTCAATGTTAAATATTCTCGATATGAGACATTTTCTGTGTTTGTAATCCGAATTTCTTTCTTGATCGGATCTAGTACTTTCAGACACAATTCTTGCTTGACATTTTCGAGATCAGGAAGAACTGTTTTTTTTTTTTCATTTTTTTCTTTTTATTTCTTTTTGACGCTTTTATTTATTTCAGTTATTTTACATTTATTTGGAACTTTAAAAAAAAAAGAAATTAACGGCAGCATTTACAAATCTTAATGGGAACCGTTATTTTAGTTATTGCATTAATTTATTTATTTTGAACTCTGAAAAAAATGTTAACGCGATCCATTAAAAAGTGTCTCTCTTTTATCCTGTTTTTAAGTTCAACCCTTAACTGTTTCCCAACTGAAATTCCACCTCTGTTTTTTTTTTGTTTTTTTAATTTCACGTGTGTGTTTGTGCACGCGTGAGTCCGCACGTGCTCCTAATTTTTTCTCCTAACTTTGCATCGAGTGAAGAATGTCATCTTACGACTATCAATACACTACATTATAATAAATCCTCATTGTTAAAGAACAGTTATCTCCCCTACATGCATGGCTTTCTCCATAAGAAAACCGTGTTTTTCTGTCAGACAATTAGATAGAATTACAAGATATGCGCACATACACACACAGATATTTCTAAAGAAATGATGGATTTTTTATTTACGGATTTTATTACTTAAACGTTATTTTTAGTGGATACACTTGTTTGAGTAGACCCTCCGTTTATTTATTAAGCAGTATATTTATTTAATTTCGTCTACCGGTCTGGATAATCAAGAAATCTAAAAATATACGCGTTCTCCAGCACGAATGGAATTTGCGATCCCTTGTCAAGAGGTATTTTCGTTAGGGCCGCCTTGCTTAGACAGACTCGGCCACTGATTACATTCAACGATCAGGTAAAATTGTATAGCGCTCTATGAACGCAAATGCTTCCCAGACTGTCGAAACATACATATCTGCTTACTTCCGTATCCTAGCGTAAAGAAAGCAATTTTTAAAAAAGTGATGGATGTTTATTTCTTATTTATAAATGCGAGAAAATAATCGGAGTGTCAACTCAAATATGGGTACCAACTAAAAATAAAGTTTAATAAAACAAACAAATGTAAATATATATATGTTAAAGGCACGACAGGCTATATGACGGTTCTATATAGGATACAGGTTCGATTCCTGTCGGAGGACGAATATTTTCTATGAAAATTTCTCGGACATTCAGGCCGGTAAATGCTGTTGAATACTGTTTATTAAAGACAGAGCATTTACTTAAATATTTGTATCTATAAAAAGAATGAATAAACATAAAAATGTCTTAATACACACATATATATATATATATATATATATATATATATATATATATATATATATTCATACATACTATTTATTTTAGGCTATTAAACACCAAAAACGTGTCTCTTCAGGCAATGTTAAACTACTGGCGAGTGAAAGATTAATTTAATTTCAAAAAGCAGAATACTTTTTAAAACATACGGTTGTGGGCATTGTCATGTTTAACCAATCGATTCACTGGAAAAAAAAATATAGGTCATGACACGAAGTTGTTTGCATATAAAAACCGAGACAATTTTTTTTTTTTTTTTTTACCCGGTGAATTTGAATTTACCTTAGGTAACATTCGATTGGTTAATCCCGGCAAAGCGCACAAGTCTATTAATCAAATTAATCTTTCACATCGCCTGAAGAGACACATTTATGGTGTTGAAACATAATTGTAATTGTGTAGAGATTTTTTATAACATGTTTTATTATCCTAATATATATATATATATATATATATATATATATACATATGTGTGTGTGTGTGCGTGTGCGTGTCTGAATTTAGACAGCAACCCTTCTTTCATGCACGTTTCATTGAATATCACAAATATGATTTAGTTTTTTATACAATTTCTGATGTGATTTTTTTTTTCGGAATATAAATTATATAAAAACTGTCCAATTATTCTTTCTTTCCGAGCGCTTTCGGCTATACATTTAGCCATTTTCAAGGTTGAAATATATTAACTGTTAACAAGAAACAGATCGTTGTATGTATTTATTTATGTAATGTTTCATTTTCAAAACACGATCAAGATATTGCGGCCATGTTCATATTTGATATTAGTGATTGTCGATGGAATATAGTCTTAAGGTGTGCTGCATATATTTGGGCTAAAAGTGCTCAATATCAGAGATGGAGCGTGTGTAACTATAAAAGTGAACATTGAAGTCAACACTTAGAAGTGACAGGTTGTTTCATGCTAGACGCAATCGTCAGGCCATATATATATATATATATATATATATATATATATATATATATATATATATATATATATATATATATGTAAGCAAATATATGGATATACATCCAACAGTATGAAGAAAAAAATACGGAAAAACAAATAAAGATCCTAATATGCAATTATGCTGTTTTAATGTTAATACAATGTCAACGTCGGACGTTTCGGTCTAGTCGACCATCTTCAGGACATATTCATAAAATATAATTAACATTAGACTATATTTAATTCAACATGAAAAGACGATGGACATAAGAGTAAGACTAATCAAAACAGACAACTGAAATTTTTCAAGATCAGCGTTCCGTTTCAATATGATCACGTCGGCGTCACGTGGGCGATGTTGTGAAAACGTATTCCTAAAATTTTGAATGAAAAATGAAAAGAATTTTATTTTAATCTAAAATTTATATGTACGTTTGTCGAGCATTAATCTTGTTAGAAAAGATTTCCCCTTTTCTAGCAAGATTAATACTCGGGGATTATTCTATACATATTTGGGACGTTTATTTTTGGTGGAGAGGATTTTGCAGATGATATGTGAAGTTCCACAACTTTTGTATCTGAGGTGCTGATGTGTCCAGGAATTTTACTCACATGGTTTTTGCTACCTTTCTTTATCATGACATTTTCCAATAAGCTGTTTTTTAAAAAATATATAGATAAAGCCCTTTGTAAGGTGTGGGTAGTACTTGTGAGAACATTTTTTTAAACATAGGACACCAGGAATTCCTTCAAGATCCCACTGGAATCCTTTCCAATCACTCCAGGGGTCCCAACTACAGCTGGAATTGTTGATGTCCTCATGTGCCACATTTTTTAGATTTCGATTTCAAGGTCCTTGTATTTTTGAAGATCTTCAGATACATTGCAGTCTGCAGGGACTGCCATGTCAATAAGAAGGCACATTTTGTCTTTGCGGTCTTTGATCACGATGCCTGGGCGATTAGCTTTGATTGTTCTGTCTCTGTGTATTGTGAAGTGCCATAAAATTGTTACAGGTCCTATCTTCGTAACCGGGTCTGGGTGGTGTTCATACCAATTTCTTGCAGTTTCCGTAAAAAACATCAGCATCATCATCATAATCATCATCATCATTATTATTATTGTGGTATCATCTTGTCAGATCGTAATTTTAAGTGTCTAATTACAAAGTCCCTTCTGGGGTCTATGAGTATAAAGGCCACAGAGCTACAAAATTCAATTCGTGTGGATGATATGTGAAGTTCCACATTTTGTAGCTCTGAGATGCTTCTGTGTCCATGCATATTAATCACATAATTTTCGGTACCCTTCTTTATCATACTCAATGCCCCTATCCAGATAAGGAGAATTTGTAATTTCAAGTTTCTAGATTTTTGTTACTTTATAAATTTCTTATAAATTCGACAGATTTCGAAATTCTTTTTTTAGAAATATTGGCAATCCTGTGGACAAGTCATAACAATTAGTTGGCAGATTCCTTCTTTTGAAATCCTTTATGGCTGTGTCTTATCTATTTTCATCTTTGGGATATTGTCGCAGTATAGTCACTCTGTCACCATGTGTGACCTCATTCGGGCGGTGGCTGTACCATGTATCCGGGACATTTTCTCAGCAAGGACTAAGTAACTTGCTACTACGTGGTCAACAGTTTCAACAAATTTACGGCATATTCGACAGCCATCTTTGTTAACTTTAGGTTTGTAGGCAATAGTTGGAAGACATTGGTCTTGTGCTGCCATGATAAGGCCTTCTGTATCTCCTCACTTAAGAATATTGTTTCTAAGCCATTGACATCTATGTCTAGTTTTTCCTGATACTTTGGCTACTTTCCATACAAGGGTTGGAATTATTATTATTAATACTCCATGAGTATTTAAATGACACCTAATTGAGCTATCGTCAGAAAGATGTAGTGAGTCTTCGTATATATATATATATATATATATATATATATATATATATAGTCATTATAAATATTATTATTATTATTATTATTATTATTATTATTATTATTATTATTATTAATTGTGATATTATCAAACAGACATACGACTGAATATGTTGTCCTAACCTGTTATTTCTAATAAAGTATTCTTTCTCAGCAAGGACTGGGCAACCTGCTACTATGTGGCCAAGGGTTTCATCAAACTTATGGCATAAACGACAGGCGGGGTTTGAACCATCTTTGTTGATTTTAGCCTTGTAGGCAATAGTTGGAAGCCACTGACATCTATGTCTACTTTTTCCTGATGCTTTTGTTACTTTCCATACAAGGGTTTAGATCTGCATTCTTGATCAAGAATCTTCATATCAGAGTGCTTTTGCCAGTAAGTTAAGTTTCTTTTCAAGCAGCGGTGGGAATTATTATTATTATTATTATTATTATTATTATTATTATTATTATTATGCACTATCCACTTGTTTTCTATAAATATGCGGTAAAAAAAATAGAAATTTTTGAATTTCTGTAAAAACAATGTTTGGAGGCTGTTTGATTCTCTGCTGACAGTAAAGGAGAAAACAAAGAACTTTCCTAAGATTTCATTCCAAATCGCCTGCAGGTATTTGTTTGTGTGGGGTTGAGCTTAATTTATGTTCATTTTTTTTTTTTGATGTTGTTAAATCTGTGCTGCGATAACGAGGCTCCGCTTCGACAGCTGTCACCATAATATCATTAGCCAAAAATGATGGTTCTTCCATAAGGAAAATTCGTTATAAAAATCTGTAACTTTGCTAAAACATTATTCTTCTTCTATGTGCCGTATCCTTCAGACAGTTGATGATCATGGCTCTCCATAATTTTCTGTCGTTTGTAGCATCTAATAAATTTTCTGTTTTAACTATCTTTCGTAAACCCTGATCCGCCATCCATTCACTGAAGCTCACTAGGGAGGTCACGCGTTGCATTCTTTTTTCAATCTTACCTTCAGTTGCCCTGCGAGTATTAGAGTTTTCAAGAAAAATAATAACTGTTTTTGCTAAATAACTGTTTTCTGCAGTAACGAGGTTCCGATTCGACAGATATCACCAGAAAATCATTATCCAAAAATTGTCGCACTTCCAAATGGACATTTCGTCATAAAAATAAGCGTACCTTAATCTTGCTAAAACATTCTTCTATGTGTCGTATTCCTTTAGGACGTTGGCGATAATAGCTCTCCGCAATTTCCTGTCTTTTGCAGAACTTAATAAATTTTGTGTTTTTACTATCATTTCTGAAACCTGATCCGCTATCAATTCCCTCAAACTCACCATGAAGGTCATCAGATACATTTCTTTGTCAATCTTACCTTCAGTCTATCCCGTGAGTATCAGATTATTCAAGAAAAATAATATCTTTTTTTGCAAAATGTGTGTTGCGATAACGAGGCTTCGCTTCGACAGATATCAAAAAAATATGATTAACCAAAAATAGTCGTTTTCATTATTATTATTATTGTTATTATTATTATTATTAATATTAATATTGGTGTTGTTATTATTATACAATACTCATATGGAGCCTTGTAAGCGTATATATATATATATATATATATATATATATATATATATATATATATATATATATATATATATATATATGCACACACACACGCACGCACACACACACACACACACACACACATATATATATATATATATATATATATATATATATATATATATATATATATATATATATATATATATATGTGTGTGTGTGTGTTATCTATAAATATGCGGGAAAAGGAACATTTTAATTCTTGATAAACACTGTTCCCGATGGCTGGAGGCTGCGTTCGATTCTCTGCTGAGAGTAAATGGGAAAACAAATTTATTTCCTGTGATTTCATTCCAAATTGCCTGTGGGTATTTTTTGTGTAGGGCTGAGCTTGGTTTATTACCCCTTTTTTTTTTCTTTTTTTTTTTTTTTTTTTTTGCAAAATCTTTGTTGCGGTAACCGGTTTCCGCTTCGACAGATGTCACCAGATCATCATTAGCCAAAAATGGTCGTTATTCCAGAAGGACATTTCGTCATAAAAATCGGCGTAACTTAACCTTGCTAAAACATTCTTCTTCTATGTACTTTAGGTCGTTGGTGATGATAGCTCTCCACAATTCCTTGTCTTTCGCAGAATTTAAAAAAATTTTGTGTTTTTACTATATTTCCTAAACCCTGATCTGCCATCCATTCACACAGGATCATCAGGTAGGTCACGAGTTGCATTCCTTTCTAAATCTTACCTTCAGTCTATCCCGTGAGTATCAAATTTCCCTACAATAATAATTAACATAGCTTAATATGGCGGGGAAACGTATTTTAAATATTGTTATGGGGTCCTCCCCTTTTTCATATGTGGACTCGACCGGAGTGTTACTGGGACTACTGCCGTTAAATACCCAGAGTCAGTCAGAATATACAGAGAGAGTGAGCAGAGATTGTGATTGAGTTGGAGGTAGAGTAATAGTGTGAGGTAACCGCTTGTAGAAGTCACAGTTACAAGCACGTAGACTCTAAGGAAGTCCTACTTCGAGACTGTATATATATATATATTATTACAGTGTAACCCGGATATAAGAGACACATATATAAGAGAAACCCTGATATAAGAGAGATTTTATCTGGTTCAAAATTAGAGCCTGTGTTAATGTATATAATAAATTAGACCATACCCTGATATAAGAGAAACCCGGATATAAGAGACTTCTTCTCCGGTCCCGACAACTTTCTTATATCCGGGTTACACTTTACGACTAACCGCGTTCCTAGATTTACTAACAGAATTATCCGTTGTATTATTGTGTAAATACATTTAATTTCTTATATTTATTTCTTACGTTTGTCATTCATTGGAGACCGAATTTCATCTCGGAATCCACAACAAATATGTGTTCCGGTAACTAGAACACCGTTAGCCAAAAATGGTCGTTCTTCCAGAAGGACATTTCGCCATAAAAATCAGCGAAACTTAAACTCACTAAAACGTTCTTCTTCTTCTTTGTGAAGGTGGTTGAAGAATAAAATTGGAAAATCCCTATCAAGCACGTTTCGGAGTTCGAGAGAACTTCTTCAGACTATTAATGGTTTTATCTAGGAAGCTTTATACATATTACATTTTTTTTTAAACTGATCTTACGCGTTTTTTTTTTTTTCTGTCTTTCTTATCATTGGTCTTCTTTTTTATTTCCAGGGACGGTTGTGATCGTCGGTCTTTTGTTTTGCGGGCTGGTCTTGGTCGCCTTACTGCTTGTCATCTGGAAGATTTACACTAAAAGTCGAGGCAAGACCGCCAGTTACGAACAAGTGTCCCCAGATACTAACCTCGTTTCCCAATCAGATAATGGAACCGGAAGTACAACATCTATCAAGTAAGCTATTCTCTACTCAAGATTCAAAAGAAAAAATAAATTAACCATTTATACTATTTGACTGTTTGTATGATTCACTGAAAGAGACGTTGATTGATGAATTGGTTATTTTTTACATTGCTATTCTCTTATTTTTCTATGTGCTTGGAGAAGGCCGGAGAGCAGAACGGCTAAAAAGTTGTGATAAAAACCACAAAGATGAAGACAATATTAAATATAAACGGTGTATTCCTCAAAATAGAATAATTTCCCCTTGAACTGAATTCTGAAAAGAATATTCCGATAAATTGCTGAAAGAGGTGACCAATGAGTGTTACGAATTTACTCCAGCATCTCCTGCCATCATATTTTGCCACATCGAATTGCCCCAGAAAGTAATGTCATATAGCAAAATTGCAGAACAATTTTCTTGTCCCCAACCCCTAATATATTTTCTTTCAATATGTCATTCAATCGAGCCAATTGCTTGCTTAACCTTACACTGTATCCAAAGCACGGAAAACGGAATCGGCTAATGAAGGTCGAATCTCGAAATTTCCGCTATGGTTTCTTTTCTTATTTGAATAAATATCCCCGAGAAAAATGTGTCGCCAGATATTGAGAGCTTCATCACTAGCATGTCGCAATAGTTTTTTTGTTTTGTTTTTAATATTTTAATCATTTCACCATCAAGCAGAATGATAATGTTATGACGCAAGGGGTTACTGAAAGTAAAGGAAACCGAAAACACGTTATTGAGAGGAAAGGCAATAAAAAAAAAAACAGTAATCAATGGGGTTAGATATCGACTGACGTGGCATTTAAATTTATGAATATCGTAACTGACAAAAAACACACAAAAAAAGGAGCTCCACAGGCAAGAAATGCCAGAGAAGAAACTATTAGGATAGAACTTGCGGTTACAACTAGTTATTTCAACAGTAAAATGCTGACATCTTGCTGCCATTTATTACTGTTCTTAAATTCATGAAGTAGAAAGCCCACCAGGAAACCTTTATAGAAAAGTTACGGTGAAGCTACGTTTCCGGCGGTGGGAAAGTGACTGAAACCGAGATGCCAGGTCAGGATTGATAACATTACAGACACTTTGGATTTTGTCAAGAATCATGTGATATACAGCAGGATCACCAGACCATATATGACCGCAATATTCATTGCACGGGCAAATGTTAGATTTATAAATGCGCAAGTAGAAAGGGTTGCTTCGAATGAAATGATCAAATAAAAGACCAAAATCAGTAGACGACCCAGTCAGAATTGGACATACTAACAAGACTGTGAGAAAATTCTATTTTTTAATCATTTCGCCCTAAGTAAGGTAATAAAGCCACTAAAACGTAAGTGTTTACTGAGTACATTATTTACATTATTCGGACTATTGTCCTCATCATTGTCGCCATATTTATAACAACGTTTCGGCCGTTGTACACTTCTGGCCTTCTTCAGGTGGTTGGAATGTCGAACTTAACTCTTTATTTCGCTCACTAAGATTGCAAATTTTTTCTTGGATTTTGTCAAGAATTTGTAGATACATAGCAGAAGCACCAGACCAGGCAGCAATCTTTGATGCATGGATGAATGGTACTCATAAATGTGTAAGATAGATTCTAGCGAGAAAAATAATCAAGCACGACACATAGAACGAACCCTAACCCTAACCCTATCAGCTGACAGAGAAGATATGGAGTTCTTAACCTATTGCCCTAAAACAAATTCACGCAAACCCCAAAATCTCGAAGCAACAGATCTGTGGTTCTACAGAAGTATACTAAGGATACCATATGACTGCCCAGTCGGCTGGGGCTTCTGAATACGCTGACTACACCTCTGCAGAAGGGTAAGACCCTTCCACCTCCAAATGAGGCGTCCTGGGTAAGACGTTAAACTACTTTCAACAGGAAGGCCTCTGATAAGGAGGATTTGAGGAGCGTGGAACCACCTCTTAATTGCTGGTTTTCACAGGTCCACTTCAACCCGGGACGGTAGCACCCAACTATGGGCAAATAGTTAACCCTCAAGCTGGGGTCAAAACACTATGAAAGTGTAAAAGTAGGTTTTAGAACCAGCAATACTGTTTTGTAAAAATATATTGCCAGCAGTATATTATTACCTGCAATACATTTTTGAAAATATAAAATATTACCATATATTTAAAAAAAATAATAATATTACCAGCAATAGATTTTTAAAGGAAAAATTTTTACCAGCAATAAAAATCTTGTCGGCATTAAATAAATTATTGAGGTTGATATACCGTAAAATAAACCAAACCAAAGCGCATGAAGTTAAACGATTTGCAACTCGGTCTCAACTATTTACTGTTGAGCAAGCCAGACGAAACTGTCAGTTCCATTCTAATAGTTTCTTTTCTCGTACTTCTCACAAGTGGAACTCCCGATTTCTTGCTTCCCTGTCACCTACAATCTTAAAAATTTAAATGCAACACCAAAAGCCATTTTCGTGCATCCTCTAATTTTTCATCCCTTCTGCGCACTAAAGTTTTCTCATTCTCTTTCACTCCAAGTAGGCCAATGCGTTCCAGTGAAATTACGGCCTTTTTTTCGGTGATATGATAAAAGAATAAGAAACAAGTACAAACCTTGAATTTTAAGACCATTCTAACCACGAGACTAAAATCAGACTGTTAGCAACACACGCAAACACACGCATATATATATAAATATTTGTATCTATTAGGTTGGTGCAAAAATAATGACGTAATAATATCGTTTTTTGACGTTAAACGTCAAAAAACGACATTATTACGTCATTATTTTTGCACCAACCTAATATAAAAAGAACGTATAAACATAAAAAATGTCTTAAAATAATTGTCGGACTTTGTGCCATTTCATAATGTGTGACGTCATTTGTTACATTTGGATACGCATCGAGCAGATGTATGAGAGAAAATAATAGAGAATTGTAGTTTAAAAACAGTAAAAATGGACCTTGCTAACCGAAACGCTCCTCTGTGGCTCAATCGGTAAAGGCATGTCAAGTTATATGACGGAGGATGCTTATTTTCTATGAAAATTTCTCGGACATCCAGGCCGGTAAATGTTGTTAATACTGTTTATTATAAACAGAGCATTTACTTAAATATTTGTATCTATAAAAAGAACGTATAAACATAAAATATGTCTTAATATATATATATATATTGTCATCCACAGACAGATTGTTTCGCAGCTAATAAGTGTGGCTAGACGTCCAGTTGCCTCTAGCCAGGATCGAAACCCGATTGAATTGTCGTCAGTTGGGGGATTCTACCACTAACTCGTTGGCGCACGGAAGAGTAAAGGTGAATTTAAGCGTATTTATTTTTAGATAAACACACAGTGACTGAGAGAACTCGATTCGATTTACCGTGGGTGATTCTCTCTCTCTCTCTCTCTCTCTCTCTCTCTCTATATATATATATATATATATATATATATATATATATATATATATATATATTCGCCTATCGTCCAGTTCACACTACTCCCCGGTCGTTTAACCATAAGTAGAGATTTGCTTGTTTCCTGTTTAAGATTGGGTTTCCGGCTCCTAAAATCTTTTCATTCATTTTCAGGACCCTTGCGTCTTAGTGGTATCTTGCCTTGTTTCTAGCGAATTGGTTAAAACACACACACATACACATACACATACACAAACATATATATATATATATATATTTCTCTTCCTCTTTCTCTCTTGTCAAACTCTCAGCCCCCGGCCGGAAAAAAACGTCCCATATTAAAAAAAATGGCCTTGCGCCACATCTTGCCTTGTGGGGAGAATGATAAATAGTGAGGTTTGCGGGAGCTGTTTTTTTTTTGGAGGGTGGATCTGACCCGAATACACATGCTCGGGCACCCCACATTAAACATGACATTGCGTCACATCCTGCAAGCGTTCGACAAAAAAAATACAATCAGTAACAAGAGGTCAAACTCCGTATTAAGGGTCAGGCATGAATCAGCTTCTTACCCTTAAAAATATTTATCCTTCATTCTGATACTATCTTATTTGGCAAAAATGAGCCAAAGAAACTCCCTTTGGCACTAGAATGGTTACGAAGGATCCAGCATTGTATTCTGACTTTCGGTAATTTTTCTGGGTAATTTGAATTGGGCTTTTGTAATTTTACACAAGTTTGAAGTGGAAATTATTACTAAGAAGAAACAGTAATTTTCCCCGGGAAATGCTATAAAAAACGCAGTCGGTCAATAATCAGACTCGAAATAAGCCACATATAAAATTCCATGCAAAAAGTAGCGAAATTTCTTTGGCAGCAGTTTGAATACTGACCCCATAGCTTCCTAATTCCATTTAGGAATGTAAATAACATGATTGTTGATGGAATTTAAAAAAATAATTTGTAGTATATATTCTCCTATGCCACCAGCGGATAATTAGTGAACAATATATATATATATATATATATATATATATATATATATATATATATATATATATATTCAAACATATATCGGTAAATATAACAGACAACGAATGTCTATTATGTTTGATTATTAGCCGTTCTAAACATTGTATAGTTGCTTTAATTTCAGGAAAAAACAACGAAAAAATTGTCCAACATCTGGATTTTTTTTATTATTATGCTATTCCTTGATCTAAGCTTTCGGCTTACATCATCGCATAGCAATTTTCTATGTCGATATAACAGAATATCATATTTGATGGTGAATATCTTTGTTTAAATGTCCGTATTACCACTCTGAAGATGGCTTAAGTGAGCCGAAAGCTAAGAGTAAGGAACAGCATAATAAAATTATCCAAAGGTTGGACATATTTTTATCATTATAAATTTATATAATTTATTTATATATATATATATATATATATATATATATATATATATATATATATATATATATATATATATTTATGCACACATATATATGTGTTCATATATATATATATATATATATATATATATATATATTTATGCACACATATATATGTGTTCATATATATATATATATATATATATATATATATATATATATATATATATATATATTGTGTGTATTTAGGCATGTTTCATTAAATAATATAAACAAGTTTTGTCTATTTTAAGCAAATTGCAAGTTCAATGTACAAGTAACCAGATGCACAAGAAATTTTACTTGTGTGTGGTGTGGTTAGCGGTTTATTGCTTTCATAATAATGATAATAATAATACTCTATTAATAAAATTGACAAGGATATTGCGCGTATATGCATTCCTTTGTGTATGTAGATAAACCTTGGTAAATGTGAATTGGCAGAGTTTGTTCAAAGGTAGGTTCTATTTTTGAATAAATATATTTTCTTTACTCGTATTTTGTCGGTGGTATTATCTGGAAATCTATGACAATATGGAAAAGTCTTTGTGTGGCGCGTTAAATATTTTTAGACTTCATCGGACTAAAGTGATGTATACGTTGATGCTATATATATATATATATATATATATATATATATATATATATATATATTATTTTAGGCTATTACATTGAAAAAGAAGTAAAAAAACGCTACGCAAATGCAATCATGTTTCGATGCGTATTAACACATCTCATCAGGCGTTAGTAAATAACTAGTGAATAGAAAAGTTTCGGTATCTTGTTTTTAAATGTAAATAAATTGTCTATTTACCAGTTATTTACTAACGCCTAATGAGATGTGTTAATATGTGTTAATACGTATCGAAACATGATTGCATTTGTGTAGCAGTTTTTTTTTTTTACATGTTTTTTATGTAATATCCTGAAATAAAGACTATTGCTCTACTGTATTGAGCCCTCTTTTAAACTGAATGCTAAGAACGTGTGTACTGAACTCTATTCGTTCTCATTTTACACACACACACACACACACACACACACACACACACACACACACATATATATATATATATATATATGTATATATATAAAAGTGAACTGAAGTCAACAGGCGACAGGCTGTTTCATGCTAGGCGCAATCGTCATGCTAGGCGGCCTGACGATTGCGTCTAGAATAAAACAGCCTGTCGTCTCTGAGTGTTGACTTCAATGTTCACTTTTATATTTATATTTACATACGCTCTATCTCTGATATTGAGCACTTTATCCCATAAATATAACAGACCTTAAAATATATTTCTTCATATATATATATATATATATATATATATAGCAAGAGAGAGACAGAGAGACTGAGTTGGGATGACAGACAGATTGAATATGAATCGGAATGCGATAGAAATATAAGATATAGAACAACAGGAAACGTTTATCAATCTAACATGTTTCACTTTTATTAAAGCTTCATTAGAGAATGAAATAAAGTAAAAAGAATAACGACATTTGGGTAATTTTTCTTTTTGCGTTGTTTTACTCACATTGATTAATCAAGTTTTCAAATTTTGAATTCGACATGTCGGACAAACGTTAGTATAGTTTATAAATGTACGTGAAAACGATCCCAAATTCACATGCGAAAAACTAAAAACACTTAATGTCCACTAAACACGCACACTTACGAATATACATTATCATCTGAATCCCACAGGCACAAACTATTATTATTATACACTTAAAATATTTAAGATTTCTATATTGGGATTGTAACTTCGAATGAACGAGTTGTCTTTCCTCGCATTCTGAACGCATTAAAGACACGTTAGTATAATTTGTGACAAATTATACTAACGTTTCTTTAACACATCAAATGCACGTGAAACACACACACGGACACATATATATAGGATTAATATGAGTAAAATTTGATGTTGCCTTCAGCATCCCGAGACTAGAGGTTCGTAGACTTACCTGTTCACTCTTCAGGAGTTATGGCAGACTTGCCAATTTAGAGATTTTTTTTAATTACTTTTCAACAAACTCTGATGGTAACTCCTCGTCGTGGTGCAGTGATTTGCGTGATCTCAACGGTTGGGCCAGCATATGAAGAGGGCTACGCATCACGGACATGCTACAGAAGGCGCCACTCGAAATTATGTCAGCAGCAGTCCGTTGCAGTTTCATATCTGGATTCTGTGTGTCTTGTTCCCTATTTGCCGCAGATGAAATCAACTGTGTGAGTGACTGGCAAGTTGATGTTCACATTAAATAAATTCAAATTGAAAAGCCAAACGACGATAAGGAATGTATGACCAGAGCATATTTTGGTGAAACTGGAAGCTTCTAATCTTCAAACCAGCACGCTGGCGGCGAATTTAGTCATCAATGCCATCACCATAAAGGAAACAGTCAGTAAAGAAGAAATTAATTTGTTGGATAGAACCAACGACGATATATATTTTCCAATAGTAAATTTTAACCTATAAACTCGGGCCAATCAAAAATTAGAAATTATAGTGATACTAGTTTAAAGGCCGCCCAATCAGGTGGCATTTAAGTTAGTTCCGGCGGAGGGCTCTTGATTGGGCCTTCATCACAATAGGTAGAGAGGAGTAGATGCAATAAGCAACAAGGAACTAAAGAAGAACTCAAAATTGATCACTGCATTTAAGCCTTGCATTACCTTTTAAAAGTTCAACGATAATTCTTCTGACGACACTTAATTTAAAGTAGGTCCTTACTTTCCGTACAAACAATTATTTTTATTTCATGGGTCACTTTCGCTGGATTTCGCAATTAATTTTAATTATTCCCAAATTTATTTCCAAGTTATAAAAATCGTTATCGTACAAAAAAAAAAAAATTCGTTCCAAAAAATCACGTACAAAAATTGCCGAATACAATCACAGTAATGAAGACTAGGGAATTAAAAATTTTAGGATTGCGGGTCAGGTTCCGGACCAGAATGTTTGTAATTTGCTCACAGAGTCGACCTGATTCCCAAATGTTATAATATGTTGGGCTATGATCTCTAGTTGTAAAGTTGAAAAGGTTTGACGCAGTGACACACTGGTATTCGCATTTATTATATAGAAGAAGGTGAGCTATTACAAGTTAAAGAGTTATGTCTCTTTAACTGAAAAAGCGTAACACAGTGATATTCGCCTTTATTATATAGATATAATAGCGTTAATGGCTATTTTTATAAAGCGACGGAAAATGGGACAGAGAGAAATAATACAGGGCATATTGATACAGGAGAATCGAAAGGAAGCAACAATTGGCCAATTCAAGAGTTTGTGTGAATTGATAGCAAAACAGTGACAAAGACGGAGGCTAAAAACATCAAAATTTACTCAGATCAACAAACAACACAATGTTGTGAAGAGGCGTGATCGCCAACGCACTGAAAAGACTTGGCACATAATGCAAGACAGAAAATATAACACGATATAAGTTGCAAACAGAAGATACGTTCTTAACATAAAGCTTAGCATACGCAGGCTTCTCTTTTTCCCCTTTGCTCTATTCACTCGAGAACTTTCACCTTTTAACTAAAAAGAAACAACTCTTGGATTTTTCTTTACCATATCGGAAATGCTAGCAGCACTTCTCTTGCACTTTAGAAACGTCATGAAAAGAAACTTAAAAACTGTTTATTTCCGGGGTTAAGCGCGAGTAAGTGAAACATTGGTCGACAAAACCGTGGTTAAAGAGGACCACTTTATATTTATATAATTGCGCTTAAATTATATTTGAAATATGTATTTATACAAAAATCAAGGTTTCGTCTCTTTACTGTAGCGTAGTGGCTCGCAAAGTATTCCCTTCACCCAGAAACATCTAAACTATCAGATAAATGGTTACTTGGGGCGATTGAAATACCCTTTCATACACCCTAGTATTTTTTTAAGGGGATCTTTTAACCATCAATATTTGGTATTAATATAAACTTTATTTTTTGTGGTTACTAGTGTTTAAGTTACTATCCCTATTTTCTTTTATTTTATTAGACAGCGAAATTAAAACAGTCTACACACTAAAATAATAAAGATACTTTCTTTCGAGTCGCTGTAAAGGGAAAGTTAATGTATAGTGCCGCTGCTTGGACATTAGCTAAAACCCTAGAGTCAAAGCTTGATGCGTTCTGAGTAAGACGATAAACTACATCCGACAGAAAGGTCTCTGATCAGGAGGTTTTGAGGAGCGTGGAATTGCTGGTGTTCACAGGTTCACCCTAACCTGGAGTGATAGCACCTTTTAGAGTCCCAGTTATAGGCAAACAGTTAACCCAAAGTTGTGGTCAAAACAATAAGAAAATGTAAAAGTAGGTTTTAATACTAGCAATACATTTTGTAAAAAAATATTACCAGCAATATATTTTTGAAGAAAAAAATTTCCAGCCATAAATTTTTGGGAAAAAATCTTACCAGTAATACGTTTTTGAACAGAAATATTAACTGCAATAAAAATCTTGTCGGCATTAAATAACCCATTGAGGTTGATATGTCGTAAAACAGAACAAACCAAACCATCTAAACTTGATGGAATCTACACTCGGATGCTGAGAGCTATACTTAACATCTTTTGGAAGCAAAATCCAACTAAATCACAGCACTATGGACGCATCCAGGAACCTAGCAGACAGAAAAAAATTCTCTGCGTGGATGAAATGAAAGCATCTTTGTTTTGGTGACGTTAAAATTTACAAGCCATTTCTTGCGCCATTTAACCACTGATTGGTGGTCCTTTTCAAGAGCAGCTCCCAGGTTTTTCTTTTTCAGATGTGTCGGATTTGCAACTAAGACAGGAATAAAGGTTTGTGTCATCAGCATAAAT
Organism: Acanthosepion lycidas; assembly: GCA_963932145.1. Lineage (NCBI taxonomy): Eukaryota > Metazoa > Mollusca > Cephalopoda > Sepiida > Sepiidae > Acanthosepion > Acanthosepion lycidas. Next base: position 29,247,292 of record OZ010608.1, on the reverse strand, counting down.
ACATACTTGGGAACTGATGACATCTGTCAATGGAAAGCAATACACGAAACAGGATGCATGTCAAAAGGATAAAAGTTGCTAAGGTACACGAGCGATAGGAAGTCGTAGAGAGCCATAATGTTCCACTTTCTGAAAAGAAGAGAGCACATTGAAGAAAACAAAAACTAACGAAGGAACGAAGAACTCGTTTTCAAAATATTTAATTGCTAGCGAGCAAAACAAGAACTCGCGGGTATTCTAATGCTCTGCACACCTAGCCATGGAGCAAGACAAGTTGGCCGCCCAGCAACCACCTGCATTGACCAGCTATGTTATGACATAGAATGTCACCCTAATAACCTTCTGACTTTGATGCGTGATGGTTGGCGTGATAGACTTATGGATGTCCGAGATATAGCTCGATCGAATAAAATAGTAATAAGAAATAATATCGGATAAAAGAATCTATTCAAAAAGGACTGTTATTTACGTTTCGGGTATAAAAGTAGAACTAGATATGGGGGCGCCCTTTACCTCCTTTCATCAGCATGGCTGATGCTAACATCCAGGAGGTTAGCATCAGCCATAAGCAAACTAGTTGCGCCTTCTTGGGCTATTGCTGACATGAAGTGGAAAGACTCTATGAAAACCATTGTATGTCAGCTGCTAAGAAAGAGTGTTCATTGTGTCGTGATAGATAACTTTTCTCCCCAAAATCTATCTTACATGTGTCTATATTTCTTTAGATTAGTTATTCTATTTACACTATTTGTTCTGATTGACGTCTTCATTGTCATATTCACGAAGTTTCGGCCGGTGTACACTCCGGCTTTCTTCAGGTGATATACGTTCGAATTTCGAACAGAACCTATATATATCTTACATATCTATAAGTATAACATTCGTCCATGCTTAGAATATTGCTGCCAAATATAGCCCAGTGCTCCTGCTATATATTTAGAAATTCTTGATAAGATCCAATGAAGAATTATCAATATTATTTATCCTGATCTGGCATCTCGACTTCAGTCATCCCTTACCGCCATAATGTAGCTTGCCTGTGCCCTTTTCTGTAATTTCATGACAACTGTTTGGATGTACTCTTTGCTATGTCATCGAGACTTTATGAATTCAAGAGCAGTTCTAGATTGACAGCTAGGTTTCATCAATTCACAATTGATTTGGCTAGATGTAACCGTAAGGTCTATGCTAACGGCTTCTTTTCTCGCACTTCTCGCTTGTGGAACTCTCTTCCAGCTACATGCTTTCCAGTCAACTTTAATCTTCAAAAATTTAAATTCAATGTCAATCGTTTATATTGTTTTCTAGATTAGGGATCGGCAACCTATGACACGCGTGCTACACGTGGCACGCCAAGCAATTTCCAAAGGCACGCAGCCGCAAATGACATCACGAAGTTCGAACCAGTAGCTACAACAACACAACGAATATATTTATCTGTTTCAATTTTAATATATACTAAAGTATATATACTATATATTACTATATAAAATATATTTTAGAACAGGTATGTTGATCTTGACTTATATAAAAATATATATCCTGTTGGAACACTAAATGAATTTAAAACACTAAGTCAGCATATAGTTAGGAAAAGGTTGCTGACTTCTGTTCTAAATTACTCTACTTTCGTTGTCGTTCCTTAATAATGTTTGTTTATTTCTAATTCTTTCACACCCAGTAACATCTTGTGCCTTAGTGTGCCTTGCTTGGGGTGAACTCAATTAAAAACAAAACAAAAAAACAACAAAACAAAACAACAAAAAAAACGAGAAATGTACATTCATTACATAAGTAATGAAAACTTTGTCTATTGGTTGAATTGGTAACTTTACGATTTAGTTATAGAAACGGTTTCACTAATGAAAAAGTAGATGCAGGTTCGATTTCTGTCACAGCCACAATCTTTCTTTAGTAAGACTTCTCAATCTAGGCCAATTGTTTTAGATTTCAATGTTTAAGAAAAGAAAAAAAAAGAAAGAAAAAGAATAGCAAATCAAATATGGGTACCCAATAAAAATAACGTTTATATTAATGATAAACACACTAATATATAAGAATATATTAAGATGTGCGATAGTTTAAGTGGTAGGAGTAGGATGTCTGTAATTCTTGTAACCATAGGATAGTGAATTTACCGAATATTCGATGACTTGGTTTTGTATAGTAAATTTCTTTGTGAGCAACCTGACATGAAAAGATTGCTTTTGTTATCAAATTTGTATAGGACCAGATTTAATGAATAAAATAACAGCGCTTCTCCTTGTTGCAGTAGAAATGTACAGTAGCGTCCAAAACTAAGGGACAAAATTTTGAAACCTAATATTTGTTAGAAATAACAACTGTGAAAAGCTGAAATTTTGACAACTTGTAATCGTTATCATCCATAATAACATACTAAAATTTGAATCATTTGCAAAGGATAGAAAAAGAATTATAACAATTATTTATTTATTTTCAAAATAGGATCGTCCAAAAGTAAGTCTCTGTCCCTGTCTCTGTCTCTCTCTGTCTTTCTCTGTCTGTCTCTGTTTCTGTCTCTCTCTCTCATTTTCGTCTTCAGTTTCCTTCTTACAATCCCATCCTTCTATATATATATATCGAGTATTTCTTTTCTTAGAACATTTTTCTTTCTTTCTCTGTCCATCTCTCTCTCCCTCTATTTCCCACCCTCACGTTGTCTCTGCTTCTCATTTCCCTATCTTATTCTCGCTATTTCTGTAGTATTCTCTATGCTCATCATCTGTATAAACTGACATCTCTTGTATGTTTCCTATCATTGAACATTTTTCTCTTTCTTTCTCTTTCTATTTACCTCACTTTCTTACTCTACCTAACTTTCTTTCTGCTCCTCCTTCTCTCTTTTCTCCCTGTCTCTTTTTTTCTTTCGCCTTAACTTTTTCTCTCTATCTACTAATCTCTACACTCATCATCTGTATCTATTAACTTCTCTCGTGTGTTTCCTATCTTCGAACATTTTCCTCTCTCTCTCTCTTTATTTCGATTTGCCACTCTTTCTTTCTCTAGCCATCTTCCTCTTTTTCTCTTCTTGTCTCTGCTTCTTCTCTCGCCTTACCTTTTTCTCTCTCTATATTACTCTCTATAATCATCATCTGTATCTATTAACTTCTACCTTTCATATCTTTGAACATGTTTCTATCTCTCTCACTTTCTAATTACTCCTTTTTCACGATCTACCTCTCATTCTTGCCCCTTCTCCTTCTCAATCCTTTTTATCTCTCTTTACGTTTCTCTCTCTCTCTCTCTCTCTCTCTCTCTCTTAGACTCATTGTTTCTTCTTCTCTTTCTCTATTCCCTGTTTTCCCTCCTTCCCTATTTTTTTCTATTTCACTTTCTTTCTGGTCATATCTCACATTCTCACTCCCTCTCTTTGTCTCTCCTTTTTTAATATCTCCTTATATTTGTGTTTTTCTTACAATCTATATCTATCTCCTCTTCCTTTATACTTAACTGTGTCTTTCTATGTCTTTTTGCCTCTTCTTCTCTTTGTCTTTTTCCTTATTTTCTCTCGTCTTTCCCGTTCCATATCTTTCACAGACACACCCTTTCTCTCTAATAATCTTGTCATCTATTTTCCATTTTTTCTCTTCTTCTTTATCTTCATCCCGACATCCCTTTGCCTCACCTTTTCTTTTCCCTCCTTTTCCATCTCTCCCCTTCTCCTTTCTCTTCATCTCTTTATCTCCCGATCTCTTTGTCTCTCCTGTCTTTTTCCCTCCTTTTCCATTTCTCATCTTCTTCTTTCTTTTCTTCTCTTTATTTCCCCATCTCTTTGTCTCTCCTGTCTTTTTCCCTCCTTTTTCATTTCTCCTTTCTTTTCTTCTCTTTATCTCCCCATCTCTTTGTCTCTCCTGTCTTTTTCCCTCCTTTTTCATTTCTCCTCTTCTTCTTTCTTTTCTTCTCTTTATCTCCCCATCTCTTTGTCTCTCCTGTCTTTTTCCCTCCTTTTCCATTTCTCCTCTTCTTTCTTTCTTTTCTTCTCTTTATCTCCCCATCTCTTTGTCTCTCCTGTCTTTTTCCCTCCTTTTTCATTTCTCCTCTTCTTTCTTTTCTTCTCTTTATCTCCCCATCTCTTTGTCTCTCCTGTCTTTTTCCCTCCTTTTTCATTTCTCCTCTTCTTCTTTCTTTTCTTCTCTTTATCTCCCCATCTCTTTGTCTCTCATGTCTTTTTCCCTCCTTTTCCATTTCTCCTCTTCTTTCTTTCTTTTCTTCTCTTTATCTCCCCATCTCTTTGTCTCTCCTGTCTTTTTCCCTCCTTTTCCATTTCTCCTCTTCTTTCTTTTCTTCTCTTTATCTCCCCATCTCTTTGTCTCTCCTGTCTTTTTCCCTCCTTTTTCATTTCTCCTCTTCTTCTTTCTTTTCTTCTCTTTATCTCCCCATCTCTTTGTCTCTCATGTCTTTTTCTCTCCTTTTCCATTTCTCCTCTTCTTTCTTTCTTTTCTTCTCTTTATCTCCCCATCTCTTTGTCTCTCCTGTCTTTTTCCCTCCTTTTCCATTTCTTCTCTTCTTCTTTATCTTCATCCCGCCATCTCTTTGCCTCACCTTTTCTTTTCCCTCCTTTTCCATTTCTCCCCTTCTCCTTTCTCTTCATCTCTTTATCTCCCCATCTCTTTGTCTCTCCTGTCTTTTTCCCTCCTTTTCCATTTCTCCTCTTCTTCTTTCTTTTCTTCTCTTTATCTCCCCATCTCTTTGTCTCTCATGTCTTTTTCCCTCCTTTTCCATTTCTTCTCTTCCCTTTTCTCTTTATCTCTCCATCTTTTTGTCACTCGTGTCTTTTCCCTTTTTTTCTATTTCTCCTATTCTCATTTCTCACCATCTCTCTATCTCTCTGTCTCTCCCAGTCTTTTTTCGCCTTTTCCAGTTCTCTTTTGTCTTCAGCTCTTTACCACTCCATCTCTCTGTCTCTTCCTGCCTTTTCCCTCTTTTTCTATTACTCCTTTTCTCCTTTCTGTCCACCCCTTTATCTCTCCATCTTTTCTATTTACCTCTACACTCCACACTCATCATATATTACTCCTCATGTGTGCATGACGAAATACCAACAATCGTCCCAGTGTGTTTTTATGTCAGTGGTCATACTTTACTCATCCGCTTTAATTTCACTCAACCTGGAAATACTATCGTTTTATCCTATCTTTATATAATCGGTCAAGGACAATTTCGAAAAAGAATATCAATAAAGACGAAAGACATCATAAGAGGGTTTAATTCGCGTTTATGTCCTATCCGTCAATAGGGGATCAGATTCTTAAACCAACTGGATGTAATTCTTATTGTTTCACAGGGCTTACCTCAACCTATCTCATTAGAACGTTAAACTATCCTCATATGACGGGTAACACTCTGCATGCAACATAATTATCCATATTGCGTGACCAAATATGATCATGGCGACCATGGTTGAAGATGAGGCGCGCGACCAAGAAAGATTTAGATTTGGTCAGAGAATCCATGGCGAAAAATTCGACTCTCTCTCTCTCTCTCTCTCTCTCTCTCTATATATATATATATATATATATATATATATATATATATATATATATGTTTGCATGTATGTATGTATGTATGTATGTATTATAAGCTGTTACATTGGGACATTCAATTCCAGTGTAACAGTTTTTAATAAATACTTATTGCACTCTTGTATTGAGCCCTTTTATCAAAATTAATGGTTTGAACGTTTGAATTTATATTCTTTTCGCTTTTTTAGCTTAGAGGTAGGGACTCCCACACCAAATCGGTTGGGTTTCAATTCAGGCTTGAGGCATTCGGTTGTGTCGTCGTACTGAAGAGCTGTAATACAGCGAAACACTACTGTCTGCGAATGACATATATATATATATATATATATATATATATATATATATATATAATAGTGATGCATTAGTAATTTAATAGCAGTACGCTAGTAATAATAATGAGACTCTTGATTAAAATAAAAAATTGGAATAAAAGGTGTATCTGGAATTTCTTAATAATATATTTTAAAAGGAGGCTGAAAACAGACGCATCTAAAATGTATAAACATTAAAAAGTGCTCAGTAGAAGATTCCAGAATAGAACGAATCTACCTTACTACACAGGTTATAACCGCAAAGTTTCCTCAGGCAAGTAGAAGAATAATTGGCCGTGAGGTCTAACCAGAAAGCAAGAATTCGGAAATGAATTCCACAAGTGAGAAGTGCGACAGAAGTTACTGTTAGCAGAGAACTTACGGCTGCATCCAGTCAGTTTACCTGTAAATTGATGAGACCTTGACGATAAATTGCGTGGTGCAAAGTGGAGTTTTCAAGCCTAAAGATTTTTGGGTGGCCATAGTTTTGGGCCAGTTTTTAGCCACTGGTAGCCTGCGGTATATGTGAGGTCAACCTATACAGTCGGTATAACCCTAACTCAAAATTTTTAAGGTAAAAATCTAGAGGTCGACTTTTACGCCAGTTCGACTTTACGCCGCAATTTATGGTATATGGAGCACCGTAGACCACAAAACAGCAACCGCCAGATTTTATTATTATGAGTTGTCCCTCTCCTAGACTGGTTACTGACCAGACCTATAGAACCCAAACTGTCTTAATATTTCTACTATTTAATCCATAGATTAGGAAGAAGAGGGTATATACGAGAAAGTGAATGTAAGAGGAAAAACCATCTCAGATAGATAGCCGATTTCTCGATCTGATCAACGAAACCAGTCACTTGATGAATTTTTTTACATTTTGAAATTTTATATATATATATATATATATATATATATATATATATATATATATATCATTGAATACGACAAACAAGGTGCTTTTATTTAGTTTTTTATACAATTTATCACGCGATATAATAATTTTCTTCTTTTAAGATGATAAATTCTATAAAAACTGTCCGAATGTTCTTTCTATCCGAGCATGAGAAATTGTATAAAAAACTAAATAAAATCCCTTGTTTGTCGTGTTCAATGAAATGTGCATGTAAGAAGGGTTGCTTCCTAAATACACAAATATATATATATATAGTTGCTTCCTAAATACACAAATATATATATATATATATATATATATATATATATATATATATATATATATATATGTGTGTGTGTGTGTGTGTGTGTATGTGTGTGTGTGTGTGTGTGTGTGTCCAAATATAAAAGAACGAAAAAAATATAAATTCAAACGTTCATAACATTAATTTAAAAAAGGCCACAATACAAAAGTATGGAAAGAGATATGTAATTTCATACAAAATGCCATAAAGTTTGAAATGCTAAAATGTATTTAAAATATGTTTCCATCTTGTCGCGTTATATTTTTGTTGAATTCCTCATCTTAACGTGTTTTCATTGGCTAAAACAGGTATCAATAATTTCTCATATCTTATTTTCTTCTATTTCCTTTGGTTTTGTATCTGGAGAATTTTGATATATTGCTTATATATTCTATATATTTTTCTTTTCATTTCTTTTCCTTCTCTTAGGGTTGATTTCTTATGCCTTTCTTTTCTTTCCTCTTTCCTTTTCTTTTTCTTGATCTCTTATTCTCTTCTCATTTTTTTCTACTTCAATCTGCTTTTATTCTTTTCATTTCATGGAAAAAATATTTTTTTAATATATTTATTTCTTTGCCTTCTTTTCAAAAATGTAAAAAGAAGTGATGTTTCATAAATTGTATTTTAAATAAAATCATTTATTAGCACCATCGTTAACCACCTGATAAGATATCATTAGGCGTCGAAACAAATATACATTTTTTGTTGTGGTAACTTGCATGTTCCAATGTATATATCCAACGTCGATAGCACAACTCCAAGTTTCGTAAAGTTCCTGCAACCTTCACGTGCTATCGACGTTAGATATTATGTATAGTCACTAATATATATATATATATATATATATATATATATATATATATATATATATATATATATATATATACTCGTTTCGGGTTTTTTTATCTTTGCGCTTTAAATATATCTGTGCGATTTTTTTCATGTTTCTAGCTTCTTTCTAGCTTCTTTCTTTGTTTCCGTCGGGATTGATTTGATTATTGGCAAATCAAAAATTCGAGGGTTTTTCGAAACGAGTATAGTTACCTATATATATATATATATATATATATATATATATATATATATATATGGATTGCTTATAATATATATATATATATATATATATATATACAAGCAAACAAACACATATATATATATATGTGTGTGTGTGTGTGTGTGTGTGTGTGTGTGTGTGCGTCTGTCGTCGGGTGAATTTCTGGAGCGGTCTTACGTATCCCTTTAAAATACAGGTCGTTATCCGATCACCGAAGTTAAGCAAGGGCAAGCTTGGTTAGTACCTATATGAGTGACCACTCAATTGTACCAGGTTATGTAAGATTGGTTGTGCAGGCAGTGTAATGGATAACGGCTTGATAATCTGACTGGATTTGGAAATTGAAGAGTTAAGTTCCAATTCCAGTCAGGTTTGTTATATTCACGTATGAATTCACGTTTTCTACCTCTAGCTATTATTATTATTATTACCAAAGATTTCTTATAATCTAAAGATATGTTCTCGTTTTAAATAACCAGCAAGACTCCTAAAAACGAATCAATCAATCTAAATTACGAACCACATCAGATATGATACACATAATCCTATACACTCCAATTGGTAAAGCACCTTGGTTTCATCGATATATTTTCTGCTATACTGACAATATGTCCTTTCAGAATGCCTAAGGTATCTCAAGAATCCTGAAAAGTAAACAGTAGCAATGGGAAACAATAGCAATAAATCATCATCATAATCATCATTTGTTTTTTGACCGGGTGTGGTCGTAGGAGTACAAAACTCTAATCTCCTTCAAAGTAGGATCCTCTGATTTCAATGGCCTTGTTGTAACGCTCCAGCCACTTCGTGAAGACCCCATGAAATTTAACCAAAGTGAAAGTGTCCAGGACGCTTGTCACAGCCCCCTTTATCTTCTCAATGTCTTCAAAACAACTAATTCTGAGATTCTTCTTCAGTTTGAGGAACAACCAGAAGTCGGAGGTAGCAAGGTCTGGACTTGTAGGTGGGGTGAGAGACCCTTTTGACGACCATCAACTATCTTTCTGTTATCACCAAAGCGTCTGTCCTTCTGTTCGTCACTGAGCACCCTGGGGGGAATCTTTGCACATATTTTTCACATTTTCAAATCTTCATGGATAATTCTGTGGACATTCGCCAAACCAATTCCAAACTGTATGCTTATTGTCTTTAAAGACACATGAAGATCTTCGTCCACAAAACTGTGAATTTTCGCAACCAGATATGATGTTGACATTCATTACGTTCAAAGTGCAAGATTTCCTTCAAAGGAGGATCCTCTGATTTCAATGGCCTTGTTGTAACGCTCCAGCCACTTCGTTAAGACCCCATGAAATTTAACCAAAGTGAAAGTGTACCGGACCCTTGTCACAGCCTCCATCATCTTCTCAATGTCTTTAAAACGACTATCTTTGAGAGTCTCTTTCAGCTGTTTTAGTGGTGGTGGTGGGGGAAACCAAAAGTCACAAGGAGCAAGGTCTGGACTGTAGGGAGGGCGAAGGACACTCTTGATGCCCAACTCAACACAAAACTTTATCGCATAGCGAGCTCCCAAATCGTTTTCACGCTCCGACTGCATTCTGCAAACAAGTCAACTGTGACAAGGAGCGTTTAGTATGGTGCTTTCAAATATCTCTTGCATCGGTTTCCTTCAATCTATAAAATCTTCTGTACCCCACGATGTACTTCTCAGCTCTCAGGCTATATGCTTTTTATATTGTAACTTATTTTCAAATAGTGAAATAAATCTTCACCGGCCTAGATATACAAAAACTTAGTAAAGGCCACATTGAAATCATCCAATGAATGAAATCATTGGCACAACCTCCTCCATTTTCTCAATGTCTTCAAAACGACTGCTCTTGATATTTTCCTTCACCTTGAGATCAATCTCCACCGGCCTATATATATATATATATATATATATATATATATATATATATATATATATATATATATATATATATATATATATATATATATATACACTAGTTGAATTCTAGATATTTTAGAGTTTTTCAGATTTATTAATTTCAAAGAAGGACAAAACTCTAATCTCCTTCAAAGTAGGATCCTTTCACTTCAATGCCTTTGTTGTACAACTCCTACCACTTCGGGAAGGCTCCATGAGAGTTAACCAAATTGAAAGTGTCCAGAATGCTTGTCGCAGCCACCTTTATCTTCTCAATGTCTTGAAAACGACTAATTCTGAGATTCTTCTTCAGTTTGAGGAACATCCAGAAGTCAGAGGGAGCAAGGTCTGGACTTGTAGGTGGGGTGAGAGACCCTTTTGACGACCATCAACTATCATTCTGTTATCACCAACGCGTCTGTCCTTCTGTTCGTCACTGAGCATCCTGAGGGTGGGGGAAGAAAATTTGCAAATATTTTCCACATTTTCAGATCTTTGTGAATAATTCTGTGGACATTTGTCAAACCAATTCCAAACTGTATGCTTTTTGTGTTTAAAGACAAATGAAGATCTTCGTTGAGAAAACTGAATTTTCGCAAACAGATATTTTGATGCTATTGTCTATTTCTTGCATTCGGGAAAATTTGAGACTTTTTCAGGAGAAGCATTTATTAATTTCAAAGAAGTACAAAACTCTAATCTCCTTAAAGTAGGATCCTCTCACTTCAATTTCTTCGTGAAGGCCCCATGACAGTTAACCAAAGTGAAAGTGAAAGTGTCCAAGAGGCTTGTCACAGCCGCCTTTATCTTCTCAGTGTCTTCAAAACGAGTAATTCTGAGATTCTTCTTCAGTTTGGTGAACAACCAAAAGACACAGGGGCATTTTTGATGACCATCAACGATCTTCCTGCTGTCATCAACGCGTTTTTCCTTCTGTTCGTCACTCAGCATCTCGGAAGAAACATTGCGCAGATTATGCGCATGTTCAGATCTTTGTGAATAATTCTGTGGACAGTTGCCACACAAACTCCAAACTGTATGCCCTTAGACATATGACGATCTCCATCCAAAAAAACTGCGAATTTTCTCAACCAACTCCAATGTTCTGACGTCCACTTCCGAATTCTATCCCGTCCACATCTCTTGTCGTCTCTCACATCCTCTCCACTGTACTTGAACCTCTTGTGACAGCAGAAATAAGATGTTTGGATAATACAAATTAATCCATAAGCAGTCTGAAACTTTTCACACGTTCCTGTAGCTTTTCTACCGAGTTTGACACAAAACGTTATTTGCATTGCCAAATTCCAAATTGTCCAAACATGTCCGCTGTGACAAGTCAACGTTTACTCTTTTGTGCTCACAAAACTTTCACAATCGTCTTCTTCAATCTGGAATAAAAAAAAACAAAAAAAAAAACAAAAACTTAGTAAGCAATTTATTACGTGTATAGTAATTATATAATAAACCTGCAATAATTTAGGAAAGTTAAAATCGCCTCTCCAAAATATATCTCCACATATCTTGAATGCACCTCGTGTCTGGTTTGAAAGCCAGAGATGTGTTCATTCATACTTAGCGTAGACCTGCTGGAGCCCATCCCTCTCCAGATCAAACGACAGCTGATGTCCTCCAACTTGAAGACTTAACTTGATCACGGATACGTGGTCGTTGATGCTATCGATTAAGTCGAGGATGTCCTCCGCACGGGCTACATACATAGCTATAAACCCAGTGTAGCCCATTGTACTAGCTCGCTTTTGGAAGCTACTAGAACTTTCATTCGCTCTTTGACAGGTCTTCTTTTTAATCCTGCTGGTCTGTCTAGTCAATCTTCTCTTTAAAGAAATCTTGGTTGGGGAACCGGTTTAGTTACCGATGACCAGACCATGAGGCAGGAAGTATTACATAGATAGATAGATAGATAGATAGATAGATAGATAGATAGATAGATTTGAACATACTGAGATAGATAGATAGATAGATAGATAGATAGATGTGAACAGAATGAGATAGATAGATTTAACGAAAGAAAGAAAGATAGAAATATTTTCACATATTTATTTGTAGCTCTTAATAAGTTTTGCCTTTTTGCCATCACTCCCAAACCCTGTTCCCGCCATCAATTTACTCGAGCACTCTAGGTAAGTTATGAGTTGCTTTTCTCGGTCTTTCTTAGTGTCCTGTAAGTATCAAATTTTCCAAGCCGTCTTTTCTCGTTATATACTCTAGAAATTTCAACTGTCTCTTACTTATATTAAGTATAACTGTCCTTTTTGTTGCCATTGTTTCTAAAACTTTGCCGTTGCTCGCAAATTTCGACCGATGGTATCCTCAGCATCCTTCTGTATAGAACAACATTTCTGTTCCGCAAAGCGTATGAATATAAATTTGGCCTTACTCTTCTCTAAAACCCATTTTATCAGAAATTATCTTTTCAGAAATATATTTGATTGTAAGCGTCTCGGAAATGCATTGAAGATTTCTTTATGACTAAACTATAAAATACCGACCTTCTGGATTCAATATCTTTTATCAGCCAGTGAGGAAAGGGAGTTACGATTTCTCTCTTTCTTACTCTCTGTTGCTTATTTTCTTTCTCCCTTGTCGCACAGTTTGCGAAACAGCGACCGAGAAGGATCTTCAGGCGTGGCATGTGTTAAAAGGGTCAACGTATTATACACGAAACTTAATTGCCTGGAGCGGCATATATTATAGCCACTTTCTGATGGACATCAACTGAATGATTTTAATGACCTTTGATGGTGAGGTGGGGTAACGTAGAATTGGAAAAAAAAAACATTAATCTAAACAGGCATCAATTTGCATCAGTTATTCTAAGAAAAATCACTAGATGTCACAAAAATATCCCGAATTATCAATGACTATGAGTTTGGCAGTAGTCAGTGGAATTTATTCACAAGCTATTTCTAGAGAATTTTATCCTTACTGGTTTTTCAACATGATGACGCCGCCAAACCTAACTGTGGTTAATTCGCTCGGTCAAGATACCTTTGATGTGTATTTATTATTATTATTATTATTGTGTCGTGCGACATTCGGCCATGTCTCAATTAGACTTCATGAGAAAAACAAAGGAAAAAACAGGAAAATGAGGAGAGCCACGATCGCCAACATCCTGAAGGAACATAGCATATAGCATATAGAAGAAGAAGAAGAAGAAGAAGAAGAAGAAGAAGAAGAAGAAAGAAAATATGGAGATAAATCTTCACATATTTTAGGAGACTCAGGAATTTGATCCACATATTCGTTTGTTTCTTTTGACATCCTTCCCAGATTATTATTATTATTATTATTATTATTATTATTATTATTATTATTATTATTATTATTTTATTTCGCTTCACTTCTAGTGTGTACTCATTTCTTTCCGGGTCCTGCCCAGAGACCTAAGGTCAGAAATGGCATCATGACATTTTCCATTGAACAATTATAAAAACACAAAAAACATATTTTACATAGGAAAGGTGTGGACTTTACTTATTATTATTATTATTATTGATTATTATGATCTTAATTATTATAAACATTATAATTTTATCATTATTATCAACATACTTAATATTATCATCTTTATTATTATTATCAGTATTATCATTATTATTATTAAAATTATTATCATCATCATCATCATTATTATTTTATTATTATTATTTTTATGATCATAATCATTATTATTACTTTTTACTATTATTATCATCATTATTATGTTTATTACCGTTATTAATATAATTACTATTATTATTATTACTATTATTATTATCCTAATAATAATAATAATAATAATAATAATAATAATAATAATAATAATGTTTTAAGTATTTCCTCAGATATGATCTTAATATCTGGCAATTAGACAGCGGGCGAAAACCAGCGGTCTTAGGTATTATGCAGTGTTCTTCTGACTCTAAATGGTTATCGATTCTCGGATTATTGTTACCGTTCCTAACAGGCGAGTCCCTTTCTAACAAGCAATAAAGACCAATTTCCTTTATCCATGTCTCTATTCTGTCAGTGGCGGTACGAACTGCACCAATGCCAACTGGTTTGATGTTGACGTTGTTCCAAAGCCTTGCTAGTTCAAACTTCAATGGCTCATAATCGGTTATATTCTCAAGTCCCTTTTGCACTACCACTGTTTTCCATTCACTTGCTTCTCGCTAGTAGTCTTTGGATTACGACGGAGCTCATCTCATTATTATTATTATTATTATTATTATTATTATTAGTAGTAGTAGTAGTAGTAGTAGTAGTAGTAGTAGTAGTTCGGTGCAAAAATAATAACGTAATCATGTCGTTTTTTGACGTTAAAAATACGTCAAAAACCGACATTATGACGTCATTATTTTTGCACGAACCTAATATTATAATCTTCATTATTTTATTATTATTTTTATTATTATTATCATCATTATTATTATTACGTTTATTACCATCATTATTATCATTACAATTATTATTATTATTATTATTATTATTGTTGTTGTTGTTGTTTTATGATGATCATGATGAACATGATGATGATGAGGAAGAGAAGTGATACATTCCGTTAGTTGGTGTTATAGTGGTGTATTTCTCATCAAAACCAGTAGTTCGTACGCGTGCTTATGCAAATCTCATTATTTCGAATGTTAATGATGACTTCGTTACGTTAAATCCTCAAATCAGTCTAGGGAAAAAAAAACAAAAAAACAGATTTATACAGCGCATGTCACCTAATTAAAACAGTGTTATGCAGGTTCCCTCGGTAATGGGATAATATTTAACCAATACCAAGGTATTCAAGAATCCGGATACTGCACAGTCAAACTATTTTTTTAAAAACTTTTTAACCAGTGCAGAGGTCTTCACATTTCGGGTTTTTTTTTTTTTTTTTTTTTTTGCTATTATTCACAATTTATTATTTTCAGCTTTTCTGTTTCGGTGTTATGTTATTTTTACTCTTTTTTTTATTCATTAATTTTATGTCATAATATTCCCTTCTCTCTAAGTACCCCCCCCGCTTCCCCTCTCTATCTATCTCTTTTCCTTTCTATCCTTTTAAACTGATTCTTTTTTAATCTGTGATTTGCCGCCCTCGTTGAACCAAATATAGAATTTCTTTTCTTTTCTTTTCTTTCGGCTGTTCTCACTAGAAGGAAATTAAAGGTCTTTGCTTGCAATGACTTTCTGCATACGTTGAACATTTCATTCTTGTCAATGGAGCGGATCCACTTTGTGGGGGCGACACGCAAGACAGGATTTCCGTTCGGATGTCGCCGCTGATTTGATTGGATGATTTTTGTAAGCAAACCATTTTCAATAATGATTGCATTCAACGCACAGGCGAAAAGGGTTAACAGGCTATTGTATGATATTTATAAAGCTTAACTACGTAAGGTATAAGGCCAGGAGGTGAAGATCATTTAAGGTCATGAAAGTTTTCAAAAACAATTTAATTTCTTTTTAATTCCCTGTGCTTGAGTAAATTCCATTAGGGATAAAACGAAAAATGAAATGCCTGCTATTGACTAAGACTAGTTTAGACTAAGTAGCAGAAATGTATATTAGGAAGATTGTAATGCACCAAGCAATTGGTCAGCTTGCCTTGAAAGTTAGTTGTAGCTGAATTGTAGCCAGTGTTATGTACGATAGTAAAATTTCTTGTTATTAACAAACCTTAACTATGGCCTAATTGTACGCTATTTTTCACTTAATAAAAAGTAGAAGAGGCACTCAAGGTAGAGGATTAATAATAGACTTGTTTCTTGGATGTAAGAAGTGTAGATTATGAGAATATGTAGGATAGATAACGGTTGACCCTAGACTAGAAGATGGTAAGATTTTAGGGATCGGAGAAGAATTCTTTTGCAAGCCTGTTTCCGAAAGCAACGGCTATCCAAATTGAACTTTCTTTTTAGCAATTGAATGAGAATGGAACGGAGTTCACTACTGTCAATGTGGCATGGCGAGGCTTAGCCGTAAAAGTTTTAATTGATGGAACTAGAAACTGTAGCTCATCAGAAGATTTTTTCATGGAAATAGCGATAGAATAACGAGTGGCTTGGGAAAAAGGATTGAGGGTTGTAAATGTCCCAAAAAACTCCAATCAGTGTTAACTGGGGCAACGAATTACTTTTTCAATTTTGCCGACTCCAAAAGAACACTTCTTTCATTTAATGAACAGAGCGAACTATTTCTGTTCGACATCAGTATGGTTGATGCTAAACTCCAGAAGAGCAACTCTTTTCGCCTTCTTGGTTTCACTTTTTTTAACTGAGCTAAAGTTGGGTGATTATATTGAAACATTTGCCAGGTTCACTACCAGGAAATTTGTTTCCTTGTGTTGTGCCAGACAATTATTCTTGTCAGATTCCTTCTTGCACATGTATAACTCTGCCATTCGTTCGTGCACTGAATACTGCTGGCATATATGGTCTGAGGCTTTTACTACCCATCTCGAGTTTCTTGATAAAATTTATAGAAAGGTCTAATTGATCGTGATCTGACATCTCGACTTCAGTCGCTTTCTCACTGACGTAATGTAGCTTCCTTCTGTCTTTTCTAAAAAATATTTTCATGGCAATTATTCTGATGAGCTATTATACTTAGTTCCTCGACTACATGAATTTAAGCTTGCTAATAGATTGGCAAATTTTCTTCTCTTGTCCTTCTCGTCTGTGGAACTCCCTTCTGAGTTCTTGCTTAAAAAAAAAAAATAAATGTTATATCAATCGCTATCGTCTGTCTTCCTGAATCATGGACATTTATTTTGCTTTTCTTCACTTCTCTAAATGAAAGTTTTCTCAATTATTTTCTCTCCTTGTAAAACCTCCTCTCCACTGCATTTTAGTAGTATTGTCGTTTTGCTTGGGATGAAATGATTAAAAAATATTAATAATTCTTTTACATAGCAAGTAAAAATAGACAAAATGTTAATTTAAAACGGTACAATGAATTTTTTCACTTTCAAGATGAAAATAAATGCTACGATCTCAAACAGGCTTACCAAAATAAATAAAACAATAATATTAACAAGAAAAAAGTGTTTTTTTTTTGTTTTGTTTTGTTCAAATTTAGACTATTTAAAATTAACCTGAAAACTCACCCTATATAAGAAGTAGGGACTCTAGGGTGTGCCCAAATGTAAAAATCAAATATGAAAAAATATTTTTTTTTTAATTCAAATTAATATATTTGCTTTCCTTAAAAACTAATTTCTTTCCCACCAACTCTCTCTCTATCTCTCTCTTGTGGAGTTGCCCCAATTACTTTCCTAAAATAACGCCACTAGGAGACGCTCCCTAAGCTTAAAAAAGACAGTGACATTACTGTTCTCCTCATTTTCCTTTTTCACTCAGTTTCTTTTCTCGCACTTCTCTGATGCGGAACTTCCTTCCGATTTCTTGCTTCACTGCTACTACACGCTTCAAAAATGAAAACGCAATGCCAATCGCCATCTTCTGTCTTCCCGAATAGAGTTCAATTATTTTCTTTTCCTCACAAAATCTTATCATTCTCTTTCATCCCATGTAACGCTCGGCGTCCTAGTGGCAATGTCCCCTAGCTTGTGGGTGGGTGCCAAACGATTAAAAAATAATGTGATGGAAAAATTATGATCCTCCAAGTTTCCAAGTTTGGAATGCTTTGAAAATCAGCTCTCAAAAATGTGGTTTTTACCAGGGCTTGGACTCAGTAAATGGTGGCGATGAAATGTGTGGTGCAAAACATTTGCGATTTTTTTTTTCATCAACTACGTTCCTGGTGTCAACGGATCTCCATTCGGTATCCATGCTGATGGCAATATTATTATTGCTGTCTTAATGATAAATCTGATCGGTTCGATAAGGTCAAACTGGCAGCTGATTTTTAAAAAATAACTACCATCTGCGGAGCAAGAGATGCCTTGTTAATTTTAATGCCTCCAAAACAAAACTGGACTCTTTTAATAATCTCAGAGAAACGTGGCTGATGCTAACCTTCAGTGTGACTTTTCAGGTTAACATTTTCCGCTGACATGAAGGGGAAAGATTATATTGAATCAATTGTTAGATTTGCTGCTCGTAAAGTTGATTCATTGTGTTTGCGCTAGACAATTTTTCTCGCGAGAATTTATCTTACTTCTTTTATATGTCTACCATTCGTTCATACTTTGAATATTGCTGCCACATCTGATCTGGTGTTTCTGCTATATATTTAGAGATTCTTTATAACATTCAAAGAAGAATCCGCAATATTATTGGTCCTGAGCTAGCATCTCGGCTTTAATCACTTCCCCACCTCCGTAACGAAACGTTCCTGTGCCTCTACTGTACCGGGTGTAACAGCAAAATTGTCCAAATCCTATAACAGCAAAATTGTTAGATTCAGCTCTGAACCGTTGTATCTTAGAAATGAATAAAGATATCTTACTGGAATTCTCTGAGGTTTTTATAACACTACTGTACTTTACTCTGTGCAATGAGAATGTATAATTACTCTCTTAGCTTAACAAAAGAATCGTGATGAAATCGAACATGAACGAAAATGACATTTTCATCATTAGTTAATCATAGCTAAGGAATGGAAGCTCATGAAGTACTGAAATGAAGTTAATATATATATATATATATATATATATATTATTTCAGGATCATTTTCCAGCTTATTCAAGAGGATCTTTTCCCTTTGTCACCTTCTAACTTTCTGTTTTGGAGTAGCAAGGTGACTTAGAAGTTTCACGCACAATTTCATTTTCAAGTCTTTTTCACTACTCTTTGGACGGCAACAGAAAGAACACTACTACGAAAAATCAGGAATTGGACACATAACGAGGAAAGAGGGTTTGGAAAACTTAATCCTCACAGGGCATATCGTGGGCAAGAGTGATAATAGATGAAGCGACCTACTTATCTGGCGAACCTATGTGAACAGATGGCGGAACGGAGGCGGAGAAAAGCTGCTAAGAGCCACACGTGATAGGAAGTTGTGGAGAACCATGATCGCCTATTTCCTGAAAATGTGTGGCACGTAGAAGAGAAATATCGTGAAGAAAAAAGTCTATTTCGTTGTCATGTTTGTCTAGCCCTGACACGACACTTTCGCCTTCATTAATTTCAGCTCACTATGCATTTCTTCAACGCTATCTAACTTGGTCGGCTTGAGATAATATTTTTTTATGTTTTTTTCTGTTATCACAGTGTTCTGCCCAGTTTGCATTATGAATCTTGCCTCTTGTACATTAGATTCACTATTTTTATACAATAGTTTTCTGATGGCAGCATAGGATGAGTTCAGTGGGGCTCTACATTGTCTACCATAAGGACGAACGGACTTTTCGATCTTCCAACATGGGACATTGCCCTATTACTTAGCAACAATTTAGGAAGAACTGTCTATCTTTTCTTTCTGTTGTACGCATATTTACAATTCGTATTTTATAGTTTTCAACATCCTTTATGCTAATCTGATTGCGAATGGTACGGTGGGGTTTTATAGGGTTTGCATCCAACTTTGTTCAGTAATTGGCATAGTACCTCGTCACATGACTCTGGACCGTTGTCAAATATTAGCGCTTTCGGAAATCCATATCTTGAAAATACATTCATTAACGCTTGTTTAACGGTCGAACTATTTTTTGCTGGAAATTTGTATTACTTCTCGTTATCCTGAATACAAATCTTCTTTCTTTTTATGTGCCGTGTCCTTTCAGAACGTAGGCGAACATGGCTCTCCACTTCTCCCTATCCCTTGTAGCTTCATCCCTCTGCCATCTCCCCCAGGTCACGTTCTGCCATCCACTTGCATAAGCCCACCAGCTATGTCATACGTTGCTTTCCCTTGTCTTTTTCCCTTTATTGGACCTGTGAGTATCAAATTTATCCTGGCCCTCCTTTCTCATTACGTGTCTCAGTAACTTCTTCTGACTCTTCCTAATGTTAAGTTTAATCCTTCTCCTTGTTTGCATCCTCTCCAAGACCTCATTGTTGCTCAGACGCTCGGTCCATGATAGCTTCAGCAACCTTCTGTAGAACGACATCGTCGCCTTGAGTCTCTTCTTCATTTTTAAGGAGACTGTCCAACATTCCCTGCCGTAAAGGAGAACAGATGTCACGTAACACCTCAGCACTCTTTTCTTCATTACCAAAGAAATCCTCCGGTCTCGCAATACTCTACACAACTTTGGGAATGCGTTCTTGGCTATCCTAATATGCCTACGGATCTGTGTCACACTTGCCGTCCACTTATAAACCACTTCCCAGATATTTGAATTTCCTGCTTGATCTTAGTGTTCCCAACTTGCAAATCGCATTTCGAGCTCATCCTTTTAATGATGACCATGCATTCTGTCTTCTTATAGTTTCTACTATCTGGACTGTGTCATCTGCGTATCTTAAGATTGTGGCCGCCGATGCTGAATCTCGGTAGGATCTCCAATTCTCTCAGTATTGCCTCGCTGTGTAAGTTGAGCAGGTCCGGTGAGAAGATACATCGTTGCCTTACACCCCTTTTTATTTTTGTATATTCACTAAACTTGTTCTCTGTGCGCATGCATGCTATTTGCTGCCAGTATAAGTTCTTGATTATTCTAATATCTTTCCCGAATATATCAAGGTTGCTGAGCAGTTCTAACAGATCGGTGTGGCGTACTTTGTCGAAGGCCTTTGCGTAATCTATGAAAAATAGGTATATGTTCTTCTGCCTTTCTATTACTCTTTCTGATAACATGAATATCGCGTTCCTTGTTCCGATGACTTTAACGAACCCACACTGTTCTTGTCCTATCTCTAGCCTGATTTTGCTGCGCGCTTTATTCAGCAGAATACGGATGATGAGTTTTCTTACGTGGCTCATTAGGCCGCTGCAGGTATTAATCATAATCCTACTTTATTAACCGGGGCATGATCCATGTGTACTCTATCCCAAGGTTGGGACTCTTTAGGCAATGTATATGTTTTTGTATGTCTATATTTTCTTCTTTCATTGCACATTTTAGACCTTTTTATGTATCCTTCTGCATCTATAGAATAGTAAAGCAACCATGTCTCTAGCATTAATCACCTTTGCGTAGACGTTATTCCTCAATGAACATCGTTATTCATGCTTTTTATAATTTTGGTCTTTTTTGTTTCTGGCGGAACTATTACGTCTCCATTACACCCTTTTCTACTGTTAACTTGAGTCTAAACTCTTTAAAACACCTTTCGGCGCGCGACCAATTATTCCACTTTTTATTTCACATTCTGAACAATATGCTGTTCAATATGGGATCTCGCTTTGTATCCGCAGCTAATTTGTCTATAAACAAAATATCAATTTCGAATCAGTGTATGAAAGTATCTTCGAATTTTTTCCTCCCCTTTCTCACTTTCAGAAGTAATGAATCTTAAACTCGACAAAACGTCTACATGAAGAATAGCCTTGCCTTTTACGTACTCAATACCAAAGTCAAAAGCTATTAACATTAAGGTCCATATTAGAAATCTAGATGACGTTACCTTGGAAAGTTCCTTCTTAGAATTAAATATGAATTCTAAACGTATATGGTTGGACATTTGTAGGAATTTCTTTCCAATCGAAAACTGACGAACTCTGTCGTCCACTATTTACATTATTCGGACTATTGTCCCCATCTTTGTCGCCATGTTTATTACAACGTTTCGGGCGTTGTACGCTTCGGCCTTCTTCAGGTGGTTGTCGAACTGAACCCTTTATTTCGCTTGGGTTCTGTCACTGGATCTAACCAACGCCTTTATCCAAAGAGTGTGAATTCAATACCCGGTTAAGGCAGTGGAGAACTTTCAGAGGGAAATTAACAGGAGATAACTGATAACTGACATCCATTAAACATAGGACATGGAACTATAACAGTCTGCCCCAGTGAGCAAAATAAAGGGTTCAGTTCGACATTCCAACCACCTGAAAAAGGCCGGGGCGTACAACAGCCGAAAGGTTGTAATAAATATGGCGACAAAGATGAGGACGAAAGTCCGAATAATGTAAATAATGTACATAATACCTCATCACAGAAATATAGACAGATTCTGTCGTCCATATTATGGCCAACGCTTTTTTCTCTATTTTTGAGTCGTTCAATTGGGCTTTTGACAATTTTCTCGAAAGATACATAATAGGACGCTCATTTGATCTAATAATCTTGAAATTGAGGGTTCACCAGAGTCATTTGTTACTACTATTTCCTTTATAGGGTCGAATATTTTTATTAGTCGTTTCATTGCCAGAACAAATTTTAAATTTTCAAATGCCACTTGTGCTTTTGTCCAAATAAATTCAACAATCGTTTTTCTTAAAGCAGCAATGTTTTTTCCACAACTATTGCTAGTAGATGGACTGACACTTTTTGTGCTTGAAAATATGAGTAGAGAAAGATTTTCCTTTAGTCTTAATTTTGCTTCATAGAATTTTAATACTTCAGTTTTTTCTGCCTTGACTTTACTAATTTGGTCGAATTTATGTCCAATGCATCATTTTCTATTAGACCAATGATTATTTTCACAGTTTGCCAGGATAATTGGTAATACGTCAAACTTATTTTTTCGTTCCACGTAGACTTCAAAATAGCGTAACGTTTTTATCACGGATACGTCTAAACGATGCGGTTTTAATTCCTTACGGTATTCTTTTCCATTTTAATAAGCCTATGGGTGTTTTTATTGTTGTAACTTCTTTAAAGTTTTCGTCAGTAGGTATCCGACTCTAGATCAGTTTTAGAGAATGTTTTTATACATGCAAGCAAGTTCAATGTCCATTCTACATTTAGGATAGGGTATGGGTTTGTACATATTTTGTGGTTTACTCCTATTTTGTAGTCACCACAAATTCGCAGATCCCTATCCTT
The DNA here is from genome assembly GCA_963932145.1 of Acanthosepion lycidas. Classification (NCBI taxonomy): domain Eukaryota; kingdom Metazoa; phylum Mollusca; class Cephalopoda; order Sepiida; family Sepiidae; genus Acanthosepion; species Acanthosepion lycidas. The sequence continues at coordinate 29,224,453 of OZ010608.1, read as the reverse complement.
CATTCTTAAAAATAAAAACGGGGAGGTCCATTTGCTTCCACCTGTCGGAACTCGTTGAATTAGATATTGTTCCAATAATTTTTTAGTTTTTACACAACAATTGGTACTAGATAGATTGACACTTTTCGTGCAATGAAAATATGAAGGGGGACATTTTCTATTAGTTTTAACTTAGCTTAATAGTTTTTTAACATTCTAGTTTCTTCTGCCGTTAATTTGTTTACTAATTTTGTCGAATTTTTGTTCAATACACCATTTCCTATTAGACCAATGATTCTATTCACACTTTGACATGATTATTGGTAATACGTTAAACTTATATTTTTTTTTAGTTCCACAGGCTTCCAAAATATCCTAACTTTTTTTTATCACGCATCCGTTCGGACTGATTCAATTGGACAAGTATTTTCCATAATCTTGGTTTTCCTAATTTCTTCCAGAAATTTCTGAGTATCAACGTTATGTCACTTCCTGTATCTAGTTGCATGTCCAATAAAACCTTATTGATTCGAATTTTTAATAATCCTTTTTCATTTTTTCCATGAAAAGACGTCCATATTTATTTCCTCTTCATTTTGGTGGATCGTCTCTACGTTTTTCTTTTGGGATTTAGACTTTCGTCTTGAAACACTTTTCACATTTTTTTTATATGCTAGACATTTTTGTTTTTCTCTTTGATGTTGATATTCACAAAAAGTACACATTATTCTGTCTGTTTTCTTTATCGTGTACGTGTTCATTAACACTACTAAACCCGTAACTTTTGTTTTGTTAAATTTTCGAAGTAATTCTTGTTGCTGAAGAAATTCGACAACTTCGAGAAATTCTAGTAACAACTTTCCAATTTGTATTTGGTTTAGAGTTATTTGCCGATACTCTGCATTTTGTAGCCTGTTTACCAATTTTATTTGGATTAAATCTTCTTCGAGTGACTGGTTTTCCGATTCCAATTTCTCAACTTCACAATATTTAGCGGCCTGTTTTAAACGAAGAAAATATTCAGTAACTGTTTTTTTTCTTAGATGCTATGTTTTTCTTGGGTGCTGTGTTTTCTTCCATTCGTTGACTTATATCGTCAAACGACATTTAGTGTTGGCTGTGCCGTTACTGATACTTTTATCATGGCCTTACTACCAACAATTGCCAAAATAAGATCAGTTATTTGGTTTTCTCCTCCAAGTGATTTTAAATCCTTCAGCATTGTTGTTCTATCTTCAGCTGCCAGTATCCTAATCCAAAATTGTCCGCATTCATAATTATCCAGATATAATTATTCGTTCAAGTTCTTTAGATAACGGCGACGCCATTGTAGTTTAATGCTACTGACTTACCGGAAGTAGTATGCACTCAACTGCCTCATGGGAAATAGCTGTAGTTATTTCTGGTCCTTTTGACTTCGTATGTAAATGAGTCAAACTCAATATGTCCAATATAAATAATATTTCCCGAAAGCCTGATGAAGCATATGATTATTAGTTTTATCAGCTACCGTAAAAACCACAGAACATTTCTAACAAAACTAGGCCAAATATTTGAACACGTGTGTTAGGGCGCATGATTGGGAATATGTTTTACGGCAGGTTGATTAATAAAATTTCATAAATTATTTAATAGGCATATATAGCTTAAATAAAGCAAAATTAAAATTAAAAATAAAGACATCCTAAATAGCTGAGACAGAACGAGCCCCAACTGCAAAGTAATTCAGCTCGGACGAACATCCAGCTTTGCTGGCATGGTATTTATTTAACGATGTCTCCAGTAATCGCCATCGGAATGAGTATCTGTTTTTGACAGCTCTTTGCTGTTCAAGAGGAAAAGAAAGGAAAACAATTGTTTCACTAGATCTCTTCCGTCTGATTGCCTAAGCTATGAAAATGTGACGACTGGAAATGTATGGAAATTTATTTCTGTGACACTGCTTGGCTTTTGTCTTCGCAAACACAGGAAGAGAAAAATTTATTCGATTGACGTATTCTTAAAGAAAAGAAGAAAGCACAACAAAGAATTGACGATAAATATGTATGGATTCTCGACATTAATTTCAGTAATCGGAAAATAAAAGAAAAAATATTAGCAATTCACATACAAGAAATAATTTTATAAGCAGGGTATAAATAAGATTGAAAACACACACACACACACATACACACACACACACACATATATATATATATATATATATATATACAAAGGTAACAAATCCGTTGGTATATATTCCAAGTAGATCCTAGTAATATAAAACTGATCCACAACTTAGGCAATTTTGGAATTTATTGTTAATTATATATATATATATATATATATATATATATATATATATATATATATATATATATATATATATAGTTTATGCAAAACTAGGTAATCCGTATGGGTAGACCCAAGGAGGATGATATCCAGAGAGCTCAATATGCTTGGTGCGGTCCGTCAAAAATGTGTAAGTTTCTTTTCATTTTTCATTTCAACTTTTGGAAGTAAAGTCTGATGATCCAAAGCCCTTCAAAACAAGAGCCGAAAACTTCAAAATAATATTTGGATTAACTTGAGTTAAAGTAGGCTCTTCGCTTGAAGATGTAACAGAGCCTACTTTAACTCAAGTTAATCCAAATATTATTTTGAAGTTTTCGGCTCTTGTTTTGAAACATGAGACCTCTTATGTAGCGAGTTGGAATCATATTTTTAAATAAATAATTATATATATATATATATATATGTATATATATATATATACATATATATATATATATATATATATATATATATATATATATTATTTTTTAAAATTATCATCTAGAGACACCACTGCAACTGCAAAAATTAAATTTTCAGTTTAAATAAAACCAATGTGGTGTTTAACTTGTTTCACTGAAAATAACACTTTTAGGATGAGTAATAAATATTTTTAAAGGTGTCCAAATACTTTTGACTAGTAGTGTATACAAAAATTATATATCGTTATAACACGCACAAATACACACATATTAGGTTGGTGCAAAAATAATGACGTAATAATGTCGTTTTTTGACGTATTTTTTAACGTCAAAAAACGACATTATTATGTCATTATTTTTGCACCAACCTAATATATATATATATATATATATATATATATATATATATATATATATATATATGAAGAAATATAGTTTTAAGGCATGCTATATTCATGGGATAAAGTGATCAATATCAGAGATAGAGCGTATGCAAATATAAAAGTGAACATTGAAGTCAACACTAAACTATATATATATATATATATATATATATATATATATATACATGTGTGTGTGTGTGTATGTGTGTGAAAAAGATTGTGTTTCACCAAAAACACAATGACCTCGGTAATTTCTTAACATGACGTATTTTAAGGCAATCAGTATTTGTAATATTTCTCATGTTTGCCTCGCTCTAGGAAACAGGCGATCATGGATCTCCACAACTTTCTATCACGTCTAGCTCTTAACAGTTTTCTCATTTTGCCAACGCTATCGCCCCCCCCCCAGTTTCCCCATCCATTCACCCAAGTTCGTCAGCAACGTGACTCTCTGCCTTCCGCTATCTTGCCCTCAGTAGTCCTGAGAGTGTCAAATTTTCCAAGATATCCTTCTTCATTGTGTTCCAAAGGAATTTCTATCCTCTACCAAATGTTCCAAGTAATAGGAGTCAAGGTAAAACTTTCGGGAAATTAAACTATGATCTGTAATTGAAATAGGAGCAGTGGTAACATATACCCTGAATCTATCATAAAATTTTAGAATGTGGAATTAGTAAATACTATACAGCTCAAATCGTCGTATGGATCATTTATAACACACCGAGAATAGGAGAAAAAAAAATTGAATTTAAAATAGGCTGTGGCCGAGTTATTTCGCCCCAAACCTCAAATTGCTACAGAAACAAAACATTAATCTGAATCTCGGGACATATTCTCCTCGTAGCCTCATCAGATCAAGAATTTCATAAGGATGTCACGCATATCACCAACCCCTTCCAGAAAAATCTAAACTTCCGACAGTAAACAAACGCTTTCTAAGATCTACGGTTAAAAATGGCTTTGAGCGTATGAAGCCTGGAGGTCATTATAAAGATCATCCTTCTTTGAACATTGTGGACTGGCGCTACAGAATCACAATAGGAGAAACCACATCACTTGAGGACTAGCAACAGCTGCAAAAACCAAAATGCATAGCACATGCTAATCAATATGTTAATATTCCACACTACATCAAATAAAACCTCTTCAGTACTTGAAAGAGTAATAACAGATACCGGACTTCAGAAACCTATTTTCCTGCAAACAATTTTAAGATAAATATTTTATAAATTCCAAACGAAAGCCGTAATGGTTTCTCTCTCAATGAACGCTGACTGTTTCCTTATAGGGAAACGGCTAATATTATCATTACCATTAAAATTCCCTGATTTTGAATATAAGTGTTCTTTCTGTTGCTATTTTTTCCTTATTGCTTACAAGCTGCGTCCGTGGAATTTTCAGTATGCCTCTTCAGAATCAAATTTCTAGTGCTACTAGTTTTTTTTTTTTTTTTTTTCTTGTCTTCTGCTGTTTCAAGTATCTTCTTCATCTGTAGGGAGAATGTCCAGGGATATAAGAGGATGGATAACACAGAGTAAGCCAGCACTTATAGGGTTCAGTATCAAGTGAGAGATTAAAAGCATCAAAATTTCACTTATCTTGTCTCTCCTCAGAGTTTACCGGATATTACACCAACTTGTCAATTTAATTACAGAAAATGTATAAGGTTGGTGCAAAAATAATGTTAATAAGGTCTTAATAAGGTTTTTTGACGTGTTTTTTAACGTCAAAAACCGACATTATTTTTGCACCAACCTAATATTATTATTTTTGTTATTTGCATTTCTGAAATAAATCCTATCTTAGTATTAAACTACCCGATGTGTGGATTTAATATTCGCGATACTCAGAACAAGGAATCATATAAGAATATTTACTTTTATTTGTTATAGCTATATAGCGAGACTCTTCGCAAGCCGAATTGAGTCACTGTCGGTCACTGGGCGTGTTTCCAAAAATAAATACGCTAAAAAATCCACCTTCATCCCGCCGACAGCTTAGTGGTAGAATATCCGCCTGATACCAATTCAGTCGGGTTTCGATCCTAGCTAGAGGCAACCGGATGTCTAGCCGCACTGATGAGCTGTCTGTGGATGACATTATATATATATATATATATATATATATATATATATATTCAAACAGGATTCTATTCGTATGTTGATGGTGAAGTAATAAACAATCTTCCTCAAAGACCTGTTGTGCAAAGTCTTTCTGCTAACTCTTCAACCTTCGAGGTCAAAAAAGCCATCAAAGAGCTTTCGAATGGAAAAATCCACCCGGCGAAGATGGAATTCGAGCTGAAATATACAAATATAACACGCAAATTTTTTTTTTGAAGTTTTCGACTTTGTGTGGGAAAAGGGAGAAGTGTCACAGCAGTATAAGGATGCTTCAATTGTCCATTTGTGCAAGCGCAAAGGGATCGGGTGTGAGAGTGACAGCCATAGAGGAATATCTCTTTTTTCGGTTGCAGGCAAAATCCCTGCTTGTATCATTCTGAATAGACTTAATGACTTTGTCTCAAAATAGGCATTACCAGAGACCCAATGCGGTTTCCGATCTGGTAGAGGCACCGTAGATATGATCTACTGGCTCAGAAAAAAGGCACAAGAACAAAACAAGGATCTATTTGTTGTTTTTGTAGATTTCACAAAGGCTTTCGATAGTGTGTTTCTGTTATGGAGTGATTTCACAGTGGAGCCTTGTATTTGTACTAAGTCGTTCCTAAAATAGGTTTGACGTACAAAACGTTAGGAACTTGATATAATAGGTAATGACACAGTCATCTAGTTGTTGTGGCTGATACTTTAATATCCGACTAACGGTCGTCCGACATCGACTGACTGACCCACTCACTGCCGACTATATTTAGTCACCACCCCCCACGTGAGTATCATGTGGCACAAGGCCGGTTTAACGTGGGATCTCCGAGCCCGTGGGCTCGGCTAAAAATATGCCCATTGAACTCGTATAAACGGGTTCAGCGTCGGTTTACCTCCCCGAAAGAGAATCCGCCCTTCGGCATAGCCTCTTTCGAGTTCCTCCCCGTCCCAAGGCAGAGAGTTCAACCGGTCAGTCGGTCGTCCGACTTCAGACTGAACTCAGACAGACTCACTGCCGACTGACTTGTTACTCTTACTACTCCTACTTATTATAGGTGGGAGAGTCTATTAACTATAGAATAGGGGTGTTCCACTATAACAGTTTCGAACTGCTCTTTCGAAAGTTTTGTCAAAATTATGTGTTCCAGAAAAAAATGCTCCATATTATTATCTCCTTTCACGAAGGAATGAAACCATTTGTAAGGTCGGGAAGTGAGCAGTCTGACGCCATTTTTGTCTCCAACGGCACAGAGCAATTTTTCGTTCTTTCTCCTCTTTGCACTTTTCTTTTCTGCTATGCTTCAAAAAGCATTGTCTGACCTAAGTGAAGGAGTTAATGTTGAATTCAGAACAAGTGGAGGTCTATACAATCAGCAACGTTTTAAAGCACAATCGAAACTTGGTCTGCAGCTGGTATGCAATATTCTCTTTGTAGATAATGCCGCTGTGCACACAGTCTAGAACACATTGAAACTATCCTTGATAAATTCTCGGAAACAGCGAAAGCATTTGGACTATCAACATTAAGAAGACTGAGCTAATGTACCAGCCTGTACCAGGCAATCTATCTCTCATAAATCCTTCCATCTTCATTGATGGCATGGCACTAAAAACTGTTGAGGCGTTCACATATCTTCGATCAACAGTTTCTTCTGATGGAAAAATGGTCAGAGAAATATCAATCCAGTTTAGACAAAGCCAGCCCAGCATTCGGTAAACTTAAACATAGGTTATGGAACACCAAAGACGTATCTCTCAGAATAAAGATCGACATATACAGATCAGTCGATCTTTCAGCCCTTCTCTATGGTACTGAGACTTGGACCCTACACGGCAAGCACTTGACGCTTTTCACATGCGCTGTCTTCATGCCATATGTGATACAAAATGATAGGGTCGAGAATAGTGCAATACTGAAAAAAATGTACCATCACAGGCATTGAAACAATTATAGCAAAGATACAACTTAGGTGGGCTGGTAATGTTGTGAGAATAGATGAGCATAGGCTTCCAAAAAAGGTGCTTTATGGACAACTACAAAACTCCAAGCGTTCAGTTGGATGTCCACTCTTACGCTACAAAGACAAATTGAAAAACAACTTGAAACGTCTCAAATTTGATCTGAAAACCTGGGAAACCCAAGCATCAAACCGAAAGGAATGGCCTAAGACATGTTTCATTAAGTTGAAGGGTTTTGAAGACATTAGACTGAAACACTGTGATCAGCTTAGTCTAGCTCTGAAGCAGAGATAGCATCGAAATCCTGCTTTAATAAATTTCATGTGTCCGTATGGCTTTGTCGCCAGCAGCAGGGCTGGGTTAGTATTGCAATTAAGAAAGTACAAATGAAATACAACTTTCCCTTATCTGATTTTCTCCACAATAACCCCTGCTATCATGCGTAAGTGTAAAACAAAAGGCACCATCCACTGTCGACTCTCATCATTGATTATATATTCAAAACATATATTGTTAAATATAACAGACATGAATGTCTATTATGTTTGACCATGAGCCTTTCTATACTTTGTATGCTTGCCTCAATTCCGAGAGAAAATAAAGACAAAAATTGTCAAAAATTTGGATATATTTTTATTATGCTGTTCCTAATGATAATAAAAATATTCTTTCTGCTTCCTGTTTGTGGAAAAGTTGAAAGGAGAAATAAATTTAGTTCAGTTTGATAACAGTTTCATTGTTCTATGTAGTCTAAATCTTACTCTAAACGAGTAGACACCTTACATATCAAGTAACCCTCATAGATTTTAAGAGAAATAAATTCGCTTCATTTTGATTATAGTTTTATTATTCTATTTGGTTTAAAACTTGCTTCATTGGATTCATTATTGGCAGCAACAAACTTAACGGCACAAGATATGCAGTTGGCACAGTTATGATAACAGACATAAAAAGGAAACTGTAGGGTACCTTTACAGAATATAGTGAAGGAAAGCAAGAACGACTAAACATCAATTGCAAGAATACAGCATGTATAGTTGTCTGCAAACGGAATAGCCCAATATTCGAATTACAAATTGACGATATCAAAATGAAACAAGTTCAAACATTTAAATATCTAGGAAATGTTTTAAAATACAACACCGAAATCCGAAGACGTATTGAAATAATTAAAGAAGCCTTCCAAAAAATAAGCAAAGAAAAAGGAAAATTCCATTAGAAATAAAGAAAAGAGTACTAAACTGTTATGTAATATCAGTCCTTTTATTTTCTTCGGATCCAAGGGGTTGGATGTGCGGGTGTTGTAATGAATAGCAGGAATCGGAGACCAGTCAGGTTCGTTACCTTCACTTAACGCGAAAATAATCTTGGAAAAGGTATGAAGCCATCTCTTCCGTCAGCCACGAGTTAAATAGTAGGACTTATATCTGTCAAATGTTAATACAATATTAACTTGCAAAAAAATATTTTTTCTTACAATTCAAAATCTGTTTCGGCTTTAAATAAAACACAAAGGGTTGATAAGCCGTAAAAAATCAATCAATCGGATCCGAGGGACAGCTAACATAGCCTATAATAGATTTTACATTTCGCATCAATGATAAAAAAAAGCTTATCAAATGCTTTTGCACAGTCAATGAAACTTAGGTATACGTCCTAGAATGCGCATTGGAATAAAGAAAGTTGCCTTCCGAAAACTAAGCAAGGTATTAAGAAACAGAAAAATTTCATTACAAAGAAAAGAGTGCATAACTCTTACTGAGAATACCATAGAGTGAACGATGAAGTTTCAGAGAAAACGGAAACAATTATACGTACCATCAGAAAGACACAGTTGAAATATACGTAATGAGGAAAGAAGGCTTGGAAAATGTGATACTCACAGTACACAGTGAAGGCACGAGTGAGAGAGAAAAGCAACGTATAAGCTCCTAATGAGATCGAATAAACGGTTGGCAAAACAGGGATTAGGAGAGCAGAAGGGCAAACATTAATAATGTATATAAACGATAAGACGTTGTGGGGAGCCACGATCATTCACGTCCGGAAGGGACACGGCAAATAACAAGAAAAAAGAAAAAGAAAAAGAAGAATGTGCCGATTCATTTAATATTTGGAGCAAAATTTGGTTTTGGTCGGACTTTCTTCTATGTGGCATGTCCCTCCACGATGTGTGCGATCATGGGTCTCCACAACTTCCTGTACTTTGTAGCTCTTATTAATAAGTTAATGGATTGAGAGCATTATCGACTGATCGATTGAGATGAGTGGACTGTGGAAAATGAAGAGATGAATTGATTGATTACTGTGAACAGACGCGAATAATTAGATATGAAAGAGAGGTTATGCAGTAGGCAAGGTTGATACGAGTAAAAGCAGAAGCGTACGGAAATTAAGAGTCTGACAGAACGGCTATTAGTTTATTAGACTGAGTAAAATAGCTGTAAATTAACAAGTAACGAGCTGGTGACTACTAACTCGGAAAATAGGATCTGCGAGCCGTGTTCAAACCACACCTAAATTCAGAGCATTCCTTTAGCGCGCGACATTCTTGGGAAAACTATAGGTTAATGTCACTCCACTTACGATGTGTAAATACGATATTACATATATTTATTTATTTATTTATTTAGTTAGTTAGATAGATAGATAGATAGATAGATAGATAGATAGATATTAGGTTGGTGCAAAAATATTGTCGTTTTTCTTTTGCATTATTTTTGCACCAACCTAATAGATAGATAGATAGATAGATAGATAGATATTGAACAGACTGAGATAGTAAGATAGATAGGTATTGGATAGACTATGATGGATAGATAGATGTGAAAATAGTGAGATAGATAGATAGATAGATAGATAGATAGATAGATAGATATGAACAGACTAAAATAGATAGATAGATAGATAGATAGATAGATAGATAGATAGATAGATATGAACAGACTAAAATAGATATATAGATAGATAGATAGATAGATAGATATGAACAGACTGAAATATATATATATATATATATATATATATATATATATAGATAGATAGAGAGAGAGAGAGAGAGAGAGAGAGATAGACAGATAGAGAGAGAGATAGGAGAAATTGAAGGCAAATTGGACAGCAGGGCAAAATAGTGCATAAACAACCTTGAGTTCACATAAGTTCTACAAAGGATAGGAAATTGTGGAGAGCCATGGTCGCACAATCCTGAATTGTCACAGAACATATAAGAGTACAAACACACACACACACATACACACACACACACATATATATATAATTGGTATCCTGATGCATATTAATTTGGTAATTAATTTATTTTGACTATCAGTTCCAGAATCCGTATATCCCTTACAAATCTATCTATCTATCTATCTATCTATCTATCTATCTATCTATCTATATATATATATATATATATATATATATGGGGGTGAGGAGAAGACGATGTTTGATTTATTTTCTGATCACTCTAAAAGGTCAGGCTTGTTGGATCGAAAAGCCATCATCGGTCAGACGCATCGCAGAGCCATCTCTTTTGTTTTGTTGTCCGTATCAATGTCTGCGTCCCTCTTATTTGGAACCATCCAATCAAACAAGCAACAGAGCTTGACATTTAAGTCGGCTCGATGATGTGTTTCATCATTCCTTAACAACTTCATCCCAGCAACCGTCCAACGCTGCAACCACCATGGTCATTACCATCGGGCCATACCATCGAAATTCCTTTCTCTCTGTCCCACTTTACACCATAATTATTCTTCTGTGTTTTTTTATGTTTTGTTTTTTTTTTCTATTTCATTAATTTATTTATATTTCACTGGATTAACCGGAGCATGAATAGTTCCAGAGAGGACATCGCTGTTACACTTAACCTCAAAGCTACGGTCGTCACGTTGCCATGATTACCGTCGTCAGATTTTCTCCTCTTTATTCTTTTCTTCTAAACAACATCGCCTGCTTACTCACCTTGAATCTCTTTTTTCCTTCTTTCGAATCGAAGTTTTTAATTTTAATAATTTGATTAATTTTCTTTAGAATTGATGTCACTGGAGGTGAAGTTGGTATAATGAAAAGCGGAGAGCTAGGTTCGAATTTCAGTCTAGACTGATACATTTACTTACGCCTAATTACCTTTTGGGAAAGCTATGTATACATCTCACCTCTCCCCCCTTTATCTGCTAAATAACCAAAGGAAAATAGTTGTCAAGCAATTTAGAAGAACCACTCTTAATTCAAAACCCGTAACGACCAAATCATGGATAGTTGTTTGGCTAAGAATAGAACCTGGACGCTACTTCCGCCAGTGTTTCGGGGAAGACATCGGAAGCAGGGTGTTGGATGTGTTCAATGGGTAGAATCTAACGGAATAGACTTGACATTGAGCGACAATAGTTTCGTTCAAATGGTCTTTCATACTGGACAATGGATGAAACTTAATTATTCCAAGCGCTGTGTATTTTTTTTTTTAATTGAGTGAAGTTTTGTATTGGATTGCTTGAAAATTGAGGGAGTTTTAGTTTAAAATTTGTGTTGAAATCGATTTTTATTTTTTTTTTGTGGTTTTTCCCGAACGTAGTCACGTAGAAATGTATCTTTGAGCTCGTCATGATGTAAGTAACCTACACACCGAGTCTGAACTAAATCAGAGGAGAAAAGTTGAATTTATCGATTTTTGATCGGCTTTATCGATTATTGATTTTTTTAAATTATCGATTTTTACGCTAAGATCCTATCCAATACTTTGTACAATGTATATGCCAAGTTTGGTCAGAATCGGCTGGATGGATCTCGAGTGAAAAGGTATCACACAGACAGCCTCTGTTTTAAAATGATTTTCCAAGCATAGCTTAGATATGGTAAAAATAGGGGGCACTCAGTGAGAATCTAACTCACTACTCAGTCGTAATTGTTCTAGCGAGACAAGCTTGATAACCATTACACCACCGCGAAGTGCCGAAACCTGTAGTAATAATTATAAACCTCTGTTTTATATAGAGAGATTATGATACAAAACGGATATTTCAAAATTTTGTTGAAAAATTTTCGCCATCTGCTCCATGTGCATCCTTGCAAATTTCAAATCTATCATTACCGTTGCGAAACACATTTTTAAACTTTTCAGGAGTTATCTTTTGCGCGGCTAGCTGAAAGCGTTCTTTAACCCTTTGAGCCCTGCGTTCCTGGACAATTTTAACCTTTTTATCTGAGCTCCTGAGTCAAAATTCGCAAATAATTAGTATGTAATGTTTCACGGTAGATACGTAATTGATCCCCCACTTTATATCTACATTGTAATTTTTTCGGTTTAAAAAATTATGATTAAATATAAATACCCCTCCTTTCCCCCTAGCTATTTATTAATTAGTGAGACTTGTATCTTGTAATTTCTGGCTTTAAATAACCTGCAAAGGGTTGATAAGCCATAGAAAACGAATCCATCAATCAATGAAATACTGTTTAGCTACACAGGCATGTATTTTAGATATATTTACATGTAGTCCCTATAAAGTGAGGGATCAGTTTATATATTGACTGCAACACATAATTGATCCCCCACTTAATATCCACATCGAAATCTACTTTTTTTGTTTAAAAAATTCTGATTAGGTATAAATCCTCCTCTTCTCCCTCCCAGTTATGGGTTAATTAGTAAGACATGTATATAAAAAAAGAAATTTGTACAATCTAAAAATGTTTTCTGGCTTTAAATAACCTCCAAAGGGTTGTTAAACCGTAAAAACGAATCAGTCATTGATAAAACAAAAGAAGTCGATTTGCCATACTCAGTGGCGCACTATTTAACAACGCAACCTGAAAGGACCCCTGCGTAGGTTAAGAACAAAAATTCAGTATTGATGCCATATCTGTGCTGGAGCTGTCTGACCTCCCCTTTCCAGCGTTGAGTCCAAATTTGCTTACGCGATCATGTAGGTGATCACTTATTTTCTATTCTGGAGCCTAATTTCCCCACAGGCGAAACGCTGCAAGCCTATCGCTATTCTATTACGATTTTCATGGCAAATTCTCGGATGAGGTCCACTCGTTCCAATGATTCAGATCTTTACAGCTAAGCTGCACCATGCAGCGTCCATGTTTTCAAACCACCCTCAGTCTGTGTTCCACCTAGACACCTTTTCTCCAAGAACCGCTGCTTTGTGGAACAGACTCCTCTGTGGATATGTTATATTCCGTGTTAATAGGAATATGGAATGGACAAACATGGTGGATAAATAGTAACAGGTTTATTGTAGAAACCAGTACAACAAGCAAGGAAGTAATAGTTATGTGTAAGTTTATTTCTTTCATATTCTTTGACACAGATCATCGTCCTGTCTACAGTTTCAATGTATCTTTAAAGACTGTTATATTCCGTGCTAATAGGAATATGGAATGGACAAACATAGTGGATAAATAGTAAGAGGTTTATTGTAGAAACCAGTACCACAAGCAAGGAAGTAATAATTATGCGCACGGTCGTTCGCAAGACAGTACAGTAGTGTGCGCGCTGCTATCGGAAGGCCGCTAGTTCTCGCAGATCCCAGCTCGACGGTATTTATCTGCCTCCCCATGAGAAAGGATGTGGCACTAGGCCGAGTTTAACATGGTGCAATCCGAGCCCTTAGCCTCGGCCAAAATTTCCCGTAACCTCACATAAACGCGTTCGGTTCTGTCTACCTCCCCGGACGAGACTCTGCACTTCG